>CAMZMU010000068.1:33387252-33987252 GCA_947311845.1 Poa pratensis
GTGGTTGCCGATATGAGTTTCAGGTTCGTCGAAGTCGCTGAGGGACATCCCAGTCGAAACTATCCTCGAGTGGTAGGTCGAGCTCGGGATCGTTGTGCGATATGCTGATTCGGCCTCCTCGCCCTGGAGTTCCTCAATGAGCTTGCGCATCTCTCGTGTGGACATGGTTGTTGCGGACGAACAAGCTTGGAGGATCGACGATGGTATGGACGTAGTCGAGGGATCCGCAGTCGAAGGAGCCGCAACCGATGGAGCCTCGGGTGCGGAAGTCGCGAGTTGGCGTGGATCTGTCAAGTCCTGCACACCAAGCTTGTTGACGAAAAAAATTGAACGAACCAACGGTTAAACCCAAACCTGACTCGAGATAGGAGAAAGCCTCCTGGAATTCTGGCGAGTGTGGCTCGAAATCCATCAGAGGATCCGATGTGCTTTTTGCGGGTGAAGCTGGCGTGTTGCCGTTTGTCGAGTGAGCCGGCGAGTTGCCGTGTACCGCCTGAGTTGGCGAGTTCTGGTTTGTTGATGCAGCCGGCGAGTTGTCGTTCGTAGATCTGATCGGCGAATCGCTGTTTTCCGATGGAACCGAAGAAACCGCGAGTCCAGCACTATTCTTTCCCACAGACGGCGCCAATTGACGAGGGGTACACTCATCAAATCCCATGGTTAAGGACCTAGGGTTGAGATTATGGGGAGATAACATGGTAGTAATGGTAGTTTCGTCGGCTGACAAGCAGAGGCAAAGATTTACCCAGGTTCAGGCCCCTCGGGTGGAGGTAAAGACCCTACTTCCTGCTTGTCTGTTATTGATCGCGTGAGATTATGAGGTTACAAGGTGGCTCCGGCGAGATATCGATCTCGCTAGGGCTTTGGTGGTTTGAGTATGGCTTGTCCAGATCGGCGCCCCTCCCAGCCTTTAAATAGGCTGGGTCCCGGGAATACGTAACCGACCTGGTTTACATATAAGGAAAGTCCTAACCGACTATGCCTATGTCTACATCTTGGAGGGTACTCCATCTTCTTTGGGCCTCCTGTCTTGGGCTTCGAGCATGCCCTTCGTGATTAGGCCTCAGTCGTTACGTGCACCAGGTACCCTCATGGTAGGGTACCCGAGATGTATACCCATGTCACAGATCCTTGGTAGAACTTGCCCCTAATTATGAAATTGCTGCTGCCTCTTTGGTTCACATGTTGGAAGATAGGTTTGTTAATCTTAATACTATAATGCAGCAAATGTTTCTTAAACTTCATGATATGAAAGAGGGTGAAAAGAAAGATTTTGTTTTAGAAACTCTTCTTAAAGAATTTGGTGATGTTGCTGGGAAGCTAGAAAAGTTTTCATTCGTTATAAGATGCTTGGCTATTTTATTGATATTGCTAATACACTTGAGAAGCTTGAAAAAGATAGGCTTAAGTACACTAAGGAACCCAATTATGAGGGAGAAGTCAAAATACCAATACCTTTTAAGCTTGTAGGAATGCATGAGGCACTAGAAAAGAATTTTGATTGGATAGTTCCTGAAAATTTATTTGATAAGGATAGTATGCCTAAAAGTAATGAAAGAGGAGTTTCTGAAACTTATATAGATAAGATACCATGCATTGTTGAGAAAACTTCCAACTATTCTGTTGATGCTTCATCACTTGGAAACACTTGATTCTTACTTTCTGCGCCTAGCTGAAAGGAGTTAAAGAAAAGCGCTTATGGGAGACAACCCATTGTTTTATTTCTGCAATTTTTCTTTTCTTTTTGAGTCAAGGAGTTGTTTACTTCTGTAACAATTTCTGTGTATCTTTATTTTATCGCATTGTTGTGCCAAGTATTGCCTCTAATAGGAAGATGATGCTAGATTTGGATTTCTGCGCAGGAACAGATTTCTGCTGTTCACCGTTTTACTTCTGTAAAATCACAGACAAATTATTTAAATATGCAAATTTTTGTGCGTGATCCTCAGATATGTACGTATCTTTCCTTAGTTCAAAGTTTTTCAATCTGAGCAACGTAAGTGCCTCGAAAAAATTCGTCTTTACGGACTGTTCTGTTTAGACAGATTCTGTCTTTTATTTTTCGCATTCTCTCTTTTACTAGTGTTGAGTGGAATTATTTTTTAGGGTGCAGAGCTTCACATAACATTAGTAGCAGTAGCTAATGTTAAAAGTAACGGTCATGTTTGTGTCCTTATCGAACATGTGAGTTTTTGATTGTGCACTAACACTCTAATGAGAATTACTCTGAGTTTGGTGTGGCGGAAGTTTTCAAGGGTCAGGAGAGAAGGATGATATATGTGATCAAGAAGAGTGAAGAGCTTAATCTTGGGGATGCTCCCATGGATCACCCCAGCATATTTTAAGAAAACTCAAGCGTCTAAGTTTGGGGATGCCTTGGGCATCCCCTTCTTCATCAGCAACTTATCAGGTCATCTCTAGTGAAACTATATTTTAATTCTTTCACATCATATGTGCTTTACTTGGAGCGTCTGTGTGCTTTTATTTTTAGTATTTTATTTTTCTTATGGTCAACTAGATTGGAGCCTAGCATTCTTGATTGGGAGAGAGACACTCTCCGCTTTTTCATATGAATACTCCTATTCTTCACTTATACTTGTTGAGTATTCTTATCTAGCTATTGTTATGCTTTTAGCTCATGTTTTTCATGCATCTCTTATTTAGAGCTGTTAGTTCTTTTAAAGAAAGTACTCTCTTGCTTCACTTATAATTGTTTGGAGAGTTTATGTTGAAATAAATTGATTGGTGTTTGGTTGGAACAGAAAATGTTGCATGTGGTAGATGGTATAATGGAAAAAGCTTACATATTCTTGTAGATCACTGTATTGGATAATTTGATACTTGTCAATTGTTTTGAGTTATCAAGTAGTTCATGTTTAAGCTTTTGTATCATGTAGTTAAAACCTATTAATGAAGAACTACCGTAAAGCTCGTTGAAATTTGGTTTGCATCATTGGTATCTCTAAGGTCTAGATATTTTCTAGTAAAAGGGTTTGGTTAACAAGAAAGACAGTGTAGAGTCTTATAATGCTTGCAATATGTTTTCATATAAGTCTTGCTGTGTCGGTTGATATCCTGTGTTTGCTTCAAATAACGTTGCTAGCCTAAACTCTGTACTGAGAGGGAATGCTTCTCGTGCATCCAAAACCTTGAGCCAAAATCCATGCCATTTGTGTCCACCATAACTACCTATATGTGGTATTTTCTTGCCATTCCAAGTAAAATTTTCAGGTGCTACCTTTAAACTATTCAAAAATTATTACTCCTTTTTGTGTCAATGTTTACCAAGCTCATGAGGACGGGGTGGATGTCTTTATGTCAACTGTCAAACAGACTTTACCCCCGGACTAGCGGCATATACATCCGCTTATCCATTAATTTTGCAAAAAGAGCTGCCAATGGGGTGCCCAGTCCCAATTAATTACAACTTTAACCGCTTAATTATCTTCACATTTTTGCCCTGATTTATCAGTCAAACAATGACAAACAGTGAAATATCTGCATGTGTAAACAAAAGAGAAAGAGGGATGATCTGCCTTGCTGGTAGAAATAACGTCCTTCATAGGAGCCGCTCTTAAAAGTCTGGTTGACAGGGGTCATATTGTACTTTCCATTTTCTGATTCGATAACAATTAACAAACACCTCCCAAAACTTATATTTTTACTCTCTATATGATTTCAAAATCTTAAAAAGCTCTAGCACATGATTTAATCCCTGCTTCCCTCTACGAAGGGCCTTTCTTTTACTTTTATGTTGAGTCAGTTTTCCTACTTCTTTCTATCTCAGAAGCAAACACTAGTGTCAACTTTGTGAAAGTGCATGTGTTGCCCCATGCGTGGTTTTGGTAATTAATGACAATCCTTATGGACTAATGTTTGCATTGAGATATCTTTATAGATCTTGTCCATGAAGAAGATTGGAGTTCATGTGTTGGACTCTAGAAGATTACATGATGATCAATGCTCTATTCAAGAGTTTATATGAAGAATGGTCATGTGAAGAGTTGAGCTTATTGCAAGCATGGCTTGGAAAAGAAGTTTGAGTGAACTTCATTTTATCTCCAAGCCATCATATATATCAAGATAAGAAGTTGAAGCGCAAGTGGATTCATGAAGACGGAGCTAAGCGAGGCTCACCCATCATGGTGTATGGGGGAGCATTTGGAGAAGCATTCATCAAAAATGTGCTAGCAAGCGCAATCAGAAAGGTGGTCCACTTGAAGAGATCAAGATCGTTATCATCTAGCTCAAGTGGAAGGCTCAAGTCAAATGTATGATCTTGTTAGGGTTTCTATTTTACCGATCTCATGTTGTTAGTTTGGAGACCGGGTTATAGGATAGACGGCGTACTATCAAGAGTGACTCTCAAGTGAGTAACTTGATCGCATCTTTGTGGAGAGCTCAAACCTTTGCATATTTGGCATATAATCTTTCTTGGTTCTTATTTGGCTTTATCCATGTGAGAATTTAGAGCTTGTGTTCATCTCCATACCAAGCTCTAGTTCATCAAAAACAGATTTCATTTGAATATCTTGTGGTGTTTTTGATGTTGGAGGTTTTACCGGTTCGTCTCTTGTAGAGAGGTCAAACTCTCTCTCTTGTGTTATCCTCCTCACATGATGGACTATGATGTGTATATGCATGATCTTGTAGTGCTTGTGATTATCTTCGGAGCAAGCCCAAGATCATTGAAAACGGAGTCCGGATGGAAAACTTGTTGCGTTCTCGGTGTTTGAAATATTACCGGTCCTCCTCGAGATAAGGTCCACACCTCCCATGTGTGATATCTCCTCCATATTTGTAGGAAAGCTCTTGTCGCTACCTTTCCAACCTCGTTTGTTTTATCTAGTTTGGAGCTTCCTTGCAAAAGTTATTGCGGTTTTCGTTATCTGTTCCTGCAGTTTCTTCTTAGGCCGGTAGTACCGACCCAAGCCCGGTACTACCGGGTGACCCCGTCTTTTTGGCCGTGCAGCACTACCGCAGCCAGTACCGGGTCACTACCGCATCTCCGGGAGGCTTTCTGTAATCGAGGAATTTTTAACCGGTAGTTGCCCCGGTAGTGGCGTGGTACTACCGAGTGGTGCGGTACTACTGCGTGGCTCAGTCCGATACTACTGCTGCGGGCGGTGAGCGAGGCCAGTTGACCTTCGTCGACATCATTTGACTCTGCGCCGGTCGGTAGTACCGGCTGAGGCCCAGTACTACCGCTGCGGGCCTATTTCGCCTGCAACGGCCAGATTTTTTAGGGAACTATTTAAGGGGCTTTCTTCCCCAACGGTTCTCTGACCTCTTGAGCTCATTTTTCCCCTCTCTCACCTCCATTGTTGACCTTTGGAAAAGCTTGCCTTCCTCTCTATCCCTCCCATGATTCTTGCATATCTTTGAGGGATTTGAGAGAGGAGATCTAGATCTACATTTCCACCAATCCATCTCTCCTCTAAGTGAGGGGAACCTAGTAGATCTTGATCTTGGAGTTCTTGGTATTTCTCCTACTTTGTTCTCCCTCTCTTCTCCCCCCATAAGCATTAGTTGCTTGTGATGGGATTTGAGAGTGAAGGATTTGAGCACTTGTGCCCTTGCCATTGCTTCGTTGCATCGGTTGTGCTCTCCACGAGGATTCGTGGAAGTTGAAAACTTGTGAACTTGTTACTCTTGGGTCCTTGGACCCTAGACACCCGTGTGGTCGTTGAGACCCTTGTGTGGTCACTTGTAGCTGTTCGGGAGCCCCCAATCCCGTTGTGGTTGTGCCCCAGATCGTTGTTGAAAGGCTCCGGATTTCCGCCTCGAAGGATTCCGATAGTGGAAGGTGAACCAAACCTTTGTGGTGCGGTTCATCGGAGAAGTAGGTGAAACCTTTGTGCTTGTTGAACCATTGTGTTGGTTCACACCTCTCCAACGAGACGTACTCCCTTAACAAGGAGGAACTTGGGAATACATCCTCGTATCCGCGTGCCTCGGTTATTTCTATACCCGGGCCTTTTACTTATGCACTTTACATTGTGATAGCCTTCGTGCTTGAAGTATTCTATATTGCTATCACCTTGTTGCTTGTCTTGCTTAGCATAAGTTGTTGGTGCACATAGGTGAACCTAGTTTATTTTGGTTGTTCGCTTGTTAATTTAAACACCTAGTTTTATTCCGCAATTAGCAAGACTAAACCGGAAAAGTTTTAATCGCCTATTCACCCCCCCCCCCCTCTAGGCGACATCCTTGTCCTTTCACTTTGGTGCAACAATTTTTATATGCTTGTATATTGCATTTATTATATTGCTTTGTGTTGACAAATATCCATGAGATATATATGTTGAAAGTTGAAAGCAATTGCTAAAGCTTAAATCCTCCTTTGTGTTGGTTCAATACCTTTTACTTAGAATCTATTGCTTTATGAGTTAACTCTTATGCAAAACTCTTTGATGCTTGTCTCGAAAGTACTATTCATGCACAGTTTTTGCTTATATGATTCAGTTGTTTGCTCATTATCTACTTGCTAGCAAACTATAGACCATTGACCTGGATCACTTCATTCATAACATGTGCTTTACAATACTATTTGATCAAGATTATGATTGTAGCATGTCACCTCAGAAATTATTTTGTTTTTATCGTTTTACCTACTCGAGGACGAGTAGAACTAAGCTTGGGGATGCTTGATACGTCTCAAACGTATCTATAATTTCTGATGTTCCATGTTGATATTATACCAATTGTTACATGTTTTATATACACTTCATAGCATTTTTATGCATTTTCTGGGACTAACCTATTAACAAGATGCCACAGTGGCAGTTCCTGTTTTCTGCTGTTTTTGTATTCCAGAAAAGCTAGTCTGGAAATATTCTCGGAATTGGACGAAACTTGGACAGAACCTCCTATTTTTCCAACACGTACACGGAGTCCAAAGGAGAGACGGAAGGGAGCCACGAGGCAGCCACACCATGAGGCCACACGGGCCCCCCTGCCGCGCCGTGGGGTGGTGTGGGGCCCACGTGCGTCTCCAGCCGCCGCCCTTTCGCCTATTTATTCATCTTTACGGGAAAATCCTAGATACCCGAGCCATTATCCACGAAAAGTTCCAGAGATGCCGCCGCCGTCAACCCTAGCTCGGGAGGGTTCAGAAGCTCTTCCCGACACCCTACCGGAGAGGGGAATCATCACCGGAGGGCTCTACATCACCATGCCTGCCTCCGGAGTGATGCGTGAGTAGTTCATCCTTGGACTACGGGTCCATAGCAGTAGCTAGATGGTTGTCTCTCCACTTTATGCTATCGTGTTTAGATCTTGTGAGCTGCCTATCATGATCAAGATCATCTTATTGTAATACTACATGTTGTGTTTGCTGGGATCCGATGAATATTGAATACTATGTCAAGTTGATTATCAATCTATCTTAAATGATATTTATGATCTTGCATGCTTTCCGTTACTAGTAGATGCTTTGGCCAAGTAGATGCTTGTAACTCCAAGAGTGAGTATTTATGCTAGATAGTGGGTTCATGCCTCCGGTAATCTGGGAGAGTGACAATAACTTCTAAGATTGTGGATGTGCTGTTGCCACTAGGGATAAAATAACCGATGCTTAGCTTAAGGGTGCGCCGTTAGGTCTAATGTATTTGTTTACATTACGCACATTAGTTAATGCGATTATCCGTTGCTTGCAACTTAATTCCAACGGGGAACTCGGATGACAGCCTGGCGGTGGATTATTAGTCATAGACGCTGTTGGATAACGGTCTATGTATTTTGTCGTAATACCCACATGAATATCATAGTAATCATCATGTCATATATATGCATTGTCATGCGCTCAATATTTTGTCAATTGCTGATGCATGTAAAATGCATACATGAACTTTGCATTATATTATTTATATTTCAATCATATTTGCATCATAGAAGGGTTATATAATTGATTTATATTGATTTTGGGAATATTTCATTGTTTCCCTATTTTCTGGAATTAACACTGCACAGGCAGAAAACCCTATTTTCTATATTTTGATGTTTCAGGGACCCAAACGACGTCCAAATGACCTAATAATTTACGGGGATTAGTTTTTGGAAGGAACAAAGCGTGGGAGCGAAGGAAGCGAACAAACGGAGACCCGAGGGCCAAGTTGAGTGGGCCCACGCGACCAGATTCCTTGGCCGCGTGGGACCCATCAACCTGGGCCTCGAGGCTCCGTTGCCATCGATATTTTTTCCCGAGCCTCCGTCTTGACCTAAAAATGACTATAAAAATAGTCCCTGATGCCCTTCGGAAAGGAGCGCCGCCGAAACACATAAACCACGAAACAGAGACCTGGAGTTGCAGATTGGAGGGGGAAAACTCCGGCGGGGCGCTGCCGGCGTGGTCTCCATCTTCTCCAACGACTTCTCCACCGTCTCCATGATGAAGAGGGAGTAGTCCACCCCTGGACTATGGGTTTGTGGAAGTAACTTATGTATCTCTCCTCTCTTGAGCTTCACTAATTAGTACATTATGAGCTGCTGAATATGATTACGGTCATCTACGTAATACCTTTGTGTTGGATCTTTTTATGAGTTAATATATGTTTGAGATTGCAATAGTTTTGTTTCAGTTATGAAAGTAGATGCATATTATGTACCCCGTTCTTGTGTAATTGTTATGATCAAGCATGTGTATGAGAGCGTGTGAGGGGGAACATGTGCATTATTTGGAGTAACGGGTGGTGGCTAGTGCGGTGAACGTGAGAGAAAGTTCCGCGATCCACTTGGGTGTTTTACCTTACTTTGTTGCCTCACTAGGGATAAAGAAAAATACCTTGCTACCGGAGATGTGGGTGCGACCATTGCCACTACTCCATGACTAGATCTAGCATGTTCTTATTTTAACTTCATGTCATAAAACTTAATGATATGCTCTGATTTATCTTAATTACTAAGGTGTTATGATTTAGTTCGCATCTTGTGGAGTATAAGAGAGATTAATAAACAAAAGATCTCCATGTTAGGATGTGATGCCCATATAATTAGTAACTTGTCATGAAACATTTTTGTTGCAATCTCATATGTCAATTCTAGTGTTCCATTATATATCACTTTATTAAAGAGAGAGTGCATTTGTGAAACCATGAACCCCGGTCCATTTTTAATCATAAGAAGCACCTTTCCAACAACTTTTATCCACTTTACATTTTCTGCCATTTAAAAATCCGAAAATACAAAAACACTTTTACATCTTGCATTCACAATACAAAACCCAAAAATATCATCCATCATTGTTTACATCATCATTGCATATTTATTTACTGTTTTTCATTCATTATGTTTTCATATCATTCTCACACCTTGTGCTTGACAACCACTAGGTGAGGTTGAGGGCACAAACAATTTACTTTGTATTGTAGGTTTTCAAGAGAAGGATAAGAAGATAAATCTTTCACTACTGATTCCCCGAGAGTTCGATATTAAACCCTCGAGTCACCCCTCGTGGGAAACAAGCTTTTTACTTGCTGTAATTTTTGGGCTAGCAATAGGGAGAAAGTTGACCATCTAAAAGCATGTATAAGTGTCCATAGAACTAATCAATCCATGTTAAACCAAGTAAAGTTAAAATTTAACATCTAAACATGGTAAAAGATAGCTCTTAACAACACACTTGCAAATTATCATTCATTCAAAGCACATGAATTATGCAACTATATGTATCTTTTAAAATCAACTCAAACATCCCTATCCCAATATATTTAATAGCATCCAACATAATTCAACCCAAACTTCCAGTAGCTCTCTCATATATAAATGGTAGTGGTGGTCTTATTAACAAACCGAAATAACAAAGGCAAATAAAAAACAGACGCTCCAAGTTTATACGATAAAGTGCTTTGATCGATAAACAGAAGTTAGACGTGTGCAAACCGAGAGTGTGTTGATCGAGTGGGTTTGTATTGACATCCCCAAGCTTCTGGTCTTCACCATCCTTTGGATAGCTCTTGGTGCAGCTCCTCTAATCCCTGTGAAAAAACTTCAAAACACCGTTTCTCCCATTTCTTTTCTGTGGGGTGATATTAGTAGTGATAAACAAATAGATTTCTTGCTGCATAAAATCCTTAGGCAAAAATTCATATGAATGTCCAGAGAGTATATAATGTTGTATGCCTACTCATAAACTCAATTGAATAAAAAAGATTCAAGCAAAAAGCTCAAAGAATGCATCAAACAATATCAAGACAGAATCCGTTCAGAAAAACAGCAGCAGAAAAACGCATTTTTCTACCCTACTTAAACTCGTCATAAAAATCTGCAAAAAAAAGCACGTGTGCAGAGGATGAAAAGTTGAAGCTACTGCTCAAATTACATCTCTATCGGAGTTACATATAAAAAATGAAAAATCAAACCGTGCACAGACTTCGTGCAGGCAGAAAACTCTCCGAAAATGAATAGCAACTTTTCAAACCCAAAATAGGTAAAACTTGGTTCTTTATTAAAAATACCAGAAACAAAACTAACAAACTACTCTCTTGTTACAGCAAGAGGACTCAAAGAAAATATCAAACAAAAAAAACAACCGGGTTGCCTCCCGTAAAGCGCTTTCTTTATAGCCATATAGCTAGGCTTACTTACTTGATAATCAAAGGGGACGTAGCTCATGAGGGAGCTTGAACCTTGGTGTGTCCCTCTTCCTTGGGAAGTGTTCCATGTTCTTCTTGTGTGGAAACTGAAACTTCACATTCCCTTCCTTTGAATCAATAATGGCACCTGTAGTACGAAGAAAAGGTCTTCCCAAAATAATAGGACTAGAGGTTTTATTCCCCATGTCCATGATTAGAAAATCAACAGGCACAAAAGTCATGTGTAACTCTACCATGACATCACTTACTTTTCCTAGAGCATGTCTAATGGAATCATCAGCAAGTGCAAGTTCAATAAAGCATTTCTCAATATTTTTAAGTTCAAGGACTTCATATAGTTCTTTAGATAATATAGAGACACTAGATCCTAGATCTAAAATGGCATGGTGTGTCTCTTTTCCAATGGTTACTAGTACCTTAGGGATCCAGATATCCCCAAGCTTAGGTGGTATCATAGCTTCTTGATTGTACCTAGCAATCTTTTCTTTTAAGACATGATTAGCAATATAGGAACCAAAACCAGCCTGGTTAATATTAACAGAAGGATCACTTGCAAATTTTTGTAAGATAGAAATTAATTCATGCAAGCTACACTTCTCTAAATCAACAAATGGTTTCTTAACTTCACTAAGCATTTTAACTTCCTCATACTCAAATAACAGAAGAGATTCATCATCATTTTCAATGTAATTCTTAATGTCCCTTTCTAGAGGCTCTAACATAGAAGATATTTTTTCATTCAAATTCTTAGTTATCCTTTTTTCAGACTTGGCATGGGTCAATACATTTTGCAATTTCGAAGGAATGTCTAAAAGAGTGTTCTTTGTCTTCTTCATCCTAGATTCTGTGTGAAGGATAAATGAATGCATCTCATTTTTAGTAGGATACTCTTCCACATAGGTTTGTAGGTTTAATATTGACCTATCCATAGAAACTTGTAATTGTCTAATCCCGGTTTCCTCTTTTGTTTCTATAGAATTCCCAAATAAATTTTCCATTAAATTATTAGCATGTGAGAGATTTCCTGAAGCAAAATTTCCATTAGTCAAGGAATCTAGAAAACATTAAACCATTATAAAAGTTTCTTATCAAGGCAGCAGGGGTATGTTTACCATTTTTACTAATGCCCTTAATTATATACCAAGCTTCCATTAATGACTCTCCATAATATTGACTAAAATTGTTCATTTCAACACTAGAATTCATTTTGATAAAGTTTTTATGTGTTTTTAATTTTTATGCAAAACTGAAAGTAAAATGACACTAATGCAACTCGAAATAACAAATGCAACACAAAAATGCAAAACTGAATATAAATATGCAAACCGAAATATAAAGATGATATGCAAGACAAGAACAAAACAAAATAAAATGATTGTAGGTAAAGATGGATAAGATGATGCTCACGTAGGTGCAACCTCCGCAAGCTTAGGTTGTTACACAAGTTGGTGATGAAGTTGACTTGATGTGAGTGATCCTTGGATAAACCTTTCAGCTATGGCTCCCCGGCAACGGCGCCAGAAAACGCCTTGCTGAGCGCTAAGTTGACGAGGGAATATATTGCAGTGTTGCTTCTATCTCCCCGGCAACGGTGCCAGAAAACGTCTTGATACCCAATGATGCTATTATAACGAACGCCAGAAAACAGTCTTGATGGCGTGGAGTTACCTGCGTGAAAAATAAATAGGTTAGGTTGAGACTCCAAGTGCAGAGTGTATGTAGTAGTGGAAGACAGTTTTCCCCACGAGGGGTGACTCGAGGGTTTAATATCGAACTCTCGGGGAACCAGTATTTCAGGTGTTATCTCCTTATCCTTCTCTTGAGAACCTGCAACAAAATAAATTGTTTTGTGCCCTCAACCTCACCAAGTGGTTGTCAAGCACAATGTGTGAGAATGATAATACAATAAATATGCAAACAGTAGTAAATATGCAATGATGGTGGAAACAATGGTAAATGATATTTTTGGTTTTTTTATAATGTATGCAAGATGTGAAAGTGTTTTTCTATTTTTGGATTTAAAAATGGCAGCAAACAAAAGTGGTGATAAAAGTGTTGGAATGGTGTTTCTTATGATTAAAAATGGACCGGGTTCATGGTTTCACAAATGCACTCTCTCTTGATAACGTGGTAGACAATGGAACACTAAAATTAACATGAAAGATGGCAAGACATGGTTTGACAAGTTATTAATAATATGGGCATCACGTCCTAACATAGAGATCTCAAGTATAAGTTGTTCTCTCTCTTATGCTCCACCAAGATGCGAACTAAATCATAACACCTTAGTAATTAAGATAAATCAGAGCATAGCAATAAGTTCAATGACATGAAGTTAAAATAAGAACATGCTAGATCTAGTCATGGAGTAGTGGCAATGGTCACACCCACATCTCCGGTAGCAAGGTATTTTTCTTTATCCCTAGTGAGGCAACAAAGTAAGGTAAAACACCCAAGTGGATCGCGGAACTTTCTCTCATGTTCACCGCACTAGTCACCCCCCATTATTCCAACTAATGCACACGTTCCCCCTCACACGCTCTCATACACATGTTTGATCATAACAAGTACTTCCTCCGTTTTTTAATATAAGATGTTTTAGGTGGTACACATGTTGGCTATATACACACTAAAATGAGTGAACATGCACACAAAAATGTGTCTATATACATTTGTGTGCATGTGCATGTGGACAAAAACTAAAACATCTTATATTAAAAAACGGAGGGAGTACACAAGAACGGGGTACATAATATGCATCTTGTCGCCAAGGCCACATCCACTCTCCGGTAGCATGGTATTTTTGTTTATCCCTAGTGAGGCAACAAAGTAAGGTAGAAAACCCAAGTGGATCGCAGAACTATCTGTCACATTCACTGCACTAGCCGCCCCCCGTTACTCCAACTAATGCACACGTTCTCCCTCACATGCTCTCATAAACATGCTTGATCATGACAAGTAAATAAGAACGGGGTACATAATATGCATCTACTTTCATAACTGAAACAAAACAATTGCAATCTCAAACATGTATTAACTCATAATAAAGATCCACCAGAAAGAAATTACATAGATGACCGTAATCATGTTCAGCAGCTCATACGGTACTAATTAGTGAAGCTCATAGAGAGGAGAGATACATAAGTTACTTCCACAAACCCATAGTCCAGGGTGGACTACTCCCTCTTCATCATGGTGTCGGTGGAGATGTTGTTGGAGGGGAAGGAGTGTGGCGCCCCGACCCGACTGCTATACAGTGATGTTGTGTGTCACCGGTTAAGCGATACAACCGGAGGTTACGGGTTTACCAATCCCCGGCCAAAACCTTTGGCAGGTGTTGCTCGGAATGGATCAGCGGCAACACAACACCCCGATTGATGCCTTAACACAGGCACAACTATCAATGCATAATAGAGAGATCAGAACTTGTGGAACAACTGGCACATCACAGACTCTACGACACAAATCATTATAGTTCAACTCTTATAACAGAGAAAGATAGCAAATTACAACTAGAGGTCACCGACCCAACAGTACAACATGCGGAAGCGAATTAAGTTGTTCTAAACAACAAGATCCAAATTAGGGCCTAAGAGGCCTATAGATAAACATTCAAGCGCCAGCTGTTCCGGGATGGCCCAAGCTGCCACCTGGGAACCCCAGACTACTCATCGACGTCAACAAAGAACCCACCTTCGAGGTCGGTGAAGTCCTCCTCTGAAACAAAACAAACGACGTTGAGTTCGACGAACTCGCAAGATTATATATAGAGCTTTAGCTCGATGAGGCTTTCAAAGTTTTATGGATGTTTTGCATAAAGCTGATTTTATTTATGAAAACATAACTCAATGGCATCGACTAATCAGAATATTTTTAAAAGGGGTAAGGAGTAACTCTTTTCTTTTGATCACTTTTCTCATCATCAACCACCATCAACCACTGTACCTATTCTACAAAGGCACCTCCCCGAATCACCCTCGAGGATGTCAACCTTGCGTTCTTGGGTGGTACCTTTAGTACCCAGATTTTAATCATTATGTTCAAGTTATTCTATGGTCTCTGAATCCGTCACCAAGTCGTCCATAACCGCGGACACGGCTTTTCGAAAAGATTTATCCCTGCAGGGGTATACAATGTGAAAGTCGCCAGGCTCCCGAGGGCCCTCCCAGCTTCTTATCCATGCGTACCGTCCGGCCCATTGCCTAGCTCTTAGCTCTCTTCCGGGGAAAGCCGGATGGGTGGGAGCGGCTACAACCTTTACCTCGCTTAAGACTAACCCAGGATCATCAGTGGCAGTAGGACAACAGTGCCTCCAACACCCTGTCCCGCGGCCACTTCTTTTCCTAGACACCACAATCCTCATCTCAGTCTTGGCCACCATCTTCAACGCACGCGCAAATGGAAAGCCAAACTAGAGGACCCTCGGCTAGTCCGCCACAAGTTAGTCGGTTGACGAGGTTCCATATGCCCACGCATGGTTGCACGCTCAGTCTTGGCTCCAAAGGGGAGAACTCGCAATTAGGCGGCGAGAACGAGACAACCCACCACATTCCATGTGGCCTCTCATCCCCGCCTTTAAGCATGTTTATTATCAGTATCCACATTTCTCCACCATCATCCGGACATTCCGTCAACCATTCCAACAACGAAATATCCACCGGACAACTAAGCATTTAACTAAGCATGGCTAAGCATATACATAACATAGTTAAGTAACTCAGGCCAACAAAGCAATCCTATGGATATTAGGAGGGAACAGGTAATGGCATCGGAAACATAATGCAACTATAGGATACTCTAATCCAACCAAATTGACATTTGGAACCGCATGCAATAATATAGTGGAGAAAATATTTGCGGAAAACATAGGAGGAGACATGCTCAGAGGGGGGATTACGCTTGCCTTGTTCAGCAGGCTGGTAAAACGGGTCGTTAGGGTATTGCAGAGAAACCCCGACTCCTTGATCTATCGATGTATAAGAACATCGGAAAGCACAATCAAATACCACACCATATAAAACAAGTGCAATGCATAAGCACATGATGATATGACATTTTAAATGCACCATAAAAGCATTGAACATGACCAACAAGTTAAATGGGGTCCCAATTATATTTATTGCATTATTTGGAATCATCCCATATTTAAACTTAATGGAATTAGCCATCCTTGAAAAAGTACATTACTGAAATATTGCCCAAGAATGCATGCAATTGATGTTACTGGATACCTCATAATTTTGTGAGCATTTTGATATAAGGAACACATTTTTCTGATTTACCAATTGAAAGTTATTGCATTTTCAATATTTAGTTTAGTGCTGCCATTTTATTAAATTCCATTAAACATCAAAGAAATTAATTATTCAAGTGTGGAGAAGTGTTGAATCATGAAGTACATAACTTACTAAACATTTTAGTAGGTCAAAATATCATTTTGGATCATTAATTAAAGAGTTATTGATTTTTCCATTATTAATTCTTTTCTGCCATTTTCATACAGTACAAGAAAACAGTCATTTACAATATTTATTTGAACAAGAATTTGATGTCACAACATTCGGTTTGTTCCCCTGGTCATTTAGAGACCAAGTTTGTATTTTTGTGACCCATATTTGAAGAGTTATGAATTTTCCAAAATAGCTTTCTTTTCTGCCCTTTTTCTATTTCTAATAAAACATCAAATAAATTAATTTATTTTGATGTGCGAGTTATACCAATAGACTCCATTTATTTTCTGAACATTTTGATGTATTATTTGCAATTTTTGGACAAGTATTCAATTTGTTATGGATTTTACAAGCTTTAGCAATTTTTCTGTCATTTTCAGTTTTTACAGAAAATCGCCGGAAACGTGTTCTACCGGGCCAGGGGCAACCCACGGTCACTGGAAGGTGGGGCCCAGGCCACAGTGGTGTCTAGGTCAGCGCCCAGGCCCACGGTCACCTTGACGGCGCCGAGGCCACGACCGGCACGCGCGACGGCGGTGCCATCGTCGGCGACGCGCACGGTTCCGGCGGCAGCGAGCGCGCGCGGACAAACTACTCATTGCCTACGCCGAGCACGGGTTTGTAGCATCATCTGGCGGAGCTACGGACCCAAAGGTCGCCGGGAAGTGCTCCGGCGATGAGGCCGTGCGGCGGTGGTGCTACGGGCTATGGCGTTCCGGCGAGCTAGGGGGGAGGAGGTGGACGGAGATGTCCAGGAGCACGGCGTGCTCACCCTTGGCGCGTGTGGGTGCTCAACGGGGACGGAGGAGGTCGGAGTCGACGGCAATGGCGCGGCGGAGCTTCGGCCGGCGATGAAGAAGAACCGGACGGCGGCGACGATGCGGACGACCCCGGCTCGATTCCTTGCACGGAGAGGAGTAGGACGTCGAGGCACAGCTTTTGCCCCACTCTGATCCGCTCTGCGGCCTCTGTACCGGCGGCGATGCGACGGCGAGCTCGGCTATGCCGCGGCCATGGTGGATAGAAGAAAACAGAGAGGGGAGAGTGGGCGTGCTAGGGTTAGGGTTTCTGGGGATGCCTTCTTATCCACAGCTTCGACACTGGGATGGACGACAGCAGGGGGAGGCGGCATCGCGTGGCTGGGCAGGGCAACGGCGGCGAGCTGGTGCGTCTCAAGCAACACGCCGTGCGGTCGCTAGAGGAAGAGGACGATGACACTTTTGCAGATAACCCCCCTGGCCTTCTCTGCATTCTTCTGTTTCTGTTTCTTTTCAAATCTGTAGCAAAATAGTGATTTAATTGAGGCACTTCAAATACCCCAAAATTTATGAAATTATTTGGGTAGGCTCCCCTTGTCATATAGAGGCTCCACAAAAATTGGTGCTTAAAAATAAAATGTTTTGAACCACTTTTGTTTTATAGGTTGGTTTATGGCATTTTTTTGGTTAATTTCAAATTGACATTACTTTATAAATTTTAAAGCAAGTGCAAAGTATTATTTTTTAACCCTTGGAACTTCCTTGACAAATATGAGATGTCAAAGTAGTTTTGGTTTGCAAATTTGAAAACTCTCATTGATTCGAATTTGTAAAAGAAGCAATTCATATTTGAGGTTTCTCAATGTTATATTTTCTTGAGCAATTTTATTAAGGATGCCATGATGCACAAGAAATGAAAAGCGAAAATTTTAATCACACTTTTAGGTTCACAATTTTTGGGCTGTTACAATTCTACCCCCCTTACAGGAATCTCGTCCCGAGATTCTTAGAGTAGGAAAGAGGGAAAGGGTTACGACGGTACTACACGATCTTCTCGGTGTAGAACGATTCAGCGCATCCTGAAGATCTTCATCGGCTTCACTTTGAGGTCACTATCAAGGTACACCATAGGAAAGAAGGAAACCTCACCGGAAGGATGGATCTTGGTGAATATACCACTATCAAGTACCTCCTAGTAGAATCTTAGGATGAGACTTCAAGCATCCCTTGAATTGACAACTGGGAGACACATGGGGGTGACGGAAGATTGACAAGAAGTTTCCAGTTGGTAGACAACTGTTTCTCAAAGATTCAGAATATAAACTTTGCACAAGGCCTTGAATTTCTGAAGAAGAATGTTAAACAAGATTTCAACAGATGAAGTGCTAACTTCTGCCAAAGAGCTTGAGTAGAACCTTCCTCACGGATGAACATTCTGAACCACCGGAGAAGGGTCGAGAAGATGGACCGAGAGAACCTTAGAAACTCCGAGAACGTTAGTATCGGAAAAACTTCTTGATGTCCTAGACATCGGGTCGAGCTTCTTGAGGATCACCAACTATCGTTTCTGATTGAGATTTAGATCGGGTCAGGTGTAGAGATACTTTAGACTCCACATGTATGAATAGGGAATCTTTGCAAAGCATACCAATGGATTACAATTGCTAGGACCCCAAGAGTTGGACTACACTGTCAAACTCCAAAGGAGGAACGAGATTGCGGAACTCACGTATTAGCAACTTGTCAGAGGACTTCTGCCCTACTTGAATACCTTGCAGCGAGACACGATTGAGTTCTTGATGGGAAACACCATAGAAGACAGAGAAGTTCTCAGACTTCTTCTCTTTCTGGAACAATTCAATCAGTGGCCTGGATGCATAGATGAAATTCTCAAGGAATGGAGGTAACCACACTCCATTCCAAGAATCTTCTGCATATGCATGCTTGGCTTGAGATGATTCCGAGGGAACCATACAATTCACTCAGATCCACGGCGATATCTTTCAGCAATTGCACGTGAACCAGGGAAAGTCACTTCTAACTTCAGAACATATACCTTGTGACGACACAAAGTTAGTTCTAACAAAGTTCCAATGCTAACGCCCAATATCCCATATGAATCTCCTCAAACCTCGAGAAGATAAGAAGGTAGTTGCTGGGCTCAACAACAACTTATCCAGATACTCCAAGACGGTAGACTCATATGTTGCATGAACGGGCATAAATATTGGTCAGACTAACACATTCAGTAGGTTAGCCTGAGTTTGATTTGACGATAGCCCAATTCAAATCAAAGATTTGTAGGATAGTATATCCACTAAGGAGATACCACCTCGCTTCAACACGGATAGACTAGACATCCCATTGAGAAGGAACTATATCAGATAGAGCTTTTATCTTTAACTCTCCAAGTTGTTTAAGCACGACCGCATAATTCTGGACATCCAGCACGATTTTCTTGGAGAAGGGAGTTGTTCAGAGAACCAGCTTACTCATAAGCTCAACATCACGATCAGGTGACAACCTGGCGATACTTCTGGAAAGACCCTCAGAATATCACGATCCACCGATATGTCTTGAGTTCGAGAGAGAAATCATGCCTTACAGGGCAATACGAAGTGGTCTTGGGAGCTTTGGCACAAGCCTAACTCTTTGACCGAGGAAGGGCACCAGCGAGAATGAACTTGGTAACACAGTCCAATTCATTGTATTGATTGGCTAACCAATCATGATAAGAAGGACAAGGAAAGTCCTTGGATTTCAGCGCAGTAAGAACTGCTGAGAATGTCAGATAGTTACATTATTGCCCACGTCTTGTTATCCTCGAGTAACAAGTTACTTGGAAAACGGAGAGCAACGAAGTGTAAGAGCCTCACTTCATCAAGAAGATCATGATACTTAGCACGACTGCTTGATATAAAAGAGTGTGACACTCTAAGGTGGAGCAAAACAAAAGCTATGGATATGAATGAATGTGATGTTCCAGAATCAAACAAAACTGTAGCAAGGTTGTTGTTGATTCATAGCTCACCCATAAGGACGCCGGGGTCCTCTTCAGCTTCTTTAGCAGAGACGTGGTTCAGGCGACCACGCACAATAGGTCCAGTCTTGCCAGCTGGAGTGGCAGGGCTCGTGCAGGTGTTCCCGTGACCGGTGCCTTCTGGGGCACTCCCTGGAGTAGTGGCCAGCCTGGCCACAAGCGTAGCAAGTGAATCTTGGTGGAGCAGGTAGCATAGGACGATACCCACTCCCGCCTACCCCAAGTGCCGAAGTAGTGGGGCGCGTGGTGGCATGCTGAGCCATCTTCTCATGGGCATCCTTTACTGCCTCCACTATGTAACTCCATAGAACAATTAGCCAGAACATGATCATTTCCTTCGCATAGGTAGCAAGTGGCGCTAGCGGTTGGGCACTTGCCAAGTGGATGCGCATTGAAACAGTGCAGGCAACTGCCGGGGCATTGACTCGCCTGATGTCCACCCCTTTCGCACTGACTACATGCCTTTCCTTGTGGTGGTCCATTCTTTCTGGGGTACTTAAGGGGGCACTTCCGGTACGGATGTCCGCGTTCCCTCCAAAGGTAACACCTGCGTTTGTCCCTAGCTTTCTTCGACAAATCTTTAGATGTATGGGATTCCTGCCGATCAAAGGGTGTCGAGTGGGTCCCTGGGGTGGCTTCGATTTGATGGAGCGGAGGACTTTGTGCCATTCTGTAGATTTGACAAGGACGCAGTTAGTATCCACCTCGGTATGGTTGAGACATTAGTATTAGCGTACTCAAGTACACAGGCTAGGGACGATAATACTTTGGGCAACAACGAACAAGGAACCAACAAGATGGGACTTGGGTCAAAGATCAGCATCATGTACCACTAGCGTGAGATGCAAATGATTAAGAAACCACGTGATTCAACTCACCCTAGTTGGAACAATCCGGGACCTTCTGTTCAAGTCCTTGGGTTAGAACCCAACAATACTGAGGATGATTTTGGATTGCAACGCAGCGGGAGCAACGTGACACATAACACTAAAGGTAGAACCCAACCCTGTTTCTCATCTTTTACTTCAAAAACTTAGGATCACGAGGAGTAGAACTTTAAACTCAAATCGAGGTAAGATTGCTCCGAGATTAGAGGGTAACCAGATAAGGAGTAAAAAGAATCCTGAGATGGTTTTCACAACTCATTTTTAGGTTCAAAATATTTTCGCAAACACTAGACTCAACGTCGACCAGTAGAAGGGTTTCCTACAGGCAGTCCTGCTCTGATACCAACTTGTGGCGCCCCGACCCGACTGCTATACAGTGATGCTGTGTGTCACCGGTTAAGCGATACAACCGGAGGTTGCGGGTTTACCAATCCCCGGCCAAAACCTTTGGCAGGTGTTGCTCGGAATGGATCAGCGGCAACACAACACCCCGATTGATGCCTTAACACAGGCACAACTATCAATGCATAATAGAGAGATCAGGACTTGTGGAACAACTGGCACATCACAGACTCTACGACACAAATCATTATAGTTCAACTCTTATAACAGAGAAAGATAGCAAATTACAACCAGAGGTCACCGACCCAACAGTACAACATGCGGAAGCGAATTAAGTTGTTCTAAACAACAAGATCCAAATTAGGACCTAAGAGGCCTATAGATAAACATTCAAGCGCCAGCTGTTCCGGGATGGCCCAAGCTGCCACCTGGGAACCCCAGACTACTCGCCGACGTCCACAAAGAACCCACCTTCGAGGTCGGTGAAGTCCTCCTCTGAAACAAAACAAACGACGTTGAGTTCGACGAACTCGCAAGATTATATATAGAGCTTTAGCTCGATGAGGCTTTCAAAGTTTTATGGTTGTTTTGCATAAAGCTGATTTTATTTATGAAAACATAACTCAATGGCATCGACTAATCAGAATATTTTTAAAATGGGTAAGGAGTAACTCTTTTCTTTTGATCACTTTTCTCATCATCAACCACCATCAACCACTGTACCTGTTCTACAAAGGCACCTCCCCGAATCACCCTCGAGGATGTCAACCTTGCATTCTTGAGTGGTACCTTTAGTACCCAGATTTTAATCATTCTGTTCAAGTTATTCTATGGTCTCTGAATCCGTCACCAAGTCGTCCATAACCGCGGACACGGCTTTTCGAAAAGATTTATCCCTGCAGGGGTGTACAATGTGAAAGTCGCCAGGCTCCCGAGGGCCCTCCCAGCTTCTTATCAATGCGTACCGTCCGGCCCATTGCCTAGCTCTTAGCTCTCTTCCGGGGAAAGCCGGCTGGGTGGGAGCGGCTACAACCTTTACCTCGCTTAAGACTAACCCAGGATCATCAGTGGCGGTAGGACAACAGTGCCTCCAACACCCTGTCCCGCGGCCACTTCTTTTCCTAGACACCACAATCCTCATCTCAGTCTTGGCCACCATCTTCAATGCACGCGCAAATGGAAAGCCAAACTAGAGGACCCTCGGCTAGTCCGCCACAAGTTAGTCGGTTGCCGAGGTTCCATATGCCCACGCATGGTTGCACGCTCAGTCTTGGCTCCAAAGGGGAGAACTCGCAATTAGGCGGCGAGAACGAGACAACCCACCACATTCCATGTGGCCTCTCATCCCCGCCTTTAAGCATGTTTATTATCAGTATCCACATTTCTCCACCATCATCCGGACATTCCGTCAACCATTCCAACAACGAAATATCCACCGGACAACTAAGCATTTAACTAAGCATGGCTAAGCATATACATAACATAGTTAAGTAACTCAGGCCAACAAAGCAATCCTATGGATATTAGGAGGGAACAGGTAATGGCATCGGAAACATAATGCAACTATAGGATACTCTAATCCAACCAAATTGACATTTGGAACCGCATGCAATAATATAGTGGAGAAAATATTTGCGGAAAACATAGGAGGAGACATGCTCAGAGGGGGGATTACGCTTGCCTTGTTCAGCAGGCTGGTAAAACGGGTCGTCGGGGTATTGCGGAGAAACCCCGACTCCTTGATCTATCGATGTATAAGAACATCGGAAAGCACAATCAAATACCACACCATATAAAACAAGTGCAATGCATAAGCACATGATGATATGACATTTTAAATGCACCATAAAAGCATTGAACATGACCAACAAGTTAAATGGGGTCCCAATTATATTTATTGCATTATTTGGAATCATCCCCATATTTAAACTTAATGGAATTAGCCATCCTTGAAAAAGTACAGTACTGAAATATTGCCCAAGAATGCATGAAATTGATGTTACTGGATACCTCATAATTTTGTGAGCATTTTGATATAAGGAATACATTTTTCTGATTTACCAATTGAAAGTTATTGCATTTTCAATATTTAGTTTAGTGCTGCCATTTTATTAAATTCCATTAAACATCAAAGAAATTAATTATTCAAGTGTGGAGAAGTGTTGAATCATGAAGTACATAACTTACTAAACATTTTAGTAGGTCAAAATATCATTTTGGATCATTAATTAAAGAGTTATTGATTTTTCCATTATTAATTCTTTTCTGCCATTTTCATACAGTACAAGAAAACAGTCATTTACAATATTTATTTGAACAAGAATTTGATGTCACAACATTCGGTTTGTTCCCCGGTCATTTAGAGACCAAGTTTGTATTTTTGTGACCCATATTTGAAGAGTTATGAATTTTCCAAAATCACTTTCTTTTCTGCCCTTTTTCTATTTCTAATAAAACATCAAATAAATTAATTTATTTGGATGTGTGAGTTATACCAATAGACTCCATTTATTTTTCTGAACATTTTGATGTATTATTTGCAATTTTTGGACAAGTATTCAATTTGTTATGGATTTTACAAGCTTTAGCAATTTTTCTGTCATTTTCAGTTTTTACAGAAAATCGCCGGAAACGTGTTCTACCGGGCCAGGGGCTACCCACGGTCACTGGCAGGTGGGGCCCAGGCCACAGTGGCGTCCAGGTCAGCGCCCAGGGCCACGGTCACGTTGACGGCGCCGAGGCCACGACCGGCACGCGCGACGGCGGTGCCATCGTCGGCGACGCGCATGGTTCCGGCGGCAGCAAGCGCGCGCGGACAAACTACTCATTGCCTACGCCGAGCACGGGTTTGTAGCATCATCTGGCGGAGCTACGGACCCAAAGGTCGCCGGGAAGTGCTCCGGCGATGAGGCCGTGCGGCGGTGGTGCTACGGGCTACGGCGTTCCGGCGAGCTAGGGGGGGAGGAGGTGGACGGAGATGTCCAGGAGCACGGCGTGCTCACCCTTGGCGCGTGTGGGTGCTCAACGGGGACGGAGGAGGTCGGAGTCGACGGCAATGGCGCGGCGGAGCTTCGGCCGGCGGCGAAGAAGAACCGGACGGCGGCGACGATGCGGACGACCCCTTGCACGGAGAGGAGTAGGACGTCGAGGCGCAGATTTTGCCCCACTCTGATCCGCTCTGCGGCCTCTGTACCGGCGGCGACGGCGAGCTCGGCTATGCCGCGGCCATGGTGGAGAGAAGAAAACAGAGAGGGGAGAGTGGGCGTGCTAGGGTTAGGGTTTCTGGGGATGCCTTCTTATCCACAACTTCGACTCTGGGATGGACGACAGCAGGGGGAGGCGGCATCACGCGGCTGGGCAGGGCAACGGCGGCGAGCTGGTGCGTCTCAAGCAACACGCCGTGCGGTCGCTACAGGAAGAGGACGAAGACACTTTTGCAGATAACCCCCTGGCCTTCTCTGCATTCTTCTGTTTCTGTTTCTTTTCAAATCAGTAGCAAAATAGTGATTTAATTGAGGCACTTCAAATACCCCAAAATTTATGAAATTATTTGGGTAGGCTCCCCTTGTCATATAGAGGCTCCACAAAAATTGGTGCTTAAAAATAAAATGTTTTGAACCACTTTTGTTTTATAGGTTGGTTTATGGCATTTTTTTGGTTAATTTCAAATTGACATTACTTTATAAATTTTAAAGCAAGTGCAAAGTATTATTTTTGAACCCTTGGAACTTCCTTGACAAATATGAGATGTCAAAGTAGTTTTGGTTTGCAAATTTGAAAACTCTCATTGATTCGAATTTGTAAAAGAAGCAATTCATATTTGAGATTTCTCAATGTTATATTTTCTTGAGCAATTTTATTAAGGATGCCATGATGCACAAGAAATGAAAAGCGAAAATTTTAATCACACTTTTAGGTTCACAATTTTTGGTATCAGAGCCGACCCTCGCGGCAACACGGGCGTGTGCGGGTCAGGGGCGCGGACATGTGGAGCATGTGCCGGCACTGGGCGCACAGACGTGTACCAAGAGGGGAAGTTCCTGGACTGGGGGCTGACCGACGAGGGCGTCGGTCTTCTAAGGGGGGAAGGATGTGAGATCCTGGATCAGGGCTTAACAGGATTGATAGAATACTCATATCAACAAGTTGTAACATCTTTTCCGGAAGCTCATCTGGAAAGAACTCCGAGGTTAAGCGTGCTTGGCCTGGAGCACTCCCAAGGATGGGTGACCGACCGGGAAGTCCTTCCCGGTGCGCACGAGTAAGGACAAAGTGCGCAGAAAAGACCGGTGTTGATCTGTGGGGCCAGTCTAGAGATCCTATAGAGCTGCCAGGGGTGACAGGCCCGGCCTGGGGGTGGCCGGGGTGTTACAAGGAGACCACACCGGCAGCGCCCCACCGGAGTTTTCCCCCTCCAATCTTCAGCTCCAGGTCTTTGTTTCGTGGTTTCTGTGTTTCGGCGGCGCTCCCCTTCGCGAACGCCCTGGGGGGTCTATATATAGTCGTTTTTAGGTCAAGACGAAGCTTCGGGAAGAAAGATCGACGGCAGCCGAGGCCCGAGGGCCAATTTGGTGGGTCCCACGTGGTCAGGGAATCTGGCCGCGTGGGCCCACCCCTTTCGGCCTTCTGGTCTCCGTTTTTTTGATTCCTTTGCGCCTACGTTTCGTTCCTTCCAAAAAAAATGATCCCCGTAAAATCTCAGGTCATTATGACGTGATTTGGTCGCCTGAAACGTAAAAATATAGAAAAAAGGGTTTTCTGACAGTGCATGGTTAATTCCAGAAAAATGGGGAAGTTGTTAATTATCCCCAAAACTCAATATAAATCATGAATATACCCCTTATATGATGCAAATAACATGTAATAACATGTAATAAAATGTAAAGTTCATGTATGCATTTTACATGCATCACCGTCATGAAATATTTAATCTATATAATAGGGGAAGAAAAGTTGAGGAAGTTAAAATGCTTAGTGAAGTCAAGGAACCATTGCTTGACTTAGAGAATTGTAGCTTGCATGAATTAATATCTATCTTACAAAATTTGCAAGTGATCCTTCCATTAATGTTAACCAAGCAGGTTTTGGTTCTTATATTGCTAATCATGTTTTAAAAGAAAAGATTGCTAGGTACAACCAAGAAGCTATGATACCACCTAAGCTTGGGGATATATGGATTCCCAAAGTACTAGTAACCATTGGAAAAGAGACACACCATGCTATATTAGATCTAGGATCTAGTGTCTCTGTTTTATCTAAAGAATTATATGAAGTTCTTGAATTAAAGAATCTTGAAAAATGCTCTATTGAACTTGCACTTGCTGATGATTCCATTAAACATGCTTTAGGAAAAGTAAGTGATGTTATGGTAGAGTTGCATATGACATTTGTACCTGTTGATTTTCTAATCATGGATATGGGGAATAAAACCTCTAGTCCAATTATTCTTGGAAGACCTTTTCTTCGTACCACAGGTGCTATCATTGATTCAAAAGAAGGGAATGTGAAGTTTCAGTTTCCACACAAGAAGTGCATGGAACACTTCCCAAGGAAGAGGGACACATCAAAGTTCAAGCTCCCTCATGAGCTTCGTCCACAATAAATATCAAGTAAGAAGCCTAGCTACATGGCTATAAAGAAAGCGCTTTACGGGAGGCAACCCGGTTGTTTTTATTTTTGATTTTCTTTGTGTCCTCTTGCTGTAACAAGAGACTTAGTTTTTAGTTTTGTTTCTGGAATTTTTAATAAAGTGCCAAGTTTTACCTATTTTGGTTTGAAAAAGTTGCTATTTGCATTCGGAGATTTTATTCCAGCACGAATCTGTGCACGGTATGATTTTTAATTCCTATTCTGTAACTCCGAATGAGCTGATATTTGAACTGTAGTTGCAACTTTTCATCCTCTGTAAGCATGAATTTTTTCAGAATTTTTCGACATATTTAAGTAGGGTAGAAAAATACGTTTTGCTGCTGCTGTTTTTCTGGACAGATTCTGTCCCATTTTGTTTGATGCATTCTTTGAACTTTTAACTTGAATCTTTTTGATCCAATTGAGTTTATAAGTAGGCATACAACATTATACACTTTCTGGACATTCATATGAATTTTTGTTTAAGGATTTTATGCAGCAAGAATTCATTTGTCTATCACTACTAATGTCACCCCACAGAAAAGAAATGGGAGAAACGGTGTTTTGAAGTTTTTTCACAGGGATTAGAGGAGATGCACCAAGAGCTATCCAAGGATGGTGAAGACCATAAGCTTGGGGATGTGAAGACAACCCCACTGGACCAACACACTCTCGGTTTGCACACGTCTAACTTCTGTTTTTCGATCAATGCACTTTATCGCATAAACTTGGAGCGTCTTTTATTTGCTTTTTATTTCGGTTTGATTTTTGTTTGTCTTGAGACCACCACTATCATTTATATATGAGAGAGCTACTGGAAATTTGGGTTGAATTAAGTTGGATGCTATTAAAAAGATTGGGAAAGGGATGTTTGAGTTGATTCAAAAAGATACATATAGTTGCATGATTCATATGCTTTTAATGAATATTAATTTGCAAGTGTTTTATCAAGAGCTATCTTTTATTCATGTTTTGATGCTGAATGTTACTTTACTTTGTTTAACATGGATTGGTTAGTTCTATGGACACTTATGCATGCATTTAGACGGTCAACTTTCTCCCTCTTGCTAGCCCAAAAATTCCAACAAGTAAAAACTTGTTTTCCAACACCTTCAACCAAAGTTTTTCCAGTGAGTCCACCATATCTACCTATTAGCTTTATGCTATTCCGAGTATGTTTATCATGTTATTTTGTATTATCTATACTTCTGAATTAAAATGCTTATGTTATTGATTGTTATGGGAAAAGTTGGTTAAAGAGCTCTCACGAACTTGATGCACACCTTACTTTTATTGCACTTAATAAACATGACCCATTGTGATTAAAATTATGAAGTTGTGAGCTTGACAAGAGTCTTGGTTGGGAGTTAGCTCATATGTGCTGTCACATGGCAAGCTTTCAACGTGCTCTTTATATTTTGTTGATATCATGTACTTTTGTTTATGGATGCTTATCATGGTGCCAAATAAATGTGGAAACTTAGTAAGTTTAATGAGTTTGTATAAATGGCTAGAGAGACGCCTGGGCCGCTAATCTAAGCCATGCATCATTCATGGTGGAAATTTACTTACATGCTATGGTGAACCTTCAGTGATGCACCCCACAATAAAAAGCTATACCAATAGTAAATAAAAAGGGTGTGGAGATTGTTCATTTTGTTTGTTTGTCTTGTCATTTTGACATGGGCTTGTTCCATGTCCTGGGACAAGAGGTACCCCAGTTGACGCTCTTGATGACGCTATTATATTACTTACAATGACCTTAACTTGAACTTGCTTTTGTGTCCCAAGTTGAGTAACACCGTGGTGTAGGTACTCGTATTCACGGGGCATGAGACATTCAACCCATACTTTGTCAAGCATACTACTCATATTTGCTTTCACTTTAAACTTTAACCATTCAAGATGCTATGATAGGGGTAATGAGAGCTTGACACCAATGAATACCACATTGCAAACATTAACTTAAGTAGAAGCATTTGGAAGTTAGATGAAACTTATTCATGTTTACCTCTACTCATTATATATCTTTCCAAAGTGTCCACCTTTTATATTCAGATTTACAAGAATACTCTATGACCATTATAGGATGTTTTTACTTTTCATTATGCATACATTTGGTCCATAGTACTTTCTTCTATGTTACACTTTGTGAATTATCATTGAACATCCTTACATTGAATATTTGATATCACTTCATAATCTATCTTGTATATTGCTACTCCTTTGAAGAATGAATCATTTGACTCTATGTAGCAATAGTAATCATCTTTGATATCCTTTGATAGTATTAAATTGCAAAGTCCATGTTAGTTTTATCACCTTCATACTCGAGGACGAGTATAGGTTAAGCTTGGGGATGTTGATGCATGTAAAATGCATACATGAACTTTGCATTATATTACTTATATTTCAATCATATTTGCATCATATAAGGGTTATATCATTGTTTTATTGATTTTGGGAATATTTCATTGTTTCCCTATTTTTCTGGAATTAACCCTGCACAGGCAGAAAACCCTATTTTCTATATTTTGATGTTTCAGGGACCCAAACGACGTCCAAATGACCTAATAATTTACGAGCATCAGTTTTTGGAAGGAACAAAGCGTGGGAGCGAAGGAAGCGAACAAACGGAGGCCCGAGGGCCAAGAGTGGGCCCACGCGGCCAGATTCCTTGGCCGCGTGGGACCCATCACTGGGCCTCGAGGCTCCGTTGCCGTCGATCTTTTTTCCCGAGCCTCCGTCTTGACCTAAAAACGACTATAAAAATAGTCCCCGACGCCCTTCGGAAAGGAGCGCCGCAAAACACAGAAACCACGAAACAGAGACCTGGAGTTGCAGATTGGAGGGGGAAAACTCCGGCGGGGCGCTGCCGGCGTGGTCTCCATCTTCTCCAACGACTTCTCCACCGTCTCCATGATGAAGAGGGAGTAGTCCACCCCTGGACTATGGGTTTGTGGAAGTAACTTATGTATCTCTCCTCTCTTGAGCTTCACTAATTAGTACCGTATGAGCTGCTGAACATGATTACGGTCATCTATGTAATACCTTTGTGGTGGATCTTTTTATGAGTTAATATATGTTTGAGATTGCAATAGTTTTGTTTCAGTTATGAAAGTAGATGTGTCGTGGGTTTGTCATGGCACATGTCATCTCAAGATGACTTCGTAGGTGTGGGATTTAGCACGCGCGGAGATCGTCGATGTGGGTTTGCACACGGGAGAGCGATTTATACAGCTTCAGGCCCCGGGAAACATCATCCGGTAATAGCCCTACATGCTGTTTGTGGCTAGATCTTATTTCGTATGCCGGTGAGCGAGTCGCCGATGTGGCGGCTCTCTCTGTTTTCTTGTCTCTAGTCTATTGAGATCTGAGAGCTTTTGGTGCGCCTTGCCCCTCCTTATATAGGTGGAAGGGGCAGGCTTACATGTGGTGTCCTAGTAGGATACAAACTAGGGTTTCTATTACAAGTCGGTTCATGGAGTCCTTGTGCGACTCAAAACGTTAAGTCGCCTTGTTGGGCCTTCTCCATGTTGGGCCGCATTTATCATATGTCAGGATATCCGTATCCTATATCCTCGACAGTAGCCCCCGAGATTTTGGTCGACTTGAAGAGTCGGGCAGAAGGTCTTGATTTGATGATGATATTGTCTTCCTGGGACAAGACGCTCATGCCGAGTTGTTAAAGTAGCGGAGTTGACTCGCGAACATTAAGCTTGACAAATCATTGATGTCGATGCCACTAAGTCGCAAGCATAGAAGCTGTTGAGTCGCGGAATCACTTTCAAGTTTGTAAGTGTTATCGATGCGGCGATGTTTGACGGTGTCGAGTTCTGGACGTCGATGGTGATGAGTCGCAAGCGTTGCGGCTTATTGATCCGCTGATGTTGAAGCATTGAGTCGCCACTGATGTTTGTTGATGCTGTGTCATAGACGTCGAGGCTGGCGACTCACGAGGTATCTAGCGAGCTACAAGCATATAAGCTTGCTGAGCTATTGATGTAGGTGCACAGGGTCGCCGATGATTGTTTGGCCATGTTGTATCTTGAATGTCGAGTCTGCGACTCACAAGGTAGCTGGAGAGTTGACGTAGAGGCTGGTCGGTGTGCCGCTGCATTGCACATGCACTGCCGGTTTGTCGAGTCGCTGGTCCGTCAGGTACGCGCGGTCAAAGCCACTGCGCCATGTCGCCAACTTGGTCGCACACACGTCGCTGAGTTTGTCATACTATCTTGATGAGTTAGAGCTGCTGCCTTCCAGTATACCGAGATGTGTACATAAGAGTACTAGCTAGCTATCTTGGTTAATCTCTCTCTTGCTCTTGTTGTATATGCGGTTCAGTGGTAGTCTCACTTATGTAGCCAGCCAGCGAATATGTGCATGGGTTAACCTTGTCACGAAATCCATGCATGCATGCACGAAATGGCCTTGTAGCTGGATTCTTGATTCGAATGCATCCACCACTAAATATATCTTTGTCTTGACTTGTAAACCTTTGCCTTGCATGAAGCGGTAGGCTGTCTGTAAAATCCTGATGTCTTGATGATATTTTAATAACGTCGTACGAGACGTCGCTGAGGAGCTTTCTGCCTGTAATACGACTTAAGTGGCTCCACGATCTCGCCCAAAATTGCACAAGAGGATCGATTTGCGATTGAATCCCATGGAATTTGCTGATCCGGCAGTGACGTACAGACACCAGTGAGAACATATGTCTTGGAGACCCGAGGCTATGCGCGTCGGGTATGTTAATTTTGAATCCTCGTTTGTATGTCCTTCTTTTTTCTTATATCATTGAATCAATGGAGCTTCACGTATGTATCTAGCTGACAAATACACACATGGATGGCATCCTTGCCGTGAAATCAATGCATGCGAGCAATGTTTCTGTTGATGATTAGATGCATGGCCGCCGAATAGGCGCTGTCAAAGTTGACACATTGTGCTGACGCTGCCATCCAGAGAAAAATGTCAAGGTGTGCACGTATTAGTAGTGAGTGATTGGCTAGCCTTGATTGATCTTTTCTTCTCCTTTTTATTTCTCAAATCCATGAGTCAAATGAAATCCACGTGAAAGCTTCACGTACTTAGCAAACTTATAGGGCTTATGCATGGATTGGCCTCCTTGCCACAAAGTCCATGCATGCGTGCATGCAGCGTGTCCTGTTGATTGTTTGGACACCCTGGATATAATCTCCATTGGAGCTAGTTTAATGCCACGACAACTCTGGCGCGGTGTTGCGCTCTGACCTGGCATCAATAATTTTTCCAGGCTCCCGCATAAATTATAGTAGATGTTGGTGTAGCTGATAAAAAGTCCACCGGTTACTGTTGGATGTAGCCCCCGAGACTCGAGTTGTATGCATGTTCATGCGGCTTGAGACTCAAAATTCTTTCAGTTAAGCAAAAACTTGATTGCCCTAGCCCCCAGGCATTATGTAGGCATGCTTTTGTCAGCCTGATTGATGGCATATATCTCTCCTTTTGATATTTAATCATGCAACAACCTTTAAGAATTTCACTTGCTGCGGCTGTGATTATATCAACAAGAGCTTGATGTTGGGAGGATGATTATCCCAACCATCATAATTTCAGTCGTGCCTGTTCCAACTCATATGTGGTTGGTTCTTATTTTTAGTCCGTCGTCGCCGAAGATGTAATATAGGTCGCGAACGACGGTGAATAGCCGTCGATAAGTCGCATAGACGGGGTCATGGTCGATGTTCCCAACTTTTGTTTTATTGAAGCAGCGAGTGCCTTTTATTGCTCATATATATGCGCACTTCTCTTGAGGTATTACACTTCGTGTAGAAACCTGTACACACAAAGTAGGCAAACAGAAGAAAAATCGTTTGCAATATAAAATTTATACAGGGGATTAGTTAGTTTTAGAAGAATAGCACCTGATGGTTTCCGTGGAATTATGGCTGACACGATTTTCAGAAACCTGATCTTTTTTGTACGGTAGCCGGACGTGGCTTGTTTGATTCAATGATGTTGGTGAAGCCTCTGAAGTTATCCACGGTGATAGTCCGCAGTGTAGTGGAAGTCGCCTGCAGCGAGTCGGCACTAGGCACGCCGATCTTTGAGTCGCTCGCCTCCCCCTTTTTTTTTGTATATGTAGATTTCTTGGCCATGCTTTTCCCATCGGACAAATCACCAAATAATCTTGTGAGTCGAGGCGAGAGGCAATGTTGATATAGAGCCCCCAAACGTTGGTGCCGCAAGTCGCCGCAACTATTGACTTTGATGAGCCGCGTGTGAGAGTTAAGTGTCGGGCCGGACACATGTCCGTGCATAGGTTATCAAACCCATTGGTCAGTCGTGCCTTGTTGAACGGCCGAAGTTGAAGATATTTGTTGGGGTCGGCGACGATCGTGCGGATCATTGGAATCGCCCACTCTTGCTTCGGGTTGTTTTCTTTTTCCAGAATTGAGGATGCGGAGAAACCCTGCGGAGGTCAGACGTGTCGACGATGCTGCAGATCAACGCAGCGAGTTATGCCGACCAGAGTTATGGGGGTTTTCTTTGTTGGCAAATTAGCCGGTCGCGATGCCGGCGACGTGGAGGTCGCCCGTGCTAGTTCGACGATGATGGCGGTGGAAGTTTCAACCGCGGTATAGTCGAAGTTGTTCAGTTGTCCTTGCTTTCCCTTTTTTTGCTCTGCTTGAATTCTACGGGAAGTCCATGGGCTGATCGGAGCAATTGCTGGCAACTTGATTTTCGTTTTTCCTTCTTTGACTATTGTCCTCGATCCGTGTGCGAGTCTGAAACTCTGAATACTATAACTTGGGGCTGTCCTTCACGTGAGAGACAGCAACAATATTTTTCCTTCTTGAGGTTTGGTGGCTTCCGTATGATACACGATTTCTGCAAGGCGCAGGCTGCACCGCCATGGGCGGAGGCAGGATTACAGCTCAAGGGGGGCCAAACATGGTAATCCTCCATTAGGGGGGGCCAAACATGATACTTTTTGTCTAAAAATCGTTTTTGTACCAGGTTTATGCATAAAATTTTCTTGCTGCAGCATGGCATAGGGGGGGGCCATGGCCCCTGCTGGTCCCCCCCTAGCTCCGCCAGTGTGCACCGCCACGGATTGGATCTACGGCTTTTTCACCGACGCGGTGCTCCGGCAAATTGTCAGGATCCAGTATGAAGAAATCTCCGTGGATCTTGATCTGGTCGGCTTGATTTGTCGCACACGAAGATGACGTCGCTGTTGAACCTTGGACCCTGATCTGTTACGGCCATGAATCCACCGTTGTTGATAAAAATTGTTGATGAAGATTGGACCCATCGAAATCCTAATCCGCGCACACACAGCCCCACGGTGGGCGCCAACTGTCGTGGGTTTGTCACGGCACATGTAAATCTGGAACTGGATCTCTTATATCCATGGGCTTTGGACCTAAAATAAATTGGACTTAATTGGGTTGGACTTGACTGGATGTGGACCTCACGAGGATAGTATGTCCAGTACACAGCATGGGCGTGGACCTCAAAGTTTGGATGGTCCAGTGTCCATGGACGTGTCACGTCGCTTGTGGCAGAGTAGCAACGGCCAACAGGGTCGGGAATACATACGTACGGTCGAATAGAGAGACTCACGCGGCCGTGCACGGTGGGCTGACGTGGTCGTGACTACGTACGTACGGTGGATCACTTTTTTTTGCGCGGTGGATCACATTGAGAGGCCAGCTACCTACGTGGTTACGTACGTAACAGAAAGTCCATTGGATTTTGGATATCCAACATTTACACGACATGGATTTGGACGGACTTGGATATTACGATGTGAAACGCGGACTGGACATGGACCGGACCACGTTAGAATGGATACTACTTGGTCTTTTGCGTTTTGGATTTGGACTCATGTCCAGTTCCAGGTATAGGCACATGTCATCTCAAGATGACTTCGTAGGTGTGGGATTTAGCACGCGCGGAGATCATCGATGTGGTTTGCACACGGGAGAGCGATTTATACAGCTTCAGGCCCCGGGAAACATCATCCGGTAATAACCCTACATGCTGTTTGTGGCTAGATCTTATTCCGTATGCCGGTGAGCGAGTCGCCGATGCGGCGGCTCTCTCTGTTTTGTTGTCTCTAGTCTATTGAGATCTGAGAGCTTTTGGTGCGCCTTGCCCCTCCTTATATAGGTGGAAGGGGCAGGCTTACATGTGGTGTCCTAGTAGGATACAAACTAGAGTTTCTATTACAAGTCGGTTCATGGAGTCCTTGTGCGACTCAAAACGTTAAGTCGCCTTGTTGGGCCTTCTCCATGTTGGGCCGCATTTATCATATGTCAGGATATCCGTATTCTATATCCTCGACAAGATGCATATTATGTACCCCGTTCTTGTGTACTTGTTATGATCAAACATGTGTATGAGAGCGTGTGAGGCGGAACGTGTGCATTAGTTGGAGTAATGGGGGGTGGCTAGTGCGGTGAACGTGAGAGAAAGTTCCGCGATCCACTTGGGTGTTTTACCTTACTTTGTTGCCTCACTAGGGATAAAGAAAAATACCTTGCTACCGGAGATGTGGGTGTGACCATTGCCACTACTCCATGACTAGATCTAGCATGTTCTTATTTTAACTTCATGTCATGAAACTTAATGCTATGCTCTGATTTATCTTAATTACTAAGGTGTTATGATTTAGTTTGCATCTTGGTGGAGTATAAGAGAGATTAATAAACAAAAGATTTCTATGTTAGGACGTGATGCCCATATAATTAGTAACTTGTCATGAAACCTTTTTGTTGCAATCTCATATGTCAATTCTAGTGTTTCATTATCTATCTTTTTATTAAAGAGATAGTGCATTTGTGAAACCATGAACTCCAGTCCATTTTTAATCATAAGAAACACCTTTCCAACAACTTTTATGCACTTTACATTTTCTGCCATTTAAAAATCCAAAAATACAAAAACACTTTTACATCTTGCATTCACAATACAAAACCCAAAAATATCATCCATCATTGTTTACATCATCATTGCATATTTATTTACTGTTTTGCTTTCATTATGTTTTCATATCATTCTCACACCTTGTGCTTGACAACCACTAGGCGAGGTTGAGGGCACAAACAATTTACTTTGTTTTGTAGATTTTCAAGAGAAGGATAAGAAGATAAATCTTTCACTACTGATTCCCCGAGAGTTCGATATTAAACCCTCGAGTCACCCCTCGTGGGGAAAACCGTCTTTCCTATACTATACACTCTGCACTTGGAGTCTCAACCTAACCATATTCTTTTGACGCAGGTAACTACGTCAAGGGCCATCAATTGCCCAGCTGTAATTTGTTCACCCAGCATGTTAGTTATCTTTTATGGAGAGACACCACTAGTGAAATGTGGACCCCGATCCATTCTTTTACACTGATAATAAAACCAATTGCAAACATTATTCCTTTTCATTCCCTGCAATTTACTACTGTTTTCCACATCATACGTTTAATCTTTTGTTTTCAGCAAGCCGGTGAGATTGACAACCTCACTGTTTCGTTGGGGCAAACTAGTTTGATTGTGTTGTGTGCAGATTCCACGTTGGTGATCGAGTAAACAGCGCCACCAACAACCTTCAGAAGTGATTTCTTGCTCCTACTGGTCGATTAAACCTTGGTTTCATACTGAGGAAAACTGCTGCTACACTGATTCATACCTTCCTCTTGGGGTCTCCCAACGAACGTGCGATCCACGTCATCAGCCACCCCCTCCTAGGCCGCGCTGAGACCTGGCGAGGCTGTCTCGTGGCCCCACTCCGTCTCCCCTTCTGGCTTCTGGAGTCTTCCGATAAGATATTTGCACATGTTGATTTTCGTCCAATTCCGAGAATATTTTGCGACTAGCCTTTTTGAAGGAGAAAAACAGCAGAAAACAGGAACTGACACTTCGGCATATTCTTAATAGGTTAGTCCCAGAAAATGCATAAAAATGCTATGAAGTGTAAATAAAACATGAAGCAATTAGCATAATAACAGCATGGAACATCAAAAATTATAGATACGTTTGAAACGTATCAGACTGCCTGGCGGCCCAGATAGCCGACAGACAAGACGGACGGAGGATGGCAAGACGGAGGCCCAAGACTGAAGCCCATGATGCCTTCAAGATCCAGACGGAAGGCGGTAACTTGCTGGATAGGTTTAGGACTCTGTAGTCTTGCCGGATACGTTTGTCCCTTGTAACCCTAGGTCCGGCCGCCTATATAAGGCGGACCACGGGAAGCCTTTAGGGCATACTCTGATACTTTCATACAATTTCATACTCATTGTAACCCGATCAAGGATATTGCCATTATAGTGAGTTATAGCAGCACGTAGGGTCTCGCCATTGCTGCGAGATCCGAAGTTGGATAAATTGCCTTGTTCGATCCCGACTTCCACGACGTCCACCTTCTACCCCACGATTCACCCTCGGCTAGCAGGACCCCGTCTCCTATCCAACATGTCGATACGACGACAGATCACAAAAAAAAATAACCACAACATGGTTAGAAAGCTAAAAGTGACATGTACGTGATTAGCTACCCTAATCCTCGCTTTAAATCCTGGCACATGAATAGTACATTCCAACAATCCACCATAGACGTTGCAAGTTCACTGATGCATGAGACGAGAGAGAAAAAAAGAACAACAAAAGCCAATAAAAGGTACCATGCTGGATCTTTGCATTAAGGCTACAACGTTTCTTCGGTTCATGTACACACGCGCACACACACGCACACGCACACGCACACATTACATTCACAATTAGGACATGGTAGAAAGGAGATTTTATGTCTTGGTGAAACACCGTGAGATTTGATAGTCTTCGCACGGGTCTTCCCACTTGATTTCACAAATAAATTGCTTCAAAAATCAATTTACGGTCACATATTGAAAATTGGTTCTAAATTGTCCAGTTCTTTTGGCGGCTTCTCCAAGAAGCGGCCCCTCCCCAGCTTTCTTGGGAAGTTGCCCCAAAATTTAGTTAGGATTCCAAAATAGGAAATTAACATTGAGTTTGAAACCCCTCTTAAATTTTACGGGCGGCTTCTCCAGAAAGCTGGGGAGGTGCAGCTTCTCGAAGAAGCCCCAAAAAGAACTGGGCCTAGAACTTTACTGGAGCCAAATATATAGTGTGGAAGGGAAGAACAAAACCAAAACAAATCATTGTCGTACAAAAGTTAGCAACATATGTTGGAGAGGATTTTTTTTTGGCTTCAGGGATCCAGAGACACTACTAGACGGTAGGGATTTGGGGACACTTTGGTAGGGGCATTTTTTAAAAGTGCCCTAAAAGATTACAATTAAGGGCATTTTGACAAAATACCCTAATAGATGTCATTTTAGGGCAATTTAAGCAAAATGCCCCCAAAGGTTATATCTATTGGAGCACTTTGTCAAAATGCCCCAAATATCATAGCTATTGGGGCACAAAATCAAACTGCCCCCAAAGTTTTCAAAGAAGACCCGGATACAATTTGGTCTAGATAAAAATCTTTCATCATATAATAAAGCAACCAAATTTAAAAAAAAAACGGAAGAAAAAAAGAACGCACGCGAACATGCGCTGGGAGCCTGGCTCATCGCTAGTACTCCGTACTCTCCAGCCGCCTCTCTCCCTTGGCCCTTTCTCTCGCGCTCGCGATGCCGTCGCCGCCGCTTCCTCCGGCCATCACCGGCGCCGCGGATCGGCGGAAGTGCTCCGCCGCCCCTCCTCCTTCGATCCCCCGAGGCTCCCAACCGCTAGGTCGCCCCTGGAATCCCCAATCGAACCCCACCGGGAACCTTAACCTAGCTCGCCATGGCTCAGGTCCGCCGCCACCGCGGCATGCGGCCGTGTCGCGAAGCCGCGCTGTGGGAGGCGCTCTCGCGGGGGCTACCGCACCGCGGGATGTGAGCCGAGCGCCGCATCCACCACCGCCGCTGGTCGGCGCATCGGAGAATCCCGAGTCGTGGGCGAACATCTCCGGGAGGAGCTCTCATCCCTCCATCTCCGTGACAACAACGCAGTGGACCACGAGCGGCGCAGCTAAGACAAGTCCACCGCCGGTAAGGGAATGAATCCACGCCAGCCACAGCTGATTTGTTTTGTGTTTCCTGTTCTGCTTGAACTGAATGCAGATCAAGTGTTTGATGAAATGCTTAGCTGGACGAGTAGAATTTAGGATGACATATCAGTTCAGGGCTTAACTCTAGAGACTTTGTGATCCAAATTCTGAATCACTGCATGTCCAGTCCAGCAACGTTACATTTGTTGACCTTTTGGTCTATGAGAAACAGAATATGGATGTCAAACAATTTACTGGTATTGATGTTATATTTGATTGACACACATTCAATTCATTGAGGTTACTTTCTATTGCCTCTGTTGTAGATTATGCAGCAATATTACACCGCTACTTGAAATTGTCGTAATGCATTTTGTTGTGACCTGTTGTGCTGTATGCTCTTGTTTTAATATTGGTGAGGTTCTCGTGATGATAATAATTACTTCCCCTTGTAGGTAGTTCGCCTGTGAAATTGTGTATACAAAGGAATAACAGAGCTTGGTGAGTTTTATTCCCACACTTGAGAGTAAATTCCCTTATATGTGAAATTGTGTATACAAAGGAACAACAGACCAAATTGTGTATACAAAGCAAATAGTACCATGATTGCTTAGGAAAGTAGCTCAAGTAGACATATGTGCCGACCACTGTAAATTCGACACTCGCAGTTTAAGCCCATGTATGCAATGCTTTTCCGGATGTCGTTGATTGATGCAAGGGCTAATTTACTTAGATGTGAAGTGATTCGGTGTTTATATGATCTTAGTTACAGCTTACATGGGGGTGGCTTCACTTGTTTGTTGCATGGTTTGTACTATTGTTATTGTAGCATTTTTTGTTGGTTCGCATGACTGTGATTTGGCATCTACCTAGATGTGTTGCCTTGTTAAAGGACAATGCGTAGTCCCATATACAGGTTACATGAGGTAGCATATACCAATTGTATTTTGACTTCTACTATTGTGTAAATTGTGCATGGTCTTTCAGTAGCTACTGCCTGTAACGCTCCATGCCTGAAGAATATCCTTATTCTGGAAGGTGACATCATGCCCGATTCCCTGATATGCTAAACTCTGTTTACACCAGGAACTCGTCTGATTGTTGTCTCTTAGAATGTCTGTAGTGCAGTAACATATTAATAAAAAAGATGGACATTTTATTTTCCCAGCGCAGGGTTGCTCAAGACAACATTTGATTCACCATCGCGGAGGTCCTCAACGACAGCCTCGAGAGCATTTTCCGAGTCCTTCGTCTCTAAGGCCGAGATGTAGAAGGTAACGTCTATCGCCTTCTGACTCGTTTAGTTTTGCTTCAGACGGATAGGTTTCTCATCTTAATTCCTGGTTTTGATTCACCGTTTGCAGAGTAAGATGCTGCAGGAGGCCAACATCTCCAAATCCAAGTCGCAAGTCGAAGTGCGGAGCTCGCAGGTATTTGATGGAACAAAACTACTCTTAGGGCAATGTGGATTGGATGGCCACTGTCATTAGTGTTGCACTTGATCAGATAGCTCCTACAAGTTTGACTTGCCATTGCTTCTCTAGTTTATTCTGCATTACTCTATTTTGTGACTGCCTGTTGGTACTTAGGAGTTAGGAAGAAGTAGCCCCCATTTGGCTTATGCAGTAAGCAAATGGTTTGTGGACATAGCTGGGTGGAAATGTGTTTAAGGCTTGGGATGACTGTTGGCTGGTTCTTATCTCCAAGTTCATTTCGCGAGTGCAGAGCTCGGAGGTGTTGTTTGAAGCAAACTGTTAGATCATTCTGAAATGGATGGTCACTAACGTTATAGCAGATATTTGTCATATGACTGTTTATTCTGCGTGTACATGTTTTACTTACCATTGCTTCTCTGGTTTACTTACCAAATAGCTAGCTTCGAATTTAAATAAGGGGCACGATTACTGGTGCTTCAATGCCTAACTATTTTGGGTTTTTTAATCATAGTTACAGTTACTTTATAATTGGCATTGTTCTTAAAAAAATATAGTTTATCTTGATACCTGTTTAGGAAATGTGTTTACTCTTATTTGCATCTACATTTGTGTCCTTGGCTACATATTGTGATGTTAACTTATCTTTTCTTATGCTGCAGAATTGATCAAAGTCGTCGTTTGTTACCTTCAGAATGCTGCTGCCCTGCTCTGTTTGACACCTACTACAAGTCATCCAAAAGGTAATCATTTGACTGATCTTGTAAACCACCAATACCAAAGATAATATTTGGACAGAAAAATGCCTTCAAGGGTTTAAAATTTAGTTAAACTGCAGCTCAACTAGTATATAGGAGTAACACATAATAGGGAACCTGAATGTATATATACTTATAGTGTAACTAGTTTTAGTTTTTCTTGTATAACAATAGTTACATGACTGCACACTGCATATTACTTACTATCTTACTGTTGTAATGCCAATATGGAGTTATGGACACATACCATTAGTGATTGGTCTGTTGCAGGTCTTTAAATCTGAATTTAATACTTAAGCTACAGTTTCTAAACTTAAATCTGCCTCTAGTTTTAGTTTTGAGCTCAGACTCAGTTACTTGGTACTGCCACTCCAGCCTAGAAGGTGTCTTCTACTGTGCCGGCATAGTGCAGCTGCCAACTTGGCAGAAACAAATTGCTAGCTTTCCTCTCAGCTTGATCATCATTAAATATTTTGTTGCGGCAAGCTCTATGATGCTAATATATAACTGGATTTTTCAGCATCTTATTTTGATGCAAGTCAGCAAGATAATTGAATTAAACATTATTGAAATAATTACTTAGTACATATATTTTCATCTGTCATGATAATATCATATACTTTACCCTGTGCAGTGACCTGAGCTAAAATTCATAGGTGACAACGCATCTCTGGAATTGCTCCACTTACTATTTTGCTGGTGTCAGAATCTGTAAAATGTATGCAGTTCAATGTATACATTTGTTGTTATGCAGTTCGATGTATACATTTGTTATTGTACAGTTCAGTGTAGACGGCTCAGCTCTTGAAATTTGTATACAGTTCAGTGTATGATGTTATGAAATATGTAAAATGTGTTTTTGAATTCTGAGATTTTGTGAAATGCATACAACTTATCAGGGCAATTTTTTTGAAAGTGCGCTTATAAGTTTCTGGGGAAGTATTTGAAAATGCCCTAATAAGTTTTTGGGGCACTTTGGCAAAGTGCCCCAATAACCTTTTAGGGCACTTTGCCAAAGTGCCCCAATAACCTTTTAGGATACTTTGCCAAAGTGCCCCGAATGCTTTTAGGGGTATTTTATAAAACGCCTTTAAATGATAAGTTTTAGGGGCATTTTAAAGAACTGTCCTAATAACCTTTCCAATCACCAGTATATTGGCATTTGTAAAAATGCCCTAATAAGCTATAGGGCATTTTCCTGACTTTTCGGGACATTTTGAAGTGCCCTAATATCTAAACCGTGACGTAGTGAGATTCCCTTATTTAAAAATACAAAAATCATATTTATAATTTTAAAAATTCAAAATTCCTGCACATCGTCAATGATGACAAACGTGTAAAATCTCAATTTGAAATATTTTATATTCCGATCTGCAAAAAAAATTCATTTTTTTAGATTTGACTATACACACGTTATTTTATTTGCTATTGGGAGAACATTTGATTGATCTTTGGTAGTATCTTGGTGTTGTGGTGAGAGAAAAAAGTTTGCATAACTTAGGCATCGCACGCTGCCAGAAAACATGACAGCCCACGATGATGAAACTGAAAAATCAGCAAGCCTTTCTATATTTGTACCTCACAGCGCAGCTTACAAACGCCATCAGATTCACGCAGCCCAGTCCGGCCATCATCCAGAAGAAGCGATCCAGGTGCCCCTCATTCAGGTTGTCAGGGATCCACCCGGGCCGGCCGCCGGTAGTTGTTGCCCACTGCACGGCCGTCAGTAGAAACGAGCTCAGGTAGTCTCCGACCGCTACGGCAAGGAACCCGAGCGCCGTGCACACGGTCTTCATAGCCGGCGGCGCCTGGCTGTAGAAGAAGTCGAGCTGCCCGATGGAAGTGAGCACCTCACCAACACCCACCAGTACGTACTGTGGCGCCAGCCACAGCTCACTTATCTTCCCCGGCGCCGCGCGGAGGCGCACCGTCTCGATGATCGCGGCGGCTGCCATGGCAAGCACGGGGAAGGCGAGGCCAGCGCCGATCCTCTGCAGCTCCGAGATGCCCTTCTCCCTCCCAGTGAGCCGCCTGGCCGCCGGCACGAACCCCTTGTCATATAGCGGGACCAGGACGACGATGGTGAGCACGTCGAAGGTGGACATGGACGCGGGCGGGATGCGCATGGAGCCGACGGTGGCGTCCATCGCCATGCCCTGCTCCACGAACGTCGACGTAATCTGCGCCGTCACGGCGTAAAAGAACACGATGGTCGCCCAAAGCGGCAGCATCCGCGCGAGAATCTTGAGCTCCTCCACCTGCGTCACGACGCACAGCCTCCACGGGCTGCGCAACTCTGTGGCCAAAGCTGCCTGTTTGTCTGAAACCGTGACGATGGCGGCCTTGTCGAAGAATCTGATCAGCAGAGGCATCTCGAGTCAGTCAAGAATGTTACTATCAAACATGGAATTCTCAGAGCATTCGTTGAACTAACTGACCGGAGATCAGTGGTGTGATCGATCCTCTGAACCCCCTTCATGGCACCGTCGTCGTCTTCCGGCGCCAACTCGTAGAGGAGAGAGCTGTCGGCGGGCGTTTCGACACCAAAGTTCCTGAAGGCAGCGACGACTACCTGGGAGACTCTGGTGAGCGGGCTACCGTGGGTTCGCTGAAACCTGTACGCGCGTGACGCCACGACCAGGCAGAAGAGCCCGACGGCGAGGACCACCACCGGGATGGTGAGGGCCAGCGCCCAGCCGTAGTGGTCCTGCACCCACACGACGCCGGTGCTGGACACAAGCGACGCGCAGTTGAAGTTGAACACGTACCAGTTGAAGAAGGAGCCTTTGTTGACGCGCTCCGAGGGGTTGCCGTCGTCGAACTGGTCGGCGCCGAAGGACATCAGGCACGGCCGGAGGCCACCTAGCCCGACGGCGATCATGTAGAGGCCGAGGAACAGGACGAACTCCTGAGCCGACACCATGTTCGACGAGGTGAACGACGCGCCGGTTTTGACGAGCAGGGGCAGGTACGCCGAGAGCGCTGTGATGAGCATGCCCTGCCCAAAACAGAGAGTGTAGACAGTGGTCTGAATATCTTATTTTGGACATGACAGAATGTCAAGATTAATGCAGACTGCGGCGTGATGTCAAGATTGATGATTGAGGTGCAGAGCGGTTGGGTTGGAAGGGGAATCAAGTAACTAACGTACCGCGACGCCGGCGGAGCAGGAGACGACCATGGTGCGGTACCTTCCCCAGTAGGAGTCGGCGACGACGGCGCCGGCGAGCGGCATGAGGAAGCATGTGGCCTGCCAGGTGGACACGTTTCTCGCGGCGGCGACGTTGCTCTGGCCCAGGACGCCGGTGAGGTACGTGACGAGGTTGTACGAGATGCCGTAGAACGCCAGGCAGTAGCAGAACTCGGTGCCTGCGCATCGTCACCGCCCAAGAAGCAGCCGGACAATAGTAAGACCAGATTGATCATCGCACGAGGAGTATTATTACCAAGAACAGGTGAAAACTTATCTTGTTGAAATCCATCTCAACAGGAAGAAGAGCTCACCGAGAACTGAGCGGCATGCGCGCCATCCACCCGTGCGGTGCTTCAGCGCCGGGTTCCCGTCGAAATCAAGGGACCCGTCAGTGGTGTATGCCTCCTGTAGTACCCGCCACGAAAATTCTCAGCAAAATTGAGTCGAAATTCTGAGCAGGAAAAAGGAGAGAGAAGAGAATTCATCATCAGGGCGGCAGCGGAGAGAGACACGAGACCTCAGCGGGAGGGCGGTGGAGCAAGGCCACCGTGTGCTCGCCGGCGGAGGCCATGGCGAAAGCTTGGGAGCGTACGCCTTTCCCTTGTCCGATGCTGCGGTTGGCTAGTGGCTGGCCTCGTGGGTGGTGATGATTACTCTACTCTAGTCTAGTGGCTGGCCTGCCAAACGTCTTGGAAATGAAATTTGAAATGGCTACAAATGATTAGCTAGCTCCTTTTTTTTAACAGTTCCTGAATATTCCCGATTCTGAGAGCGACAGGAAATCAGGACCTGAATCTGGACAGGGCAACGGCCAACCATCGCGGCTCGCGCTAGTGCCGCAAATCAAAACGAAAGACAGCTGAAAATATCCCGTGAGTCGGGTGGCACGTGGGCACCGCTAGTACGTACTTGCGATTATTTCCCTTTTGAGATGTATTAGTCCAGTAATTTGCATTACTGATCAGTCGTACTCCACTATCCTTTACCTTGTGTGACATCTTAACTCGGCATGTGCTTTTCTCATTTCTAAATTGACATGCTTACATAACGTGCACGAGGAGTATATATTTGTCTTCGTTTCTTCTCGGATGGGGGTGTCTTAATTAAGGACACGTGGCTAATCCAGGGTCAAGTTACTTCTCCCGATTACATAGGCAATTCATGTGCAATTACGAAAACTTATGTGCAACTGCAACTCCATGTGTAATTACAACTCAGTTGCACGGATCACGATGCAAAATCAACGGTCGACATTGACAATCGTCGATCTCATGTTGTGTTCCGAGCAAGATTGTAGACTATTTGGGCGAGCACCATCACATCAGTAGCGTCACCAAACCTGGTAGAGGCCACAAACGACGGCAGTGAGTAGGGGTGGGCATAAAAACCGAAGACCGAAAACCGAAACCGAAGAGACCGAGACCGAAAACCGAAACCGAAGAGACTGAGACCGAAACCGAAATGACCGAGACCGAAAAAACCATTAAAAGTTTGGGTAGCAAATTAGAAAAGACCGAAATTATATCAGAAATTCGGTCATCACTTATAAATAACCCGAATAGACCGAAAGACCGATTTTATTTTATTTTGAGTGAATTACGTACGGAAGCAGCCGGATTTGTGTGCCAGCCCAGCTTATGTGTACATCTAGTCTATAGCCAACTACTAAACCAAGTATACCATCTAGTCTCTAGACTCAACAACTGAGTATCCCAGCCCAGCGTATTGTAAATTCTCCCGTGCGCGAGAGACTAGTCGATCGCTTCTCACTTTCCCAGTCCCGGGCGCTGATTTCACTTCTTGCGCCCTATATTTTGATCTATTTGGTCATGACCGAAGACCGGACCGAATAGACCGAAGACCGAAGAACAGAAAACCGAAAAGACCGAATTTATTACGGGTATCATTTCTGGATGACCGAAATTGTTAAAGACCGGAAAGACCGAACCGAACTAATCGAAAAGACCGAACACCACCCTGAGCAGTGAGGGGAGATCCGTCTGGAGGTGGCCTATTGGGGTGGCGGCGCGAGCGCCTCTTGAGTCGCCAGTATGTGGCTCGGGAGGCGGCTTGGTTTGTTCTCTCTAGCTGACTTTTGGAAGACTTTAATTAACAAAACCATATAAAAAAACTAGTGCAAACATAGAAAAAATTAGAACTTAAGTGTTGATCTGGAAGGTCTTGAATGGACTGTTGTTGTCATCGGCCATGGAGGTGAAGTGTACGTAATCGAACGGTTCATGCAGATGTGGTGAAATGGAAGTGAGCAGGCACGTTGAGAAACTTCCTAACCTTATCGGCTCTCTACTAGTGTAGGGTTTCAAGGCACAGAGTTTTCACAAGCCTTCTCTTCCGGACGGCCGTGCACGCGGTTGACGGGATGGGAAGTCTGAAAGCAGCAGAATAACGGGAATTTGGCAATATCGATACAAAGAGTGAGTGGTGTGTTTTCGATCCGTCTATTCTATTCTTCCTCTATGACCATGAACACAAAAAAAGTCTTTCACCAAAACAGATTTAAACTCGAACTCGATTCACCCGACGCGCGTGCGATGCGCGACGAGGCGGGAGGCGGAGGAGAAGTTGCGTGGCCGAATCCTATTCTCACTCCTTTAGTGGTTGTAAAAGAGTTGAATTTATAAACAGGCCCAACTGATGCAACCAAACTGAATGGATTCTTTAGATTTCAGGATTGTTCAATTGAATGGGCGAAAACCCATAAAAACCTAATACTGACATCTCAAATCTCCTCCTCGGATACTTTTATTCTCATCTTTTGTTAACCCCGTCAAAGCGAAACAATAAAATATAGTTCAATACTTGGTATGTGCATCCAAAATGTAATAAAACGCATGTAAAAAATTAATGTACACTCCCTCATATTAATTGTCGCTAAATCGCATATATCTAGACATATTTTATTATCAGATACATGTGTTTCATAATAATTAATATGGATCAGAGGAAGTAATAAAAAGCAATGCACCGACATACAACAATGGATATTTAAGAAAAAATTAAGGCACGTAAGGATGCCGCGACACTAAAGGAAATGTAGGTGTTGTAGTGGATTTCTTAGAATTAAAATATTGTGTACTGTAAAAAGTATTATATGGTCCGTGTTTGCAAATCCATGGTTGTTGAATCATGTGTGCGTAATTATATAATCTGCTAGCATTTTTGCCTTTTTTTTTTCTGGTCAGCAACTATGCCGACGGGAAAGCCCTCGGCATATACCTAGGTATGTCGACGGTTTGGCCCTCGGCATATGCGAGTCTGAGGTCATCAACTACTGACACGTGGCAATGTATGTCAACGGCGAAGCCCTAGGCAAACATCCCGACACCGTCAAACGGACGGTATCGTGACTTTTTTTTTGCCGAGGACTTTGTTTGCCGACGCTCAAAGAAAAACGTCGGCACATGAGTGTAGCCGACGGCCTTTCGAATCTTTGCCGAGGGAGAATACGTCGACGGCCATATGCCGCTGACAGTTTTTCGTGGTTTTGCCGACAGTTATTTGCCGTCGGCCCATAGGGATAGGGTAATTCCTGTAGTTGCGCGAGGCCAAGGTTGAACTGCATGCCGTTCGTGCTAATGGAAAACTTTATTCATGGGCCATGGTAAAAGTGTAAAACATACTAGAAACGTACACGACAAGCTGCCACAACGCATGCACTGGTGCACATACTATGCGTATTCATGCATGCGCGCAGCTGGGAACAACACCGTTTATTTAGACGTCCATAACTCAGCTAGCGTACATACGGGTACTAGGCTACTAGCTCGATGGCGTCGATCGACCTTATAATTAAACCCACAGACTACACCCCAAAGCAGACCACCGTCCACCGGTGCCCTGGCTGGCGGCATGCCATGCCGGCCACGGCGGGGATCAGCAGTTCAGCACTTGGGCCTGGGGAGGCCGCACGCCCTGACGACGCTCTGCGCCCTGGGGCTGTTGACGTAGCTGTGGTAGGACGGGTCGCGCGCGTACTGGCACAGGCACGGCTGCTGCGCGCGCATCCGTTGGCAGCACCCCGGCGTCACCGCCCCGCCCAGCATGATGGCGCCCACGCACGGGCTCAGCGAGCTCGGGTTGCACGGCGCCGCCGCCGCCGCCATCTCCGCGGCGAGCAGGCCGCACAGCGCGAGCGCGAGCACGAGGACGGCGGCCTTGTTGATGCCCATGTTAGCTCGGAGCACGGAGCTGGGACACTGTCGGAGTAGAGACCGGCGAGCGAGATGGTAATGGAGGAAGAGCGAGTTACTGAGTTGGCTTTGGTATCTGCAGTCAGTTAGCTCCGAATTTATAGGCCGTGCCATGCATGCATCGTCTCGAGAGAATGCAAGGGAGAAGGACGGATCTGGATCACTGGATGGACGCGGAGATGGGCGAGGGCAGCATGGGCAACGGTGCTTGGGTGTTTGGTGTATGGTATTGTGACTGCGCAGGCCATGCATGATGCATGCACCGGGTCACGTATGGCGGCCACGTTCTGGTCGTGTCGGCGTGCGTGCAGCCTCCCGTTTGGGGTTCAGTTTTTTTAAACCGATTTTCGATTTTGAGTTGTACTCCCTCCCTCCATCCGAAAAAGAAAATCGTTAAAATAGATGTATCTACCACTAAATTACGCCTCGATACATCTATTTTAATGACATCTTTTTTTGCACGGACGAATACTTAGCGTGTTTGATAGGCTGTATAAATCTGATTTGGATATCTTCACCATAAATATGTATAATAATATATCGTTTATTTTTACTATTAAAGGGGAGTTAGTATCCACATACGTCGGTACGTCCAACTCCCCCGTTCCAGGAATTTATACTGTCAAATCGGCGTATCGTTCTCTAGTGACTCAAAAAGAGCGGACTGCTCTAGAGTAAGGAATGAATACCGGCACCTCACAGACCGACAAACAGTTATGGATTTCTTTATGGAAACTAAAAGTTCAGCCAGGGCCGTCTCCAGTAATTTGGGGCCCCAGTGCGAAACTCTAAACATCTCATTGAATCTGGTACTGATATAAATGCGCACACACAACCCCTCTGCGAAACTCTAAACATCTCATTGGATCTAGTACTGAAATAGATGCACACACACAAAAGAAGGACAAAATAATTGATACACTTGTATCTAGTATACGTACCAACGTAATCATTGGAGAAAAAATGGCCAAAATTAGATAGGGCTTAGATCTGAATGGTAATTTATGCCTAAGAACGCACCTGACGGAGTGACGATGTGGTGAACCGATGATGGCATGATGCATTGATCCTAATCGTAGATGAACCCTTTCGCTGGCCGCTGGGTGCTTGGCTTGGCATTGCGGTACGTGCAAGTGTGGGCGGCGTGCGAGCCTGGCCTACTGGCTCCTACAGCGGCGCCTTCAAGCCAGGCGTGAGATCGCCTATCCGGAAACAAAGCGACATGCTAGGAAACAACGCGAACAGAAGCAAAACTGCTATGGCGACTGCGGCTAGGCCTGAAAATAGGCTGCGGCGACTCAGAAAAATAGCCCAACTAGCAAATATACCAAGTAAATTTGGGCCAATGTGGGGGCCCTGTGCGTGTGCAAAGCTCGCACGTGCCCTTGGACGGCCCTGAGTTCAGTCAAAGGTTCGTGTTTTCTGGTGGAGGGTTGACGAGGTGTACCCTCATCAAATCTCATGGTTAAGGACTTAGGGTTGAGATTATGGGAAGAGAACGTGTTAGTACTGGTAGTTTCGTCGGCTGACAAGCAGAGGCAAAGATTTACCTAGGTTCAGACCCCTCGGGTGGAGGTAAAGACCCTACTTTCTGCTTGTCTGTTATTGATCGCTGGAGATTATGAGGTTACAAGGTGGCTCCGGCGAGATGACGATCTCGCAAGAGCTTTGGTGGTTCGAGTATGGCTTTTTTCCTAGATCGGCACCACTTAAAGGCTGGGTTTCGGGAGTTTGTAATCGAGCTAGTTTACAATAAGGAAAGTCTAAACCGACTACGCCTATGTCTAATCTTGGAGCGTACTCCATCTTCTTGGACCTCTTGTCTTGGGCCTCGAGTAGGCTCTTCGATATTGGGCATTAGTCATTACGTGCACCAGGTACCCTCATGATAGGGTACCCGATATGTATACCCATGTCAGTAGCCCCCGAGTACTTGTCTGACTCGAAGAATCGGGCATGGACTCTTTCGTAAGTGCACGTCATATGCTTTGTATTCTGTATATATAATTTGGAATTCCTGTATGAATAGCACACGTTTGGCTATGTCGAGTATCTCATCGACTGTGGTTTCTGCTTATGATGACCAAGGGATAATAGCTTAGCAGGCCCAGTACACTCGACGGATCGGGACTGGTTAACTACACATTCGGGTAAAACCTTACTAGCTTTCAATCAAACTCGAGTCCCCGGACTCGAATCTGGAACAAACTGGTCAGATTCGACTAGGCCGCTGAGGTCTTACTGAGTCGATCTGCAGTATAACTTTGAATTTTACCCAACGCGTCCGTCGGGATTTTTCATCATGTCTGCTGACACGGAAAGTATAAGGATTGACGTTGCTGGAACGGTCCTTAGCCCAGCTCGAAAGTTCGGCGGGTCTTACCTTTGCACTATGCGTGCAGCATCCGAGGTATTTGCGACGGACGCAACTCGGGAATGTTTCGAGTATGTTTTTTGAACTTTGTTGGACGAGTCGTGTCCTTTGTCGACTGATATTTGCTGTTATGCTATCGGGTGCGCGACAGCGCTCCCGATGGGAGTAGCCCCCGAGATTGTGCTTTATTGCTTTGCAATGGAGGATAATCTCAAAAATCCCCTTACTCTGCATATGTTAATCGAAGAAATTTGTGCCGTAATTCTATCGGGTGCACGACAGTGCTCCCGATGGGAGTAGCCCCCGAGATTATGCTGTATTACTTGTAAATGGAGGATAATCTCAATCATTGTCTTGAGCATCTTCAGTCGAAGAATTTTTTGAATACGCTCCCGATGGGAGTAATATGACTTAGTCGAAGGAACGGTCGAGTAACCAATTTTGCCTTAAGAAGGTTTTGTCACACCCGAACTAATCAAGGCAATCGAGTGACCAATATGCGTTGGGCATACTCGAACGTATTTTCTGAACAGATGCTTCAATGACGTCAGGGATGACGTTTATTTCGACTGCGATTTCTGACACGCGTGGCGTGCGTTATGCTGCGATTGATGGGACGTGACACATAGGTGGGCCCATTTGTGCAGAGCTGACCGAAGACGGTGCCGTTTGGACTTGATTTGACTATACGGGCCCACTTTTTCCGCAAGCGTGATGATGGCTCCTCTTTTTACGTGCGTAGTGGGCGGAGTGGCCGGCGACGGTTGCCCTCCGCGTTTGCCACGTGTACGGTCAGATTGCGTGCGTAACGCACGATTTGGATCTGAATGGCTGTGATTGCTTTTGACTTGTGGTAAATAGGGGAACGGCGCTGGCATTTGTTTTTTACCTGCCATTTGCTCTGCGCGCCGCCCCTGTTCCATCGTCTTCCTTGCGCTCTGCCTCCATTGCTCCTGCGCTAAAGCTTTGCGCGCTCCCCACCTGTTCGTTGACAATGAAGAAAGTGGCGGGCAACAAGCGCTCTGCCTCGACTGCTGCCGCCGCGCCCGATGCGGCGGCGATGAAGGGGAAGAAGACTGCGGCTGGCGCATCTGCGGCCGCCGTCGACCTCAAGAAGACCAATGGCGATTGGATGAAATCCACCCTGAAGGAGGCGCAGCTGGACAAGCTGCGCGAGGAGGGATTGCTGCCACCTTCCGACCAGCTCTCGTCCGCGCACCTTCGCCCAAGGAGGTACTTCCCGAGCCTCGCGCTAACGAGCGCGTCTGTTTCGCGGAGTTTTTGCCTAGGGGTTTCTCGCTCCCCCTCCATGATTTTGTGCGAGGTTTGCTTTTTGCCTACGGGGTGCAGATCCATGATCTCACCCCGAACGGTATTCTGCACATTGCGTGTTTCATCACGCTGTGCGAGTGTTTTTTGGGAGTTGCTCCGAGTTGGGCATTATGGAAGTCTATCTTCATGGTCCGGCCCAACAACCGAGGCGGCCGAACCTATCCAGTCGGAGGCCTGCAGATCCAAGTGCGCAGCGACACCCGGTACTTCGCCCTGAAGCCAGTCGACTCGGCGCAGGGGTGGAGGAAGAGGTGGTTCTATGTGCGAGTCGACCAGGATGGGGCCCCAGCATTTTCGACTGCTGGTATAGCCGCTAGGACGAAAGCCTGGGACCATGAGCTTTCGACTGAAGAAGTGGCGGAAGCAGCGCCCCTGCTGGAGACAATTGGAGGGCTCCTTAACAGCGTCACGGGTGTGCATCTGATTGCCACCTTTGTGAAGATGCGGGTATGGCCGCTCCGCGCTCGTGCCCACCCAATGTGGGAGTACGAAGGTCCCCTCGACTCCACTCGAATGAGCAAGGAGGAGCTGTCTAGGAGTGAACTGGTGGCACATGTGCGGTCCATCACCAGTACAAAACAAAGCGAGCCCTGCAATGTCGACTGCCCAGTCGATCCTTATGGGGCTGAAAAGCCTTTGCCAGAGGTTAGTGAATCTTTCGAGTCTATGATCTCCTGTTTTTGTTATCCTTATGCATCTTTTGACTTTCGACTGCTATATTTGTGTGCAGGGCCACTCGACTACCTCAACCCTTCCTCCTCTTCCCGAAGATGGCCCAACTTATGAAACAGAGGTGACAGTAGAAGCGAAGGGAGGGGATGAATCGCCTCTACCTTCGGCTACCACTTCACCCACAGAAGAGGTTGAAGAGGAAGGGGTAGAGGAAGCACAGGGCAAGGAGCCTGCCGCGACTGAGGATGTTAGCGAGGTTCCTGCTCGCAAGCGCCGTCGGGCAGCCCAAGTTATGTCTTCTTCCACGAGCTCACCCGCGAAGGAATCGGATGTGAGGGATGATGGAAACTCAGGTTCGTCTCCTACGACCACAGCTGCTCCCTTGGACGTGAGTCCTTTGAGCTCGGCTCCTCCTCCTCCTCAGTCGGGTGGGAGCTACTTTTTGGAGGCCCAAACTTTGAAGAGCTCGACACTGAGGATGAAGAAGAGCACAGGTTTGCTCCTTTTTGTACTAATTTTTTTTTGAGTTGAGTACTGTTTCTTATGTTGCATGTCTTTCGGTCACTTGCAGTGCTGAGACTGTGCGACCTCCAACTCCTCCAACCGAGAGAGCTCGACTCCAGACCAGCCAGAAGCTTCCCCTGTTGCGGCTGAGGTTGTGAGAACAGTAGCCACGGCTACTACCTTGAAGCCGCCAAGATCGAGTTCGTCAACTCCGCAAATTGGGACTTCTGCTGCCAAGCCTGCGCCTTGGGTTGAACACGTAAGTGTCTTTTGTCGAGTCTTCATTCTGGATATTTGTGTATAGCTTATGCTGGTTCCATTGTGCATGCAGCCCTTCTACCTCAACCTGGTGAATCAGGCAAGGCTTTTGTCCAGGTTGAACAAGAGAGGGACAACCTACGCGCTGCCATGGAGCAACTCAGCCGTAAGTGTGTTTGACTTCTGTATGTCCTTGCTTTGTCGATTGTGAATGACATCTGTCCATCTATCTCAGGTGACAAGGCAACCGCTGAGTCTCGGGTTAAAGAGCTAGAAGAGGCACTCGCCAAACAGCGGGCTGAGTCGAAGAAGGCCTTGGATGATGCCAAGGACTCCGCCGCTTTGCGCGAGAAGAATTATGCTGAGCGCCTGGCGAGCCTCACCCGAGACGTAGGCGGTGAGTTGAATCTTTCACTTTTTGCCTACTTCTTTTTGCCACTGAATAGTATGTAACATTTTCTGTTACTTCTGCTTTTTTGAAGGAGCTGTTGGCGCACCGGCACCTGTAGACCAATCGAGTGTCGATTTGTCCCTTGACCGCGCAATCGGCGACCTGGATGTCGTCTCCACCCAAGCCAAGGATGCACTCGCCAAGTCTACGAGCACGCTCGGCGCCGTGTTCAAGGATGTGTTCCCATCTAGCCAACCTCCTTCGACTGTGGATGGCTTCGCAGACGTCCTGGGCCCGGGAACTTCGACTATGGCGAACTTTGCTCGCACTTTGACGGTACGCGGCTCAGAGACCACCCTCAAACTCCTTTTAGGTCATGGGATAGAGGGTGACTTCGAAGCCGCTCTGTCTGCTTTCCCTCGTAAGCCTGGCGGGAAACTGGTGTCCCTAAAGCATTTGAACGAGCCAGCCGCAAAGTTGGCTGAAATTTTTATGGCCACCATGGAGCGCCGGGCAGCAGAGGTCGCCGCTCGTGCGAGTAGGGCTAGGTCAGAGTCAATGTCTGAGAAGTAGGGCAGCCGCGCCTTTGATGTCTTGTAATTAAACTTATGACCATGCGAGTATGCATGTGCTTTTGCTACCTTTGTATGAATTTATGTTCCTTGTTATGATTCTGCTTGTAAAGCTGCGTGTTGTTACTCGCCTAAGCTTTGTGATGAGTTTCTTATGAAACTTTTATGATGCTTGGAACAGAAACGGCCAGCCGCCACTTCATCCAGTTCGTCGCGGCATCATGCCCCTACTCGATCTCGAGCTCAGGCGGCAAACGATGCCGCAGTAATACGTTATATGAAGGCTCGACTCGCGAAACAGGAGCAAGAGCTGGCGAGTGCCCGAAGTGAGCTGGAAAGGATGAGGGCAAGGCCTGCTTTACCCACCCAACGGGAGGAGTATGTGCTTGGCGAGATGGAGATCGTGAACAGACAGCTCGAGTGTAAGCATGACTGCCTTGATCTTATGAGTTCACAGCCTGTTCTTTTTGTTCACCCAACTTGTGTTGTTGCAGGTTTTGTTCAAGATTTCCAGGCGGAGCAGGCTCGCGTGGATGAGCAGTTGAGCATGGCAACTGACGAACCCACGACTGGCCGCAGCACTTTCGCTTGGATAAGCACCGAGCACGCATACTCGCGACTCTGCAGGATCGGGTGTGGCGGAGCACTATGCTCTTGAGTTATGCAGGTCGGCCTTCAGTCGAATCAACCAGATGCTTTTTCCAGCTGGGCCGCAACCTCAAGGAATCCACGCGTTACTCGAGCTCTTCCGGTCAACAGGTTCCATTCGAGGCTTTATCACCCAGAAGCTTGTGGATGGCGCCAACGCAACCATGGCATATCTCCGAAGTCAACGTCCAAATTTGCAGCTACGTCCACCCGCCTGGATCGTCCTTGTCCCAGTCGAATCTTGACGATACATTCGATCATGCGAGGACATTGGTTGATTGCTATCATGCGCAACTTATGGGCCCTGTTCTTCCAGCAAAGGACGAACCGGAAGATTAGGGTATTTATGTATAGGGAACAGCCCCCGAGTGTAAATTTGCCACTTGTACGTAGTGCTTATTTGTTTATGTGTATGTATGCAGCCCCCGAGTGTATTGAGTGGGGTTTATGAAAATTACTTAATATGAACATGAATTGCACAGCCCCCGAGTGCTCGAGTGGGCTATGAATTTTATGAGAGTTGAAGCTTCAACTTATGCCTGCAGGCTCAGCCCCCGAGTGATTGATTGGGGTTGAGCAACTTTTTCCTTTGTGTTTAGTTTTATGATCCAGCCCCCGAGTATTCGAGTGTGGCTGGAGTATTATGTTTGAAGGAGCGAAAGCTTTTATGTTATGAGGTAGCTCAGCCCCCGAGCATACGGGTGAGGCTAAGTTTGTGCTGATAAGTTATGCGAGTAGTAAGCAGGAAAAGTATGAGGAATTTATTGACTATATTCCATTTATGAATGTTAGGCTGCAGGCCGCCTCATTAAAAACCTTCCAGTCCCCTTAGGTACCCTGGTAAGGAAAAGAGCGCGTCTGAAACCTGCAGCCATCCGACATATGAGCCTATTACATTATGCGACTGAGCAATCTAAGCATAGAAACGGCGCAGCTGCGCAACGTTCCAAGGATTGTGGGAGAGTTCGCCGGTCTTCGCGTGCTTCAGTCTGTATGCTCCACCACCAATGACCTCGGTGATGATGAAGGGTCCTTCCCATGGAGAAGCAAGTTTATGCACCTTCTTTTGCTTCAGTCGAAGTACCAAGTCACCCACCTCGAAGGACCTGGTACGCAGTCGACGGCTGTGGTAGTTGCGTAGATCTTGCTGGTAGACAGCTGTGCGTGCTAGCGCCGTGTTGCGTGCTTCTTCAAGCAAGTCGACTGCATCTTCGAGTGCTTCATCTGCATCTTCTTCATTGTATGCTTCGACCCTTGGTGCGTTGAACCTTACGTCTGATGGCAGGATTGCCTCTGCGCCGTAGACCATGAAGAATGGAGTGAATTGCGTTGAGGCGTTGGGTGTTGTGCGTAGGCTCCATAGCACAGACGGGAGCTCTTCTACCCAAGCACCCGCAGCCCTTTTGAGTGGCACCAGGAGGCGCTTCTTGATTCCACTCGTCACAAGCCCATTGGCCTTTTCGACTTGGCCGTTTGATTGCGGGTGCGCCACAGATGCATAATTGAGCGTGATATCTTGCTCTTTGCAGAAGGATTTGAATTCCTCAGCCGTGAAGTTTGTACCGTTGTCAGTGATGATGCTACTTGGCACACCAAAGCGGTATATGATGGATTTTATGAAATTGACTGCTGTAGTGGCAGTCGAACTTGTGATGGGTACTGCTTCAATCCACTTGGTGAACTTGTCGACCGCCACCAGAAGGTGAGTATGCCCTCCATGGGAGGATTTTTTGAGTGGCCCAACCATATCGAGCCCCCACTGGGCGAAGGCCAGGCCAATGGTATTGTCTTCAACGCCGATGCGGGTGCGTGCGGCTTTGTGGCGAATTTTTGGCAGCCGATGCACCTTTTGACTATGTCCTCCGCGTCTTTGAGTGCTGTGGGCCAGTAGAAGCCTGCGCGAAAGGCTTTGGCTACGAGTGATCGACTGCTGGCGTGATGCCCGCAAGTACCTGCATGAATATCACGAAGGATGGCTTGGCCATCTTCAAATGCTATGCAACGCTGGAACATACCTGATATGCTGCGTTTGTAAAGTTCACCGTTGATGACAGTGTATGCTTTAGATCGTCGAGTGACGCGTCTTGACTCTGTGAAGTCTTCGGGTACCTCGCCGCGGAGTATGTATGCGAGGAAGGGTTGAGTCCAAGTTGGCTCGATGAGGAGTACCTCGACTGGTGGGTCCTCTGTGCTAGGTGTTTTGCTCTTGGCTGGTGCGGCTGATGCAGGAGTTGCCCGCTTCTTTTTGATTGATCTGTGCTCGATGCGCTCGAAGAAGACACCAGGTGGCACTGGTGCTTTGGTCGCACCAATGTTGGCTAACTTATCTGCTTCTTCATTGCTCTCACGCCCTATGTGCCGCAACTCGCAGCCTTCGAAGCTGCCCTCCATGATGTTGTACAGGTCACGGTAGGCATCATGTTATCTGCGATTGCGTCACAGCCTTCATTGTTTGCTGCACCACCAGATTCGAGTCGCCGTAGATCATCAGTCGAGTGCACCCGAGGCTTTGGCCATCCTCATGCCATGGATCAGAGCCTCATATTCTGCTTCGTTATTGGATGGGAACTCGAATCCCATTTGCAGGATGTAGCGGAGCTTGTCGCCTTTTGGTGATATGAGGATGACACCTGCGCCTGCGCCTTCGTTTTTCTTCGAGCCATCAAAGTACATAGTCCAGGAATTGGACACATCTGGTGCTCCTGGGAGCTGAGCTTCAATCCACTCGGTGTGGAAGTCGGGTAAAACTTGTGCTTTGATGGCCTTCGGGTAATCATACTTGATGTCTCTTGGTGCTAGCTCGATGAGCCATTTTGCTACTCGCCCAGTTGCATTGGGGTTTGTGAGGATGTCCCCGATCCCTGAAGTGCTGATTACAGTGATCGGGTGCTCGGAGAAGTAATGCGTCAGCTTCCTTGAGGACATGAACACGGCGTAGCCAGCTTCTGATAGTGCGGGTACCGCTGCTTTGATGTGGAGAGCACTTCACTCAAGTAATAGACTGGACGTTGTATGCTTTGGGCGTGTCCCTCCTCTCTGCGTTCGACCACTAGAACAGTGCTCACCACCCTGTTAGTTGCAGAGACATATAGGTATAGTGGCTCGCGTTCCCTTGGTGCTACGAGGATTGGAGGGCTTGTGAGGACTCGCTTGAGGTCCGTGAAGGCTGCTTCGGCTTCTGGCGTCCACTCGAATTTATCTGCCTTCTTCATCAGTCGATAGAACGGGAGTGCTTTTTCGCCTAGCTTGCTGATGAATCGACTGAGTGCTGCTACTCTACCCGCCAACTTTTGCACGTCGTGGAGCTTTGAAGGCCTTTGCATCGTCAAGATGGCCTGTATTTTCTCCGGGTCCGCCTCGATTCCTCGAGCTGAGACTAGATACCCGAGGAGTTGCCCGGCTGGCACGCCGAACGTGCACTTCTTCGGGTTGAGCTTGATGTGGAAGCGTTTGAGGTTTGCGAATGTCTCTCGCAAGTCATCGAGTAGTGTGTTTTCCTCTCTTGTGGTGATGACGATGTCATCTACATAGACCTGGACGTTTCGCCCAATCTGCTTCTTGAGGCAATCTTGCATCATGCGCTGATAGGTTGCGCCTGCGTTCTTGAGCCCGAAAGGCATTGTGGTGTAGCAGTAGACCCCGAGTGGGGTTATGAACGCCGTTTTCTCTTCATCCTCTTCCTTCATCCTTATCTGGTGGTAACCCGAGTAGCATCCAGGAAGGACAAGCGAGCGCACCCGGCGGTGGAGTCGACGATCTGGTCGATTCGAGGTAGTGGAAAGTGATCCTTTGGACAACACTTATTGAGTGCTGTAAAATCTACGCACATCCGAAGGATATCTGTGTGCTTCTTCTCTACGAGTACGGGGTTGGCCACCCATTGTGATTTCTTGATCTCTCTGATGAATCCTGCTGCGAGTAGCCTGTCGACTTCGGCTTCGACTGCAGTTCTTTTTGGGCCGGATATGCGGCGCATTGTTTGTTTGACTGGTTTAGCACCTGGAAGTAGCTGGAGAGAGTGCTCGGCGAATTCCCTGGGAATACCTGGCATGTCTGCTGGACACCATGCAAATATATCCCAGTTCTCACGGAGGAATTCGACGAGCGCGCTTTCCTATGCGATAGGCAGACTCGACGAGACATTGACTGTCTTGGTCGGGTCAGTCGGGTGCACCTGATGCGATCTTGTGTCATTGGTGGCATGAATGCTCTGTCGACTGCCACCTTTTTATGTTCTGGCATAAGTGTTCGATCGTTGGAGACCGCTAGATCAGCGAGTGTTGCTTCCATGCCAAACATCTCAGAGATTTTGCTGAATTCTCGGTCGCAAGAGTCAGACTTTTGGAAGTTCCCCTTGACTGTGATTACTCCTTTTGGTCCAGGCATCTTCAGCTGGAGGTATGCGTAATGTGGCACCGCCATGAATCGAGCGAACGTCGGGCGTCCAAGTATAGCATGGTATTGTGACTTCCAGTCGACCACTTCGAACTCAATCGACTCTGTCCTGAAGTGGTGCTTGTCCCCGAACGTCACGTCGAGTTGTATGGTGCCTCTGGGCTTATTGCTTTCCCTGGAACGATACCGTGGAAGGTATTTGAAGATCTTGGCAGGTTTTCGACTGACCTGTTCATTTTGCGGAGCGTATCTGCGAAGATGATGTTTATGCCGCTCCCACCATCCATGAAGACCTTGGACATGGCGTAGCCTCCAATTTGCGCGTCGAGTACCAGAGCAGAGTGCCCTGGTCGAACAACCGATGGAGGGTGGTCCTCTTTGCTGAAGCTTATTGTAGTTCGGATCCCTTCAAGTATTCTGTTACCGCAGGAGGTGACATGACCGCCATGTTTACTTGTCGAGTGCGAAGTTTTTGCTCCCTGTTGGAAGGTCGACCTTTCTGTATCATGTACATCTGCCCTTGGGGCGGAGGGTACTGTGGTTCGTCCACCCGAGGTACGGGCTGTATGGCACCCGCGAGATTTCCGCCTGGGGCAGGCTGTGGTGGTGGAGGTGGTGCCATCAGAACAGGCACGTTGTTTGGCTGAGGCACGGGTGCAGGTGCTTGTGCGGCTGCTGCCTTTCTGCGATTTACGTAATCAGTCGCCATTTGGTCGAACTCCCTGCAGTTTCTCATCGAGTGATTGGATCGCAGTTTTCCGTCGTCCCCCTTGTACAGGTGGAATCTGCAATCAGCGTCCATCTTTTCTTCGAATGATCGCTCAGATTGTGCCCGTGACTTGCGCCAGTCCTTCCTCTTGTAGCTATCACTGCGTTGGCCGTGTCTCGGCTGTCTCGACGATCATCTCGACTGTCTCGCCGATCATCTCGACTGTCTCGCCGATCTTCCGACCGTCGGTCGCTTCTGTCCTGGTCATTGCGGGGTGTGGAGAACCCAGCCGCCATGAATTCGGGTCTGTCATCGTCGTAGTGACGTTTTGAACGTTTGCGCCTTCGGTCGTCTCTGTACGAGTCTCTGTGGCTTCGACTGCTATTCTCATGTTTGTCACGGGGTGAGGACCCGCGTGTGGTGCGCCATATCTTCTCCATCTGCCCACTCAGTCGCGATCTGCAAGAGGTGAGCTACAGATTTTGGCTTTTGGCGGCCAAGTGCTTCTTTGAAGTCTCGCCTGGCGAGGCCCATGACGAAAGCATCCATGGCCATATCTTCTGAAACTACTCCAACTGAGTTACGTATCTCAGTCCATCGTCTGATGTATGACCTCAACGTTTCGTCTGATCGTTGAACGCAGGCCCGCAGCTCCTCGAATGTTTTCGGGCGCTCACATAGAGGCTCGAAGTTTTTGACGAAATCCCTGCGGAAGTGATCCCACGAGTCGTATGTTGATGGAGGTAGGGCCTTGAGCCAGTCGCGGGCTGTGCCTTCGAGCATGAGTCGTATGTACTGCATGGCTGTGGTGTTGTGCCCGCTGGCACGCAACAGCCAGCCTGTAATCTTCCAGCCACCCGGAAGGTTCCTGTCGACCCGTGTACTTGGGCTGTTCGGATGTGAGTTTGAATCCTTTGGGCATCCGTGTCTCGCGGACGCGTCGAGTGAAGCACAGAGCTCCATGTGGCTCAGGCTCTCGATCAGAGTATGAGTCGCTACTGTAAGATCTGCGTGATCTGCTCCTGGACCTGCGCCTTCGCGAGCCGCTTCTTTCCTTCGAGTGGTGGCGACGACCACTGTGATTATGCTCTTCCCGAGGCGCGTCGACTAGGGCACGGTCTCGACTCCCACCTGGAGTTCTTGGAATTGGCGTATGGCCTTTGCAGCTAAGGCGAGTGATTTGATCTGTTGGCGGTGTAGTTTTGCATTGGGGTCATCCGCTGGGGGCTTGATTGCCTCCAGGTATGCTGCAGCGGTGTAGAGAGCACCTGCTGCTGTTTTGGGCACCGGCAGTCCTTCCTCGTCGTATGTCATGAAGGAGTTGCCTAAGTTGCGGGTGAGTGCCGCCTTCTCGCCTGGCGAGAGGTGTGACAACCTTGATCTGGGTCTTGTGTCTGCTCGCCCGGTGGAGCTCAGGGAGAGCTGTCTTCTGCGCACTCGACAAGCTAGCTTGCTTTTTGCGTTCTTCGAGTGTTGCTCTTATCTGCTTCAGTCGAAGTGACTCCTGCCAGTTGAAGTACTGGAAGGTCAACATCTCTTCTTGTGTTGCGTCTGCTGGCATCATTGTGCACTCCTTGATGACTTTATCTGCTTTTGCTGCCATCTCAGCAGTGATTGTGAGAGTTGTGACTCCATCCGGCATAGTAACTGTGCACGGGAATTCTGTAGGCCTGCGACTGGCCGCAGTGTCTGATGTTTCTGCGGCGATGGCAACGTAGACCTGCTGGGGTATGACCCGAGGGTATGTGTATGTGCTTTCGAGTCCCGTCATGGACTCGACATCTTCATCGAGGCTCATGTCTGAGTCCGTATGTTCATCGAGTGGTCCGTCTGGACGGATCTCGCAGTCGACGCCTTCGTCGCCTATGCTCATCTCGGCGTCGGCGAGGTTGTTATGAATCTCGAAGTCGAGGTTGTTGTTGGCGCAGATCTCGGAGTCGACGTGGTTGTCGATATGAGTTTCAGGTTCGTCGAAGTCGCTGAGGGAGATCCCGCAGTCGAAACTATCCTCGAGTGGGAGATCCAGCTCGGGATCGTTTGTGCGATATGCTGATTCGGCCTCCTCGCCCTGGAGTTCTTCAATGAGCTCGCGCATCTCTCGTGTGGACATGGTTGTTGCAGACGAACAAGCTTGGAGGGTCGACGATGGTATGGACACAGTTGAGGGATCCGCAGTCGAAGGAGCCGCAACCGATGGAGCCTCGGGTGCGGAAGTCGCGAGTTGGCGTGGATCCGTCAAGTCCTGCACACCAAGCTTGTTGACGAAAAAATTGAACGAACCAACGGTTAAACCCAAACCTGACTCGAGATCGGAGAAGGCCTCCTGGAATCCTGGCGAGTGTGGCTCGAAATCCATCAGAGGATCCGATGTGCTTTTTGCGGGTGAAGCTGGCGTGTTGCCGTTTGTCGAGTGAGCCGGCGAGTTGCCGTGTGCCGCCTGAGTCGGCGAGTTCTGGTTTGTCGATGCAGCCGGCGAGTTGCCGTTTGTAGATCCGATCGGCGAGTCGCCGTTTTCCGATGGAACCGAAGAAACCGCGAGTCCAGCACTATTCTTTCCCACAGACGGCGCCAATTGACGAGGTGTACCCTCATCAAATCCCATGGTTAAGGACCTAGGGTTGAGATTATGGGGAGAGAACGTGGTAGTACTGGTAGTTTCGTCGGCTGACAAGCAGAGGCAAAGATTTACCCAGGTTCAGGCCCCTCGGGTGGAGGTAAAGACCCTACTTCCTGCTTGTCTGTTATTGATCGTGGAGATTATGAGGTTACAAGGTGGCTCCGGCGAGATGACGATCTCGCAAGAGCTTTGGTGGTTCGAGTATGGCTTGGTCCTAGATCGGCACCCCTCCCAGCCTTTAAATAGGCTGGGTCTCGGGAGTTTGTAACCGACCTAGTTTACAATAAGGAAAGTCTAAACCGACTATGCCTATGTCTAATCTTGGAGGGTACTCCATCTTCTTGGGCCTCTTGTCTTGGGCTTCGAGTAGGCTCTTCGATATTGGGCCTTAGTCATTACGTGCACCAGGTACCCTCATGATAGGGTACCCGATATGTATACCCATGTCAAGGCTCCTCCGGGGAATTCTACCGGATGAATTTACACTAAAGAGAAGACATATTAAGGAGACTAGTACATGCAATGTTTGCATGGCTACCGAGGAAGATTTGATGCATGCGCTCATTCACTGCTCTCATGCTCAAGCTTTCTGGAGAGAAGTTCATACATGGTTCGATTTCCGTTTGCCTCAACTACATCCGGATACCTAGGCACGTGATATTTTATGTGATGACTGGTTCACGGATCAGAAGAGGGCAGAAATTATCTCCGTCATGTGGTCTATCTGGCACTCCAGAAATAGATTGACTTATGATCGTGAGTGTTTGGATCCAGTGTTCTCGGTCCGACGGATTAGAGAGGACCTTACACTCCTCGATATCCCAAGGAAGCATGCTGCGATTCTTCCAGGACATGGATGGCGTCCACCAGACTCGGGCTGGATAAAGATTAATACAGACGGAGCCATTGATGTTGATCAAGGTAATGGTGGTGCGGGAGGGGTGTTCGTCTGCCCTCGTCCTTTGTTGCTGCCTGGAGTAAACCTCTTCCAGGTGTCACGGATCCTCTCATTGCAGAGACCTTGGCAGTTAGGGAGGGTGTCATCTTCGTCAAACTTCGTGATTTCACGCATGTGGTGCTGGAAATAGACTGTCTGGAGATAATCAATCTCTAGAACACTCGGAGCAATGACAAATCGGTCATTGCGCCCATCCTAGATGAAATTGGAGAGCTAGTTGCTTCTTTTACTCATTTTGTATTTCAACATGGCTACTGGAATGCCAATCAATCGGCTCAACTGTATGCGCGTCATGCTTTGCTGCTGCAAGTGACAGATAGTTGGCTTACCGCTGTACCCAGCTTCCTGGTCACCAGTCGCTTAGCTGATGATCCGGAAACTTTCTTCGTTGAATAAAGCTCTCAGAATTACCCGCAAAAAAAAAAGTGTATGTAAACTACACGCATCCAACGTACTATCGGTAAAAAAAAGCACAATCGAAAAAAAAAACCCGGAAGCGGTCGGAGCGGGGTGGCCCTATGTGCCCAGCACGGAATCCTCGTGTGCATGCGAGTCGAGGATGAGCGACTCGCTAGCTAGGCTGGCCCATGGTACTGGCTAGGCTACGTCTTCGTGGGCTCGGGTGACTTGGTACCACGTCACTTGAAGGAATCCATTTTAAGTGTTGAGTGAAAACAACTAACTATTTATAATTTCCTAGTGCTACTCATGACATTTATTTAGTATCGGAGGTAGTAGAAAATATCAATTTTGCATGGTGTACTGGTTTACGTACAGTTGCAAACTAAGTAAGAAAAGATCATTGGTTTTAACTAGTGAATGTGAACGTGCAACGAACGCCTCATAATTTATAATATAAACATGTCTTTTGAGTCATATTTTCCTTTCGGTGAGTCTTTTTTCACTAAGCCATTTAAATAGATCTCATAGTCCAATGATGTAACAGTGCAATGTGCAACACACAATCCACGCGCATGTCTTCATCAAAAATTCGGCGACGGACAAAAGAAATTATAATTAGGAGAAATACATGTGAGATGAGCTTAACTTCTTTTGAGGAGTTCGAGGTTCTCGGTTACTTTCAGGTCTATCCAGAATAATACAATTTCCTGGATCTTGTGTTCCTTTCATCGGGTTCGAGTCTCGTTTTTTTTATCATCACCGTTCAATTCCAAATTGACTAAAATGACAACCCAGTTGTTTTACAAAGCCACCATTAACCTAATAGATACTTCCTCCGTTCCTTGTTATAAGGTGTATAGTTTTTCCTGAAAAGTCAAACTTGACTATCTTCGACCAAGATTTTAGAAAATATTATCAACAATTATAATATCAAATCAGTACCATTAGATTCATCATTACATATATTTTCATATTTTATTTTCTTAGTATTTCGGATATTGATATTTTTTCTAAAATCCTGGTCAAAATTAGTCAAGTTTGACTTTTCAGGAAAAACTATACACCTTAAATCAAGAAGTTTCAAATAATGATACATTGTGTATCATGATACAAAGCGAAACAGACATGTTGAAATTCTAGACAAATATCTCCACATGAAGTACTCAATGACATTTAACATCCACAAATCACAAGCTGACATGCGTGGTTACAATTTTTGATGATAGCAATTATATACAATTAAATAAATCCAGTTATATATAAATCTTAATATTATTTAATAAAAAACTTCAAAATCATTAAATGATATGCCCAGACTTGTTTTTATTCTTGTGACACGCCTCGCTGTAAATAAAATCCCATATTAAAAAAATCAGACAACATTCTACTTCCCACTCCTCTCTCTCATCGTCCCCGCACTACACGACGCGAGGGATTCTTAGCTCTATGCATGATTCACTTATGCATAAGCCACTTTGTACGTGCGATTCAGATCAAATTAGCCTTCACATTTTATTATACAGATGACAATTCTTGAAAAACCCGAAGACCATGATTTTTCGTTCAAAGCTGGAATACGCATACTTGTGGCAGTTGCCATGGCATTAGTATTTTTGTGTTCGATGAACCAACCTGGGATCACTACGGACCGCGAGGAAGACATTGGGCGCCGACATCGATCATAACCGATTCCTCGCATCCATGCCCTCCCCGCGGCTGTCTGCATAGATTCCCGGCCAATACTTGCTCGGTTAGATCCTCTAATTGCAAAACCATCTCAAAATCCTGGAAGAAAAGTTCAGAGGCATGCATCTGCCCGTAAACTGCATGATATGCCTTCTTTTATGTTCAGAAAAACTTTGGATGAAACCTTTCAGGACTCCCACCAAAAGATTCTTATTTTCAGTTGCACTTTGACAGAAGACCATCCACGAATTTAACTAATATTGTAGTGCAAAATGCAGACCTTGCAAAAGCTCAATGCCTTACAGAGGCCTTCCAGTAAGAGGAATGTTCATTTGCTCTGCATACGGCTGACGAAGAAACTATAGGATCGAGTCATTAACATGCCTACAAAGAATAGTAATTTGCTGGAGAATTTCGTGCAACCCTATATAAACTGATAAGTTGGCAGTGTACACCTAGAAAACATGTGGACGGGCATGGCTACCAATAAGATTTTTTATAGAATCAAATTATAAATAAATTGATAAATCCAAACCAGACCCAAATAATAATCTTTGGAAAGAAATTGGTACATCCAAACCAGACCCAAATAATAATCTTGAGAAAAAAATTGGTACATCGGAAATCAAACGCTTTGAAATTAATTTTAGCAACTTCAAAATAAAATATTATGCTGCAACATAGTATTTCGCTTAAAAGAACAAAATTAGTCCGAAAAAAATTAGGAAGATATAGACTACAAATAAAAAAATTAGAGAGGCAAAATGGCGGATTTGTAGGAGATGCTCTTCTTAGAAAAAGAATAAATAAATAACAATGTATAAGTAGGATAAATGCCATGCAATTTTTTTTTGTAAAAAGTGCACCCACATTATAGCTTCATGCGTTATCAAGCTACTTACAGATAGGTACCACGAACTCACCTCGACAGTTTTGGTTGTGACCACCATGACTATTTTTTGAAGGAAGGAGAGCATCTAGATGGCTCAGCAACATGATGAGTAAGAAAGGGCACAATAGAGGTACAGTAATGGCGCCTAACTTCCAAACCGTCTCTGGTCTCCAACAACACATATTTTGGGATGTGGAAATTTCTAAATTTTGAAGGAAAATTGGTACTCGGTAAGAGGGGGCGGCTTTACAAGAAGTCAAGATTTTAGTTAATTGATTTGTTTTTCTTTGGAGTGCATTTTAGGTTCTTTATTTTTTGATTTAGTTATGACCTATTACATGTGGAATAGTTACGCACAAATCACATGTAACTATATTTTGTGAAGTAATATACTCACTCATACTACTTCTCCGTGGCAACGCACGGCCACGCTGCTAAAAAGGTACAAAATTAAAGTTAAATCTAACATACTTATAATAGGTATATATTTATACCCGTTGCAACGCACGGGGATTGTGCTAGTGCAATGTAAACGTAAAATTTGTGAAGTAAATAATGTTATAAAACCACTTTTTAAAATATATTGCAATGCAAGTGTGTTTTTATCGATACACATCCATCAATTCTTTATTATAAAGGTGTATTAGGTTTCTAAAGAAGTCAAGTTTGACTGACCAAGATTTTACAAAATATTATTAGCATTTATAATACCAAATCAATATCATGCGATTCATTTTGAAACAAATTTTTCATATGTTACTTTGTTGAGATGCTTATAGTTTGTCACAGATAGTCAAGTTTGACCTTCTTAGAATCTAATACACCTTATAACAAAAAATTGAGGGAGTAACAACCAACACTTACCCAATATTAACAAACTTTATTTTGTGGTTAACCATATCAAATAAGTAATACTCAAACTTTATTTCTGAATTGTTTGCGGAGTGTGTCGTGCCACCAAGGCTATTCCAACTAAAATTTGGACCAGGCGCGAGATAAAGTAAACAAAATTATACTAAACTTCTATACTTATTTATAATTTTTATTGTCCTACGATTTTAGCAAAAATATGGTCCATCCAACTTAATTAGTATTGTTAGCCATAGAATAATTCTTCTCGATTGTTTTTCATTACATAGTTTAGTGTATATCATTTAAACTATATTCAGAGTGCTCGAAAAGTTTTTACTTTGTGAGAGATTGAGCTCAACAAGATACATAAGCACATTAAATGTGTAAAAAGGGGGAAAACGCAAGGCTCATTGATTTGTCTTTACAATTGATCAATTATATGTGTATTTTTATATCCTTGTATACCCGTCCTTCTCTTTTTTTGGTATCAATAAATATATTGGTACATAGTACAGGCATACGGCCTAACAAATATCATAATGGAAGTGTGTAGTTTATGATTAAGTAATCAAATATATAAAACTAAATAAAAAGTTGGGAATGATATTTTTTGGTCGCCAAATATGTTTACATGTTACAATGGTTTGGAAATAAGTTGATAATGTACATTTGGTACTGAAATAACATCGCTTATAGTAACCACCAACGAACGTACAAGTATCATGGATTCTACTACTTCTGCACACCAAGAATCAGTTATTTATATGCTAGATGCAATGCACCCATTTGTATCACATGGGGCGCGTTTGGTGGCCTGCAGCAGGCCAGAACAGGCTCGCCAGCTGCAATGACCCAAAGTTTGGTGGCCTGCATGGCTGGGCCAGGCCAGCGTGCGCTTTGAAGCAACGTCAGGATAGGCCATGGAGCCAGGCCCTAGTGAGTGCACGAAGAGGCGGAACTGCCTAGCGGTTGCACGCGTGGAGAAGGCAGGAGACTCCCCGATATCTGCCCACCCCACTCTCTCTCCTCTCACACGTTCGTGTCACCGCCCAACTCCCCCTCTCACGTCCCATCAGACTGACCGACAAGACCGAGGAGATGGACGACCGATGCTCCTCCTCCACCGCCTCTGCCGGCCATGGATCCCGCCGGCGTCGACCGTCCCCGATCGTCTGCGATAGTCGAGCGAGCCGTCAACAAGTTTGAGGCGGGGACGGGTCACAGCGCGGCGGCGCCAATGAACCCCGCTGTAACAACCGTGTATATATGTACTATGTATTTGCAAATCATGTACCCATAAGTTTATACTTAGAGTATCTTCACCGACACCCCCAAATGCCCCCAAACCTTATTGAGGATTCAGACCGAAAAAACATCCACAACATCACCCCTTAGTGTTCTGGACCGAGCCGAATTCTGTCCAGCACATTCGAGAGGGCCTCCAAAATTGGGTGTCTGTTCGGCGGTGCCGGATATTACCCGGATATGCCCTCCAACAGGCGGAGTCCCCTCATCATAGACATACAACTGAGTTTATATATATCAAATTCAATCCATTTATATATAATTTATATAAAATTAAAAGTAGAAACTATAACTGCTTCTCGTCGTCCTCCGAGTCGGCCTTGAGTGTGTGTGTGTGTGGGGGGGGGGGGGGGGGGGTCCTGGCCCATCGTTCTTCTGCGCGACATCTGGAGTTCCCATCTGCTACTCCGGTGTTGGTGCAGCCGTTAGTGCAGGTGCCAGCCATGCCTCGGGTGCACGAGCCACACATGACGACCACGATGATCAAGGTTCCTACGGTGATCAAGCCGGACGTGCAGGTGGTGGAGTTGCAGGCTCATCGTCCTCCGTCACGGTGTCCTCCTCTTCTTGCTCCGATTCGACCAGCTCGACGTCCTTTCTCCTCCTGCTCAGGTTCGGCCAACACAACCTCCTTCTACGGCAACGACATCGCGAGCGAGGTGTGGACGGTGTTGCGCGAAGAGAAGATGAGCGAGGTGTGTCCATCGACACGGACGAGAGCAGGGTCAAAATCCTACGAAAAATAAAGTAAAGTGAACGAAAATAAATACCATGGGACTTATGGTGTTCTCCGTATCTCAATTAAAGTGAACAGATAAAAAAATAAAAAAAGACAAGTAATAGCAGCGAAATAAAAACAAACGATGAAAAAGGAAAAAGCAAATAAGATGAAAAAAACGTGTATTGGGCCAGCCCATGCGAGATGGCGCTGTGAGCGAGGGCCTCGCCCATGCTTGAGCTTGAAATCGGGGGGCGCGCAGAGGTGCTAACGGAACGGGGGAAATTGGCTTTTCCCGCTTTGGCTTCCCGCGTTCCCGAGTCCTTCCGGTTTTGCCCCTGAAATTGCTCGCAATTACCCACCACCTGCCACCGCAAGTCACCATATGCTCTGCCCCCGTTCCCCGATCCCCTCTCACTCCTCCCGCACGAGTAGGGTAGGGCGCGCGCCGCCGCCGCCTCGCAGGTCGACGGCGAGCTCCACGCCGGCCGCCCCCATCCCCGCCCCTTCCCGGAGGCCGACCGTATCCCCGCCTCCTTACAAACCGTCTCTGCCGCACCTCTCCAGCCCAATTCCCTCTCACACCTCACGCACCTCTCCCGCACGAGTAGGGTAGGACGCGCGCCGCCGCCTCGCAGGTCGACGGCGAGCTCCACACCGGCCGCCCCCATCCCCGCCCCTTCCCGGCCGGCCGACCGTGTCCCCGCCTGCCTACAAACCTCCTCTGCCCTCCTCTCCCTGCACATCAACTCGAGGCGTTGAACCGGGCGGGGCGGCAGCTGGAGCACGACGAGCGGCCGGGAACGCAGCTCGAGCACGACGACCGGCCGGGGAAGAAGGTCAGACGGGACGACCGGGCGCTGCAGTGGCTGGACAAGCACAGCCGTCCCCTCCTCCTCGACCTTGGTTGCATCGGAGGAGCTCATCCCCAACTTGCAGTCAAAGGTAAAAATCCGAGATCTGTGTGGTATGGTAGTTTCTGTAAATGAGATGATTGTTTTTGTATGCGAGATTTGCAAAATAGATTATTTTGTATGTGAAATATGCAGATTAGATGTTAGATATGCAATATTTTTCAGATTGTGTGTATGTTAGTTTTGCAAAGATGATCATAAGGCAGCATATGAACTTCCTATTTTTTCTTGCAAATGAGATGATTTTGTTGTGTATGTTACACATGTTATTTTGTAATGGCAGCACCATATGCATCACAAATTTTGCTTATTCGTAAGTTTTTTTTTATTGTGGAAATAGATGGAAAAGACAATTTGGGATGAACATTACACCACTGTTTTTTTACTTTCGGTGTCATGCAGGCGGCGATGCCCTCCTCCGATGACCTAACGCAGCTGGACAACCAGGAGATGCCCTCCTCTGGCGACACCATGCAGCTGGACAACCCGGAGCTGCTGGAGAAGAAGAACGCCTCCGCCTCAACGATCCAGGTACGTCTTGAGCGCAGTCCCCTGCTTGAGCGGCCCTTACGAGCCTCGGGTGGGGAAGAGAGTTATTCGTTAAACCACCCAAAAGCTGCTAACTAAACCTGCTTTTCTCTCCAAACTGGAACCTGACAATCTGTTAAATGCAGAGATGTTGGAGAGATGTGCGCTCAAGACGTTTGGAAGTGCGAGAGAAATTTTGTCAAACTCTGGCTACATTAGCCCCCAATATGGATTGGTAAACATTAACACATTACACATCTTGAAGATATGTTCTGCTTCTAGAGTATCTCTCTGAATCATGCTATTGTCAGGTTATGTTTGGGACCAAGTTCTGAATTCGTTCCTCAACTTCTGTTCTTCTTCAATGCAAAGAAAGAACAAGACGTCTATCTACTGTGTCAAATGTGTGACATACTTCTACAGCATATCAAATGTGATGGTAAGTATTATGCACCCATTTAACAATATCCTTTTTGTATGATCATTGGTGTTGCTGATTGCATCTCTAAGTTTCTCTAGCCATTTTTAGATGTCTCTAGACTCTAGAGTAGTGTATAGCTACGAAGCACCGATACTTCAAAAATCTTTGTATCGCAGTATAAAACTTGTGCGATACTCCGATACGCCAATACTCCTCCAATACTCGTATCGCCCGCGTGTCCCCTTTTTCCGAATTAAAAAAAAGGAAAATAAACCTGATACTCCTCCGATTCGTCTAGCGACACGGGAGAGCCCGAACGAGCCCGCCGCGTGGAGTTGCCTCCACCTGGACTCGCGCCCCCCGCCGGCCGGATTCGCGCCCCGCCGGCCAGAATCGCGCCGCCGCCAACCGGAATCGCGCCGCCGCCAACCGAATTGCGTCGCCTCCGCCTGGATTCGCCCTTCCCCGCCACCTGGAGTCGCCTCCGCTGCCTCTCGTCGCCAGCAGCAAGGTACGGCTACCGCCCTTCTTGTTCCGTTGCCGCCTGTTGCTGCTGGCCTGCTGCTTGCTTGCGTGCTAAGTGATGCCTGCTTGCTTGCGTGCTGAACTGCTGACTGCTGAGTTGCTGCTGGCCTGCTGCCCTCCGAGCTGCTGCCTACTGATTTGTTGGCCAGGGACAGGGAGCGACTGCTGATTTGCCTGCTAATTTGCTTGCTGATTTGCTGGACAGGGAGCGAGTGACTGCTGATTTTATTATTTTTACACATATACTCGACGTATCGCCGTATTGCTGTTTTTAGAAATCGCCGTATTCCGTATCGCCGTCTCCGTATCGCCGTATCCGTATCGCCGTATCGGTGCTTCGTAGGTGTATAGTCTAACATCTGTTACAAGCTCTTTTTCTTATTTCTGTTTCCTTTTGATGCAGGAGATCTGGTGAATCTCTTTGCAGGTGTAGAATTTGTAGATAGTTCAGAAGTTAAACCTGTTGTGGTTTACAGGGTTAGGAAACTTGCCCTCATCTGTCTACATGCTCTCCATGAGAACTGGTGAGATAGCTGTTATTTGGAATAATCTTATTTAGTGAAACCTGTTGTGGTTTCAGTTGCATGATGTGAGCATATATTTATTCATCCTATTGGATTATGGCCACTTGACCACTCTCTGAAAGTATCTATGTATGTTAACAACTTCCAGCTATTTCGTTAATGATGCATTTACTTGACTGTGGTCTTAAGGTTTCTTAACTTTGACTAAGAACTGTCTTTAGCTGAATGACTTTGTTACATTGAAACATACAATTATCAACACTCGGGAAAGTCCCACATCATTTTAATAATCTGATGTAAACCTCTGTTTTGTGTTGCCATGTGACTTACATTGGTTACATGTTGTTATCTTTATAATTGACATTATACTTATGTAGCTGACCTCGAGGCTCAGCAACATTTGTTTCTATCATCCATGGTGAATGAACGGCATTGTTTTGACTTGTTTATTTGTTTGATAGGTTTGCTTGGGTTAGCCAACCTGAGGGGCAATTTGGCCAAGTACTTGAATTTGTTACCTGCTTACTGAATGCTTTAACAAAACTCGCATCACATGCTGAAAGTAAGTAAATTATCACTAAACCTAAACAACATTCCATATCTTGCATTACATACTATCTATGCAGCATTTTTTTGTTCCATTTCTGTGAGAGATCTTCATGATAATGATAATGATTAGTTAAAACTGAGAAATGGGTCATGCTATCTTAGAAGTCCTTTCTTCTATTTGTCTAGTTCCCAGCTTGTTGTTGTGATTGTAAGATTTCTGATTTCTATCCGTTAGTCATCACTGAAAAGTACACAAAAATCATAACATAAGATGAAAATTCAAAATGACCGTTCAGAAACAAATCCCGCCAAGTCAACTACTAGGCTTTATACATTGACTAGGTGCTATACCTGTTCCAGCCATTACAAAATGATCAAATCATATGGTTAGACTTTAGATAAATGACATTGTTTCATCTATTTGTATAAAAAAGAAAGTATAATTATGTAGGTTTGATCTATATTCTTTTATCAGTAAATCCTTCTTTTGCTGAATGACCTACATGCCTATGTGTCAGATATATGATTTAACTTAACTTGCTACATGAATTACGTATGTAATTCCAAACTGTAAATAGGAAAATATAAGCAATGTGTTGTAAATTCTAAAATGTAGATAAAATTTCCAACATATTATAGGAAGCTTGTACTATGCAACTCGTTTAATGTTGTGATGTTACCTCATGCATTGATACATTACCTTGTAACTCGTTTAGTGTTGTTATGTCATCCCAGTCATTCAAAAATAGGCTCCACACTTGTTGGGATGATTCTCACCGCTTATTGCTAAATGGGCATAGCAGGACCTCCCCTATGGAAATAGCCATGTTGTCATCTCTAGCTAAATGTCCAATGTAGCCATAAATAATTATTATTCTGATGCTCTATGTTGCTTTAAATTTGTTCCTGCCATTTGTTCAGTTTTTTGTGAGTCTAATCCAAATTGTATTCTTATTAAATATGCATAGGGACATATGTTGATGGTATGATACCCATTGAGATAGTTGTTAACAATTTTCTTGATGTTGATCTGCAAAGACGCATGTCGACAATGGTTCAATATTTGGTATGATTATTTCTCAAAAAGATGTTAGTGTCCTTCATATCTTTTGTGCTTCGTTTGACTCGTGCTGTATCATGCATAGGTGAAAGCTGCAGCTAGCAATATATTGAGCATAGATTGCTCTATTGCAGCATGTCCTTCAAATACTGAGCTACAACTTGTAGGCTCCATCTGTTCTTTTCTTCACAGCATGCTACATTCAACTCTGATTGATGGAATGATGAGTGAGCTAGTGTACTGTACTGAAATAGTTTCTTCAGTATGGAGTTTCTTAAAGAGTTGCCATGCAAATCATAAATGGCAGTCTCTTTCCAATTATCGTTCTGCATTGCTGCCAGATACTCCTGGTTGGGTACTTCCTTTGTCTATTTTCTGTCCAATGTATAGGTAGGGAAAAACTTTTCCTACTGTTGCAAATTGTTTCTACTTTTGTGCTCTTCTTTCGAAGTATTAGTTAACATGGAAAAACACCGTTATATTTTCTCAAGTCTCATGATATATCTTGTGCTTTGTTAATTTGTACCAGCCATATCTTGCGATTTATGGATATTGGGGAACTTAAAAAATGCAAGAAACCTGTTTCTCTTGAAGATTTGCCATCTCTTGTTTTCATTCTAAAGGAGGTATGAAATATACAACATAACTGATGAGGGGAGAATGCCTATTTCTGCTACATCACCACCGCCTCCATTTATTCTCATTGTTGGAACTTTCAGTTTTGCCGTCCCTCCAGAAGATGAGGTGAAGCCCACGTTCAGGACTCCACCAAGCTAGAGACATGCCATGGAGGATGAGGCGTTTCACGTAGTAGGGTCTTTTATTTTCGTGTGTTTTATTTTAGTTGGTTCGAACCATGTTTGGGTTCAACCGGTTTGAGTTTGTGTTAGGTTCGGTGTGGGCCTGTCCAACCGAGTTAGGTTTTGAGTCACCCATATAAAGGGTTCGGCAGCCGCCATGTATCCCTAGACAAGAATTTGAGATTAAAAGTATCGTGAGGTTCGTCCCAAGATGGGTCGCCGTATCGAGGTATTGTTGGTTTATGATTGCTGATCGTTTTGATCTGTTGTTTGCGCATCGCGTGGGGTTGATTCCATCGATCCAACGTTGCTGTTCTTGGTTCGCCGTGAAAGATCGGGCCTAAAAACCCTTTGGATCACGTTGATCCGTATCAACTTGGTATCAGATTCGTCGGGTTTCTCACGGCGATTTGTTCTGAGATTTATCTGCTGAGTTTGATCTGCTGGATCTTTACCGCCATACTGATCTGCTAGATCTTGCGATATTCTGCTCGCTGTCTCGATCGTGAGTTCGTTCGGAGATCGGTTCTGTGTTGTGGTTGTTACGTGAACAAGGAGAAGAAAAGTCTAGAGATTGGATTGGTTTCCGTGTTGTACTAGTACTCCAGGCACTACGTGGTCTATTTCAGTTCGTTTTGGAATTTGCTTTGGGAGTCCTCGTCCGAGTCTGTTCTTTGATTGGTCTCTAGTTCTATATCAAGCTGATCGCCGCTTCCGTCTGCCTGTGTTTCTGTGTTCGACCTGGCTGCTGTCGGCTCTTCCTACTGCCAGCGCCTGCGATCTGTTGATTTTGATGAAGATGATGAACTCGGACCACGGAGAAAATTCAGACGCAACCGTGGACAAATCGGAGGAGCTTGTGCCACCCACCTTTGCTGAAGATTTGGCTCCCAATGTTCGGGCTGGTTTTGATAGCACATGCGACTATATTCGCCAAAGTCATGTTGCACTGATGGCGCAAATTGCACAGTTAGCTACTCGGATTGATGCATTGGGCGATGCTCCTGCCCATGCACCCCTGCAGCCCCCTCCAGCTGCACAGTCCGACGACGTGAGGCAACGCCGCGCTGCTGAAAATCCAGATCGTCGACTAGTGGCACCCAATAATGATGAACTTGCAGATGATGCTACTTATGCACCACCACAACGTGCGTTTGATGCTCGTCCTGCAGGTGCTCGTCACGTTCAGCCACAAGTTCGTGATCGTGTGGGTAATGATGTTCATGTTCCCGTTGATGATGGTGGTCTTGGACGTATCAAGTTGTCCATCCCTCCGTTCTCCGGTGACCGCGGACCTGAAGATTATTTGGAGTGGGAGATGCGCATGGACCAGATTTTTGCTTCCCACCATTATGCTGAGGAGAAGAGACTCCAACTTGCTGCAGTTGAATTCACCGGTTATGTGCTAATTTGGTGGAGTCAAATTCTGCGTATGCGTACAAGGCCAACGACATGGACAGGTATGAAAGAGATCATGCGACATCGTTTTGTTCCTGAGCACTATAAGAGAGATATGCACAATAAATTGCAACGGCTCACTCAAGGTACTAAATCAGTGGATGAATATTACAAGGAGATGGAGTTGCTCATGATACGCACAGGAACACATGAGGACCCGGAGGCCACTATGTCTCGGTTCTTTTATGGGCTGAATATTGAGGTGCAAGATCGTGTGGAGATGGTTCTCTATTATGATATTCAGGACCTTGTGCACCAAGCTGAGCGTGCGGAGCAACAAATCAAACGACGCCAAGCTACAGCCCCTGCTCCTACATGGCGTCGTTCCAATAGCGAGGCTGCTAGTTATAGTGCGAAGCCGGCACCAACTACACGCTCCAATAATATTTCTCTTGAGGCGCCCAAATCTGGTATGTCTAAGGCCGCGTCTTCTCAGTCTACCGCTCATATTGAGTGTTTTACTTGTGGAGGCCGAGGACACATGAGGCGTGAATGCCATAATGCTAAGAGGGTGATGCTCACACAAGATGGCTATATTTCTGCTAGTGATGAGGAGACGGTTGAGGAGCCTTCTAGTGAGAAATCTGATGACAACAAGGTAATTGATGTGTATCCTGAGGATGCTGCTCCTAATTGCAAGAGTTTGATGGTGCAGCGTGTGCCAGAAGACCGCATAGAGGGACAAGGGCAGCGCTGGACTATTTTTCAGACCCAATGCACTGTCAAGGATACCAATTGCAAGCTGATTGTGGATGGTGGCAGCTACACAAATATTGTCAGCAAGCACTTGGTTGATTCATTGTCCTTACCTACATGGAAACATCCGCAGCCCATTGCGTTGAGTGGTTATATAATTCAGGCAAGCTGAAGGTAACACATAAGGCGCGCCTGAAATTTTTTGTAGGTGATTATGAGGACACGGTGGTCTGTGATGTGCTGCCTATGGATGCATGTCATGTGCTGTTAGGCCGGACGTGGCAGTTTGATCGACATTCTACTCATAATGGGCGTACCAATGTTTATTCCTTGTGGCATAAAGGGAAGCGTCATGTGTTGCAACCGATGTGTGACAAGGATATCAAAGTGAATGTCGTCGCTGTGAAGAAGAAGGTTCCAAGTGTCAAGCTGAAACCGAGGACGGTTTCCTCTCAAGTTGGGGGGATGATGAGGGGAGAATGCCTATTTCTGCTACATCACCACCGCCACCATTTATTCTCATTGTTGGAACTTTCAGTTTTGCCGTCCCTCCAGAAGATGAGGTGAAGCCCACGTTCAGGACTCCACCAAGCTAGAGACATGCCATGGAGGATGAGGCGTTTCACGTAGTAGGGTCTTTTATTTTCGTGTGTTTTATTTTAGTTGGTTCGAACCATGTTTGGGTTCAACCGGTTTGAGTTTGTGTTAGGTTCAGTGTGGGCCTGTCCAACCGAGTTAGGTTTTGAGTCACCCATATAAAGGGTTCGGCAGCCGCCATGTATCCCTAGACAAGAATTTGAAATTAAAAGTATCGTGAGGTTCGTCCCAAGATGGGTCGCCGTATCGAGGTATTGTTGGTTTATGATTGCTGATCGTTTTGATCTGTTGTTTGCGCATCGCGTGGGGTTGATTCCATCGATCCAACGTTGTTGTTCTTGGTTCGCCGTGAAAGATCGGGCCTAAAAACCCTTTGGATCACGTTGATCCGTATCAATAACACTATTAGACGTGCTACAAAATCGATGCTGATGGGCTGTTTGTTTGGGGTTATGTTAACATGGTTTCTGTTTAATTTGCAGGCTTTATGGGAACTTATGTTGGCTCTACAAACCTCTTCTGTAAAGACGAAATCTCCCAATCCTATTCTTTACAGTGTTAGGACTGGACTGTGCGAATTACTTATACAGGTAATTACTTTAAGCCAAAGCCGAGGTATTGCTATTCACTTGTTACGCATGATCTATGGATTTTGGGTTGAAATTCTGAATGCCTTTGTCTTTTGGCTCCCCATGCCATCATGTTATATAAACAACACTTAATTGGGCTACAACCTGACTCACACATAGATTTTTATGGGCCTGTTGTGACACTAAGATACTCTTATCTCACATACTAGCTCACACTACGATGCTCCCCCTCAATATAGGCATGAGTTAACCACCATATGGCCATCTTGTTACAACTACATGACAGTACGACCGCTACAAATCTAACTTACCACCAAATTCTGACCATCATGCCAAAATGCAACACAAGAGTATACATGGGAGCATTTGCCCTCCATCTTCCTTCTTTGGTCTTTCTCCAGCATTTGTCAAGCACCCAACCTGGCCATCCAAGCTCCAACCATGTGTGCCTGAGCATCACCAACACCGCTTCCAACTCTGCATCAACTTAGCATCCCTCTCCAAGCTATGCCTTTTCACTCTGGCGCCTGCAACTTTGGCGCCATAGCTTTCCATAAACCAGCTTTCATTGCCTCTTCACCAACTCTTGTTCCTGCAGAAGCACAGCTCCTACCGAGCCAAAAACTCCTTACCTCATTGATTGATCTCCTCCTGCATTGCTCCTATCAGTTCTTAGGCCTCTCTTGTCCATCACATGTCTTCCACCTCTACAACACTATCCCAACCCTGGCCTTCACTTTCTCCATCAAAACCTCAGCCATCCTGGCCACAACCATCTTTACCATAGGCCGCTCGGTCACCACAGCCTCTACCACGTCTTTCGTCAAACCCCTGGACTACTCGGCAACACAACCTCTGCCATCACCATCAAGCTTATTGCTTATACTCTCCATTACCACACTTCTAAAGCTCCTCTTCAAGCTCTGCCTTAATCAACCTCCTTAGAAACTAAGGTTTCACCACCGCACAATACAAATCATAATTCTCCCCATTTTTCATGGATCACATTACCCTGCAGTCCCTGTTTACTACCCTTGCTGCAAGCACCAATCCAGAGCTTAGCAGGCCTATCCCATCTCTGCCTTCGGCAGCAACAAACAAAAATCAACCCATCTCTGCCTCTATCAGCAACAAGCAACCACACTCCTCTCTGCCGCTGCAGTGCAACAGTAGCATAACACAAGCCATACCAAAGCAGCAGTATCAGACTTCTCTGGGACAATTCTCTTATCAATCCCTATCAGAACCAATTCCTTCTCGCTTCTCTCACCTCCCTTCTCCCAGCACTCCTCCCTTCCACAAGCTTCAAACAACTATGTAGCGGGCACACAAATGATAGACACCACACCACTGCCATAGACACATCATCTCCACATTTCTTCCTCTCAGATCCCCTATCTCAGATCATTCTCCCTGCCCCTGCTCCTTATAGCAGGCTAGGAGGTGCTGCTGCTTCAACCTAGCTGCACTTCTGCCATCAGCTGCACAACACCCACAACCACCAGTCTTGTTTCTCACCTCCTGCAGCCAACATGCATGTAGCAGCCTGCCGTGAGCACACCGCCACCAGCTGCAGACCGAGCACACTTGCACCTCCATCTTCGTACAGACCAAGACGACATATCCGTTTCCCACCATATCATGGGCACTCCAGAGAGGTCTGGCCATCTCCAGCCAGATCAGAGGTACTCCTCCACCTCCAAACTCTCTTATCTGTCTTCTGTCAGCACCCAACTTGCACCATTCTAATGTAGCTTCCTTAGCATCACCTCGGTGCGGAGCAGTAGCCAAGGCTCACGTGACACACCTTGTGAACGTGATGTGGCTACTAACCACACAGAGCGACGAGGTGCAGCCTCTTGCTGGTTGAGCGACACAATGCCCCCAGTAGTCCGTACGGCAAGAGCCTGAGTGGTGCTAGAGTGCTGCATGATGGTGGCTAGGGTTAGGGTTAGCAGGAGCCTAGCTTTGATACCACGTGTATTATGGGTATTATGGGGGAAATTCCTGGAAGCTTAAGTGCCTTGGACTTCCACATTGGGGTATTAGGACACTAAGCTACTCTTATCTCACGCATGGACTGACACTACAACAGTATCATTAATATAATTTTATCTTCTAAGAAGGAATTTTTAATTTTAATTTTGCATTGCATCTTGTGTATATTCTTTTCCCTCACCGGTCCATGGTTCTTGTGTGGTTTCCCATTTCGATAGGGTTTTATTTGCAAATGCACTTGTGTATATTTTGTCCCTTGGGCACAATAGCATGCAAATGCATGTGTCTAACAGTTTCAATGTGTTGTTTCTCACATACATAAAGTAGAAATCTGAAATCTGTATCTAATTGCAGTTAGAGGAATGGAATAACATGGATCGGTTTGTTCCTCCAACTGATTTCTGTTCTAAAAGGGATTTTAGTGATGAGTTTGCCTCCCAGGTACTATACCTCTTTGCTGTTTTATTAAGTGAAATTGAGGTCAGGAACATATTTCTCATCGTGTAATTTTCTTTCAGGCAACTATTGTGGGAACAGACGAGGCAGAAATTATAATGTTGGCACCGTTTTTGGTACCTTTTGACATAAGACTTAAAATATTTCAAGTATGTTATTATTAATTTGTTGTGTAAACAGTTCTGAAAAAGACTGGTATACGTCTTATGATATCAACTTACAAGTTCCGTTTGTGATCAGCTACGTTTGTCAGCGGATCATTTGCGAATGGCAAACTATAGAGAAAATTCCTCTCGTACCATTGAAATACGCAGAACCAATCCATTGGAAGATGCTTTTGAAAAGCTAAGCCTTCTCTCTGCAGAAGAACTCAAAGGAAGGGTACTATCGTGACTTCTTTTTATCTTTGTTTCTGCTATCACCTCCTATGGTAGGATGGTGCTATCGTGGTAGCAATGCATGGTAGCACCATGAAGAAGTTATTTGTGACAACACATTAACCCGAAATTCATCTATTATGGAAAAAAAATCAAATATAAATGTGATCCACATAAGGAACATTAATTTTTATCCGCAGAGGAACTTACTTTTTGGATCAAATATGGACTTGAATTTTGCTGGCACGAAAAATGCTTAAACATTGATTTTTTTTGTAGCAGTGTAGCATCATGAGTAGTGGTAGATGTATAATATCCTCTTTAAACATGTGTTTGATTTTTGAGTACGTTTTTGTAGATACAAATAGTTTTTTATAATGAGCTTGGCTTTAAGGAGGATGGAATTGATGGTGGTGGACTTTTCCGAGATTTCATGAATACTATCACTCGGTCTGCTTTTAGTACGGGATTTGGCTTATTCAAGGTATCTGCTCTTTTTATCTATTTCGTTGATTTGTCTCAGTTGGCTAAATTATAGACATAATAGTGCTCTTACTATATTGTACTTAGATGTCATGAATATTATTAGTTGATGATGATCAAGTAGGTAAAAGAAATGGTAGGAAGAAGGGCGATGATGCAATACAGTGCCTCACAGTTTCTTTTACTACTCGTAGGAAACAGCCGATCATTTATTGTATCCCAACCCTGCATCAAAGTTGTCTCGTGCAGACCATCTTCAGTATTTTCAATTTCTAGGAGTTTTACTTGGGAAGGTACTTCGATCACATATCTTACCCTAGTTTACTTTCAAAGCTTGTATATCCAGCACTTAGCTCTTTCTGTTTCTGCAAATTATAGAACGAGGTAATGAACGTTTTTTGATACGTAAATATGGGTGCCGTATTTGACATTGATATCATTTGACTGCTAATGAGATCAAGATTGGATGTTTTTGCTTCAATATGCCTCATATTTGATTGATGGATAAAATCAAGAGTACTGGCTCTTGGAATCATGGGATTTTATACTTCACGCACAATAGCATGTTATGTTACTTATGTAGATGCCAACGTCTTATTACATCTATATATATACGGCCTTGTATGTGCTGAATAATCTGCTGATATGCATAGGTTCCCCATTACCTGCTATTGGGCATGTCATAAGTTTTATTTGAACCTTTTTGCTCTGCATCTTTGTTTCTGACTAAATGATCCAGACCATACCTGTTGATAACGTTTTGATGCATGCTAACTTTCACAATTTAATTTACTTGTCTTGTTAGGTGCTGCAAACTCAACTCTGTGTATTTTGGGTCCAAATTTCTCTAACAGCCGCCATATTTTTTCTTAACAAGTTGCTTAAGTGTTTGTTGGGTGATGTGACATGGTGTGCTTAACTGCGTAATTCGTGTCTCCCAGGCAATATATGAGAGGATACCTATTGGCTTGTCATTTACAATATTCTTCTTAAGGAAGTTGAAACAGAAGTAACTCTCTCTCTCTCTCTCTCTCTCTCAGCGTTTTGTGTATAATTAGTCCCCTTTTGTAAATCTGTTAATAAACCATTATATCATTCTTCCATTGTGCTATTTATGTTTTAGTTTTGATGAGGTTAATATTCACGTTTGGCATTTCACAATGCACCAGGGCAACGTTCTTTAATGATTTGTTTTCATTGGATCCAGAATTATATGGCTTTCTAGTGAATTTAAAGGTATCGTCTCTTCATAGCATGCAATACCATCATATGGTTCCAGTTGCCTTATGACTTCTGTTGTCAGCTGATATGACTTTACAACCTTAGGATTCAGATGATCTCTCACACCTTTACTTCAATACGGTGGATGGTAAAGAACTGTTTCCTGGTGGGACAAAAATGCATGTTACCACTCATAATCTTATTACGTTCATGCATCTTTTTGCCAACTACTACTTAAACTGCCAGGTAAATAATAATGTAAATTTGTTAGCTGTCATGAAAAGCAGTGATAAACAATCTGCCTTTTTATGGTCCCAGAACCGTGAGCAAAATGCAGAATTTTTGAGAGGTTTTCAACAACTAGTACCCAAAGAATGGACTGATATGTTCAATGAACATGAATTTCAGGTACTTTTGTGTACACTACCATTGCGAATAAAGAAATGTACTTTTACTCCATTTGTTAAACAAAATAATATACGAGTCTTCTAAATTAATATAGTCTAACTTCCTTCTTGTGTTTATAGCAATCTGAGTTCATATGCTTTAGACAAAAATGTGTACCTTTACTTGTTATATGCTTCTGTAATATCTGAATTTTATAATCTGGTTCGTGCCCACTGTCTTTTAGAAGTTCACTTTTTTTTTGTAGAAACTTGCTTTTTAACTTTCTAATGTTTCTTGCGTTGTTTCGCCCCTGCAGCTCATCATATCCGGCTCTCTGAGCTTGAATGTAGAAGACCTTGAATCGAACACAAGCTATGGTGGAGACTATCATTCGGTATGTGCTTCTCTTTTTCGTTTCATCAAGAAAATAGCTAAGTAATTTTGGAATTTAACCAACCGATCTTAAAATTTCATGATTCTTACTATATAAGAAGGTAGATGTCGCAATCATGTAGCGCCACTAATCATCTTCTTATCTTTGTTTGTTTTCTGGCTTTGTGAGGAAAAAAAAGGCTCCACCCAAAGCATATTTCGTGCAAGAGTATCAGTAATCCATTTAGTTATTTGGCATGATATTTAGTAGTTCAAAACTGGCTACTTAACTTCCCAGCACTGCAATTTACTATAAAATACTCGTTTACGCTGATTTTATCAGTCTACTTCAATTTTTACACCATATGCAGATAGATCCCTCTATTAGAAAATTATCGACATGTTTGATCAGTTTTGAGATGAAAAATTGATGTAGGAATCATCGAAGAGAGGAAGAAAATGCCTTTTTAAACTTCTCTAATCAATTTCCGAGTTAATTATATATTGCACCAGGTTTGCTCGCATGTTTCTTCATGTTCTTATATCTTGATGTTGTTTTTTCTTACAGGATCATGAGGTCATCCTTCTTTTCTGGAAGGCGGTAAGGACATTTAGTCCAAGTGATCAAGATCTCCTTCTCAAGTATGTCTATTGTTTTTCAAGCCGGTTTTTTTTAGTTTTTCTTTTTCTTTACGTGACTATGATGATAATTCATATCCAATAAACATTCCTTGCACTAATTCGATCGATGCTGATGCATGGATGAATAGGTTTGTAACCAGCAATGCCCGTGGTCCGATTAGTGGGTTTGAAACCTTGAATCCAAAGTTTTCTATCATGAGGTATACTTGCCATGCAATGATTTTTTCGAATGATGTCTCTTCTGCTTATAATAATCTTATGACTCTTCTTGGTTGCAGTTGCGGTGATAATACAGAAAGATTGCCTTCGGCATCTACATGCATTAATCAGTTGCATCTCCCTCCATATCAAACGTTAGTAGACACAGAAACATTATCTTCTGTATTCATTTGGAGATGATTCAAATATTGTTTATTTCTTGTTTTACAGAGAGGAACAGATGCATGAGAAGCTGATTCAGGCGATATCTTCTAAGTCTGGCTTTAATCTCATCTGATCGTTTGGGAACCCGTAGATGTAGAATGTAATTAGCTAAGATAACTGATACAGAAATCCTCTTTATGTGGATGTTCATAACCTTATGTGCTAAACTGAAGAAGCTTTAGACTGTTCTGGTGGTACTTAGCCATTGCCCTGCAACATTATCTGACTTAGATATGTGTGCAAACCGTGAGATTTACTGTAGCCGTGCAAATTGATTTTTGTTCTGCGACTATTAGTGTTCACTGGATGGTGTCATAAAGATTCTTAATTGACAATTCTTGGGTTGAGCAATTTGCCTGTCCCTGTCTTCCAGTTTTCATGATTTGTGTGAGAGCCAGCTGCTGAAACATTTATAGTGGTTGCCCACTTGTTAAGTAAACAATTTCTAGAGATGCTTGGCGAGCCTACGCGTACCACCAATGCTGGAAATGACCGTTCATGGCCTAGGCCCATTTTATTGCTGCATTCGAGCGTACAAGGATTATAAGCGACTGTACACGTACACACAGCGACCCTAATTTTGGTTGAGACGCAATCGTACAAACAGAAACATTATTCATAAATTTATAAATCGTTTATGAACTTGAAAATGTCAGTGAATTTAAATTTCCCAAATTTCAGAAAATTTATGAATTTGAAAAAGGTTCACGATTTCAAAAAAATGTTCACGAACCATTTTCGAATTTTGAACAATTTTAAAAATATAAACCGTTTTTGAATTTTTAAAATTTATACTGTGAAACATTTTTGAATTTTCAACGTTTTTCAAATCTAAACTGGTTTAAAATGAACATTTTTCAAATATGAACCATTTTCAAAAATTAAACATGGTTGAAAAAATGATTTTTTTTTAAATTTGAACCGTTTTAAAAATGAAACATTTTTCAAAAATAAAAACGTACAAATCAACCGAAAACCAAAAATAACAAGTTAGTCAGAAAAAACAAACCAAAACTTTCTTGAATCTTTCCAAATCCTAAAAACCAACTGGAAGGAATAATGAGCCGACCTAATGGTGGCGTCAGGTGGACATAGGGGTACACGTTTTGGTGTTGAACCGATGTAGTGAGCGTAGTTTTTTTCGACCACATCAAGGGTTTCCATTAAAGCTTTGCCTTATATATTAATTAAGAAGAAGGTGCCTGGTTTATTTACGGAAGAAACCGGGCAAAAACCGTACAACGAGCACCAACGACCAACACCACAAAGAGGAGCCCACATCAAATGAGCACCATCTAAAGCGAGCAACCACCAGAAGCAAATAGCCACTCGCCCAACCTATCACCACCACGAACTGAAAACACAACAATCCTAGTGAGCGTAGTTTAGAATTTGCCCGGCTGCTCATCCAGCCTGACTTACACATCTGCTACGTCAGGTTGTTCCGGTTCAATCCTATATACCTTCCGTTAGCGGGGTGAGACGACCACATCAAGGGTTTCCATTATAGACTAGCCAATTTGGCAAATTTATGTATTTTTTTTTTCGAGCAATATATCAATCTACTTTTTAGTAGGTATCCCTTCCTCACCGTTGATCTCAACTTCATCTCTTACACAACCGACATTGCGCTCGGCTTCCTCCGGCGATGTTTATCCATGTTGTTTCCCAAGCACATGACACTTTGCGATTCTTGTTTACAATGTTAAACCAAATGTTAGTCCCATTGGTCATGATATTAATAACTTAGCCATGCATATGGCCAAACCTCTGGTTCTTTGGCTTAAAAGATAGTACAATGTAGTCCATTTTGTGAATATTTTTTACCCAAAATTGTTGTGCTGGAAGTTTATAATTTTTCCTTAAAATTAGTACACTAAAAGGAAACTTCATGTAAGTTCTCTGTTTTTTCTATATTCATGTGATTGCTTTTCCAAAACAGAGCCAACATCATCCGCTTGACCACGTCTAGATAGGTGGTGAATTTTCCAACCTTTTGGGGGCTATCATGATGATTTTTGTGTAATTTAGGTCCGAACTATAACAAACTTGTATCTGAAAAAAATACTTTCAATAAATGTCACTAAATTCATTTAATGAATGGAATGTAGCTAAAAAGAAAAAAAATCAAGAATGTACTTGAATATTGTTTGTGCATTTGTCAAAAACATCTCATGTACGTGTGAGAAAAAATGAAGGAAAAGGTAGAAACAAATTAGAATTAAGAACATAAAATAAAAGGTAATTAAAATGAAGCAGAAAAAACCTATGAATAGTGTAAAACAGTGGCTGAGCCACGCCTAGCCCGTGTAGTCAGCTGACTACATAACATTCTGGCAAAAGCTTCATATTTAGCCTTAAAATTGTATAAAAAATATAAAATTTTCATACAAATACATGTATTTGACATCACAATTTTAAATTGACATCACAACTTTGTACTCTGGCTCCGCCAGTGGTGTAAAACAGATCCCTCTAATCGCTTTGCCATTGCATGCTTTGTGTGCAAGTTTGGCTATAATCTTATTTGTTCAGCAAGCAAAAAAAAAAAAAGAATTAAAATTCGTTAAGTTTTCGGACGGTAAACACCGACTATCTGATCGGTAAAATTAGAACCTGTATGCGTACGAGAGTCGGTCACCGGGTCCACCCGGCCCTTACTTTATATAAGAAACTTACCAAATCGCGCCCGTGATCGATTTGTGAGTACTTGTTCTAGCTACCCTTCTCGGTCGCGCGCGTGACCGATCTGTTCCGACGTACGTGCGTTCCAGCAACGCCATGGCGGCGGTGCTCCCCGACGATGTCATAGAGGACATCTTTGCGCGGTTACCGGCCAAGTCAGTGTTCAGGTGCCGCTGTCTCTCTCACGGCTGGGCGGCCACGTTTTCCTCAGAAGGCTTCGTCGATCGTCACCGCCGTCTCGCCAACCGTCATGGCGGCCCTATGATCCTGTTTCTGCAGGACTCGTTGTCACACGAGGCACTTCCGAAGGTACACGCCTGGTCGCCGGACCACCCTGGCGGCACCACGCTCATGGAGGTCCCGCGCGCTCTGAGACGCTTCCACCGCTGTGCGCCGTCGCGGGCTCTTGATGCATGGTTGGGTCTCAACTGGCGCCGCACAGATGCCCGGGACAACCTTGTTCCGCGGCTCGTCGCCCAGCAGTGCCGTGGCCTGGTCATCGTCGAAGCAACCGGCGCAGGGGTGCACTTCGTGTTCAACCCGTCCACGCGCCAAACGGCGGCCCTCCCAGAGGGCCGACCCACCGGCCGCCGCCTTGTCGCCGATGCTCACCACGAATACGCCAGCTTCGGGATCGGCTACGACACATCCATCAACAAGCACAAAGTTATACGCATCTACTACCGCGGATCTAATCCCGACAACCTTCCGCGGGGCTCTGGATGCGAGGTGTACGTGGTCGACTCCACGGGGCTCTGGAGGCCGCCGGCGAAGAGCGGCTCCGGCCCGACGGGCTGGGTAAGCCAAACCGAGACGAGCGTATTTGCACAAGGGCACGTGCATTGGTTGGCAAAGAGCAAGCTTGACTCCCCGTCTCAAGACATGTTCATCACCTCCTTTTCTCTTGGCGACGAGACGTTTGCGACCATGCAGTTGCCGCCGCCGCCGCTCGACATGGAGGAGAGAAATAGCAGCCTAGTTCTGACGGAGCTAGGTGGGCGCCTATGCCTCTTCAGCACCGAACTGGACAAGGTTTCCAGCGTAAAACCACATCGGTACCGCGTCTGGCTACTGCGCGAGCATGAAACTAGCAGGTGGGATCTGCACTGTCGAATCGACGTGGACACCTTGCCGCGTAAGATTGCTAGCGCCTTGCGCATCGGGGAAGTCATCAGGCCACTCTCCCTCATCGACAACGGTCGTCGCATAGTCCTCGTACAAACACGCCACCCCTTGGCGTGTGCAGCGAGCTTCAAGCTGCATGCATACGACCCTGCAACGGGTGATGTGGAGAATCTTCTGGACCCAAGCGGCTTGGTCTCTAACAAGCTCATGATCTTGAGGCATGCCGCATCATACGAGGAAAGCCTCTCCTACCTTGGGCAGCCGCACCCGCACGTGGACATCATCTTCGCCATGTCGGTGGTTCTACGTAAGTTGTCGATAAGGACTCTTGCAAGGCTTAAATGTGTCTGTCGAGGTTGGCGCGCCATGATTGAGAGCAAGGACTTCCGTGAAACACGACTTACCATGTCCCCATTTGATTACATTTTGTAAGTGCTGCCCATGTTCAAATATTACTACCACCAAGCAATTACGTATCAATAGAGTTAATGTTTGTATTATCGAGTTAAGCTTTTGTTGATATGGAGTATAATGTGTACCTACATTGCTCATTTGTTCGTCTCTCTTCTTTAATCTATGTCTTCCATGGAGTACTACAATTTACTTACATGGTAATTGGATGTGAAAATGGCTAGGCTAACAGTGAGGCATTGCGACTGAAAAGTTCTACGATGCGTTCAATGGTCATATACATCCGTGCACGCTGCATAGACACACACATGCATTCACGCTCATAAACGTGCACACAACACCACACATAAAGGCTCTCGGACTTGCCTTGCCCCGCTCTTCTCATCTATACTACTATTAAAAGAGCAAACATGTTACGGATATATTAAATTTGAATCGTTCAATATCAGATCAACGGACCAGATCATTGTTCCAATGTTGAGCACCTCAACACGTCCATTGTTTACTGTTTTGCCCTCGCACCAAATCGCATATTACGGACAAATTGCCACCATACCGTTTCGTTTCTTTTATTCTCTCTCCCCCGACGGAACGTCCTTTGTCCCAACCCCCCCCCCCCCCCCCCCCCCCCCCCCCCCCGTGGCTGCCACTCTCCCTGCTCTGCTTCCGCAAATCACGATGCAAACCTTACCGATCTCCCGCGCATCCGCTTCCACACACCGGCGAGACACCGTCACCCCACCTTCATGTCGCCAATGCCCGATCCGTCACCGTCCGACATCTTCCTCCACGCGATGACGCGACCTGTTCCGCTTCCCATCTACGGCGCATACGTGCAGGCCGCCGACGAAGACAAATTCGCGGGATTGGCTGGCTGTAGACTGAGATGCTGCAGATTATTATGCCACCGCCGCAAACGCTCCAGGAAGCAGCGGTGTCCTCTCAAGCCTCTAGGCGGCGTCCTGCAGCGAGGTGCTTCCCTCCATCCTCTCTCCCATTCCATCTTGTATGCTGCACCTAGACGGTCGCCCCTATCAATCCATGGCGGCGGCCGGCTGTGAAGCAAGCCTCCTTAATCCCCCCGGGTCAGTTGTCCTTTAAACAGTAGGTGTTTATTTCTTATTCGTAGCTCATGGACCTCGATTTGCATTAAACAATAATTTGCAAAGTTCTTTAACTCTGGAAATTGTGGGTCTACCGCTGGGTAGTGTGATTCCCAAACCTTGAAGTGGTCGTGTATGGACTTTTGATTGTTTATTCCGGCTTTTAAGCGAGACGGAGCACTCATTGAAATAACACGTTTGTATGTGCAAGCATTAGGTGTTCGTTGAAATTCCGCAGACGCTTTTTCTGAATTCTGAGTGGCTGACTCATACTTATTTCTAGGCAATGTAACACATCTGTATGTCTTGTTCACCTAAGATTGTGACAGTATATAGAAGTGTGTGGTTCCAAAATATGTTAAACTTTTCCTTTAACATTATTGTACAAACAGTGTCTTTTTTGTGGTAATTTGATTGAAATCAGATGGCAGAGATGTTATATGCGGATGCCATACACAGCGAGGAAAAGAGTAGATGGAAGAACATTAGATGTTTTTGTTAGAATTTTCCACCGCTGTATTACGGTTTGTGGCACTAATTTGGGATACACTGGTATTTACAGAGAATATTTTGTTTATGTGGAATGACAGTGAATAAATTATTTCTGGAGAGGCAGTCAAGGAGAGCCCTTCAGGTTTACTTGCAACTGTTGATTCATCTGTGCCCTGTAAAGCATGAGATGGTGTTGCGTGTTATAATTTTCCGACTTGCAATGCCAGTAACCTCAGTTCAGCCATGAGTTCAGCGATGTTTCACCATCCCCTCAAACGGTAACAATGAACATTTCCACCTTTCTTATTTCGCTACTTGCGTCACGGTGGTTTTGCTTTTTTTTTGCCACGGATACAACAGCAAAATTCACAGATTAAAACTTATAAACAACATGAGAACTTGGGTATAGTCCACAAGGCCAGAACCTCTTTGAATCATGCATGCAGTAAATCATGAGCATTCACCGATTGACAAATCTGCTCCAGATAAACTGAACATGCACTGCCCTCTATTAGGATTTGTTTCTTTTTTCGTATCAAGCTTTTCATTTATGTTGTTTTGACAAATAATCGTGCGTTGCACGTGCACGTCTACTAGTCTTAGTAAAAGGAAAATATAGTTCAAATTTAATATGGTTCGGATTTTGAATGAATTTCATGATGGTTCTTACCATGTTAAGAATGGTAAAGAAACAACTACACTTTTAACACAAGTACTCCCTCTATTTTTTAATATAAGATGTTTTAGCTATCTCACATATTGACTAGGTGTACACCCAAATAAGTATACATACACATTAAAACATGTCTATATACATGTTGACACATGTAAATATGGATAAAAACTAAAACATCTTATATTTATAAACAGAGAGAGTAGAATGGATAGAAACGAATCTGACACTCCTCTCCGTGAGTTGAAATGCCACGATAATGCTTCAGAGTGGAAACATGCAACATATCCACTCACTGGACCCTATGGTCAATCCAGACATTAACAAACCATTAGCTATATATGCAGGCTGGCGCGAGTGATCGACATGTAATGCACCTACGCTCTTTGAACACGACCGGCCGGCATGGAGTAGAGCATGCTCTAATCATGCTCTCGCCACGTTCTGTCTACAAATGTGATATCACGACCAAAATTGGCACAAATATGAGTTTTAACATGGTAAATGGAAGATTGCCATAGTGAGATTCCAAAGTTTTTTAAGTTTTAAAAGAAAAATAGTGCAAAAAAATAGATTCTTGTGAACTAGGTACCGCAAATAAAACTGAAATTTTAAACTTTGCAACTTTTACACAAAGCATATCATACTGAAGGTACAATCCCTGAATATTTTGATTGTTTTTAGCTTTTTAGCAATATTTCATTCATTAAATGAGTGTAATAGCATTTAAACATAAGTAATTCAAATTTGAACTACAAATATGTTATTGTTTGGCTGTATAATTATAAAAAATTATCATAGAAAGGTACTTTTGAATGACGTTACGCAATAGGCTCAAAATGTTTTGGAAAATTCACAAGGATAATTTCTGCCGCGTTCTGAAAAAATCACATGAATCGAGAAAATTTCAAAGCTTCATTTTTAGTGTACTAGTTCAAAGGAAAAATTATAAACTTGCAATATAACAAATAAAAAAACTTTACAAAATGGACTAACTTGTATGAAGATTCATGACTTTGAAGCCAAATGATCATTGACATGGCCATATGCATGGCTAAGTTATTATTATCATGACAAACATTGGCATAAAATGGGCTAACGTACCACAAATAAATTGTAAGCTGGAATTGTACAATTTGCATACCAAGTATATCATATTGAAGGAACAATCCCTGTATATTTTGAATTTTTAGCTTTTAGCTGACTCCCATTCGTTAAATGAATTTTATTAAATTTATCAAAACAATTTCAAATTTGAGCCTCTTAAAATTTGGCCTAACTTAAGAAAAATAAAATTAAGATAACTCTATCATGATTCTACGTAATAGCACCCAAAAGGTTGGTAAATTTACCACCTATCTCAGCATGGTCACATGAACAATATTGGCCCTTTTTCTTTTGAAAAAATAGCGTAAATAGAGAAAAATGAGAAAACTTACGTGAAGTTTCCTTTTTAGTGTGCTAATTTTAGGGACAAATTATAAATTTGCAATACAATAACTTTTGTAAAAAAAAATCTTTACAAACTGGACTACCCTTATGAAGACCCATGTCTTTCAAGCCAAATTACCATAGGTCTGGCCATATGCATGACTAAGTTATTGCTATCATGAACACAATTGGCACAGACATGTGCTTTTACATTTTAAGTAAGATTGCCAAAGTGTCACGTGCTTGGGAAATGACGGGGATAAACATCGCCAGAGGAAGCCGGGGTGGTGCCGGTCATGTAGGGGAGGAGGTTTAGATCATAGGCGAGGGAGAAAATCTACTAAAGTAGATTGATATATTTCTTATTTCTTCCTGCGTTACAATGACTTCTCCTTATATAGAGGGGTCTAACTTGATCCTCGAGACCCTGCGTTAGGTCACCTATTCATCCCTCTAGTCAAATGTACTGACCTTTATTTTTAAAAAAAATAAGATATATAAAATAGTACTACATAAAGTACATAGAACTGTATTCCTGATTAAGACGAGTGTCCTTCACACATGCATGTTTGATTGATTCCGTTGATGTGTCCCGCCGCTCGTTGCGGGGGAATAAGAACACTTTGTCTAATTGTTCATGTTGTTACCAACCTAAAAGGACTCAAGCTCTCTTCTTTAGGGGGTGCCTTTTGAGCCTCGGGCTTTAGCAAGAGCTCTGCACGAAACGATACGTCGGATAATTTGTGGATTACTCTTCCCAGTCCTTTTTACTCCGCATATTAAGATTGTCTGAAGTCAAATTTATAAATTTTGACCAATTAGTTTATAGAAAAATACCAACATTCTCAATACCAAATCAATATTGTTTGTTCCCTGATCAAATATATTTCATACTATATCAATTTGGTATTACAACCTTTAGTAGTTTTTTCTATAAATTTGGTTAAACTTTAGAACATTTGACTTAAGGCAAACCTAATAAACGGAGTAAAAATGATCGAAGCGAGTGCAGGAGATGGGAGGATCTCAGATTCTCAGTCCGAAGTTGAGGGAGAAACTCTGACTCATGGGTTTCCAGCGACGATATCGAGCTCTCAGCATTACAGAAAAAGCTCCACCACCGGATGATGAAAAGGCGTTAGGCCTCGCCAAGGGATGAAAGCCGGTTGATGCCTGGGGCCTGGGCCACGTGCTTCTGGCATGCACCAATTAATGACGTCATGCTCTTCATCACCGAGGTTGTTTTGTTTAATTGTTAGATATACTTTTGTATGGAATGTCGAAAAGTCTGAATGATAAATATACGTGTCTGATCAGGGAAATGTTAACAGTCGAAGCTTCTTCATAATTTCAAAACTAGCCCGACGAGTCAACGACTCCAGCCTAGGAATATTTGGATGTCATCAGCTGCTGAGAGTGAGAGAGGTATCTTGCCGTTAAAGACTGGAACAGTCAGCGGTATCACGTACCACTAACCTACTTTTCTGATTGGCATTATGAGTCGGCTTGTGGAGTCTGCGACCAACGATATATATCACGTACCACTACCCATCTCCATGCACCACATCGTCTCGGTGATGCTCTCTGAAACTGTCGTGTGCTCTCTGAAACATTGCCAATCAGGTGTAGAAACCATTTCTTTCCAGGCTCGCATAACACAAATTTATAACGCAAAAATCTATCCACATCACCTACTATTTTGGCCAATCAATTGTCCATGTCATCTTCGCTAGCAATAATTAATAATATTTTTCCTGCAACCTATACATGTCATGTTTGTTTAGCAATATAATTGTCCATGTCATTAATATTTATACCTCAAATATTAACCAATTTCACACGAATTAAATTTAGTGATCAACCGAATTTGATAATTGGATATTTCACGCATCATATACCCATTTCATTTACATAATAAGTTTTAAAAAGATTCCCAATGTACGCAGGGGTATTCTTCTAGTTAGTAAATATACGCGTGTACTGTTATTTTTTATAAAAATATTTTTGGTGAAATATTTTGGATAACAATATATTTGATGAATTATTTTGCGTGTATATTATTGGATATTCATGGTATTATATTGTGTATTTAAACATAAATCAACAAAATTATAATTTCCGGGCTCTGAGGGTGACGGCGTGGATCACACTTTCGCTGGAAACCCCAAGAGGAAGGTATGATGTAGCGTAGCAGCAATTTTCTCTTGATTACAAAACCAAGCTTATCGAACCAGTAGGATTTGGAGAAGGCTTCAACAAAGTGTCAGCGCTGCCGTTTACGATCACTGACGTGGATCTGCGCACACACAAACAAACTATCTTACCCCAACGAAACAAAGAGGGTGTCAATCTCTCCGGCTTGCTGAACACAAAAGATTAAATGTATGTGACAAATAAGATGAGAGCAAAATATGATCAGCAGCAAATGACTAGGAAAAGCTATTAAAACAGTTGTAAAAAATATAGGAAAATAGGACCGGGGTCCACAGATAACTAGTGGTGTCTCTCCAGAAGATAGATATGCTGGTCAAACAAAGTACAGTGAGGCAATTGACAAACATGGACATATAATAATACTATCATCACACATGGTTCAATGTTGCATTTAATTGGGCATTATGTCAAAATACATAGACGTTATCCAACTGCATCTATGACTAATAATCCACCCCGGAATCACTATCCAGCATGTCACCCGAAAGTATTAAGTTGAAGGCAACAAATAATTACAATAAGCAATGTGCATAATGTAAGCAATGGTTACAACATATAGTAGTAAACACCGCTATTTTACCCCTAGTAGCAACAACACATCTCAAGTCTTAATCGTTTCTGTCAACTCGAGCTTAGACAATGAGAGGCATGAACATACTATCTAGCATAAATACTCTCTCTGATAATACAAGTAATTAATTCCTTGGCCAAAGCATATACAAGTATTGGAGAGCATGCAAGATCATAAATATAACATAACTGAACCATAATGTAATTGACTCCATAATTCATCGGATCCCACAAACACAACATATAGCATTACATATAGATGATCTTAATCATGTTAGGCAGCTCATAAGATCTAAACAATGGAGTACAAAGGAGAGAGACAACCATCTAGCTACTGCCATGGACCAGTAGTCCCGTGGTGGACTACTCACGCATCACTCCGGAGGCAGGCATGATGATGTAGATGCCTCCGGTGATGATCTCCCCTCCGGCAGGATGCCGAAAAGAGTTCTAGAACCCTCCCGAACTAGGGTTGACGATGACATCAGCGTCGGAACTTTTCATGGATTTCTGATCGGGTGTCTAGGGTTTTCCCGTGAAGAGGTATTTATGGGCGAGAGGGGGACTCGAGAATCGTCAGGAGGCGACCAGACGTGGGCTAGGCGCGGCCCAAGGTGGGCCGCGGCCAGGGGTCGTCTGCCCCTGTGTGTCCCGCCTGCGGGTGCCCTTGTGGCTCCTGGCTTGTTCCATTGCAGAAATAAATCATGTAAATTGGCGTCAAATTCCGAGAATATTTCCTTAAGAGATTTTCTGGAACAAAAAGACAACAGAAAACAGGAACTGGCACTGGGCATCTTGTTAATAGGTTAGTTCCATATAATATGCCAAAATGTTATAAAACATTATAAAAACATGTGGCAATGATATATAATATGCATGCAACAACCAAAAATTATAAATACGTTGGAGACGTATCAAAGGTTAGTTTAGAGAAGTCACCGGTTTATATCCAGACAACCATCTAACTTGTCAAAGACTGAAACTCAGAAAAAACAACTTTCCCTACACAACAGGTTTCTATGCACAGCAGCACAATTAGCCAACACCATCCGCGGCGAGCTCAAACAAAGAGGCCCTAAGTTGGCTTGGTGTCAGGAACGAAATCATATCAATACATGGTAATTTTTTTACAAAGGGGATATAATAATATCGCCGAAATACCAACTAGATCCATCGTGTGCACCAACAAAATGTTCGAAAGACGTTAAGGATGCTCACAACCAAAAAGACAATATCCGGACTACAAAAGAGGTTCTCCAAAAGTGACGCCTCCAAGAAGTACACAATGCACAAGTGAGCGTTGTCGTCACCCGATCAATGCATTTTAGGTTTTCATGAAATACTCCGAGGTCCCAAAACAATGCCTTCAAGAAGGTTATTGATAGGTACAACTATCAACCCAGTTTTCCCACAACTAAGAGGATCTCCACCGCTTATCATGACCGTTGACCTAGCATTATGGGGTGTGTTATATCTTCATAGTAGATATTGGCAGTTATGTAAGACGGAAAATTTTACATTCCTGCACGTAACTCTACAATGGCCATTACATCCAGCATCTGCACCAACAAAATTTCTGAAAGACATTAAGGATGCACAGAACCAGAAACTCAAATAAGAAGGATTTTTTTTGCCATAGTGATCAACCACTCACAGCACCAATAGAACACAAACCACCATGAAATACAATATCCGTACTACAAAAGAGGTTTTCCAAAAGCGACGCTTCCAAGAAGTGCATAATGCAAAAAGTGTCGTCGTCACCCGATCAATGGGTTTTACGTTTTCATCCTGATAGTAATCGGAATTCCAAAGCAATGCCTCCAACAATGTTATTGATAGGTAAAACCAATGAAGGCTGGACCTGGGTTTTCATTGTTCAAATCCTCAAACTAAAACTCAGTACTCGAAGAGCATCACCAAAAATGAAGTCCTCCATTGATGATGTTGTCACTGCATGCCAATGCTGCTACTTCAAGTCAAAAAACACCATGCTCAATGGTATCATGTGTCCGGTTGCGACGGGAACTCTACAAGCCATGGTTGTACAATAGCTTGTGGAGTAAGACTTCATCACATCCAAAACCCCTCTCCACTTGCAGTTTCAAATTCAACATGAGCCATGAAAACCTTATGGCTCTACCAACACCATGACATTCTCTGCCACTAGCAACACCATGAAAAACTTGGGATAGACATGTCCCATGGTAACAACAGAAATCAGAACTGTCCTGAAGTCGCACGGGCTGATGATACGAACGTGCACGCCCAGAACTTATCCACTCTAGAGATCAAGAATCACAATGCGCCGACCCATGACTCCAGAGGAGAGGAACATAACTCTCGTCGGCGGCCATATCGAAGAAGACCGACAGCAGGCAGATCATCAACTTGACGCGAGATGAGCACTAGGGACACCGCCGTTACTCGATTGTCGACTTGCAGTTTCAAACTCAACATGAGCCATGAAAACCTTATGGCTCTACCAACACCATGGCATTCTCCGCCATTACCAACACCATGAAAATCTTGGGATACACATGTCCCATGGTAATGTAAGAAAGCAGAACTCTCTTGAAGCTGCACGGGTTGATGATACGAATGTGCATGGCCTGAACTTATCCGCTCCAAAGATCAAGAATCGCCATGCGCCAATCCATGATTCCAGAGGAGAAGTACGGAACTCTTCTCGGCGGCCATATCGAGGAGGACCGACAACAGGCAGATCATCGACTTGGCGCGAGATGAGCACTAGGGACACCGCCATTACTCGATTGAGACCCTTGGGCTCCCACGTTGCCAACCGGACTGCCGACCGGAGAGACAACATCTAGGCCCAACTCTGGCACCAGCCTAGAAGCCATCTACATGCCATCTCCTCGCCTCCATGGCCAACGTCCCTGGTCCGTTATCCACCATCAACATACGGAGTTCCCCGCCCACTTTGGGAGAGGGATCCACCGCCACCGCCGTCAGGGGACGGTGGCAACGGCGGAGAGGGAGGGGCTTGGAGTAGCCATAGCGGCGGCGCTAGGTTTTCTCCCCCTCGAGCCGCGAGGAAGGAGTCAATGCGGGGGTCATTTTTTCTAATGGTTAGTTATGTCTAATATATTTAGTATGACTTTTTACTACTTTTTTAACGTGATATCTTCGAGCTTAAGATGCAGTTTAAGAGAGAGAGAGAGAGAGAGAGCTCGTGGAAGACTTGATAAGCTGAAATATCTGTCCAATTTTAGTTTATGTTTCTTCCTAACGTAACATATCTAATTGGAAGTGGAATGAAGATATTGCGCTTTACCATTTCATTTGTAGCTGGATTACCCTTGGGTCCGGCTAACTTGTATCTCTTTTGTTTAGTTTTTCACCAGGCAATTGTCCATGCTAATGTTGCGACCATCTATAGCCTACGTGGTAAATATGGTACACCAAGTTTTAATTTCCTTTGACATTGTTCGAGATTTCGTACCGGCACCACTTACGTTTAGGCCTCGTCGAGTCCAACTAGTGATGTGGAGAGGGTTAATCATCGTAGTTTTATGCCAATTTGGGATAGAATGGATGACACCACTTACGCTCACCTCCGACTTGATGATATCGAGATGATGCAAAGCAATCCCTTCCTACGGGACACCACAAACTCAAAGAAGATACTCGATAACATCATTTTTCCGGTCGACATACACATTCCGGTTACGGTTCTTCTGCATCGCTGCAATCATGGCCGCTATCATTTTCGCGTGTATGTCTTCATCCCTCTGAATCTGCTTACTGCTATCATTTTCTAAAAAAAAACTGTGCTAACTGCTATCCCGATCAAGCTGGCAGACTGGACTCCTCAACCGTCGATGATCAATTGGGCCTAGATATCTGCTATGAGTTAAGCCCAATCTATTGTACCGATTACTAAAGCCCAGCCAAAAATATTTTTCCTAAAAAAAGGTAGACCGTCTTCTTCACTTCGCAAAGCTTTTCCCTCCATGGCGCCGGGGACTCTTCCTGTCTCAATTCCTATCGGCGGCGCCTCATCCCAACCGTTAATCGCGACTAAATCATTCTGTAACCGCCACTCTTCAACCCGCAAGTCATCGCGCCCAAGAGTTGTGTGCAACGGCATTCGATGGTTTCCTCTCCTCGATCCTTCCCCGCTGCACCGGCCTGACCGTACCTATATATACCCCTGCCGTCGCCTCTCCGGCTTGCGCAGCAAGTTTGTAACAACTTTCGACAAGAAGGAAAGGGAGAGAGGGAGAGAGACGGCAATGGAGGCAAAGGGAACGCAGGAGATGGAGCGGGTGCTCGCCGAGAGCAGGGACGCCGTCTCCCGCATCCTCCAGGACGTCGAGTGGGGGTGCAGCAACTTAGAGGAGGCGGCGTCCCTCCTCGCCGAGTTGACGGACACCTCGGATTTGCTCGCCGAGAACGTCGAGCACCTCCTTGGAGCGGGGGGAGTCTACGGGCACCCAGCCCTGATGCTGGTTCCTGCCCTCATCAAGGACGCGCCGCTCGTCGACAGCGTCGAGACGACCAGGAGCATCCTCGGGACCGCCCGACTTCGCCTGAGCGCCGCCGGTGAGCACCTGGGGCTCCTCCGTCGGGAGTTCGTTCAGGGAGTTCGAGACGTCCCCGTCGAGGCTGCCTTCGACCTCGACCTGGTGGCGACATCCGCTGGCGCTCGCGTGGGGCTGCCATCTCGGGCAATGCCTCGCCCAGCTTGCCAGCGCCGGCGAGTCGCTGGCGCTCTCCATCGAGGTCGCGGCGCGCGCGGACGCGGGGAATCGGGTGAACAAGGTCACCCGGACCACCACTACCTCAGACTTGGCCGTGGCCGCGTCGAGCTCCGACGAGTGCGTGGCGGCGCTCCGCACAAGCATGCTGGAGTTCCGGGCCCTGTTGCACATCCTGGCACGCGGCGTCGCCTACATGGGCGTCGCCCGCTTCCAGGCAGCACTCGATGCGGTGCCCGCCCTCATCGACAGCGACGACGAGGAGTAGGGAGGCCCCCAAGTCTGTAATCGGAGATGATTCATCTTCATTGTTCTGAATTTTTCTCTGTTTCGAACTCTGAACTGTCGATGCGAGGCCGCCAATTTTGTAGTTTAGATGATCGTTCTGAACATTGTTTCGGTTCCTGAACTGTCACCCCTGTTGTTTCGTTTAATGAAACTGAATAGTGCCAGAGGCAGAGGATTGACCGTTTGACTAGTCAACATATTGTGATTTGTGGATTTGTGAATTTGGGGGACTGCGAGGCGGGCCGGCGGCGGCGGCGACGGCTGGGAAAATCCGGCGTGTTCCGCTCTCGCTCTCCTTCCCCGTATCTCCTCCCCCGCCTTTCCCTTTCCCACCGCCTCCTCCTCCTCCGCCGCTCAACGCCGGTGAGGTTTTTCCGTTCGACAGGGTTGATATGGGAGGTGGGGATGGAGCAGAGGGAGTCGGGGGTGTGGCTCGAGGGTGAAGCCGAGGCCTCTACGACGGAGACGAAGACATCGAGATGAGGTGATCCCTCCCCCCACCCCATCCTCTTGCCATGCCTTGCGGCTCACCCCCTCAATGGTTCTCAGCTGCCGGCCGACTGGCCGTGAGGAAAAGGAGGAGGGGCGCGACACCTAGGTCATGTAGATCAATGGTGACGAGGAGCAGGTGCTGATCGTCGTCGTGGCACTCGTGGTAGGCCGTCAGCTGATGCGCGTTCAGCCAATACCAAGGTAAAAAGGCCTCCTCCTTCCTCGCTTGCTTGTGATGTGTCCCTCTAGCCCTCCATTTTTCCCACGGTCCTAGCCCCATCTCATCCATATCTCCCATATGGATTGGGTGTCAGCGACGAGGAGACTCTGAAAGAAATGTTTCAGTTTTTGCACGTTAGTGTGGATTGGGTAATACAATGTTTGTGTAGATTAGTTACTTCAATAGTTCTTATTGTGATTCAACATGTATAGCTTGCAGTTGTTATGCTTGTGATACACGCTACTGCAAGTATGTATTCAGTCTGAATCTTTGTGATGAGCATGTTGAATGTAAACAGATGATTGGTGGGATCATTCTTTTGAAATATTTTAGAAGATGCTCTCAAATTACTTGACAACGTAATTATGCTGATATGAAAGTCTAAACTCTCTCAGCCAATGTTGTTTATTTCTTTGATGGTAAATTGCCTTCCTGTATGTGGTTCTAAAGTTCAGAGGTAATTGATTCGTATGGGGCAGCATTGTGCATAAAGTCCTTAATTTGTTTTTGTTTAGGTATTTATCTTTGGGAGATCACATATATTGTTTCCCAAGTATCTGAATGAGTAAAGTGCTCTGAGGTGATGAATACCACAATGAAGCTAACTTTCTGCAAACTTTGATATTTGTTAGTCCAAATAATCTTTAACTACACATGATTATGTAGGTTCTGCTGTATTTTTGGCACATCTAAAAGAGGCTAGAATTGAAGATTCATGTTTAAAAATAAAATATGGTTGCTGGGGCTTTTCACTTTCTCTGATAGAAGTTAGTTAGTGGTAATGTGATACAATTTTTTTGTTAGGTTCTGAAGTCTTTGGCCAAAGTTCACTCATTCATAATTCTAATTCTAGTTTCAGTATTCTCGAAAAAAAAATCTAGTTTCAGAAACTGTTTGTGTTTGAGAAAGTACTATCTTAATGGGAATAAGTACTGTACCAGTTCTTTTCTCTTTGTTCTAGGGTGTGTCCTCTGTTTTGTTGTTAACTGGCAACACCTTGAGCATTCGAATAATCAAATATATAATTGAATGGGTAGTTGGTGACTGCATTATGTTTCTTAGTAACCTGTCGGGGATTTTTCCCTACGTTGGCAGGCTTCTGCCTTTGTTGTTCGGTCCTGGTAGTACGTCTTTGGTGCTGGTGGTCATCCTTTTTCAAATTGTGATGGCACTGGCAGTGCCTTATTTAGTTCTTCTCAGTTAAAACTTTTGGTTTACTACGAAATTTAGTCAAAGAAAGAAGGAGTTTTCCTCAAATATCATGGATTGATGCGATTATTGAAAAATAAACTAATAGTTGTGTGTATTTAGAGCTGAGGCCTCTTCTCGTGGGTAATTTTGTGCATTATCTACTTTTTCAGTGTGCCCTATGAAAAAAACATCAATGCATTTGATCCCTTCTATCTTACTTCTTGCTTTGTTATTGCTCTTCTCTCCTTTAGTTTTCTTTTGCAGTCTGTTCACCATGAAATAAGCCATGTGTTTTGATCATATATGGTCAGTTTACTGCTGTAAATTGTCGGTTGCTCTCTATCCTATTATTGTGAAATTCGTACAAGCTCTTTTGATGACAAAGTAACCGCGGTAGATAAGTCATATCAGCTTCATATTGTCAATCATTTTCCTATTTTCTCTTTGCTTAGGATAAGTGATGTTCTCTTAGCATCTTCCATCTTCTTATCCCTGCAACATAATAGAAGACTGTGCCTTATTGAAGATTGTCTTGCATTAATGCCTTAAGTGAAAGGTACAGTCTACATTGCTAAAAAAATAGCTTATATTTTTTGTGCTTCAACCTCCTTTCAATATCAGATGGCCAATCGTTAATAGTTTATGAAGAGGAGCGTCTGAGTTAAGTTCAAATATGATATCTGCTGATGTTTGCATTGTACAGCTTATAAAAAAACATGCACTTCTATGCTTGGAGTTGTCATGTGATGATATAATTGTTGATCTTGAATAAGCCGTATCCATTTCCTGCTTAATAATGTTTTGTTTCCACTTTTACAATTTGTCACAGCAAGAATGTCAACATGAGTAGACCTTTCAGTTCTTTATATTTGTTGAAGTAATGACCATTTGCTCTTTGTCTGTTTGGATTATTCAGGTACTGGAAGTTTTGGGTTCCTCGGGATTGTTGGGGCTTATCTACAAAGTTGATGCTGCTTATCATTCTAGATTTTCTGATTCCGAGTCTGATTCCGAGTCCTGTTATTTGGATCATGTGTTCAAGCATGTACCAACTATCTGTGAGCAGCTACACGTAGGAAACTAGGTAGATGAGAAAAACCATTCGTTGTTTCCCTTGAAATGCAAGCACCTATTTTCGGGATCTAGGTAGCATGAGTTTTCATGTAAAGTTCTACAAGAATACAACTGTAATAATAATGCTGAGAATTCATTCTAATCTAACTTTGATATGCCTCTTATGATTTCAGGACTGGAAGGATGGCTTGTCAAAACATAACAATGATGGGTCGTTCTTGCATATGGTGAGGAACTCTAAACTAAGGCTTTTAGTTTTGATGATAATGGGGATTACAACTTGCTTAAGGTGCATGTATTACTGTACAGTTACGGAGTAGCTATTAGTATAATAGTAATATATCTCACACCACTGTTGCACTATATAATTATGCTTAATTATACCAGTTTCTTTTAATATTAACCATAAGCAGTTTAACTTTAGAGTCGAAAAGTCTCCGTGCATTGAACAAAAGATTGTTTGTGATCACCTGTTTACTTGGCAAATGATATTACTTCATTCGTTACTCCATGTTTGAATTTATTCTGCTCCTGTTATTACACATCCCTGAATACCGACTTATGGTTGTAGAATACCTTTTTTTTTGGGAAAGACAAACTTTTCATATGTCTTTGTCTATGTGGTTATTGGGTAGGATTGGACTCACCGACTCAGGATGCATGATATGTGCTTTTGAAGTTAAAACATCACCTCCTTTCCTTGGTTGTCAAGAACTGAACTGACCTTCAAGCGAAATTTCTGAACAAATGTGGTCATCAATCTTCTCTCTAAATGAGTAATTTATGTGTCAAATTTGGTCTAATACAAGGTGGTGCTGCAGTAAAATTTCTCTTTCTCAGCAATATAAATGACACATCATTATTATGGGGTTATTACATTAAAGTTACTCTGTTTTTTGATTTGGGTTTGGTTATATTTATATCATGTTCATATATGGAGCAAGCACAAAAAAAAATGGCTTCTTGAGAACAATGCATTGACGTATTGATGGGTACTGTAGCATTATAATTCTGTATTGATGGGTATTTTTTTGTGTGCTATTCCTTTTATTGGTTTAGCTACTACCCTTAATAAGTAAGTTGCTTGTTCTTTGAAAATCAAGAGAAACCATGAAATAGAGAGTTAACTGGAAGGAGGATTTAAATTGATGAATGGCAAGTCTGAGCTCTAACCGGCAGAAAACCAACCATATCTAGATTTTGAGGTTTTTTACTGAAAGATTTCGTGTTCTAGTTGGGTTACAGAAACTATCTTGTATAAAGCCGGCTACCCAATGAGCGGGTATGACTATATTCAACCCTTGTTATGGAGACGAATAATTTCATTTCCTATAACATGACCTATTGTTGACACAGCTGTTGTCTCTAATGCAAAATATAAAATAGACATGTTTGAGTATTAAAGTGGAGTTCTGTTACTTGTTTACTGTACATGATAGTAATTTTCCCTGTTTATTGCTGACAATGTGATCTGTTGACTAACTATTTGACAGTTGTATTGGTCTGCCGAAGGAGGATCCATGAGTATCTAACACAACCCTATTGGAACCTGTTATCTGCAGCAATGATTTTAAATAATATAGTGGACATGCCACGTAGGAAGTGAGGAAGATAGCTGATGTGGTGATAGAAGACTTGGTTGCACAGGTTGGAGCTCAGGTCCCTCCATCAGGACTGCCCTCGGCAAAGTTCTTGGCTAGGGTAGGTCAACCGTGTTATTGTTTCAGGAACCAAGAAGCACAGCCAGAATATTCAAAGTATGCGTGGGGTACACATTCCTCTATAAGATAATGCAACAGTAAACAGGGTGGAAAGGAATACGTTCCTTCTGAATTGTTTGGTGCCAGACTACCGTGGGATCTAGTGGTTTATGTATTCAGAGTTCATTTTGGATTCAGAAAACGGTGGAGAGTACTTGATACGTCCGTTTTCTGGAATAAGTTCATTTTTAAAGTTCATTTCTGGTTCTAGTTCTAGTTATATTATATCTTCTGGTAGCATGCGAAATGCAAGCTGTGCCTGATCAATGTTAACTCTACAAATTGGTTTGCGTACAGTGCTATCTGGATATTCTGCTATGTTTACTCATTTGCCGTTTGCACCAGTTTCCAGGAATTTGTTTGCTGTACACCGTCTGGCATTCTGAATGATGAGTTTGTAAAAAACAAATAAGAGATGGAATGACAAGAAGATGAATCTGGATGGACATGGGTAACCAACAAACAACACAGACTGCAGCGATGTGAAGAAAAAGGCAACATATTACATTAATGCAGCATGCCTCAATCGATTGCAGTACAGCTACAGAAACCCAAAGTTTAAATGGTGTGATCTCTTTAACTCTCATGATTATCGGTATGATCCACTTCAGAATCCTCTTCACCAGAATCCTTGTCCTCGTGAATTATCAGCTGGGCTCTATATTCCTCTTGGATCTTTCACATATATAGGGGTAGTATTTATATCAGTATAACACCGCAGCTGAAATGTGCTATGATACTGGCATGATAGAGCGAGTTGAGCAGCAGCAGAGCATACTCCTGATGTGCTGTGATGGTCTTGTGTCGACTAAGCAAAGTTTGTAGCCATGGGAGTAAGCGAACCTGTACTGAAGCCCTGCGGAGGCGAGAAAGAAAAACCAGAAGTGACAACTCTGTCAAAATATGACAGTACACATGCAGAAAAATTGTCTGGGACATTTCAGTATCCCATGATAACCTAGTCAAAGCATGTAAAGGGATAAAATGAAATGAAATAAAATGAAAATTTTCCGGTTTCATGTCAACCGACGTGCTCCACATAACATGTCCCAGGCATTTCTCTAACAAATTGAAGGAACTGGACCGGACTACCGGAGGGGGCTTCCTCCTCGGACTTCCATAACAGACGAGGGGCTCGAACCGGGACGGCTAGCACGCATCAGCCTGTTCAAGCCACCGGGCTAAGCCTCAGTCCACATAAGTGAGAGCATCTCCAACAGATGCCTAAAAATTGCCGCACGCCCTAAATAACAGCTTTTTAGGGCGCGCTGGGCAAAAAACAACGCTCCAACAGCCGCTGCATAATTCTGTGCGCTGCAAAAACTGTCCAGCGCGCTGGCGGAAGCTGGACTATTTGCCTCATATTTGGAGCGTGAGCAACAGCGCGCTAGGCAAAACAAACCACGCGCGGGAAGGTCCAACCGCCAGGATGAAACTTCATCTATGCGTTGCCGGGCGGAAACGCTCGGCGGAATCGATCGCCGCCTGTCAGAATCGGCAGCCGCCCATCGGAATCGACCGTCGCCTTCCGAAATCGTGTCCATCCGCCGGAATCGACCGCCGTCCTGGTCTGAATCCTGGCCGCCGCCCGCGCGGAAGGCTGGACAGGCCGCGCCCAAATTGCGAGACGCCGGCGATTGGGAATCGCTACGGGCGGACATGGAGCTCGCCGAAGATTGGGAATCGCTGCGGGCGGACACAGAGGGCGGCGCAGGCACACAACAGCAGTGACACGCCAGCGAACGGCGTACAACAGCGGCCGGGAGAACGCGGAGGCGGCCTCGCGCACGACGGCGGCCGGGGCGGACGTGCAGGCGGCCTCGTGCTGTTGCTGGATGCGTGCGTGCTCCAATCCAATGATTGGGGGCCTGATTGATATTATTTATTTTTCATCAAGGACCTGATGGCAAGTTATCTGGACCTATTTGTAAAGGTTAAGAGACCTGTTTGTTGTACTGTTGTTGGATGCGCGCTCTATTTGCTGGAGCACGACAGCGCGCACTAAATTTTAGCGTGTCTGCTGAAGCAAAACACCCGACCGGCGCGCTAAAACGCTATTTTGGCGTTGTAAAAAAAATTTAGGGCGCCGACGAGTAGTGCGTCTGTTGGAGATGCTCTGATTGTTCAATCATAGTATCTCTATTACCACCAGAATCTTCAGAATCTCTGCTAGCATGGCGTCAGAAGTCACAGTAACCTGCCTGTAAGCCAATACTGAATTTGGAACTGTCATTTCTGATTTCCTAATTACATGAAGAACAGTAGGTCACTAAGGCGGCGTCAAGAGATTTCTATTGTGAGGATGATGGGGAGAGACTGGAGGCGGTTCATCGGCATCGGGCTAAACAATGGTGGGGCAATTTGTGTGTGGATCGGGCACATGGAGAGAGAGATATTTGGGGATAGGGTTCGATCATTTCCAATGGATCATGATCATGTAGACCTACCTCATTCACGCAGTAAGGATCAAACACCTGATGAAGCAGCTTCTTTGTCTCTAGGTGGAGCGCATGTGTGATGGTGACATGGAGAATATGGTTGGTGGTCATCTCTTGGAGCATAGACCTTCCATCGAACTTGTGGTGTGCGCTCAGGTGATGGCACCGGAAAGAGGGGTGGGGAAGACGGCGGAGGCACGCCGCCCGTAGACGACGAGTAAAATGAACCCACGGTACTCGATTTGACAGCCTAACCCGCCTCGGTCACCCGGATACGCGATTTACGGTAAGTCGGTAACGGTAGGAGGCATATCGAGGTCACTGGTCGTCGTAGACCTGGCACGGCGTTGAGGTCAAGCGTGACCAAGGCGAGCCGCGAGCCTGACCACCGCGAGCTTCGCCTTGCTCGTCTGCGGCGAGCATCTCCGGAACTCGGGGAGGAGTGGCGCGTCGGCAAAAAAAAAAAAAAAAACGGTTGCGGCCGAGCTCCACCTCCGCCACCTTGCCGCCGCTGGCCTCCGGCCACCTGCGCCGGAACGATCCCGTTGCCCAGGCGCGGGAAACCGAGTGACACGGCCGTCACCATGGGCAGTCGCAGTCACGATCTGTAGGCGGTGAGCACCGCAAGCGCCGCCCCGAGGCTGTGGCCGGTGACGGTGATGCTCAGCGGCGGCATGTTCTTGCCACTGCCGTACTCAAGGACGATCCTCTGCACCTCGCCGCGCACGTGCCACCTGGTGCCGCAGACTACTGTGACGCCACATTCCGTGAGCCGGCTGCCCGCGGATCTTCCTGCGGCTCGTGCACGACTCCGGGCTGCACAGACGTACACATGCAGCAGTGCACTATGCCATCGGCATACACATGCACAAAGGAAGGAAGAAACAGAACAAAGTTCAGTGCCAGCGCCATCGTGCGCAACTGTTCTGGCCTCGTGGAGCAGCTGGGGAGGCCCTCGGGACGACGAGGCGTGGCGCCGATCCGAGAACGCGCGTAGACACGTCGTCGGCGGTGGCGCCGCTGCTGCCGCGGACGGGCAGGTCCAGGTATCCCTCACCCTGGCCGCCAAGCCCTTCCGGTCGCCGTGATGGCAGTCCCTGCGTGATGGAACGCCGCCGGGTGCGCGCTCTACGTCGCCGTCCCGAAACCAGGGTGTGCGCCGCCTCTTGTCACATGCTTCTGGAAGCACGACCGGGCGACCGGCACAGAACCGACACGGACAACCTAGCTCCACGCCTCGTCACACAGCAGTGTCGTGGAAACCCACACCTTCTAATAAAAAACATGACTCTGAAGCCATTTGACAAACTTGGCACTTGCCTTCCCTTTATCATATATAATCAATGTAGTCATTTCAATTAATTCCAGCAGCAATCAAAACTATAGATGCAATTGGGGTATATGGTACTGAAATTACCAGCTGCAAACATAACATAAGAAAAGGTCAAATTAATCTGATTACAATTAGCGATCCTTCATAGAGAAAATCCAAAGATTTCTCTAGGTCCAATACTTTTAGACTCTGATAAAGCTAGCCTCAATCACACTATTCTCTATTTTGGATTTTATGGTACATTGGATTATTGCATATCATACAACAATTATGTTGCTGCTTCAACCTCCGTTTCCATTGCTTTTTGAACAGACTAGTATTTCTCAAATGAATGTTTTTCTTAAGTGGATCTGTCAATTTTACCTGGAATTAAGCATTGGTTGTAATCGATAGGTTGTACCTCCATGGCGGAATCGTGGAGAACCTTGCCGGGAGTTCTCCACGGCCGCCCTGTGGTCGGGGTCATCTTCCTCCTCCTCTAACACCATGGTCGTCTTCCATCGGCTTCTGTTTCTGTCTTTATTGTGGTTTTCTTTCTACACAGCTGAGTTGTTGTTCTTTTCCGCTGCAGGAAGCAGAGGAGGAAGATAGGTTCAGCGCGCTGATATATGACGTTTTACTGTACAGCAACGATATCAAGGAAGAGCACTCTGTGAAAGCGGTGCAGAAACCTGCCCTGGTTTCTTGCCTCACCATCTCTCACCAAAGCCACTAGGAGTTTCTCATCAGACACGACCCCGTGGCGACTATCACCATGGGCAAGTAGGCGAGACGTACCAACATTTGAAAAGTTGGATCGTTTCCTTGCAAGTGTGGAGTGGGAACAAAAGTTCCCCCTTGTCACGGTACATGCCATGACACGTACCGGGTCCGACCATACGCCACTCATCATTGACTCGGGTGTGCAAGCCCACCTAGGTAATAAGAAAAATTTGTCCTTTGAGTTGTCCTGGCTTCGAAAGGAGGGCTTTTACGAGATGATTGCTAAGGAGTGGCAGTCTACTCTTGGTGGATCCACTCCAATAGAAACTTGGCAGAATAAGATTAGGCATATCCATCAATTTTTGAGGGGTTGGGCCAAGAACATTAGTGGTCAGTATAAGAAACAAAAAGAAAAACTCTTGCTCTTAATTAATGAGCTTGATTTAAAGGCTGAAAACATACCTTTGTCGGAACCTGAGAAAAAAGCCAAAAAAGAAGTGGATGAGCAAATGGCTCAGCTTCGGCGAGATGAAGAATCAAAATGGGCACAACGGGCAAAAGTTAAACATATTCAAGAAGGAGGAGATAATACGAGATACTTTCATATTATTGCAAATGGAAGGCATTGTAAGAAAAGAATTTTTCAATTAGAACAGATGAGGGGACAATTGTTGGGGAGAATAATTTGAAGGTATTCATCTCCGAATATTATAAAAGGTTGTTTGGACCTTCGGACCCTAGCTATTTCTCTTTGGATGAATCCGTTATGGAGGATCTCCCTCAAATCTCGGCTGAGGAGAATAACATCTTAACATCTCCCTTTAATGAGAGCGAAGTGTTTGATGCTATTTCTCAGATGGAGCACAATAAAGCCCCAGGGCCTGATGGGTTTCCTGCGGAACTCTATCAAAAAATTTGGGATATCATTAAGATTGACTTAATGCCTTTGTTTGCGCAGCTCCAAGCTGGTGAGCTTCCTCTTTACAAATTAAATTTTGGGGTAATTACTTTGCTGCCTAAAAAAGTGGATGCATCTCGTATAGAACAATATAGGCCAATTTGCTTATTGAATGTAAGCTTCAAGATTTTCAGTAAGGTGGGCACAATTCGGGTATCGTCTATTGCTCACAAAGTTATTAAACCTTCCCAAACAGCCTTCATTCCTGGGAGAAACATCCTTGAAGGAGTGGTTGTATTGCATGAAACAATCCATGAGTTGCATAGGAAAAAAAAAGATGGAGTCCTTTTCAAAATTGATTTTGAAAAGGCCTATGATAAAGTTAATTGGTCCTTTTTGCAGCAAGCCCTGCGCATGAAAGGTTTTGACCCTAAATGGTGCGAATGGGTTGCTAGGTTTATTCAAGGGGGGAGTGTCGGAATCCGTGTTAATGATGACATTGGCCATTATTTTCAGACGTTAAAAGGACTTAGACAGGGAGACCCATTGTCTCCTATCTTGTTTAATATTGTTGCAGATATGTTGGCTGTCCTTATTGCAAGGGCAAAAGAGGACGGTCAGGTAGGATCGCTGATTCCGGATCTTGTTGATGGAGGAGTCTCGATCTTACAATATGCCGATGACACGATTCTTTTCCTTGAGCACGATTTAGAAAAGGCGGTTAATATGAAATTAATCTTATCAATGTTTGAGAACCTTTCTGGGCTCAAAATTAACTTTCACAAAAGCGAACTGTTTTGCTTCGGTTCGGCCAAGGATGCACAAGATGATTATCGAAGCATTTTTGGTTGTGAGGTAGGCACATTGCCTTTCAAATACTTGGGTATTCCTATTCATTACCGCAAACTTCTCAATAAGGAATGGAAAATTATCGAAGACAGATTTGAGAAAAAACTTGGTTGTTGGGCAGGCAAGTTGTTGTCCTATGGGGATCGATTGGTGTTGATCAATTCGGTTCTCACTAGTCTCCCCATATTTCTCCTATCTTTCTTTTTAATTCCGGTTGGGGTAAGGAAGAGGCTTGACTACTTTCGTTCAAGGTTTTTTTGGCAGAGCGATAGTGTTAAGAAGAAATACAGGTTAGCTAAATGGAATATAGTTTGTCGACCTAAGGATCAAGGTGGTTTGGGTATTCAGGTTTTAGAAATCAAGAACAAATGTTTATTGAGCAAATGGCTTTTTAAGTTACTAAGAGAAGAGGGTGTTTGGCAGGAGTTGCTAGCCAACAAATATCTTCAGGGGAAAACGCTAGCTCAAACCGAACCTAAACCCACTGATTCACCCTTTTGGAAAGGGATTTTGTCTGTTAAACATGATTTTCTTAAACGGGGAAAATTTGTGGTGGGTAATGGCCTCCATACTCGTTTTTGGGAGGATATTTGGCTTGGGGATAGATCCTTGGCTGACCAATACCCATCTTTGTTCAGCATTGCGCGTCATAAAAATGTCTTTGTGTCCGCGGTATTAAGTCATATTCCTCTAAACATTGAGTTTAGAAGAACTTTGTCTGGACAAAATTGGGCCTCATGGATGAAACTTGTTGAGAGACTTATGAGTATCTCACTCTCTAATGAGGAGGACAGGTTCAGCTGGAACTTAACTACGACGGGTCAGTTCACTGTTAAGTCTATGTATGCTGACTATCTACGTGGACATACCCCGTTCCTCCGAAAATTTCTATGGAAATTAAAGGTCCCGCTAAAAATAAAGGTGTTCATGTGGTTCCTAATAGGAAAGTGATCCTTACTAAAGATAATTTGATTAAAAGAAATTGGGTTGGGTGTAAGAAATGTGCATTTTGCACTGAAAATGAATCAGTGGAGCACCTTTTCATTCAGTGTTTTTTGTTAGGAACATTTGGCGTCTATTTCATTTTACTTTCAATATCTCTCCACCTTGTAGCGTAGCAAACATGTTTGGACATTGGTTAGATGGAGTAGATAAGAAATCTAAAGCACATATTCGCATTGGTGTTTGTGCTTTTCTATGGGCTGTTTAGAACTGTAGAAATGATGTTGTTTTTAACAAACTTCGAGGTGCTCACTTCTTGCAGGTTGTTCACCGCGCCACGTACTTGATCCACATGTGGTCCTTTCTCCTTCCACCCGACCAACGGGCTCCTATGGATTCTGGGTGTACCCGTATTATGGCGGTGGTCCGAGCTATCTGCTGCCAGCATGGGTGGCAAGACACTAGAATGTTTCAAGATGTGTAGTCTTCCATTAGTTTTCTTGTTAGGGTTGGTTCTTGTTCACGCTGTTTGTATGACCCTTGTGTTGTAATCTGCCACTTGATACTACTTTGCTACCTATTTTGTTAATTTAAAGGCTGTGTGCATCGTTATGATGCAGAGGCCGGGACTGCCCCATTTCTGTAAAAAAAATATGACCGGCAACTACAAGCATGACGTTGGCCATTGATAGTAGTAGGGATGAAAACGGAGCGGATACGGACGAAACTGAGTGGTGCCACATTTGTTTTCATATTCTTTCGCGGAAGCAGAAACAAATACAGAAACCCCGGAAACAAATACAGAAACAAATATTGTCGGAAACAGATACATACCGAATACGGTACAGAGACGGGACACAAAGCAGATATTTACCGGAACCGAGAGACGCCTTAAATAATTAAGGAAAAGCCAAGCAAATCAACAAACTTGTCAAGTTTTTAAGATGAAATAAAATTATAAGGAGATATCCTGATTATATAATATGGTGTGCAAGATTAAAAATATCTATTACCATCCCTATCGCTAGTATAACGTCGAAATGGAGAACTGAGACCGACCCGAGGGAGAGATGATATGCGAATACATAGGTCATAAACATGGTAGCTTTAGATTATTTTCATTTTTATTCATCTCTTGGGTTGTGCCTACATTTTCTCACCAGAATTTATGTGCCTGTTGGATTTAGAAATGACCATGTAACAAAAACGGAAAGTTCCGTATTACCGGAAACGGAATTTCTGTTTCCGCAGTCATTCCGTCGGAATACGCTGTTCTGTTTCCGTTTCCGCATAAAAATTTCTGTTTCCGTTTCCGTTTTGCAAAATTTCGTTTCCGTTTCCGTATTTCCATTCCGTTTCCGTTTTTCCGCGGAGAAATCGGAAATATTCCGTACCGTTTTCATCCCGACAGTAGGATGGTACCGCATATTCCAAAGACATGCTTCCAATGTCAGCGATGTGAAGACAAAGATCGTATCGTTTATCCTAAATGACCCTTAATTAAACTTTCAGCTAAATATGACCATTCAAATAACTTTCAGTCACTTCTGGCTCTTGCATAGTAACGTCGTTTGTTGTGGCGTTTGTTCAGCTGAGACACGTCATACTGGCTGGCGGTTTTGTAGCTGACACGTCGGTCGAAGTGGCGATTCTCAGAAAATCCATTAGCGTCCGCGTCTGCGTTTATATTATACTTCTAGTTAATACTCTACGCTCGCTGAATGTTCTGCTAGCTTCAACTGGTTCGCTCGGCTCCTGCATGAACGTACGTCGGGCGCTCGCACCGGATGACGACGGCGCCGGCGACGGCGAGGTGCTAGAGCGGCGTCGTGAGCGTCCCTTGCTTAGCTTAGCGAGTCTTGAGGTTGGACTCGCCGTCAAGGTTGAACGTATGCGAGCCAGTGGTGTCGCTAGTTGCGAGAAGGACCATGTCCGCCGGCCGGTGGCAACCCGTTGGCCGTCGACGCGGACATGCTTCCACTTGGTGGGAGCGAAATCGAATTGGGCGCCCGCGCCGGGGGATAGGACAGCGGCGAGAGGGTTATTCTCGGCGCGGTCAGAGCTGTGGCGGCGCCAGTCCTCGTACGCGTCCTTGACGACCGTGACCGTGAGGACGAAGGCGAGCGGCATGACGGAGGCGGCGTCGCGCCCGAAGACGGCAAGCTGGGGGACAAGGCGGTGAATTGCTTGAACAGGTTGAGCGGCAGGAATGTCAGCGGCGAGTACTTGGTCGTGCGCACGGCGTTCCCGGCGAACTCGAGGCGCTCGCTGGTGCGCGCAGCGGCGCCACGGGCGGCACCGTGAATGATGGCACGGGAAGCGGCATGATGCTTCGCGTCAGGGCAATGACGAAGCCGCCACGGAGAGCCGGCTCCGGCGCTGGACGATCTGGGCTGGCCTCCATCGGTTTCCATGTATAGCCAAACTAGCACGACGATCATCAATCAATCAAGGAATCGGCCAAACAGCAGAGCTGGGGAATCAAGCTAGCTGAATTCAACTAGAGTACTAGCTGCGGCAGTGACGCCACGGGCAAACGACGGTGCGGACAGTGGCATGATGCTTCACGGCGGCGGGGTCGGGGACTCGGGGTGAGGACGAGGCTGGCACAGAGAGCCGGCTCCGGCTCCGGCGAGGATGAGACCTCCATCAAAGCGCAAGCGGGAATCAAACCCCGACCTAGGTTCGTTCAACCAGGCGAGGAGCAAACCAGTTGAGTTAGCAAGACATTCAGTTAATGAGGGAGTAATCCATCTAAAAAGAGCTCGGCCGACCGCTCTCCTCGTTCTACAGTAGATCGAGGCGATTTCCCGTCAGACCACCTCGCTCGCCGGCGTTCCCCGGGTTCCCTCCTCCTCCGGCGGCTGCTTCGGCGGCGGGAGGGTGGGGGAACCCTGGATCCGTGCTTGTACATAGTGTAGGTCGTGGTGGGGTTCCGGCCGACGGCATCGTGGAGGTGGCGATGGTGTCGGTGGGTGGTTTGGTGCTGGCGCGCCACCCCTTCTGCGGCGAGGATCTTCGGAGCTTCGTCGAGGCGCGCAGGACTTGCGGTGGTCGGGGATCTACGGTCCCTGCTTCCACCGGCTCCAGGTCGTCGTCTTCCGAGCCGGCCGGCGAGGTAGGCGTTGCCCTCGTGGTGCTGCTGCTCCAATTCTTCTCCTCTCCGTCGTGCGAGCTCGCCATGGCTGAGAAGGGCAACTTCCCGTTCGCGAAGATATCGTCTGCGGCGTCAAGGTCTGCGTCGGCACCGGGAGGGTGCCGGACCGGCGATGCGGCGGCGTGTTCCCCTTCCGCGTCGGTGGAGGATAAGTGTTGGGATCCCAGGGACCCAGTTGTAATTTCTGGTTTCTTCGGGGTGTGTTGTATGCACTGTGTTGGCTAATAGATCTAGGGTGTTTTCCGCAAAAAAAAAGTTAATGAGGGAGTAAACCTAAACGCAGATGTAGCCGCTAATAGACTTTGTCAGAATCGCCACTGCAACCCGCGCATCAGCTGAAAAAACGCCAGCCAATATGATGCCGCTCAGCTGAAAAATCGCCAGACCAAACGGCGTGACTACCGATCGAGGGGCCACAAGGGTCTGAAAGTTTTTGGGGGGCCAGATTTAGCTGAAAGTTTGGTTTAGGCCATTTAGTAAAAATGATACACAAAGATCTTGCAACTTGCAAGAAGCTGCACTTTGGCGCATAGCGGGTAGACATGGAGCTGACAGCTTACTCTTGCGACCCCGAGAACCTGACTGAGGAGTGAGGACCCGATGTTATGACAGTTTTGGTAGATTAGAGGACCTTGCCATTGTTCAGGACAAGGAATGCTGCAAAACCAACTAGAAGATACAGCAAGCGTGGGACGTGGATGGGTTTTTCAGTTCATATCCTAGTATGATTCGCTGCCTCACAAGGCTCCATCTACAAAATGTGTGCTTCGCCGAATGGGATATACTTTACCATGAGCCATGTTTTAACATTGTTGCAATCTTATAATTCTAGGCTGCGTATACAATTGGAGGGAATTCATTCAGTGCAGCATTCATCAAGTATGTTATTTTTGGAGATGAAACCACCAAATCACAGACCTCATCTGATATGCGAATTGCAGTGCATCTTGATAACAAGTTTGCTTGTTTGATTACCTTCTGTTAATGAATGCAAACTGGTGATAGTTTCTTCTATGTTTCATTCAAGGCTCTGCTTCTTGCTCTTCAGAAGAGGCACCCGAGGAGCACAAAAAGTTCTGCATTTCGGCACCTGAACCACTTCTGACGTTTGCTTTGAGCTGTGGAATGTATTCTTCTCCTGCGGTGAGCTTAGATTGCTCATCTTATGGCTCTTCATATGAAATGTGGCACTACCAGTTTTCATCTAAAGCAGCATACATTGCAAAATTTGTGTACTGTTTTTTGGCAAGCACATTTTCGTACTTAAATTGGTACTGGTTGTCACTGCAGGTGAAGATATACACGGCCAGCAACGTGAGGGAATAGCTTCAGGATGCGCAGCGTGATTTTAGTAGAGTGTCTGTAGGAGTTAGCAGAAAGGGGAAGCTTCTGATGTTTTGTGCGAAGATTTGTCCTTGACAACAGCTTCCCTATCTGGATGTCACATTTTCTGCCTCAGCAGCAGGCTATTTTTGCTGAAAATTACATCTCGGAGGCTGCAGACTGATAGCAATTGCAACCCAAAACACTCTGAAGCGAGCAATATGACGTGTTGTAACAGACTGACAGGAGAAAACAACAGCATCGCCTCTGCAAGCAAGCCAACCAAGCGGCTTCAACAAGTGCACTAGTCTTCAAATTAGACGTCTATATCACATTGATCATGGGACTGCAGCAGGTTCAACAATGAATTAGTGTGCAACAGATGGGTTACAAGAATGGTACCCCAGGATGTGAGATGTAACTCTTGAGCATGTCGTAATGGGCAAGTTTGCCTTCGACTTCCTGTCAAATTCGGTGAAAGATGTAAATGACAAAATGTAGTCATGGTCTCGTTACTCTTGTATGTGTAATGCTCATGGTCACAAACAAGATGTAAATGACAACATGTATTTGGTCTGCCTGCTGTGACGAAGAAAAGAGAAATTCAGTGATATGGTGCAAGATGCTTCACTCCATAAGCAGTTCACAAAATGCTTCACTACATAAGCAGTTCTAATGGAACAAAGTTACAAAAATTCATCCATCAACCATCTCTGAACTCTGAATGTACTTATCCCGGGCAAAAGCTTGTTGTCACCGGAAAACTAGCAAGTGCAACAGTAAAACAAGCACAATATCGCCCACTGTCAACTGATAGCAATTGCAACCAAAACACTCTTACGCGAGCAATATACACGATCTATGTGTCCGGGGGCTGAAGGGCGTCGTCGGTGTCAGTTTCTCTCTCACTATCCAGAGTCTCGAGGGCGGCGTCGTCGTTGTCACTGTCCGGCGGCTCGTCCACAATCTCTAAATTAATAAGCTAACCAACATGGGGTGCATCGGGTGCACCACAAACCTCGGTGCACTGGAGACATCCAATTCGAAACAACGGCAAAACAACAGCCAAAACAGAAACGAGCCTTCTTCCGTCCCGAGCGGCTATGACGTTACAACTAAACTTTTTTACATGAGGCAAGTGAAAGAAAAGAAATATAATTATACTAAAGTTTTATACTTATTTATATTTTTATAATATTGTGCTTTCAACAAATATATGATCTATAATACTAAGTTAGCATTGTTAACATTACTATATTTTTTCTCAAGTGTTCTTCGTTATAGTTTAAATGCATATCATAAACTATATCCAAGTTGCATAAAAACTTATGTTTTTCTGTTTTGAGATACTTTTATGACAATATACATAACCACCTTAGACGTATCATTGATTTTTCTTTACAATTTTATAACATATATGTATATTATTATGTGAATGTTCTTCTCAATATTTAATACTATTTAAAATATTGATACATACTCCAAGCATATGACCTAAAAAATACCTTACTGAAGTGTGTAACATAGGATTGTGTAAACAAATAATATAGAAACTTCTGGAGTATTAATAGAAAATTTGGCATTATCTTTTTTCTGTGGTCAAATATGTCTCACAGATTACAGTGATTTCAATATTAAGTTAATAATAAGTTGATGGTCGACACATGTTATCGAATAGCATCAGTTATAGTAATCACTAATAAACGTAAAAATATTATGATTTCTACTACCTTTGCATAAAAAAAACAATTATATGATATGCTCACTTCAATGCACTTTTGTATAACATGTTGTGTATACGTGCTAATGTTAGTTTCTAAAAATAAGAAGTTAGGTACGAAATTAAACATTGGCGGTCCATGACACACTACATTTATTTTGGAGGTCAATCACACTTCAATAATGTCACGGGTCAGAGGCAAAATGTCACGGATGGCCATCTGTGATATTTTCTGGCCATCCGTGACATTTTCAGGATGAAAAAAACTTCGATGGACGTTCGTGTCATACATGAATCGGTGACATTTTTGTTAACCTACAAACGTGACGGACATCCGTCGTTTCGTGAAAAGGTCATGACCATCTGGACCGACCCAGCTCAGACCCAATAATCTGTGATATTTTTTTCCGTAGCTAAGTATGCCTCGCATTAGTATGCACATTCCTAAAGATGGAAATATACCATTTTACTAAACTTATAATGGGTTAGTAGTTTTTGGTCACTGAATTCTTAAACTGTGTCAAAATGGGCAGAATTTTTCTCTCGAAAATATTCCATGAAGACGTGCGCAATACTACTTCCATTCTCAAAAAAGAAGGTGCACAAGCTTTCCAAAAACCTTGGTATAATTTTTATTAGTATAACAAACATGATCTATGTTATACAAAAGCGGTATCCTTAGATTTATGTTCAAAAGAAGTTTCAAATGGTATAATTTTTGTCATACATAACCCACATTTTAATAATCAAATCCTTGTTCAAAGTTAATTTTTGACAAACATACCCGGCTTCTTTTGAGAGACGGAGGGAGTATTTGATGGCTCATCATGTGGGATGTATGACATGTATCATGTTCGTAGATGGTTAGAGTACTCCTGGTACTCTTGACTATGGAAATACCATATATAAACTCATAAATTAAAGAAAAAATTACAGTATAGAGATAACTCAGTTGTTGGAACAAAAAGGGCAAATCTTGTCTTGAATGGTATTTTTATAAAATTGGAGTTTTAATTCGTCCCATTGCCACTATGTGCATTATTTTTGCCATTATCGTTTCTTGAGCTACAAAACTTGTTTAGATTTAAATGTTTGTGATATCATAGATACATGTATCATCATCGTTGTAATTTTTCCACATTTTTTGTGTGTCTTCTGAATGATCTAAAACATATGGTGTATAGGACTAATATTTTTCTACAGATATTTCTTTTTAAATTTTCTAAATAAGATATAACCAAGATGGGGTGCACCACAACCCCCGGTGCACTGGATACGTCCAATACGAAACACTGACAAAACAGTCAGCCGAAACAAAAACAGTCAACCGTCGCGAGCGGCTGTGACGTAACATGCCCCCGGCGCCATGGCCAACCCCTCGCTCCGTCCGGCAAGCCACCGAGCTCCACGCCCTCCTCACGGCCTCCGGCCGCCTCCTCCACCCGCCCTCGGCCGCGCACCTCCTCAACTCCCTCGCCAGCTGCATCTCCCCAGCCGACCCGCTCCACCTCCGATACGCGCTCAGCCTGTTCGACCGAATGCCCAGCTCCACCTTCCTCTTCGACACCGCCCTCCGCGCCTGCTTCCGCGCCGCCTCGGGCCCCGACCGCCCGCTCCTCCTCTACCGGCGCATGCGCCGCGGGGGCGTCCCTCCCGACGCCTTCACGTTCCACTTCCTCTTCAAGTGCTGCGCCCGCGGCCGCGCGCACCTCCTCCTCTGCCAGATGGTGCACGCCGCGTGCTCCGTACCATGCATCCCTCCGGCTTGCCACTCATTGCGAGCTCTGTCATCCATATGTACGCTGCTCTTGGGGTCCCTGCGGATGCCCGCGAGGCTTTCCACGAGATCCTATCAAGGACGCGGTTGCCTGGACGACGGTGATCAGTGGGCTGGCCAAGATGGGGCTGCTCGATGATGCGCGGCGCCTCCTGGCGCAGGCTCCGGCGAGGAACGTCGTCTCGTGGACCGGTTTGATCTCCGGATACTCACGTGCTGGCCGGGCCGCTGAGGCCGTGGACTGCTTCAACCGCATGCTTTCCGATGGCATTGCGCCGGATGAGGTTACCGTGATCGGCGTGCTCTCCGCATGTGCGCAGCTCAAGGATTTGGATTTTGGACGCTCGCTGCACATGCTGGTTCGGGAGAAGAGGATGCTGATGGGCGACAAGCTTGTGGTTGCGCTCATCGACATGTACGCCAAGTGTGGTGACATCAGCCGTGCGTGGGAGGTTTTTGATGCTTTTGGTAGGCGCCGAGGACCCCAGCCTTGGAATGCTATGATTGATGGGTACTGCAAGCTAGGCCATGTTGCCTCTGCACACTTTCTGTTTGATCAGATGGAGAATCGCGATGCCATCACATTTAACTCGTTGATCACTGGGTACATCCATTGTGGTCGGCTCAGGGAAGCGATAATCCTGTTCACGCAGATGACGAGACATGGTCTGCGTGCTGATAATTTTACTATCGTGAGCCTTCTACTGCTTCAGCGAGCTTAGGTGCATTGCCACAGGGCAGGGCCTTGCATGCTTGCATCGAGCTGCGACTGGTCGAACCAGATGTTTACCTCGGTACTGCACTCTTGGACATGTACATGAAGTGTGGGAGGGTGGAAGAGGCGACTGCTGTTTTCCAACGGATGGTGTGAAAGATGAGCACACTTGGAGCGCCATCATTGGAGGTCTCGCATTCAATGGGATGGGTAAGGCTGCTCTAGAGCAGTTCTTCTGGATGAAGTGTGATGGCTTTCATCCCAATTCAGTTACATACATTGCTGTTCTGACTGCATGTAGTCACTCATGTCTACTGGACGAAGGCCGTCTCTACTTCGACGAGATGAGATTGTTGCACAATATGCGCCCCCAAATTGAGCACTATGGCTGCATGATAGATTTGCTGGGCCGCAGTGGACATCTGGGTGAAGCTATGGATCTTGTGCGGACCATGCCAATGCAGCCAAATGCTGTCATATGGGGCTCCATCCTGAGTGCTTGCAGGGTTCACAAGGACGTTGACCTAGCTCGAAATGTTGCTGATCATCTTCTGAAGCTAGAGCCAGATGAGGATGCTGTCTATGTTCAGATGTATAACATTTACATCGATTCTAGACAGTGGGAAGATGCATCAAAAATAAGGAGATTGATGGAAGACAGGGGTGTGAAGAAGACTGCAGGTTACAGCTCGATTACTGTTGCTGGGCAAGTGCATAAGTTTATAGTTGGTGACCGATCACATCCACAGATAATGGAAATCATTGCAATGATGGAGGAGATTACACGTAGGTTGAAGTCAGTGGGATATTCACCTATCACAGCGCAGATAACAGTTGATGTCGATGAGGAAGAGAAAGAACAGGCACTTCTGGCACACAGTGAGAAATTGGCCATTGCTTATGGCCTCATTAGTCTAGCACCAAACCTGCCGGTTCATATCATAAAGAACCTCCGGGTCTGTGAGGACTGCCACTCTGCAATCAAGCTGATTTCAAAGCTTTGGAACCGGGAAATCATTGTCAGAGACCGAAGCCGATTCCATCACTTCAGGGACGGAGCATGTTCTTGCAGTGATTTTTGGTGATTAACGTTTTGTAAGGCGCTGGTCCTGGTGTTAAGCTTGAAAGATGAGGAAACACTAAAAGTAAAACTATTTCACCTTCAGAATAGCTTTCAGATCTTGATTTCCAGTGGCCAAGGTAGCATCTTCTCTCAGATGTGCCATTTAAAGTAGAGTGATTCATCATGTTTCATCTTCTGATAGCAATAGCTACTCTATCAGGAAAAGAAGGTCGGTTGTGTCACACTATGAGTACCAATTGGCCCACTGGAAATGTGCTCCTCTTCACACGGTAACGCTCATTACACACCCATAGTTCTAGTGGAGATCGAACTGATGGACATAAATGTTATCCATGTTTTTATCGTATAATCTGTAGGGCTACCCTTATTTCCTTCTCTGCAGTTCCGTGACTTGGTTGCCATGTTCTTAAACAGGCCAGCCCAGCGACTCCGAAGCTAAGTGGAGGGCAGCGGGCCAGAGTCAATAGTCTAGGTGGGATGTATAAATTACTGAAAAAGGCCTTCCCATGAACTCCGGTGGCTTATTTCTGCGGCAGTTCGGGTTATAAAATGTAGACAGAGAAGGTGGCGCATCTGCGGTCCTGCAGCCGCAGTTCCAGCCTGTTTGCTCAGTGGCTAAGCCATCATCTGGTTCTAACCAGCTAGGCCCTGGGTGACTTCTCTAGATGCTGGGAGAATACATCAAGCCACCATTTTGCTCAGTGGCTAAGCCATTATCCGTGGTTCTAACCAGCTAGGCCCTGGGTGACTTCTCTAGATGCAGGTACCGAACTTCTTGTATGATGTTGCGGACAAGAAAAAAAAATGCTGCAAGGATCAAAGAGATGACATGTGGGCACGAAGGCAGGCAAGAGTGAAGGTTGGTGCCTCTAACTTAATCAAGATGAGCCCTGTAAGTTTAGTGGTTAAGTTGGAAAGCATGTCAATGCCATAGTTGGTTGCTCTCTTCATCCTACTGAGTTGGCAAGAATCTGATCCTTGCACCACATTATTCTTCTGCTGCTCCTTATTTATATGTTGGGACATGCTCAATGCAAGTTGCCTTTCGGATTAGTTTCGTCTCGAAGCCCAGTGGTCTGATCTGAAACGTCACCTGCCAGTCGGAACCTTGATTGCTCTCACTGGTCTGCACCTTGAGCAATGCTTCCATGGTTGAGCTGGGATGGGAGCTTGACTTGCTTCTGTATGCGTATCTTTGCCTTCTGTTTCGATCTTGGCTTGATGGAGTGTGCTGAACATATAGGGGTACTGAAGCAAAGCTGAACATATAGGGTACTGAAGCAAATGAGAAAGGTCCCTGCAGCTTTTGATTACATGCACAAGGTAAATGGCTTGGGCATAATGTTATTGCAGCGCAGGGAATGGGTGGAGCATTTCAGTGTGGTGGTGTGGTGTGATCTGGTACAGGAAGCATGGAAGATGCTGGCATGAGCCTCTCCTCCACTTGTCCCCCTTTGGAAATTCTTTTGAGAAAAATTCTTGTACGGAAGGTTTATATATATCCTTCACCAACAATCTGATTTTTATTTTATTGTCTGATTGTGATTGGACTGAACAACCGCGTGCCGAATATTCCGTGCATTTGCTTGACTAGATATGCACCCGATATATTTGTCCTTTAAAACAAAGTTGCACTGTCCTTCATATGATCCAAAATATATGTGATTTATGAGAATCTCCTAATGTCAGGCGAAAGCTTGCATCTAAAAGTTTGATCACATAATATAGGGCACTGTATTTGATAGCAGATTCTGTGCAAAAAGCCTCATCACTAGCAGTGTATTAGGGGAATCCGGGTCCCCTCCACACCACTAGTTGCTCCTCTCCCACTTCCTTTTTGGTCCCTTTTCCCAGCTGCTCGCGTAGCCAACAAGACTGGATCAATCCAACAGACCAGCCCGACCCTCCCGCCGTTGCCATAACAGCCGCCGCCGTGCCGCGCCACCCCCCGCCTCTCACGCCGCCGTCGCCGTTCTTCCTCGCCGGGGCTCCGCGTTCCGGCAGCCTCCACCCCGTCCTAGCCTCTGCCCACTGGGTTCCGAGGTATGAGCTAGGCTGTTTTTGTACAGCGGCGAGTTATAATTATCCACCGGCCTACTGCCTACACAGTTTCTTGGTCTAGATCCGCCCCTGGTTTCTCACCTCAACTTGGTTTCTCGATTTCTTGCAGGGAGAGCAGAAGGGGGCCGAGGAAAGGGGGATTAGGGCTGGAGGAGGAGGGAGCGCCGGCGGAGACGACATGTCGGGGGAGGACGTCCGCAAGGTCTCTCGCCAGGACATACAGCTCGTCAGTAGCATTTCACACTAACTGTACCTCTGCTCTGCTGCATTTCTTGCTCCCTTAGTTTGCTTTTGCTGATTCCCATCCATTCAAGCTAGCTGGGGTCTAGGTTTATTAATAGTCTCATGTGTGGCTTCTGTCTGCTATGCTTGTTGAAGCGATATTTGATAATTTTACCTGGAGCTGTGGAACTGGCTTTGTATATATTGTTGAAATCAGTACTTGTTTACTTGTGCATATCAATAACTCCAGTTGCTAATAACTGCTTTTCAGGTCCAGAATCTTATAGAGCGCTGTCTCCAGCTCTATATGAACCGGAAAGAAGTGGTTGATACCCTCTCCATGGAGGCAAAGATAGAGCCAAGCTTTACTGAACTTGGTAATGGTCTTTACATTATATGCTCTCAGAAATACCTTTAGATTCTAGGATTGGTTAATGATATCATAGTTCATACAAAGTTGGCCACTTGCGAACCAATATATGTGTCTTCATTTCCATGTGGTCACTTGCGAACCAAAATACCCTCTCCATGTGGGCAGATTCTAGCTTGCACATCATAAATAAATGATTTTGATCGAAACCTTTTTCCAATGTTGCATCAAGATTTCTTGTATGATGGCTAAATCTTCTCTTAAAATAATCCTGGTAAGAAATGTTCTGTTCACCCTTTTTGCCCTACAATTTATTAGTGCAGTTTTCTATCATAATGGAAACATCACTTGCGAACCAAATATGTGTCTTCATTTGTCCATTCTTATATAGTTATATCAATGGAAATATTTCCTTGTTCCACTCGTGTGTTAAAATCGTGTAATTTGACAACACAACACAAGCACGAGAAAAATATGTGTGTAGGTGCGGAAACTCAGTCCATAGGTCCATACTATTGACATTGCTGGCATATAACGCAAACAGGACATCATGTCCACCTAATTCCAGTTCAATAACCCGATTATTGGAAGAGTGCTTTGCATGAGCTGCTTTGTGATGAAGGGTTACTATTGGGCTGTGGTTCCATTAGCATGAATAAGATACCTATTGAGTAGCATGGAGATGAAAATATTTGAACCCCGACATCATAAGTATTCTCTTTGACCCTCCAAAATATTAAATCTCATTTAATTTTTTAGTTCTTTTCAAATGAGTAAACTGTATGATTGGTCCTCAAACTTACGGGATTAGTTCACTTGGGTCTCCCAAAGTGCACTTTAATTCCCCTAATATGGAGTAATTTGCTCATTAACCCTCCCAATCCCACTGCTGTGCCTTCTTTTGTTAATGTGGTTAACTCACCTGGTGGAAGAGATAAGGCCAAAGTTTTTTTTGCAAATTTGCTGAAACCCCCTCAGGCATACACAAAGCACAAACACATCAATGACTTCTCTTTCACCACATTCTGTCGCCGAAGATCCGTGTTATTGTTTTAGTTTGTCTCGGCTACTGAATCAAACACTGTTTCTTTTATCACTAAATAGTTACGATTGCTAGTGAAATTCGAAAGGAATTTCATCCACCAGGAAATTTCACCATTTCAGTTTGAGTAAAGATAAACCACAAAGTAAAGTATTGCCTGTTTTTGGATGTAGTACTAGTAAGTAGTAATGGCACCAACTTAGTATGATCCAACAGGTGCCAGTGACTTTCTTAACTGGCAGTAGGTTTTATTAGTTACAAGTGCATGCATAACTAGTAATCAGTATTCAGTGGAACACGAAGCTCCATATAATACTTAAAAGTATTTGCCAAGTCAATTTGGGTAGATGTAGCTGCATATCACAGTTCTGCTGTACAAAAACCACAACAAACTTATGTAGTTTTTGAATGTGTTTGTGCAACCTTCAGTTGCGCAGTTTGGCATGAAATCACCTCAGTGTCCAATTCTCTATGCTGGTGGGTTAAAGGATATATGATGACATGTGGCACATCAGGGACCTAAATATGCACTTTGGGGGTGTATGGAATGGACCTAGACGAACCACCCCTGCAACTTCATTGAGGAACATTTGTTTCTTTTGTTTTCATTTACCCTGTCAATATATCTTCCTTACTCTCTTTGTTCGTTCAGTTTGGCAAAAACTTGAGGAAGAGAACCCTGAATTTTTCAAGGCATACTATTTGAGACTGATGCTTAAGAATCAAATAACGGCCTTCAACAAGCTTCTTGCGGATCAGTTCCAGCTTATGAATAAAGACTATTCTTCAGTGGTCCCTTCCATGCCTCTTACTAATGGCTCCAACTCCACACCATGTAAGACACTGTTTTTCCAGCTTTATAGCCTTATGCGGTGTCTGTTTGTCTTCATCTGGTGTAATAATGCAATTATCTATCATAATTTTTATGAATTTAGAAACAAGTATAGAGCCTTATGCGGTGTCTAATAATGCAATTATCTGTCATCATTTTTGTGAATTTAGAAACAAGTATAAAATAGTCTAAAAACTCTCAACTTTATGTTTAGAGCTGGGCTTTGTGCATACACTTTCCACGTTTTATCTACTTGCTGGTCAATGACATTTTATCATGGTCCACTGTTTTCCTTGTTTCAGTGAAGCAAGATCCGTGCTTTTTAACAGAGTCTGGTCCCATATCTGCAATGCCAAATGGTTTAATGCACAATGGAAGTTCAGGTGGCTTAGTAAATGGAACACCATCGAGTGATCAGTTAATGTATGGTGGTAAAGACATTCATGACCCTCATAATGGTATGAATGCTTCAACCAACGTGTTACCAGCGCAGAATGCATCTGCTTTGCTGTTTGGTGCTGATAATGGTACAACGATAAAGACAGAGTCAGGTTATTCAACCAATGCTGATTTTCCTTTCTGTGGGAACGCTTTCCTCGAATCATGCCAATCAATTGGTGATGCCTCTGGTGGTTCCTTTAGCAGCTCAGAGTTGAACGGACAACCTCTGAATGATTCAATTCTGGATATGGAGTCAACATCATTTAGCTACTTGAGCCAGATTCCCCGGAATTTCAGTTTTTCAGACTTAACAGAAGGTTTCAACCAAAATACAGGTACAATCATGGGATAAAGTTTTCTATCACTTTGCTTTTCTTGTTTTGGGTACCTTTTCCTCTATCTGTCCATTGGTTGTATACATCTTATCTTATTTTTGTTATCTGCAGAAATATTGGAGAATTATGGTAGGTCACCCTTTCTCCCATCTGAGAGAAATAACTTCTCAGATTCTACAGGTGGAGAACATACAGGTAATTCATTTTTCATCCTATTTTCCTCCTTTGCAGAGCCAGCCCATGAATAATATTAACACATACCACCACCACCACCACCACCACCACTGGATTCTCTTCTACCTGAAGGTTCTTTTTCATTAGTCTGGCGCCTGCTATCGTGTATGCTCATTTGTGCGTGCATGTTAGCGAGGTGCTATTTTAGTATTGTCGCTGTGGGTGCATGTTAGAGATTTGCTGTTCAGTTATTAAACACTTAGGGAACTCACTTTACAAACATTCTTTGTGCAGGCTGAGCAGCTATCCACCATGTTGTACATACTCATGGAGAACAACTTATGTGTTAGTTTTTACCTTGTTAGTTCTGATGCCCTGTAATGTTGTATTATGGGATGAGTCGTAACTCCCGTCAGATGATACAGTAGATCAGTCCGGTATGCTTGCTTGATGGTATTGTAGCTGTGCCTTGTACATTGATCTGGTTATGTAAGATAACCATTAGTACCTGTGATGTTGAATCTGTCTGGTATGTACAACAGAGAGAAATAATTCCAAGAGAGCGCTGACATCTGAGTTTAATTTGTGATTGTTATAACTAGTCTAATGGTCATACACCAGTTTCATAAAATACAGGAATCCCAGTCTGTGGACAAGAACACTTCAGTTTCTTGGATTTATTTCTAATTTCATATTACACTGCAAATAATTTCTTGACACTAGCGTGGACGTTTACTTCTCAAGTGGTAGATAATTAAAGGGGTTATTTATTAGTTCCAGCATATTATTGGGTGTAACCCTCTTAGAAGATTTAGAAGTGAAGAAACCATGCATATACATCTATGATTGATAAAACATTGTTGCAATTTTCGTTCAACTCTTGGGAAGAAATTCAAGCCAGTGCCTGAAGGAGAGCGTCATCATTCCATTTCACTCTTGCTCACTGTGTCAACAATACGAATTGAACAAAGATGGTACTCAGGGCACGATTCTTCCAAGTCTTCCAATGACGAGAATTTGAGATGCAAAAGAAGTGTATACCTGACGTTATTAAGGAGGCCAACGAGGAGTTGAAGCTATTGACTATGCTCTTCCTGTTGCTTGCGCTGAACTGTTGCGCACATACATCCAAATCAGATGTGCACTTAGCAAACGAAAAAGGAAAAAAAACACAAACCATGCCTACGCTAAACATAAACAAGCGTCTTTTAATAATCAATAGCTTGCCTTGGAGAAGGTTGCATTGACGTTCTACACACACGGTGCGCCCGAGTACGGGCGAGGACGCCTGCGGCGGCAGTGAGGCCGTCCTTGTCAATGGCCTGCCCCACATTGCTCCGCTTGTACACCAGCTCCTGCAAACACCCTGTGGTTGAGGATTAATTACTAGCCATACACTCCAGTTTGCAAGCATCAGAGAGGTTAATCGAATTAAGCATGAATACTTCTGCTAACCAATCTAGGTGAAGCAAAACTCATGCTTTTCTTATCAGAGACCGATCCCATATATGCAATGCCAAATAGTGCAATGCGCAACGAAGTTCGAGTGGTTTAGTAAATGGAATGTTTGGTTGTTGATCCAAAGGCTTGTAATTAGAACTGATTCAAGAAAATTTAAACTATCTTGTGGCTAGACAAGTACATTTGATTTTATACAGATTTACCATTCCCAATAAGTCGTTCAAGAAAATATTGTTTGTAAGTTGATCATTTTTCTGTGCCGGTGCGGCATGCAACATGACACCGGAGATTAGGCCAATCTTCAGGAAGCCACGTATGCACACACCGGCTCGACCGAGTGAGGCTAACCCGTCTGTGGCTGTGGCGATCGCGGCAAGATCGTGAGGATAAGGGGACATACACACTGGACGCACCAGCTGCCATGCCACGCTTCCAGTAATCTCATTCCAATTTCCCAACCAACGCCATAGTTCTCCGCTAACTTGTTGAGTGTCTCTCGATCGGATGGTGGCCATGGTTACCGAGGCATGGACGCTCGCCGGGTGCGGCGCGGCGGTGTCCAAGTCGTCGTCGGCGGCGGCTCAGGAGGTTCCCGTGATGCTGCATCCTGCTCCCAAGAAACCCACGTCGTCGTTCAGAGCGCTGGCCATGGAATGCCAGGACGGCCGGCGCGACGCCGTCGTCGTCGGGAGGCGCCGCGGCATCGCTTCATGCCTGCTCGCCGCGCTTGCTGCCGTCGCCAGCTCCTCCGGCACGGGCACAGCGCGGGCCGCCATCCTGGAGGCGGACGACGACCTGGAGCTGCTAGAGCGCGTCAAGGAGGACAAGAAGAAGCGGCTGCAGAAGCAGGGGCTCATCAACGCCTCCGGCGCAGAGACAGGTCAGCCCGATTAATAATTAAAAGAACCAGCCCGTGCTTAATTTATCTAATCTCTGATGCTTGCTATATTGCTACTGTAGTAATTAATCCTTAACCACAGGGTACTTGCAGGAGCTCGTCTACAAGCTGAGCAAGGTGGGGCAGGCCATTGACAAGGACGACCTCACCGCCGCCGGCGACGTCCTCGGCCCCAGTTCCGACGCGCCCTGGGTGCAGAACGTCAATGCAGCTTTCTCCAAGGCAAAGCTCTTAACAAAAACACATATGCAGATTGAATTTGATTTTGTTTTTCCAAGTGCGCTTTATCTGATATCTGTCTCTGGGTATATGCAACAGTTCAGCTCGAGTACAGAGGAGAAGAGTGCGGTCGAGAGCTTCAACTCCTCGTTGGCCTCCTTGATCACATCAGGTATATACACTTCGTTGCTTCTCATCATTGGAAGACTAGAGAGAATGGTGTCCTTATCATCATCTTAGTTCCAAATAAAGTCCAAATTTTGTTCTTGTTACAGTGAGCAAGAGTGACGTTCAGTCATCAAAGTCGGCGTTCGTGTCGTCGGCGACCGCACTCGAGAAATGGGTGTCGCTGGCCGGGCTGACCGGCAAGCTCAAAGGCTTCTGAATGTTCTGAGACGAGTGAATTGCCTACCTGCATGATGATGTTTTTCTTTAAGCACCGGCTCGAAATTCCTCTAAAAAAATCAGTAGAAAAATGCAACAAATGTAACTGAGGCTTCCACGACAATGATCTGCTAGAGTTAATGACCATCCTCTCAGTTTTTCTTCCCCGTAAAAGTAAGAGTCACGTTCGTGTCAAGAAACTGTTTGCAGTGTATGTAATGACCCAATTTGTATAAACCTTGTGGCAAGGAACTTATCATCATCATGTAATTTTTTTTTGTGCACTTCACCTTATGGCATTTAGCTGCATGGGTTAAACCCCCCAAAACTCAAATTTTGTGAGTGTGCTCAATCTGTCTTCAACTTACTTTTGCAAAGAAACTGTTATCAAAACCTTGACCTGGTAATTTTACCAGTTCCTATATGTATCCCTTAACACCCCTGTTCATTTCCAAAAATTCAGGACAAGATTTAGTATTTTACCTACCTGATAAAACTTTAGTGTCAAATAATGGCAGAACTGTAGTTTACTTGTTTGATGATGATTGCTTTGACAAAATTTCATGAAACTCCATATCTAGGTCTAATATGTTACTCGTAGCTAGCAACTCCAGTATCAAGGGAATAAGTTTTGAAATTATATTTCACCTACTTGTAGTTCAAAACCACACTTTGAGCCAACCTGGCTTTAAATTAAAATTGGCTGTCAAAACATTTTATAAAAATCTGCAAAAATTCACAGAAGTGATATATAACTTTTGGACTACCTGTGATTTTTATTTTGGAATTTTGAGCCCCCAAACTGGTGTTCTTCAGCTGGGAACTGGCCATTAGCAGGCCACAACTGTTCCTTTCCAGCCCAGCCGTTTAAATCTCCATGAGAAGGAACGCCACGGGTCACCTTCTTCCTCTATCCCCTCTCGGCCTCTCCTAGCACGTCGCCTTTCTCCAAACTTCGCCACCAGACTCATCGAGCCGATTTCTTTCTGTAGCCGCAAAAATCTTGCTGTTTCAACAAGCCATTGACCGGGAACGCGTAGCCGCTCTGGGCGCCGACATGCAGCTCCGTCCGGCTCTTCCGTGACGCCCTCATCGTTCTGGTGAGTCTAAGGAAACTACATGATGCTCCCTAACTTCTCCTGGTATTTAGCTTCTTGCTGATTCCCTCCTCGACCGATACGGTGCAGTGTATCGGCCGGAAATCACCGTCGTCCCCGACGCCGACAGAGCACCACCACCAAGCCTCGACGCAGACGTCATCTCCGTCCGCCCAAGCCCTTCTGGTGACATTATTCTACCTCCTGGACTCCGAACGCACCTTTGTAGCAAGCCCATCTTCGTCCCTGTCCCGGTTTTACCGAGCCTCTGTCGTCGTCACCATTGGCGGAGATCGAGCTCCTCCTCCTCGCCTCCGACGTCCTCGTGTACCAGAAAAGATCGATAACGGTCCAGGGTGAGCACTGCTTTCGATTCCCGTCCTCCTTTTTATTTCCTCCTCTCTCCCTGGGTGCGGACCACCTCGGCCGGCCGCTGCCGTGGTCGTGCGTGCTGTTGCCGTGCTTGTTACTGCCAGTGCCATGCATGCTGCTGCGTATATGGAGAGCTAAGGTGTACGTGACGCCCCCAAGTAGCTTCACTAGGTTACCAATGCCAGCTCGCTAACTCAAGAAACGGCTCTCGATTTTGTTGAGCAAATCGCTTGGAATCGTCGATCTTGTGTCTCTCTGTTCGAAGAACAGAGCCGCACGTACGAATTTCCTCTCTCCAGCCAATCACACGCTGCCATGTATCCCGCTAGTGCTCAAACTGCTGAAACTTGTAAAAATTGTAGAGAAATAATCCCAGTTTCAAATGAGATGTAAATTCATCGTTTCCTACATATTATTTAATAAAAACATGTTTGCTGTCATTACTATTGACATGAAATTCAGTTTTATTGAGTTGCAAAAAATCCTAAATTTGCCTTATTACACATAAGAAAATTCATATATTTCATTCTAGGGATCCAGATCAATTGACTCCAGCTGCATTAGTTCTGTATATAAATTTTCATGTCATCACATTTAATTCATCCTTTTGCATCTGATCCTACTGTCTTTATTGATTTTTGCTTTCGAATGTCGTTTTCGGGCATTGTTTCGATTACTATCGGTAGCAGGCAACAAGGAATACTACGAGGGTGACACCGCTCAGTACCAGGACTTTGATCAGCAAGGCAAGCATTAGCTTGTTGAATTCCTATTCCTCTCTTTATTTATGACTAGGTAAATGTGGTGCGGCGACACGCCGCACCCGTGGTGACAAAAAGATTTATTTGAGTGTATGATCATTGTTACTGAAAAGGGATAGAAGTATATAACATAAAAACATGAATCTTTGCGAAATAAACAAAAACAAATGATCATATGAATGTAGTAAGATTAGATGTATATAGTAATAGTGCAATTGAGAACTAAATTTATGTGTGCTTTGATGACACAATATAAAGTGACAACACTGTAGCAACTACAGTGAATCACTGTGAGGCCTCCATTTCCAGCGTCCTTAATATATAGAGTGGATGTCTTGTCGTTTATATGGAAAAGAAAATTGTTGAAAATTGTGATTTATGAGTAGAGAGGAAAAAAATAGAAACTTTTAAAATGTTGGAAAGGTAAGGAGCGTTTTGTAGGAAACGCGAGGTCTTTTCCGCAAAAAGCGACATGCGGGGAATGTTGATGCGAAAAGTTTTATTCCAGGGGCCGATTTATGATTTTTGGAAAACGTGAGGGCTTTACTGCGAAAAAACGGCAAGCACTGTAGAAGTATGTCCGTCAAAATAAAAAGGCTAAAACATGAAAGTTGTTTGGAAGGGTGATATGCATCCACTCGTGGAAGGAAAATTCAAACTGGTGACTGAGCGCGACGAATTTGACAAAATTCGTCGAATGTTTTTGCGAGTTTAGATCACAAATTAAGGAGGAAGAGTGAATGAAATTCGAAACCGATCACGGGAATGAAACCTCTTTGTTGATGCGCATATATTTCATGTATACAATTTTTGGAAAAAAGGGTTTATTTTTTGCCCAAAAAAGAAAGAAAAAAAAGACGCACTGGTCAACACTGTAGCGGGGAACAGTACCCGCGACACTGTAGCAACTGCAGTGAATGGCAGTGAGGCCTCCATTTCCAGCGTCCTTAATATATAGAGGTTTCATGTATACAATGTTTGGAAAAAAACAGGTTTATTTTTTGCCAAAAAAAGAAAGAAAAAAAGACGCACGGCAGCTGCTACAGTGTTGCAGGTACTGGTCAACTACAGTGAATCGCTGTGAGGCCTCCATTTCCAGCGTCATTAATATATAGAGGTAATGATCCATGTCTTTATTGTTGTTGTCATCACTTCCTTTATTATCTCGGTTGTGAATCTTATTTGTCATAGCTATTATCGATGTTTGTATCATGCCTAAGGGTTTCTTTTTTCTTTGACAGACATTACCGTAAGGGAGAACCCCTAGGGAGTTTCTTGTTGTTCATGATCAGTGGGTCATGAAATTAATTTTGAATAATTAATTATGGAATCTAATAAGTGAGATGTGAGCGTCGATGATTGATACCAACAGATGGACAGTTTGATGGGTGATTATCCCCTCTTACACCGGTGTCGCTGGATCTTTCCCTTCACCCACGGTGGAAGTGTTGTGAGGTCGATGGCATGTTTTAGTCAGTTGTGGCCACTTCTGAACTAAAATTGCCCATCGAGTCACTTCAGCCTGTTGAACCCAATTCTGACCACACTAAATTGAGGTTTTGGGTGATTTACCCAATCCTTAATGAAAATAAATGGTTGGTTGTTATACCTTGTTTGGTGTTGTTATTGATCGGTGGAGCATTTGTTTCTCATTGTAAACCTAGTGTGGTATCACATTCATGAGATTTGTTGTTTATGTCACATGTTGTTGCTCAAGTTTTGAGGTCATGCTTAATTATGAGTTATGTTATTTTCATATACATGACGTGCTGTTATTTGAATTTTTCAAAATGTATAATTCTTGCGAGTACGAAAGTACTAGTTGGAATTCCAAACCCCAACCATTTATGCATGTGAGCCTTGTCTAGGCGAAAACTTCGATTCGAGTTCCGTGGGCGACGACTAGTTGCTTGTTTCACCCGGTTGGCTTTACGATCTAGTCGTGGGTGTTGTGATGGCGGGGCTGCCATCTTGGTCTTCTGTTCATCAATTTCGCTGTTGTATTTTGAATACGGCCTTCAATTCGCTTGTGTGAATCTATCTATGTCCCCTTGTAAGAGAGTTTAAATATGTATCTATAATCCTTTCTTTAAAGTTTGTGTTGTGATATCCAATTTGTTTAAGCTTGCCATGCACCGTGCGTGTATGATATGTGTTCTGAAATTTGGGTTTCACTTGTGGGTAACTAGGATGGTCTCGCAAAACGGCTTGCCCGATGCCTACACTTGAAGGCCTCACTCTCTTTTTCCGAAAAGGCCAACCGATTTATTGATCATCAACAATGGTACAAAGAATTCTAAAAGTAATAGAAATTACACATAGGTGTTTGGACCACCTAGCGACGACTACAAACACTGAAGCAAGCCGAAGGCGCGCCGCTATCCTCACCCCTTCCCTCACCGGGGTCGGGTAAAACTTGTCGTAGTAGACAGATGAGAAGTCGTCGTGCTAAGGCCCCGAGGGATCAGCGCACCAGAGCAGTAACCATCGCCAAGTCGGCTCTTCAATCACACGGATGAACACAAAACCAGACTGGATCCCAAAGGATCCGCCGGAAACATGCCTCCACGCGCTCTCCGTTGGCGCTACGCGCACCACCGGAGCGAGGATAGGACGGGGGGGGGGGGGGGAGGGGGACTTTATTCTGACTCCAAGAAGTAGTCGCCGCCTCATCATCTTGAAGGGGACACTGAAAAAACCTAAACGAAGTACGGGAACCCCCTCCCCCCTCCCCAATCCCCGCATGCGAGAGGTCGTGATCCGCCACGCATCCAAGGCCCTAAGGCCACCTGGGACAGAGCGGACCAGCGGCGTCGCCGGCGAGGGGGAGGGAACCCTAGATGGGTTTTTACGATCGCCTCAGGATTGCCCCTCTCTCCTCAACCTCACATACCATTTTGTTGAAGGCCTCACTCTTGGACTAAAGGGTTTTGGAGTTTATTTCGACTCTTTGGGTGATGCAACATGTGGTTCGGTCACGACCCTTGTGTAGATCGGTGTCGGGTCACTGACGATGGTTCGTTGTGTCCCTTTAGTAGTCGAATTAAATTCGGTCCATGCCAGATAGGAACACTAATGGATTCACAAACTCAACATCAGAGCTACTAAATTTTCTTATCTTACAAAACCACATCATTGTACAAGGCCGCAACAATAATACCATCAGCAAGCATACCGAAACAGATGTACTGTATCATCTGATATGAGTTACAGTTCATCCATACTACCACATTACATGACACATCAGGAGTTCAGGACTAACAAAGTAAAAGCTAGCACATAATGTTGCTCAAGTTTTCCATTAATATGTACAATATGAGACGAGGCATGATGGCCCTGCTTTATTGGAAAGCATCGCAGCCAAATTCTCTGTGGCGCAACAGATTACAACCAAGGTAGCAAAAGTAGGATGGGGACAAACCCAGTACATGCGAAAAAAGAAAAACATGCAGCAACAAAGAAACTCTCAAAACAGAGAGCTCTATAAACTATGAAATCTTCAGAAGTTATCCCACACCACGCCTGGGGCACACCAACTGTATCCTAACGTCAGGTTCTTCATCATCTCGGTCATCGCCCTCCACCTGGGTTCATGCTTTTCTAGCAACGTGCACACCCACTGCGACAAAGAGGAATTTGTTTTGAAGATGGTAGATAGAATCAAAGAACAAATTCTTCCATTAAACACCGCATCATTGCGCGTGTTCTAGATGTTCCACGAGAGAGCGCCAAAAAGTGCCCAATCAACACAGGTAAACCTCGAGACCTCACGGGCGCTCCTCAGCGCTCAGGCCATTTCGGCCGTCGGATCGATCTTTCACAGCGTGATCTGGAGCGTCCGTTTGCGGTGGCAGCACAGTGATTTCCTGCGCCGTCGTGGTGTGTGTTTGCCGGGTCACTGACTGTGGGGCCAATGCATCGCCGGTCCCTCGCCGGTCCCGCTCGACAGGGGCACACCGGGTCGCGCCCTCGGTGCAGTTCTCCCCCCACAATCCCCTGCGCGGTCATTTTGCAGAAAACCGCCCGCAAAGGACCTAATCGTAATTTCCGGAAAGGTCGAGGACTTTTTTGCAAAAGTATCCGCAGAGCTCGCTCTCCTTCCTCTTCCCCTCTCTCCCGCGATGGCCCGAGGCCGCCGTCGGTGCCGGCGCGCATCGCCGCCGCTACGCCGCTCCCCGGACGCATCGGAGGCCACAGCGAGGTCCGCCGGCGCGCCCTCCACCTCCTCGTCGCGGATCGCGTCCCGGGGCACCGCGGCCGCGCGGGAAACACCGCCGCCGTGCCGCGGTTTCCTCCGCCGCGTCCATGGTCGCCGGCGGCCGCTCCGGCGACCAAATGACGCGCCGCGTCGCCCATTCGCCTCGCCGCGACGCCCGCCAGCGGATCCGCGCCCTCCCAGCCCCGCGCGCGTGCTCCACCGCGCGAGCGCGAGCTCTGCGGCCGCGGCCGCCGCCGTCGTGTGACGTCACTGCAGACGATTGACTGGTGGGGCCCGCATGGCAGTGAGAGAGAGGGAGAGGCAGGCCGATGCGGGGTGGCAAAGCGTGCTGGCTGCTGGGCTTCGGCCCAGTTGGCCCTTTTCTTCTTCTTTTTTTGTTCCTTTTCTCTTTTTCTTTTCTGAAAACTTTTACAACTTTTGTTTTAAATATCCAATTGAATTCAACCAGTTTCTAAAAATTTGTAGAAATCAAAACAGTCATTTTAAATACTTTGGGACCATTTCCAAATTATTTTAAATCTTGAAAAATTTAGATAATTCATAAAGGCTTAATTGACACCTTTATGTCATTTTATAAAATATGGTTTTAAATTTTTCTTTCGAACTCAAATAATTGACATGGGCGAATTTCAGTTTTTTAAAACAAACTATTATTTATTACAGGCTGACATGTGGGTCCCACCATCAGATATTTCACAATTACAGGGGGACATGTTGAAATTCCAAAAAAAAAACTTCTAATTTCCAATTTAAAAAATTGCAAACTTATGAAGATTTCCAAACTTTCCTAGGCAAGAGTTGCACTCAAAAAACAATACCCAAAAAAAATCACTTACCCAAGTTACATGGTTTTGAATTAAAAAAAAAACTTTGGCCATAGAATTCAAGTGAATAAGTATGCGTTTTCAGTCATTACAATTTTTTTTTTTAAAAAATAATGAAACATATAGGCATATTCAAACAGCCCGCAAAAAAAAACCAACTATTTACAGCACAAAACGAACATATTCGAACTTTTTTAATAGGTAACAAATTGCGAAAAAATCAAATGCACTTGCCCAAACTACATGGGTTTGAAATTAAAAAATATGTTTAGCTACAAATTTCAGATGAAATTCGAACGAATAAACATGCATTTCCACTCCTTTCCACGCATGCGCGGCATTTGCAATAATTTTGAAACCTAAACGTTTTTTAAATATGTACACTACCAAACTTGAATTATACCATGCATTTGCGACATGCAAATTTGCATATTTTACAAATTTAGATGCCTTTCAAACCTAGCCAATTCATAGATGTTAAAAAGATTCAAATCCAAATAACTTACCAATTCAACCAATTTCAAAAAAAACTAGACAACCTTTTAGACATAAACTTTTTTCCAACTTTGGTCATATGACATAAATAGGCAGTGTTTCATTTTGGGGTAATTTTTTTTGGTCATTCTGATATATTTTGCATGGAGTTATTGATATTATTTTATTGTGTTTTTTATTTCACTTACAAAGAAAGTTGTCAAATTCAAATGCTGTGTTTCAAACCTTCAAATTCCTGACAAACATGCCAACACACAATATTTTTTAGTTCCAATAGATTCAAATCCGAAAAACTTTCCAATGTGACCATTTCGAAATTAAAATTCTTAACAGCGCGTTATTTCCAAATACGGGAAAAAATGACTACAAGAATAAACAACGCCTTTTGATGTCATATAACCAAAATTAAAATACGAGAATTTAAACACGGGAACACGGGAACACGGGAACACGAGAAGCATTATCATTATCAAATGCTATTACAGTTCCAACACTGCTAATAGAAGCATCATCATTGTCAAATGCAATTATAGTGAGTCTCTTTGTTTGCGTTCTCCCTCATTCATGTTAACGGACACTCCATTTTGCGACATAAATTCAAATTAAATGCTACAGTCCTGTACCAATCATCAGTCTTGAGTTTATCCTGAATTTATTCCTTCTTTTGACCACATTCCATTTGTCAGGTCTATAGTTATTTTTCTCATAATTTGTGGTTCCCATTTCAAATATTCTTACAAGACTTCCATGTATGTAAACCTTATATATGTAATTTTAATGTTCTTAGTTCTTGATGTTATATGATTTCCTATATTCTCTGCATATGCCTAGCAGTTGAGTATCATTTTTATTCTCTACATATACAAGAATCTAATACAAGAATCTATAACTTTCCAAAATTATTTCAAAATTTAAATTTTACACAGCATTTGAATTTGACAACTTTCTTTCTAAGTGAAATAAAAAACACAATAAAATAATATCAATAACTCCATGCAAAATATATCAGAATGACCAAAAAAAATTACCCCAAAATGAAACACTGCCTATTTATGTCATATGACCAAAATTATAATTTCAAACCTTCAAATTCCTGACAAACATGTCAACACACAATATTTTTTAATTCCAATAGATTCAAATCCGAAAAACTTTCCAATGTGACCATTTCGAAATTAAAATTCTTAACACCGCGTTATTTCCAAATACGGGAAAAAAATGACTACAAGAATAAACAACGCCTTTTGATGTCATATAACCAAAATTAAAATACGAGAATTTAATTTTCAAATGCCTTTCAAAACCAAGCATTCAGTAAACAAAAGAAATAATTAAAAAAAAATCCCGATATAATTTCAAACCTTCAAATTCCTGACAAACATGTCAACACACAATATTTTTTAATTCCAATAGATTCAAATCCAAAAAACTTTCCAATGTGACCATTTCGAAATTAAAATTCTTAACACCGCGTTATTTCCAAATACGGGGAAAAAATGACTACAAGAATAAACAACGCCTTTTGATGTCATATAACCAAAATTAAAATACGAGAATTTAATTTTCGAATGCCTTTCAAAACCAAGCATTCAGTAAACAAAAGAAATAATTTTAAAAAAACTTCCCGATTTTAACAAATTCTAAAATTTAAACAACTCATAACTGAGTATGCCGGATAAATTGTCATGTTGCATTTCGAAACATGGAAGTATGCATATTTTCTTATATTTATCATTTTTATCTGTTTATATTGTGAGGCATGTCAATACTAATGAAATATCACATAGTATTGCTTTACCTCTCGATCAACAATGGGAACTTTTTGTATGAAGGAGCATTGTGCTTTGCTCTAAACCTATTTTAATGCCACTGCTATGTATATTAATTGTTGACTACCTGTGTCATATTAAGAATGTTTGTCATAATGTTTTGCAAATCGAAAACCAGTGTCAACGGCGGGTGGCGCGCGGCAAGCCGCGCCAGGGAATCTAGTAGAAATAATTGCCACTGGCTCCCGAAGGGCCTAGGACATCAAACAAGAAATCGTCAAAAGAAACGGGAATTTTTGCCCACCCCAGCGCCTCCTTGACACACCACCATGAAAAACTGGAAACATGGCACTCAAATAACGGATGTGAAGCCGTTTACAACTCTCCGCAAAAGAAACAACCTGTCTCTCCCGGCCACCTTTTCTTCGACAAATCTGTTGTGACTTGAATCCTACCTCGGAAGCACAACCATGCGAAGATTTTAATTTTCAGGGGCATATTTGTTCTCCACATCTCCAGCATTCTTACGTCCTTCACCCGTGAGTTCATAATTTCCTGATAGAGTGATTTTGCTATGAATTTGTTATTTTTGTTCAGTGACCAATACCCCACATCCTCACCATCTTGCAAGGAAACCTCAGTGATTAGTTCCTTCAGCTCTCTCCATTCACTCATCTCTCGAGGTCCAAACGATCAACAGAAAGTAAGCGCCAACGCTTGCTCACTCAAGACCTCAGCTACCACGCTCTCCTGTTGATCACATCACTTGAAAATGCGTGGGAAACAGAATTCCAGCGGGATCGACTCTAACCAGATATCTCTCCAAAACCTTGCTTTTGGGCCATTGCCCAGCCTATAAGCAAGTCCCCTGTGGACCCAGTGTATAATTTTTTGCAAACCTTTCCAAAACTGAGACGCACCTGCCGCCTCAGATTTGAAAAAGCTGCCAGATCATACTTTCTTCTCAATATCTGACAGCTCAAGTCCTATGCACCACTCTCCAGCTTCATTATCCATTTCGCCAATGGGAAAATATTCGTTGTTCTACTGTCCATCAAGCCCATCCCACCAAATTCTTTCGGTCTACACATAGCCAACCATCTAACCATGTGATATTTTTTATTTTGACTACCAGCACCTTCCCAATAAAAGTTTGCTCTCAGGGTATCCATGCCATGGTAAGTCCCCTCTGAGAGAAGATAGAAACTCATGATGTAGGTAGGAACATTACTCAGGCAAGAGTCTATCAAGACTTTCCGGTCTCCTTTAGACGCGGGTTGCCAGCAGCCCAACTTTTTCTGCACTTTCTCTCGTAAGAAGTCAAAGTCCGAGGCCAGCAATTTCATATGAGGGATTGGGGTGCCTAGGTACTTCATGGGAATCTTCCCAATATTACGGTTAAACAGGTCAGCCACTCTACGGTGTTCTTCCGGTTCGACACCAAACACAAAGATCTCGCTTTTATGAAAGTTACTTTTAAGTCCAGACATCGCTCGTAGCAAAACAAGAGGAATTTTACAGTGACAATCGATTCCTCATCAAGATTAAGGAACAGGACCGTGTCGTCAACATACTGAAGGTGAGTAATCCCCCTGGGATCAAATGTGGAACCAACCCTCTAATGTATCCTTTGTTTTTTTTTCTGCCGTAAACATAGCACCTAGCACTTCCACCACTATGTCAAAAAACAACAGAGACAGAGGATCTCCTTGTCTCAGCCCTCTAACGTTCTAAAGAAATCACCATTTTCACCATTCAGGTTAATGCAAACTCTTCCTGTCTCCACTGTTGCCGCCACCATTTGAATGCATTTCTCACAAAACCCTTTATTTTTCAACGTATCTCGCAAGAAAGATCACTGAATTTTGTCGTAAGCCTTCTCAAAATCAAGTTCTTCTTAGCACCAAAGCGGTCTGAGAAGGTAAAATTACTTTGTCAGCAACTTCTGTAAGCCGTAAGGTCAGCACCTTGGTAATTATTTTGAACACGGCGTTCAACAAGAAAATTGGTCTGTATTATCTGATAACATTCGCATCATTCACTTTCAAAATAAGCGCAATAACCCCATAGTTCAACCTCTCCAAATTTAATCTACCTGCGGCTAGGTCATCCAACATTTCTTTAACCGACATCCTCAACTGGGGCCAAAAGACTTTGTAGAACTGAAAACCATCCGGGCCCGGCGCCGTATTAGATTTAATTGTCTTGATCGCCATATCTAACTCCTCCATCGAAAATGGTCTCGTGAGTTTTTCATTATCTCTCTCATCAATAAAGCCTTCCCTGACCTAGATCTCAGGGTTCATACGAACAACAGAGGAGGGGTATCTGCGAAGCAAGTCTTTATAAAAATCAGTGATATCTTGCTTGAGCTGGACCAGATCGTCTATAATCATCCCACATCTTCCAGTGAGAGAATTGTGGTTTTCTGTTTCCTACCATTAGCAATAGCATGATATGTACAATATGGTGAATAGGTGATTAGCCTGCAGACACAACATGTGACATGAGTAAACCAAGTAAATAAAACAACCCCATGCTCTGTGTATAAGAAATGTCTAGCTTGACAAGCAATGGCGGAGCTTGGGCCAACCAGCTGGGGGGAATGGGCTAGTCAGGCCTTTTGGGCCAGATTGGGGGGGGCAAACGCAGCAAAAATAGGGATTTTTTAAGCTAAAATCTGCCACATTTCAGGTGGTAATACACGAAATTTTCTCAACCTTGGGGGGGGAGAGGGGGGGGGGGGGGGGGGCGGCCCCCTGGCATACACATAGATCCGCCCCTGCAGACAAGGAAAGAATAAGAGAATAACCGACCTTAGTTAGGTTTCTCAAATAGCAGAACCATGAGGTCGAAGATATTGCAGTGGTGCTAGATAGTGATATGTGTTAAGAACGGAGGAACGCACTCTTCCACAGGCCTTCGTCATCTGGGATGCGCATCAGGGACAGAGAATAATTCCATATATATCACCCACCGCCAACCAAATTCTGTTTGTGAGCTTGGAGTGGGTGCGAGCTGCCATGTCGCAGGCAATCACTCGCGTGCACAACAAATTGATCAACTCAGGGTGCGTTTGGTTGAGTGGCTATGAAAAACTGGTTGGGGGTAGCCATTTTTCATATTTGGTTGTGTGGGTTGGTTGAGCCAAGTTTTTGTTTGGTTGAAGAATAAAAAGTGGTTAGGGGTAGCCATATTTATGTTTGTTTTGAGAGTTTAGATATGGTTAGGTTTATATGGTCACTATTGTTAAGATAGTGAGAATACCCCATAATATATATTTTAAAAGGGAAACTTTGTTCAAATATTTATATCATAATTTGGCGAGAAAAATTTCTTAATGTATTGGGGTAAAATATCAGCACCATTTGTTCAAATATTTAAAAAGGAAAAGTTTGTTAAATTTTTTAAAAGGGAATATTTTGTACAAATAATTAAAAGGGAAGGTTTTTTCAAATATTTTTATATGTAAAAAGGAAATTTTGTTTAAATATTTAAAAGAGAAAAGTTTGATCAAATATTTAAAGAGGAAATGTTTGTTTAAATATTCTTAATATATAAAAAGGGAAAAGTTTGTTCAAATATATAAAATGGGTAATTTTTTAATATATTTTAAAAGAGAAAAGTTTGTGCAAATATTTAAAAGGGGTAAAATTTCTATTTAGTGGGTAAGGTGAGCACGCGGAAAAATGTTACGTAAGTGACCGCATCAACTCGACCGCGGGTGGTTGGCTTCATCCACCACTTTTGTGGTGGTTGAGCTCAACCACCTTTTTGAGGGATATGTTTAAAATTTGGCTACCCTCAACCACCCCACACCCGGAACCAAACAGAGGGTAATCAACCAAAATATGTCTACCACTAACCACCCGAGGGTGTGTTTGGTTGAGTGGCTATGCCCTGAGTGGTTAGGGATAGTCACTTTTTTTGTGGTTCCCCATGTTTGGTTTATAGGATTGGTTGGATAGGGATAGCCAATTTTTGGGAATATGCTGCCGAAACAGTGGTTGAGCTCATCTGGCCAAATGTTTTTTTTTAGTTTAAAGGCAGTCGATTATGCCGTTCGATTATATAGAAATAGAGTTTTTGTATAGAGTTTTTGAAAGATTACAATGTAGGAAACCTAACGCCCTAAATGTGGCGGATGAGGCCAAAACTTGGCTAGCGCGCTAAACTCGCTTTAGTCATGAAAAAACTTTCAGACCTATTTATTCCCGTTCATCTCTTCCTCTCCTCGTCGAAAGAGCAGACGGCGGCGGCAAATCCAGTGACACGAGCGTGGCGGCCGCGCCGGAGGCTGGATCGATCTCGGACGACGAGATGGGCTGGCGGCGCGGAATGGCGCCGGACGCGCTGGTGTTCTCTCCTATCTCGCGTCCCCTCCTCTCTCTGACCTTCTCTCTCATCTTTGCTAGTCACTCCGCTCCAAATTAATTGACTTGGTTTTGTTCAAATATGGATGTACCTATACTTATATGGTGTCTAGATACATCCATGCGTAACCAAATGTGTGTCAATTAAATCCGAACGGAGGGAGTACTTCCGTAGTTCCGTGGCTGATGGATACGCGAGAATGATTAGTGCTGCACGCAGCGGCTAGTACTAGTTGATTAGTGTTGCAAGCAGCTGAGACAGCTAGCTAGTAAAATCAATTTTTTCAATTCAGCTTTACTTAGTCCATCTATGTACTGAATCTAGCGATCTCATCTTTTATTTGTACAGTAACAGTATTATAACCACATTTTTTTCCTTCCAACCAAACACAAAACTGGCTCACCTCCACATAATCAACCAAACAGAAAAATTGGCTATCCCTAACCATGTGATTGGGGTACCCTCATCCCCCAAAGTCCCAAACCATACCCTCTCGACCAAACACATCCTACTTGGACGCGACATAGGAATGATAAATCGGTAGTATAAAATGGGATGGACTTGTCTACTCACAAGATAGTTTAAATTTTCTTGAACCGTTCAAATTATAAGAGTTTGGATCAAAATTGTAGAGTCAATCATATCAGTCCTACTTGGACACTCGATACATGCATATGCGTCTTCAGATTTTGACCGGATCAGATGTAATCGAAGACTGCTATAGCCGCGAGCCCCTTGTACGACACGGTGAAGGGCGCCCAAGTTTCCCAGATCATCATTTTGCAAGATTTTACGTCGACCGACGACCGTCACAGCACATGATGGAAGAAGAAGATGCTAGCTTTTCTCTGCTCTGCATGCGTAGTTGTTGCGTACAGGGATGTGATCCAGAGCCCACAGGGGGGAGCACGTTGCTGTACGGCTCGCCGCTAGCGTTCCCTAGAGTCCGAGACGGTGGAGGCGGAGTGGAGGACACCGTTAGGCTAAAAGATTGTACCGCGATCCAAAAGTGTGGTGCTTGTGCTATTGATTGACCGAGAATTAACATAATGCTCGGTCAACCGAGCGAGGCTCGAGACTTGGCTCAGGCTCGACAAGTCTCGGCTTGGGCTCGAAGGTAGGACAAGCCAAGTCTAAACCTTCCGGGCAAGCTCGAAAGCTCGACAAGCCGGTTCGAAGGCTAAATGCAAAATTAAAATTCGAGATGATCTTTACACAAAAGTATAACAACTCACAATTATAATCGATAATTGAGCATGAATATATCATCATAGTCTTAACAAGTGTAACAAAGTACCAATAAATGGTCAAAGTCTCCGAATGCAATATGATATGACATATAGAAATGAAAATAGGACACACAGAGAGAACTAGTAGTCGTTTTACAATCTCTATACATGCTTCCAAACAACTACTCCAGTCAGAAGTCAGAACTCAGAAGTACTAGATTTGCAATATTCCAACACACGCATACATACAGATATACACCTAAGAATCAGATGCACAAAGCATCGTGAAGCAAGAACAGAAGATCAACACGCAGCTACGCAAGCTAGCACATGCACATCAGGGGAAAACCCTTGGTGCAGAGAAGCACACGCGCAGAACACGTAGAACGGACCATCAATTTCAGCAGCCGGAGTGCCGGACGGCTGTTGAAGTCTGGAGGAGTGAAGCAGGCGAGCAGCTGGCCGGCGGGCAGCGGCCTAGACTAGCGGAGCCCGAGCCGCCCGCGTCTCCGTGTCAGGGGAGCTAGTGGGCGAGCGGCGGGACGAGCAGGGGCTAGAGAAGGGATCCATGGAGGAGTAGATTTGGGCGGTGGTGGCCGGCGTCGGCATTGATTCACTCGTTCTGTTTGACCATCAGATTGAGGATGGTAAGCTGTTGAGAAGTGCAGAGAGATATTCATTGCTGAGAAGATTTCATTCCATAGCTTGCTGGTGAACACTCTGTCCCTGTCATTGACAATGACAGTTGGAGGTCCATGGAGTTTGGAGGTCTCCAGCACCTCGCACCCCACACGGAGGAGGCACGAGGACACCCTTCGCCGACCAGCAGGAATACGATCTCGCCGCCGAGATCAGCCCGCCGCCGGAGACTCACCACCTCGAGATGAAAACCCTAGCTAAACACGGTCGCCTCCCGATCGCCCTAGATTAACTTCCGCTCTTTGGTGGACCCACTCCTTCCGCCCCCCTTCATCTAAGAAAAGGTCTCCTGGAGCCTGTCAGATAGCTTGACGAGGTACTCTTCAGGGAAGTGCTTCATGACGTGGAGGTCACCCGAGCGCAGCCGAAATCTTTTCCGATTCGACGGAGGAGCGATCACTGCCGGGCGAATGGAAGGGCACCCAAACCAACCACCAAGGCAGAGCTCTCCCAGTGTAGCCGTCCCATGTCAATGTCGAACGCCGTTCAAGAAAATATTTGTTTGTAATAAGTTGATCAATTTGCTGTGCGTGCGGTTGCATACGACATGGCATACGTACACGCGCAAGAGATTCCGTCCGAGTATGCTGAAACGTGTTCATGTTTGTTTGGTTTAACCGCGACGCACCGGCCGGAGCTTAGGCCAATCTTTTTTTTTTAGGGAACTTAGGCCAATCTTCAGGAAGCCACGTATGCAGTGCAGTATGCACGCACCGGCTCGACCGACTGAGGCTAATAACCCGTCTGTGGCTTTGACGATTGCAGCAAGATTTCCCAATAGTTCTTCAGCTAACGTGTTGGGTGCTCGCCGCCGTCCCCGCCGCCGTCGCCGGCTCCTTCTATAACACATCGCTTTCTTGGTTAGTACCCGGCCGTGGTGTAGGTTAAGCATGGAAGCTGACGTCAGTCAGGCGGCAAGCCACTGGAGCTTGACATGCTAATGAAATATGCGTTGCTCGGTAGATGATTGTTGATCATAGACTGTTAAACATTCTCGTTGTACATAATTTTGAGAAAAAAGTAAAAACAATAATTGGTAATTATCCATTTTCATTATGGAACCAAGCAAACTTATGCTGTTTTTTCATAGTATAAAGCACGCATTATATTTTAAGATGGAGGGAGTATATCTCAATAGTTTTTTCTCGCTGTATATATCTCAACAATTGGTGCGACTTTATAGATGATCCTACTGATTGTTTTGCTCTTATACTTGCTGCTTCCTAGTAGACTAAGACTTGGGCCTGTTTTTTACCGTGGTTAGTTTGGGCCTTTCTTTTTCTTTGGTTAGCTATGAAGGAATAAAGTATCGCCAGCCTCGGCCCGTAGGCTAGACCACGGCAACAAGACTGATCCAAGGCGATGCAATACCCTTTTTTTTGTTAGATAGTAAGGTGATTTATCTGATAGTTCAGATTGTGTAAGTGGAAAGAATGATGCGGTACCAGCAAGTATTTCTCTCGATTAAAACCCAAAAATATCGAACAAAGTAAGAATATCATGTCCACAGCTAAGTTAATGACAGCTGCACATAATCACAACCAACTTGTACGCAACGTCCAGTAAGTTTGTCAAACTTCCCATCCTATCAGTTACAAAAATTAAAAGTATAGTGTGGAGAAAATTTATTAAGTACAATAAATTGAAAAAAAGGATCAGCGAGCGAGTGATGGTGAAAATCAAGTAAGCGAGGTTGTAAACACTGTAAAAATATAGGCCGAGGGCATAGGTTCACTAGAGACATCTCTACAAAGATAGAACATTGTTGGTTAAACAAATTATATTTGGGCAATTGCCATAGTTGTACTTGCAATTAATTATGACAGGATGTTCATGGCAATATTTAATATAGGCATTATGTTAAATATATATATATCGTTATTGAATCACATCTATAACTAATACTCCACTTTGGAACCATTTCTATGTTTGCATCTCTAAGTATTAAGTTAAAAACAGAGTATTATCTTAAGCATGATACATAATGTAAACGGTAAAACTATCATCCAAATATGATAAAGAAACATTGCTTTATCCTTAGAGGCAACAACACATTGAACACCTTGCTCGCATGCTGCCAGATATAGGAATGTGCATGGTATAAAACCGACTATTGAATATAAAACTCTATATTGGGAGATCTAAACATAAACTTGGCTAAAGTAAATACAAAGAGCGGAAAGCATGTAGGACTATCAAATAAAGCATTCATGATAACAAATAGCATCATGTTATAACATGCACAAGCTGATCATTAGGTGACAATTCATCATATGCAAACAAATACAACAAAACATATCAATTACATCATATGAATCTCGATCATGTAGGGCAACTCCCATGCTTTTGCGTTGAAAAACATAGGAGATAGGATGCCATCTAGCTATTGTTATGAACCTATAGTGCAAGGAGCTAAGAACTTGAAGAAAAGCAACAAAATCGACTACAACGACTCAGGGTGAACAGCTAATCGAACCAAGACACAAGGTCAAAACAAACGACAAATCAACAAGAATACATATAACTTAGACAAGCAAGTTGGTCTCCTTCCTAACAGCTTCCTTGATAGTCTTAATATTCTTCTTCTTCCTAACATGTCAAGACGCTCACATGATGTTGTCGTTCTCCTGGAAGAACAAGAAATAGAGATAAACAAGACCAATGATGAGAAAGCAATGAAGAGAGTCCAAATCTTTCACAACAAAGATCCAAGAATCAAACCTTTTTTCACATATGAAGTGCAGAAGGCCACTCCAGTGGTGTTGGCGGCGATTGCCGCCCTGTTCGTTCGTCGTCCACGCCAGCCTCGAGGATGTAGATCTTGTTCTCGTATGGGTACAGGAACGGCGCGGGTGGTGCGTACGCCGGCGCATAAGCGTGCGCAGGGAGCGCGTACGCCGGCACGGGTGGCGCGTACGCCATGGGACATATATATTACTCAAAACACATTTCTTTTGTTTTGAGAAAAGATAGGGGTTGAATTTTTCCCTCTCCTTTATTGAAGTGCTTCTTCTCCGTGGCGGAGTTTGCAAGTTGCGCCATGTCATCTGGCAAGTGCGGGGCAGGCTAGGGAGGCATTTTGGGCCTGTATATAGGAGAGGGGAGCAAATGGGCCAAATACATGGATTTTTTTAGCAAAATTTCATCAAATATAAAGTGGTTTTAGCTATAAAAAACTCAGGATGGGATGGGGGTGCAATGCCCCCCCCCTTTGAAGTACACATAGCTTCACCATATTATGTAGCTATTTTATTATATCAGCCTCATTGATGTTTTTGCTGTAGATATTTGGTTTTATGTTAACTTAAATGAAATCCATACATTATGTTATGTATGCACTTGATTTTTATTTACTATACTATTATTACCATGGCCCATTATTAGTTTGCCCCAGGCCTATATGAAAAACAGAAAATAAATGTAAAAAAAAAGCAATGAGTACTCAAAAGAACAATATATCAAAATTAATACTAGTAAACCTCAAAAATAGATCACTTGATATGCTGATGATCACCGTCACCAAACCGAAGATCCAGCAGCCAACGTTGTGCCAACCTACGTTGCAGTCATCACTGGTGTCGCCGGCGTCTGGTGGTGCGGGGACCCTCGGGGACGACATGTTATTGGTGGTGCTCTCTGCTCTTCGCGCAAGACTGGGCAGAGCACGGAGAACCCGGCTGGCTCAAGTTTATAGTATTTGGTTTGGCAATAGCCAAGAGGGATTCTTGTTTTTTTTTAGATGTGCAAAATCTCTCGTTGGTGTAATTGTTGCTGTGCATTTTGTTCGATTCATGTTTGAGATTTCTGTTGAGACGTGTTTAGGTTGATAGGCTGGTTGTCGTTGGGGGGTTTTGGGAGGCTTTGCTTGCTGGTGTTATGGTTCTCCCCGTTCTTGGTGCTTCGAGACATGCGCCATGAGTCCATGACCCAAATTCATGAAAGCAGCGACGTGAACGGTGGTGTACAAGACAACAACGACCCTGAATTGTGCGGCGTATCGCATCCGCCCAAGCGCCACATCCACATAGATGCGTAGGGATTACAATATTACAACTTGACCAGTTATCGTTTACATGATACTAAACAATCATAAACATATTTAATTAAGTAACGCAAACACAATCGTCAAAATATTAATTAAGGATTACAATGATATAACATGTGCTTAACTCATCAAGTTAGGTACTTATATCCATATATAGCAATATAAAACCATGGGTCTATTGGGATACTTTGTTTCCGATCAGTGGAAAACCTTCAATTTTATAGAAACAATATTTCATATTGTACTCTTGATTATTTAATCTTAATTGTTCTTAGTTGTTTACAATTAATTGTCCTCTAATTTGTGTACACGGTAATTGCTATTATTTTGCGCCTACAATTTTTTGAAGTGATATCTCTTTACTAAGAGGCCATATACCTGCTCCCAATATATGCATGTCATCTGATTTTAAAAATAAGTTTTAGTGCATCATCACTGATTTAGGCTTAGAATCTTCTCGTGCTTGTGATGTGTTTGATCTAGTGTATACTTGCAAAGCACATGATTCCTACATTGTCCCTAGGAAACATGTCATGCAAATAGTATTTTTTGCATGTGCAAATTGTGGCTAATTTTATTTAAATAATACACAGAAATTATTTAATTCTAGAAATAATACGTGTTTTTATTTTTTTGCAAAAATAGGATCCAGTCGTCTTCGTCAACGACGGCATTGACTTGTCGTCATTGCTGTGGACGAGAGGGCCCACTCGGCCACGCGGAGGACGTTTAGTGGCTGGGCCACGTCGACGCAGTCATGGGGCGGGCTTGTCGTCCTCGCTGGCTTGTCGTCCTCGTCGACGACGACAGGTGCGGGCCTTGTCGTCCACGCCAACGACGACAAGGACCACGCCATGCGGCCACCGATCGCCCGGCCACGCTTCTCCTCTCTCTCTTTCCTTCTTTCTTCTTCCTGCTGCGTGTTTTTCGTTTCCTCTCACTCCTCCCCACACAAACCGAATTAAATCGCCATTTTAGACCAATAATCTTCACATTTGCCACCATAAATCGGTGCTAGAAGGTTGAGAGAAGCTAGGGGAACTCCGATCTCTTGATGGGATAGCTCGTGGAGGTTGTGGTGATGGTTGGCGGGTGGGGGTGATGGTGGTCGTGGAGGGCTGCATGGTGGTGCTGGAGGCCTGCATTGTGGTGGTTCTGCTCGTGTTGGTGCGTCGTTGATTCGAGACTGCCGGACGGCGTTGCCTCTCATGCTTCAAGGGTATGATTCGACGGTCATATGCTTTATTTGTGACGGTAGTAAATATTGTTGTGCTATATTTGTTATATGTATGAACATGCGTTGTTAAGAAATAGTTTGTGACGGTAGTAAATATTGTAGCTATATTTGTAGTAAATATTTGTAGGTATCTTAACGATGGTCAATATTTATTTATGTCAGCGGAGATGTCTGATTTAGTGAAATCAGGTTTTTCTATGGTCCTGGTAGAGTCCAAATGTGTGAAACGGGAGCTGATCTGAGTGAGTTTGCTTATATAGATGTTGACCTCCCTGTCGTGGGTTTGTCACGTCAGGTGTCATAGATGACTTCGTAGGTGTGGGATTATGCGAGTCAAGCATCTCCGAGCTTGGGATCGCAGGAACAAAGATCAACACAGATTTACCCAGGTTCGGCCCCCTCAATGTGAGGTAAAAGACCTACTTCCTGCCTACCCTAGATTGGTATTGATATGATAATCGAGGTGTTACAATGGAGGCGATCCGATCTGGTACTCGCCGTATGAGCTAGGGTTTGGGGCTTGATAGCTTGACCCGCTCTAAGTCCTGCGAGTCCTCTTTATATACACAGAGGCTCGCTAGGTTACAAAAGGAAACTTCCCCATAAGGAATACATCCACAGAGGCCTACTCGGAGACTACTTGGTCTTCACGTCCTCCGGGATATGTCTTCTAGATCTTTCCCCTTATGGCGGTTCAATATTGGGCTTGCTCCCAAGTGGGCCTTCGTCCGTGCGAGTAAGTTAAGTCGCACTGGGCCGCGGGTTAATCCAGAAAGTATTCCCCCGACATTAGCCCCCAAGCGTGGCCTGAACTTCATAGTATTTCTTGATCTTGAATGCTTAGGCCGCGCTTTTCCTTGTTTCGGACTTATAATTGTGCAAGTTTGGCCTTGACTCGCACCTGGAAGATCATCTGACTTCGTGAGCTTCTTTTAGAGTATCCTGATAGCTTCAGAACTTGATGACGATCTATCTTCAAATTTTTGATGATAATATGATATAGCCCCCAAGGATTGAGAGGATGTTATGTGGTAATCATCTCAATTCTTCTCAGAGAACTCTGAAGGTCATCACCTGTAACTTGATATCATGAATAAAACAATTGTTAAGTTACAAGTAATTGTAATTGGTGTTGCCGTACTATAAGCAGTACATCGACCTCTAGTTAGGCCATCTGAATCCTTAAGTGGGCACTCGCGCGACTCAGTATTTCCTAGGAATATGTGTGTTCAGGGTCGAGAGCGGCCATGATAGGCAATCAAGCTCGATTGACGCCACACCCCAGTACTTTGGCCACATAATGCGAGTAGCAATCCAACTTAAGGTAAATTTGATAATTGCCAATAAATCGGCTGTTTCAGGGTAACAAAGACCCCAAGAAACATAATGATATTGCCATGATAGGCTAAGCTATGATAAGCTTTGATTATGATGACACATAAGGTCGCGCCTAGGTGGCAACCGAGTGTTATACATAGGGTTGGATCGCGCGTAGGTGGCGATCCATGGTGGTCGGTCGCGCCTAGGTGGCGACCAGAGATGATACAAAGTTTACGGCCGCGCCTAGGTGGCAGCCGGTTTCTGATACAAGGGTCGATCGCGCCTGGGTGGCGATCAGATGTTGCATAGGTCGCGCCTAGGTGGCGACCAAAGTTGAAGTTCTAGCCCTGAGTGGCTGTGATGATACTCAGCTATAAAGCTGGAAAGGATGATGCTTGGCTCTGATTAGCCTTTTCTTATGTATAGTACGGTCGCAGGTGTGCGACGTTCCAAGGGCGAGGTGCCTCGAGACGATCCTCGAAATCATGGCGTTCGCTGCTTTCTTCCCTTACATCCAGCAGGTAGTACGACCCATTGTTTAGCTTCTTGCTGATGATGTAGGGTCCTTCCCATGGAGAGGACAGCTTATGCATTCCCTTGTGATCTTGTTTAAGTCGCAGTACTAGGTCGCCTTCTTGAAAGGTGCGGGTTTTGATGCGTCTGGCATGATAGCGTCGCAAGTCTTGTTGATATACTGCTGACCTTGATGCTGCCAAGTCTCTAACCTCTTCTAATGTGTCCACCGAGTCTTGCCGAGCTATCTCATTATCTGTCTCGATGTAAGCCGCAACTCTTGGTGAATCATGTATGATATCGCTGGGCATGACTGCTTCTGCTCCATAGACCATGAAATATGGTGTAAATCCTGTGGATCTGTTAGGGGTTGTTCTCAAGCTCCACAGTACTGCTGGCAGTTCTTCCACCCAACATCCTGGAGATGCTTCGACCTTTTCAATAAGGCGCGGCTTAATTCCATGGAGAATTTCCTGGTTAGCTCGCTCAGCTTGTCCATTGCTCTGCGGGTGTGCTACTGACGTGAGGTCCAATCTTATCCCATTGTCTGCGCAAAATATCTGTGTAGCCCCTTCAGAGGTGTTGCTCCCATTGTCTGTAATGATACTATGGGGGTAACCGAAGCGGAATATGACCTTCTTCAAGAACTTGACTGCTGTTTCAGCCTCGCAATCTCCCACAGGTTCTGCTTCTATCCACTTTGTGAATTTGTCCACCATGACTAAGAGGTGAGTTTTTCCGTTTGAAGACCGTCTGAAAGGCCCTACCATGTCAAAACCCCATACGGCAAAAGGCCATGTGATGGGTATTGTGCGAAGTGCTTGGGCTGGCATATGATCTTGCCTAGCGTATCTTTGACATCCATCGCACACTCTGACAATTTGCTCTGCGTCTGCTAATGCTGTTAACCAGAAGAATCCATGTCGGAACGCCTTTGCCACCAAAGATCTTGACGAAGCATGATGGCCACAATCGCCTGAATGAATTTCGTGCAAGATTTTTCGTCCCTCTTCTGGTGAGACACATCTTTGAATGCTCCTGATACGCTGCGCTTGTATAATTCGTTGTTGATGATTGTATAGGCCTTTGATCGTCGTATGATTTTGCGCGCCTCAATTTCATCGTCCGGCAGCACTCCGCGACTTAAATATGCCATGTATGGCTCTGTCCATCCTGGCTGTTCATGCAGGGCTGCGACTAAAGTTGAATCATCCTCTGGCTCTGCAATGTCAATCTCTGCTGGAGGTTTGACTGATGGATTGTGCAGTTCATCCAGGAAAACATTGGGTGGGACTGACTGTCTATTGGATCCAAGCCGAGACAGGGCATCCGCAGCTTCATTTTGTCTCCGATCAATATGTTCAACTTGGTATCCAGTGAAATGTCCAGCAATTCTGTCCACCTCTCTCCTATATGCAGCCATGTTCGCATCCTTGCTGTCCCACGTTCCGGAGACCTGCTGTGCCACCAAGTCTGAATCGCCAAAACAGCGTATACGACTGATGTTCATCTCCTTTGCTATACGTAGACCATGAAGCAGTGCCTCGTACTCCGCCACGTTATTTGTGCAGTTGAAGTGTATCTGTAACACATACCGCAGCTTGTCTCCCTTGGGAGATGTCAGAACAACTCCAGCCCCCGAGCCTTGCAACTGTCTTGACCCATCAAAATGCATGGTCCAGTATTTGGTTTCTGCCATGCTAGGAGCAACTTGGATTTCTGTCCAATCGTTAATAAAATCTGCAAGGGCTTGCGACTTAATTGATGTGCGCGGCTCGTAACTGATGTGATGTGGTCCCAACTCGATCGCCCACTTAGCGACTCTTCCAGTAGCTTCTCGATTACGAATGATATCTGCCAATGGTGCTGAACTCACCACAGTTATTGGATGCTCTTGGAAGTAGTGCTTCAGCTTGCGACTCGCCATGAACACTCCAAACACCAACTTCTGCCACTGTGGGTAACGCTGTTTGGAAGCTGTGAGGACTTCGCTCACGTAGTATACTGGTCTCTGGACAGGGTATTCCTTTCCGTTTCTTGTCTCTCCACAACCATGACAGCACTCACAGCGCGGGAATTTGCCGCTATGTATAGTAGCATTGGCTCTTTATCTTTTGGAGCCGCCAGAACTGGAGCATTGTCAATTGATGTTTCAAGGCTGTCAGAGCTTCGTCGGCCTCTGCGTCCCAAACGAAGGTGTCTGATTTTTTCAACAGTCTGTACAAAGGTAGTGCTTTCTCTCCCAATCTTGATATAAAGCGACTCAAAGCTGCTACGCAACCAGTAAGCCGCTGTACATCTTTTATCTTTTCTGGCTTTTGGAGATCCATCACGGCCTTTATCTTGTCAGGATTGGCCTCAATGCCTCTTTCTGATACTATGAATCCCAATAGCTTTCCTGCTGGTACTCCGAAAACGCACTTTGTGGGGTTGAGCTTCATGTTGTATTTTCTGAGATTTGTGAATGTCTCTGCCAGATCACCAATAAGATCCTGGCTAACTTGCGATTTAATCACAATATCATCCACGTAGGCATGAACGTTGCGACCTATTTGCTCATGTAGGCAATTCTGAATGCATCTTTGGTAAGTCGCACCTGCGTTCTTCAACCCAAAGGGCATGCTGACGTAACAAAAAGCTCCGAAGGGTGTGATGAAGGACGTCTTTTCTTGGTCCTCCTCTTCATCTTGATTTGATGGTAGCCTGAATAGGCGTCCAAAAAGCATAACAGCTCGCACCCAGCAGTTGAATCAATTACTTGGTCGATTCTTGGCAAAGCAAATGGATCCTTTGGACAAGCTTTGTTAAGACTGGTGTAATCAACGCACATTCGCCACGTACCGTTCTTTTTCATAACCAATACTGGATTTGCCACCCATTCCGGATGGTATACCTCTGTGATGAATCCTGCAGCCAGCAAGCGAGCTATTTCCTCTCCTATTGCCTTTCTCCTGTCATCATGAAAACGCCGTAGTGGCTGCTTCACTGGTTTAGCCGCAGGGTTCACTTTGAGGCTATGTTCTGCTAATTCTCTTGGTACCCCTGGCATATCTGACGGCTTCCATGCGAAGATGTCTTTATTTTCCTGGAGAAAAGCGACGAGGGCCTTCTCCTGCTCTTCTTCCATGTGTGCTCCAATGCTAGTTTGCTTGGATGAGTCGCCAGGAACAAGATTTATCTGCTTAGTGTCCTGGGCCGCTTTGAATTTCATTGGTGGCTCGGCAGATGGCGTGGTAACCACACTCATATCGTTTGGGTCCACCTGCGACTTATAACCTTTTAGTTCTTCCGCGGCACAGGCGGATTCTGCGAAAGCCGCATCTCCTTTCTCACATTCTATTGCTTTTTCTCTATCTCCGTACACTGTGATGACCCCTTTTGGTCCTGGTATCTTCAACTGTAGGTACACGTAGCATGGCCTGGCCATAAACTTAGCAAAGGCCGTTCTTCCAAACAAGGCGTGATATGGGCTTTGGAATTTTACCACTTCGAAGCTTAGGAATTCACTTCTAAAGTTCTCTTCTGTTCCAAAAGTTACCCCTAGGGTTATTTTCCCCACTGGCCGTGCGGACCTTCCTGGGACAATGCCGTGAAATACTGTTGACGTGGGCTGCAGGCTGGAATCCTTGAGTCCTAGACGCTGGAAAGTATCGTAGTACAAGATATTAATGCTGCTTCCTCCATCCATAAGCACTTTGGTCAGCTTGTATCCTGCAACGTATGGTGCCACAACCAGTGCCAACTTGCCAGGTTCCCGTACCTGTGGCGGGTGGTCGTCGCGACTCCAGGTTACCGCGTATTCTGACCACCTTAACCAAGCGGGTGTTGCTGGTATCACGGCGTTCACCTGCTGACTTCTCCGGCTCAATTTCTCTTCTCTTTTGGAGGTATCGATAACTATTGTGTGATACTGCCCCGTCTGCCTGGGGTTACTCGCGCCGTGCTGCCCAATGTTTGTGTTATGAGCCGCACTAGGGTTTCCTTCATGGGAATTCCCCCCGTTGTGTTGGCTCTCTTCTTTCCACTTTTTGTAATAATGGCATTGCGCCTTGGTATGGTCCGCTGGCCGTCCATCACCTGTCGCATGAAGGTCGCATGGCCGGTTGAAAACTTCTTGCATATTGATTGGACGGGAGCCGTATCCTCGACCCCTTCCACGCTGGCCTCTGAATCCTCCACGCGTATTGGCGACGAGCCCTGAGTGACCATCTTCGCTTTTGCGTTTGTTTTGACTCGTGTTGTTGTGGCTCGTTTGCTGCTGCTGGGGCTTGTTGGAGTTTTTCTTTCCTTTTGCAGCAACCTCCTCTTCTTCTCCGTCTGACGCGTCTCTGGTTTTGTCTGAGCTGGCATATTTGTTAGCCGCAGCCATCACCTCGCTGAGGCTCTTGACTTTATCCTTCATGCGACCCAGCTTATGAATCAGCGGCTCAAACTTGCAGTTTTTCTCCATCACCAGGACGGCTGAGCTTGGTGGTATATTATCTGAGGAGTGTATTATTTCTGCCACCCTTTTCATCCAATGGCGACTTGACTCGCCTTCCTTCTGGACACAACGCTCTAAATCTTCTATATTGCAGAGTCGCTTGCAAGTTCCTTGGAAGTTCTTAATGAAGGCATCCTTCAGTTCCTCCCAAGTATTTATAGAGTTGGGAGGCAAATTTTGCAGCCATATGTGCGCTGCTCCTTCTAGCATCATGTTTAGGTAGCGTGCGCAGATCTCTTCAGATGCGTTTAGGATGCTCATGCCCATCTCGTAATTGTTGAGCCAAGTGGTTGGATCCATGCTGGCGTTATAGTTTGCCACCTTGCGTGGCCCTTTGAAATCTTCAGGAAAAGGTTCCGATCTGATCCTCTCAGTGAAACACGCCGGTCCCTTGAGTCGCGAGGACAGGGCTGTGGGTGCGCCTGCGGGGTTATCTGCGGGCCGCTTTTGCATCAATGGTGCATTCGCCTGCGCTTCTGCGACTTGCTCCTGCTGCCTCTGTGCGACTCCTGACACGTCCTCTGGTGGCCTGCTCTGGACGCTTCTTTCTGCTGTAATCCTGTGATTGGCTGGTACGAGGGGCAGCTGTGCTTCGGCTTCCGCCCTATTGGCTTGTTGCAGGACTGCCGTACTTAGCATCTGAATCGCGCGCCGCGCCTCAGCATTGACCGGGTCATCGCCTGTTGGTACCATCTGAGTCAAGATATTAGCCGCAGCATACATATTATCGACAGGGTTCTGGTAATGGCCCTGTGGGGTGTGAAACCTCCTTGGTTGTTGCTGGGTCTCTTGATTTGTTGGTACCCTTCCTTCCGCAGTCGTCTGGATTCCGTCCCGCGGCTGGAGTGAGCGGGATTTCCACTGTTGGTTGAGTCGCGCGCAGCTGTGTTTGCGGGTCAACCTGTTGTTGAGTCGCAGCCAGCGCGGCTACTCTCTGCCGCTCCTGTTGGATTCCTTGGTTTATCTGATCGAGCCTGCGGCGCTCTTCTTCCATCCTTCGAACCTCATACAGGAGCTCGGCCCTGGCGGCCTCAATTTCTGTTGCACGGAGGGCGGCGTTCGTGGCTGACACAGGGACAAGAAGTGGGTTGCTTGGGGGTGCCGATGCCTCGGTTTCTCCAGCAGTTCCTGATGCACCTGCTCCTCCGGCCATGTAAACCGCGACTTGTGCCATCTCTTGATCTGGTGATGATGTGATTTCTGGTGGGTAACCCCAGCAACTTTCTTCAAAGGCAGGTATGATGGACCCAAACTCTTGCGAGTCCATGCTTTCCACGGATTCTTCCCCGTCATCGGCGACTTCTTCTACTGAATCGCCTTCCTGGACCGATCTAACGGACCTGCCACCGATGAAGCCGACGAAGACGTTGATGGATCCGAACGGGATGACGTGGCCGGTCTCCAAATAATCTGCTTCCGGCCCCCAGCTTGAATCGTCGATGAGGGGTGTGCCATTGACCGTGATGATACGGCCAACAACAAGATCTTCAGCTCCCTTCATGGATCCTGCGCGGAACGTGACGCTCTTGACCGCAGGCCCCACGGTGGGCGCCAACTGTCGTGGGTTTGTCACGTCAGGTGTCATAGATGACTTCGTAGGTGTGGGATTATGCGAGTCAAGCATCTCCGAGCTTGGGATCGCAGGAACAAAGATCAACACAGATTTACCCAGGTTCGGCCCCCTCAATGTGAGGTAAAAGACCTACTTCCTGCCTACCCTAGATTGGTATTGATATGATAATCGAGGTGTTACAATGGAGGCGATCCGATCTGGTACTCGCCGTATGAGCTAGGGTTTGGGGCTTGATAGCTTGACCCGCTCTAAGTCCTGCGAGTCCTCTTTATATACACAGAGGCTCGCTAGGTTACAAAAGGAAACTTCCCCATAAGGAATACATCCACAGAGGCCTACTCGGAGACTACTTGGTCTTCACGTCCTCCGGGATATGTCTTCTAGATCTTTCCCCTTATGGCGGTTCAATATTGGGCTTGCTCCCAAGTGGGCCTTCGTCCGTGTGAGTAAGTTAAGTCGCACTGGGCCGCGGGTTAACCCAGAAAGTATTCCCCCGACATTAGCCCCCAAGCGTGGCCTGAACTTCATAGTATTTCTTGATCTTGAATGCTTAGGCCGCGCTTTTCCTTGTTTCGCGACTTATAATTGTGCAAGTTTGGCCTTGACTCGTACCTGGAAGATCATCTGACTTGTAGCTATATTTGTAGTAAATATTTGTAGGTATCTTAACGATGGTCAATATTTATTTATGTTAGCGGAGATGTCTGATTTAGTGAAGATCAGGTTTTTCTATGGTCCTGGTAGAGTCCAAATGTGTGAAACGGGAGCTGATCTGAGTGAGTTTGCTTATATAGATGTTGACCTCCCTGTCGTGGGTTTTTCACGTCAGGTGTCATAGATGACTTCGTAGGTGTGGGATTATGCGAGTCAAGCATCTCCGAGCTTGGGATCGCAGGAATAAAGATCAACACAGATTTACCCAGGTTCGGCCCCCTCAATGTGAGGTAAAAGACCTACTTCCTGCCTACCCTAGATTGGTATTGATATGATAATCGAGGTGTTACAATGGAGGCGATCCGATCTGGTACTCGCCGTATGAGCTAGGGTTTAGGGCTTGATAGCTCGACCCGCTCTAAGTCCTGCGAGTCCTCTTTATATACACAGAGGCTCGCTAGGTTTACAAAAGGAAACTTCCCCCATAAGGAATACATCCATAGAGGCCTACTCGGAGACTACTTGGTCTTCACGTCCACCGGGATATGTCTTCTAGATCTTTCCCCTTATGGCGGTTCAATATTGGGCTTGCTCCCAAGTGGGCCTTCGTCCGTGCGAGTAAGCTAAGTCGCACTGGGCCGCGGGTTAACCCAGAAAGTATTCCCCCGACACTCCCAGCTCCTCAAACATGGTCTATAAGTGAGGTCAAAAATTGGGTGACGGAAAGTTTAGGGCTTGATAGTCAGACACAGACCGTCAGTGTTCATGCTTGGTGGAGCAATTCAAGGACAAATATTTACTTCGTTTTGAAACCACTGGAGTCTGATTCTAAATGGGCGGGATGGTTAAAAGGTTGCGCAAAAAGGAATTGTTCTCCTTCTGCCCTAGTTCTTCCCGCCTTCAACGAGGTCAGTGTCCCTGAGGACGAGTTTTCTGCCCATGAAGGTGAGGGTGCTTATGATCCTGGCCAGGGAAGTGAACCGATGGACATGTCTATGTCAAATTATGGGTCTGATTTTGGTGGAGGTGGGTACGAGTCAGGCCAGAGCAGTCAAGTTGAAGGAGAAAATGAGGTAAATGACAGTGGGGAGGTGGATGGCGACGAGGTAGACGGGCAAATGAACGGGCACATGCAGAACGAGATGGAAGCTGAAGATATAGATGGCTATAGTACTGAAGGCGATGATTCCGATGAGTCAGACGGAGAAGAGAACGTAGATGAGGTACCAAATCCTGCAGCATGGGATCGGGACTTCTCTACGACCATGACCGACATATGACACTTCTGCGTCCAGACAGCACGCGGTAATATTTTGTTTCTTTTCACTAATTCATCTATCGGGTACATGCTATCACACACACATATATATATATATATATATATATATATATATATAGTCCGTTATATTTCTATTGTCAGGCTAATTTGACACAGGAGATTCAGAATGAGTTCGCTGAGTATGGATGTTCTCTTTCCACTGGCCCTCTTTTGTACCACGGGAGGAGCCGATGTCCTGGATCAGGAGGCTGGAGGGAAAACTACGGGACGTCTACGCGACACTCACGTGCACCCGCACAGAGGACGTTGTTCGCCACCCAGCTAGACAACGGCCCCCGCGCCCCCTTCACGACGCCAGCAGCGGCAACAGCAGCAGATGAATCAGGAGCAGCATCAGCATGAGGAGGAGCAGCATCAGCACGATGAGCAGCATCAGGAGCAGCATCAGCACGACGACCAGCACCATCACCGACAAGAGCCGCATCCACGTATATCAGCACATTCTAGGCCACCTCCTCCCGACCAACCAGGAGGCTCGACGTGGCAGGGTCCCACTTCCAGTTACGGATATGGGCCACAGTCTCCACCTCAGTACCGAGGTCCCGCCCCGTCATACCATGATTACGGTACATATATTGTTTTTCAAATTTCAATTGGGCCCGCGTATTTCTTACGTACTAACGATTCCATCTGTAGGATCCTATGGACATCATGCGGGTACGTCCGGACACCAGGCGTCCGGATCTGGATCAGCGTGGGGGAGTGACCAAGAGGGGGGGACACTGCAGGAGATGTCCCACTGGATGAGCATTTTTGACACTGCAGGATACCCAATGCAGCCGTCACAGGTCACATTCAGCAGACTCCTCCACCATACCCCACACAGGATACATAGCATAACGTGGACTTCACAGTGCCTCGTCAAAACAGGGCACCACACAGGTATATGTGGTCGACGCCCACCCAGCCCCCTCCTCGTGATCCTCGGCCACGCAGGGCCAGTGATATCTTTGGGTCATTCGTATTTAGGATGTATGAGACATATATGTATTTCGATTTGTATGTGAGACATATTCATATTTATGTTTGTATGAGACATATTATCTACGTACGAGACATATTATTATCTATGTAGAAGACATATTATTATCTATGTACGAGACATATCCTTCCACATTGCATCGATAAATTAATCTAACATACAACTACAACTCTACGTTACAACTTCAGTACTTCTACATACCGGATCTTAAAGATACTTGTAAATAATACATGAAACTCAACGTAACTAATTCTAATCAACGACTTCACTTCCCTCTACCACGTGTTCGTGATGGAGGCATGAAGTCATCATCACTATTTCATCGGCGACAGCCTTCGATGCGCCAACACTCTTAAACTTACGTCTGCATTTGCCTCTTTTAGGAGGCATGAAATCATCATCACTGTCATCTTTGGCCTTTGATATAGCCCTCTTCACGTCATCAGCGTACAATGCATTCTGTGGGCGCCCATCAGGACAAGCGCCAAAAAGAGCTTCCATCCAACCAAAATGAGGGATCTCTTTGTTCAAAAACTGTGCGTCTGCGGACAAGCGCTGCACAAGAACAATAGCAGAGGAAAATATTTCAGGCAAATAACACTATATTCTAACATAATATAACTTCTGTACTCAGTTACCTCCACATGAAATGCATAGGCCTCCCGCGAAAAATGGATTATCTTTGACTTAGGTGTCATAGGCATGTCCCGTAGACCCGCCTCGATATCTTTTAGCTCATTCACTCTCTGCCACTTCCACCGCCACCCATCAATTTAATCTAAAATTTCTTCAGGGTCATATGCGGGATATTGTATTTTTTGGCTATAGTTTCTCTCAGCTCACAAATGTTTCCCCACTCACTAACTAGCTCCCTATAATAGCTCTTCGCCCTACCCTCCCTAATACTACCATCAGTCCATTTTACTGCTTCTTACAGAATACACCATGACCTATGTTCTGAACTAGGACCTGAACTACCAGACATCCTTCCTATGCGACTAAGAAAATCACAACGCACCACACACCTCCATCACAACGTCTGCTGGGGTATATATAAGCTCACCCGGGAGAAAAAGAGCGGGAGAAAAATGGCGGGAGGAAAAGGGCAGGAGAAGATGGGCGGAGAAAAAGGGCGGGAGAAGATGGCGGGAGAAAAAGGGGGGCGAAGATGGACAGGAGAAGAAGGGCGGGAGAAAAATGCGGAAACACAACGGCGGGAGACAAATTGGCGGAGCGACCGGAAACAAATTTTACAGGCAGGAAAAGAAAATGCATGCGCCAATCGTCGTTGCCAATGCCGAGAGGACCCTGTCGTCGTTGGTAAAGACGAGTTGACCCTGTCGTCCTCGTCAACGACGACTTTGCATGGCTTGGGAGGACGACAGGCCTGTCATCCTCGTCAACGACGACAGCCAGCAAGTCGTCCTCGTCAACGACGACAAGACCCTTGTCGGCTTCAGCAACGGCGACTGGATCCTATTTTTGCAAAAAAATAAAAACGCGTGTTATTTTCTGTAATTAAATAATTTTCGTGTATTATTAAAAAAATTAGCCAAATTGTGCTAGCCAAAATGTACTTTGCAAGTATGCTTTGCTACCTAGTTTGGTTAAAAATTAAAAATACCTCATTAAAGCATTTTTGGGACTAATTTCGTCCTTAATGGCATTATGGGAGGCTGGATGGTGTATTAGGCATCTCCAGCCGTTATGCCCCCCAGGCCGAAAAACGGCGCTATTTTGGCCCGCCTGGGGGGTGGGGGCAACGGCGCTATTCTAGTTTCAGGGGTGGCCCGATTCCCAGCCGTGCCCAAACCCAAGCCTTCGGCCCAAATATTCAAAAAGACAAAAATATGGCAAACTAGGCGAATTTCATTCATATATGGCGAAAAATTCGCCGATTACATATTACAAACTTAAAATAAAAACATAATAAAAGATAACTTGGCAATCTATGCCGTTCTACATGTCCAACTGGCTGTAGAACACGGTGTAGTCGCCGCCGTCGCCGTCGAAGCCGTCGGAGCCGCTCCCAGCGGGTTGTTGGGGCCTTCGCCGGCGTCTCCGTTGTGCCACCTGCTCGGCCCGGGCGCGCTGGGGCGTCCTCATCCTCGTCGCTCGGATCGAGGATGTAGTACTCCGGCGGCGGCAGTGGAGGCGGAATGCGACGGCCGCCAGTAGCTGCCGCGCGCTCGCGCTCCAGCTCCTCGAGGATGCGCCATTGGCGCTCCACCTCCTCCTCCGCGTACATCCTCGCCGACCATTCGTCGGCGATGTCGTCCGGCGCCGGAGAACCTCGTTGAACGAGGCCTCGAGGGCGAGCCTCTCGCCGGGGAACTCCTCCTCCAGCGCCCCCATCCTGGCCGCCGCCCTGAGGTAGTCCAGTGGCGCCTGCCACTCTTCCGACGCCTTCTTCTTGCCCTCCGTCTTGGGCTTGACGAGGCGGCGGAAGAGTCGACGGGGCGGCGACGCGGGGTGATGACGTGAAACACACGTTCGTTGGGAGACCCCAAGAGGAAGGTATGATGTAGTCAGCAGCAAGTTTTCCCTCAGAAAGAAACCAAGGTTATCGAACCAGTAGGAGCAGCTACTCTTCAGAAGGTTGTCAACGGCGCCAGAAAAATAGCTGTCGCAGGGAGTCTGGACTGTTGACGTGGAATCTACACACAACACAATCAAACTACTTTGCCCCAACGAAACAGTGAGGTTGTCAATCTCACTGGCTTGCTGAAAACAAAGGATTAAACGTATGGTGTGGAAAATGAGTATTAAATTGCAGAGAATGAAAAAGGAACATTTTGCAGTTTGTGGTTGTTTAATCAGTGTAAAAGAATGGATCGGGGTCCACAGTTTACTAGTGGTGTCTCTCCATAAAAGATAACTAACATGTTGGGTGAACAAATTACAGCTGGGCAATTGACGAATAGTGAGCGCATGACAATGCATATACATGACATGTTGACTACTATGATATTTAATTGGGCATTACGACAAATACATAGACCGTTATCCAACAGCATCTATGACTAATAATCCACCGTCGGGTTGTCATCCGAGTTTCCCGTTGGTATTAAGTTGCAAGCAACGGATAATTGCATTAAGTAAAGTGCATAATGTAAACAAACACATATGCCCGTGGACATAGCATCGTTAGGTTATCCCTAGTGGCAACAGCACATCCACAACCTAAATTTTTTGTCACTGTCTCAGGTTAAACGGAGACATGAACCCACTATCTAGCATAAATACTCTCTCTTGGAGTTACAAGCATCTACTAGGCCAAATCATCTACGAGTAACGGAAAGCATGCAAGATCTTAAATAACATATGAGATAGATTGATAATCAACTTGACATAATATTCAATATTCATCGGATCCCAGCAAACACAACATGTAGCATTGCAATAATATGATCTTGATCATGTAGGGTAGCTCACAAGATCTAAACATGATGGCACAAAGTGGAGAGACAACCATCTAGCTACTGCTATGGACCTGTAGTCCAAGGATGAACTACTCACGCATCACTCCGGAGGCAGGCATGGCGATGTAGAAGCCTCCGGTGACGATTTCCCTCTCCGGCAGGGTGCCGGGAAGAGGTTCTGAACCCTCCCGAGCTAGGGTTGACGACGGCGGCGTCTCTGGATCTTTTCGTGGATATTTGCTCAGGTACTTAGGGTTTTCACGTCGGGGGGAATAAGTAGGCGAAAGGGCGGCGGCTGCGGACCCCCGAGGGACCCACACCACCCTAGGGCGCGGCAGAGGGGGGGGGGCGCGCCCTAGGTGCGTGTGGCCTCCTGGTGGCCCTCCTCTGCTGCTCCTTCGCTCCGTCAGGCGTGTTCTGGAAAAATAGGCACCCCCGTGTAGTTTCGTCCAATTCCGAGAATATTTCCAGACTAGCTTTTCTGGAATACAAAAACAGCAGAAAACAGGAACTGGCACTTCGGCATCTTGTTAATAGGTTAGTCCCAAAAAATGTATAAAAGTGATATAAAGTAGATGCAAAACATGTAGCAATTGGTATAAAACAAGCATGGAACATCAAAAATTATAGATACGTTTGAGACGTATCAGCATCCCCAAGCTTAGTTCCTACTCGTCCTCGAGTAGGTAAACGATAAAAACAAAATAATTTTTGAGGTGACATGCTACCATCATAATCTTGATCATATAATATTGCAAGGCACATGTAAATGAATGAAGTGATCCAAGTCAATGGTCTATAATTTGCTAGCAAATAGATAATGAGTAAACAATGAATCACACAAGCTAAACGTTTTCATGAATAGTACTTTCGAGACAAGCATCAAACAGTTTTGCATAAGTGTTAACTCATAAAGCAATAGTTTCTAATAAAAGGTATTCAATCAACACAAAGGAAGAATTTAGTTTCAGCATTTGCTTCAACTTTCAACATATTTATCTCATGGATATTGTCAACACAAAGTAGTATAACAAGTTCAATACATTGCATATAACGCATGTTGTAACAAAGTTGACACTAGTGTTTGCTTGTGGAAGACAGAAAGAATAGGAAAACTGACTCAACATAAAAGTAAAAGAAAGGCCCTTCGCAGAGGGAAGCAGGGATTAAGTCATGTGCTAGAGCTTTTAGGTTTTTGAAAGCATATAGAGATTGCATAAAATATTTGATACTCCTCCCAACCTTGCTAACACAAGCCATGGCTAACCGAATCCTCGGGTGCCTTCCATCAATCACATACCATGGAGGAGTATCTATTTTTGAGAGGTGTTTGTTAATTGTCAACGAATGGTAGCGGGTGAGAACAGTATTCTACCTGTCGAACGGACTTTTAAGAGCGGCTCCCATGAAGGACGTTATTTCTACCAGCAAGGCAGATCATCCCTCTTTCTCTTTGGTTTACACACATTCAGGTATTTCACTGTTTGTCATTGCTTACTGATGAATCAGGGCAAAAGTGTGAAGAGAATTAATTGGTTAAAGTTGTAATTAATTGGGACTGGGCACCCCGTTGCCAGCTCTTTTTGCAAGTTATTGGATAAGCGGATGTATATGCCACTAGTCCAGGTGTAAAAGTCCACTCGACAAATAGAATAAAGAATAACCACACTAATTCCTCATGAGCTAGTAAACATTGACACAAAAAGGGAATAATAACATTTTGAATAATTTAAAGGTAGCACATGAAAAATTTACTTGGAGTGGCAAGGAAATACCACATATAGGTAGTTATGGTGGACACAAATGGCATGGATTTTGGCTCAAGGATTTGGATGCACGAGAAGCATTCCCTCTCAGTACAGAGTTTAGGCTAGCAAGGTTATGTAAGCAAACAAGAATATCAACCCGTACACCAAGTTTTATATGACAAACATATTGCAAACGTTATAAGACTTCATACCGTCTTCCTTGTTAACCAAACCCTGTTATTAGAAAATATCTAGACCTTAGAGGTACCACCGATGCAAACCAAATTTTCAACAAGCTTTACGGTAGTTCTTCACTAATAGGCTTAACTCATGTGATGCACAATTTAATCATGATCTACTTGTTAACTCAAAACAATTGACAAGCATCAAGTTATCCATTTTAGTGATCTACAAGATTAAGCAAGTTTTTCCTTATACCAATTACCACATGCAACATTTTCTGAACCAACCAAACACCAATCAATTTATTTCATCAACTCTCCAAACAAATATAAGTGAAGCAAGAGAGTACTTTCTACAAAAGAAAGCTAATAGCTCTGACAAGAGATACATGAAAACAAGAGCTAAAAGCTGAACAGCGCTAGATATGAATACTCAACAAATATAAGTGAAGAATAGGAGTATTCTCATGAAAAAGCGGAGCGTGTCTCTCTCCCAATCAAGAATGCTAGGGTCCAGTCAAGCTTTATTGAAAATAAAACTGCAATACTGAAAATAAAAGCACACAGACGCTCCAAGAAAAGCACATATGATGTGAAAGAATTAAAATATAGTTTCACTAGAGATGACCTGATAATTTTGACGATGAAGAAGGGGATGCCTTGGGCATCCCCAAGCTTAGACGCTTGAGTCTTCTTGAAATATGCTGGGGAGATCCATGGGAGCCTCCCCAAGCTTAAGCTCTTCACTCTTCTTGATCCTATTATATCATCCTTCTCTCTTGACCCTTGAAAACTTCCGTCACACCAAACTCAAAGTAGATCTCATTAGAGGGTTAGTGCATAATCAAAAATTCACATGTTCTATAAAGACGCAATATGATTTGTTACTTTAAACATTAGCTACAGCCACTGATGTTATGTGAAGCTCTTCCACCCAAAAAAGAATTTCACTCAACACTAGTAAAAGAGAGAATGCAAAAAATAAAAAGGCATAATCTGTCTAAAACAGAACAGTCCGCAAAGACGAATTTTTTCGAGGCACTTACGACGCTCAGATCGAAAAACTCTGAACTAATGAAAGTTTCAGACATTCATAAAGATTACGCACAAAAATTTCAGATTTAATTAACAATCTGGTGATTTTAGGAATTTCGTACAGTGAACAGCAAAAATCTGTTTCTGCGCAGCAATCAAAATTAAGCATCATCTTAGCATTAGAGGCTACTCTTGGCACAACAATGCGAGAAAATAAAGATACAAAGGAGTTGCTACAGAAGTAAACAAACTCCTTGACTAATACTGAAAATAAAAGATAATGGGTTGCCTCCCAAAAGCGCTTTCTTTAATGCCTTTTAGCTAGGCTAGAAGATTTTAATGATGCTCTCATAAGAATAAGAGTTGAAAAACAAAAGAGAGCATCAAGAGGCAAATATCAAACACATTTAAGTCTAACCCACTTCCTATGCAAAGGAATCTTGTAACAAAATAAATTATTGAAGCATAAAGCAACTAGCATAGAAAGATGAAACAAATATAGCTTCAAAACTTTCAACATAAAGAGAGGTGTTTTAGTAACTTGAAAACTTTTACAACCATATTTTCCTCTCTCATAATAACTTTCAGTAGCATCATGAACAAACTCAATAATATAACTATCACATAAAGCATGCTTTTCATGATCTACAAACACATAATTTTTATTAAGCTAAAAAACAGTAGGGTTATCAAACCCACTTTTGACAATAGTAGTATAATTAATATCATTAGGCAATATAGGACCATCATCAAGAGCATTATCATATATAACATTAGGGAGCACATTTTTACTTTCTGCAATTTCCTCTTTTACTTGAGTCAAGGAGGATGTTTTTTCAAATTTATCAAAAGAGATATTTCAATAGAATCATGACATTCAACAGTATAGCACTCTTCCTCCTTAGATAGGCGTGGAGGGCAATCATATAATGTAAGAGTTAAAGAGTTACTATCATTAGAAGGTAGATCCTCCTTTTGTTCATCACTCTCTTCCTCTTTTTCATCCAATGAGCTTTCAGCAGTTTCTTCTCCCACAGGTTCCTGAAAGGTAGCAAGTTGTTCTGGAGAATAAATTTTCTCAAGAAATTCAGTGATATAAGGATTATCATTATAATATTCAAGGCAATAACCAAGTATAGCATAATTCTCAGTTCTACAAGGAGCATCATCATTTTGAATATAACCAGCAATTTCATAGGCACCCTTAAAAACAAAAAATTCTTCAATTCGCTCAAGATTACCAAAGTCATAATTTCCTTTAGCATAAGCAGCCAAAGTTTCATTATCATTATAATCACATTGGAAAGGGAGGTGTTTATGCCTTCTACAACATAAAGATTCATTAAAGCAGTAGGATTCATCATAAGTAGAGCACAAGTTTTTAGCAAAATAATTCAATCTACTTATTTGTTCCCATAAATATTTCCCTTTTTGAGACAAGCGGTATTCCTTATAGTAATTATGTTGTTCCTCCCGAACCCACTTAGCCAATAAGATTTTGTTTCAAACAGAGAAGACATTGATAGCAAATAAATAACTAGACATAATAACAAACCGAAATAAACTAGATGCAAGAAACTAATTTTTTTTGTTTTTGATAATTGAAAGCAAACAAGATAAAATAAACTAAGCAAGACAAAAACAAAGTAAAGAGATTGGAAGCGTGAAACTCCCCTTGCAGAAGACTGCTGTCTCCCCGGCAACGGCGCCAGAAAAATAGCTTGATGACGTGAAACACACGTTCGTTGGGAGACCCCAAGAGGAAGGTATGATGTAGTCAGCAGCAAGTTTTCCCTCAGAAAGAAACCAAGGTTATCGAACCAGTAGGAGCAGCAACTCTTCAGAAGGTTGTCAACGGCGCCAGAAAAATAGCTGTCGCAGGGAGTCTGGACTGTTGACGTGGAATCTGCACACAACACAATCAAACTACTTTGCCCCAACGAAACAGTGAGGTTGTCAATCTCACTGGCTTGCTGAAAACAAAGGATTAAACGTATGGTGTGGAAAATGAGTATTAAATTGCAGAGAATGAAAAAGGAAAGTTTGCAGTTTGTGGTTGTTTAATCAGTGTAAAAGAATGGACCGGGGTCCACAGTTCACTAGTGGTGTCTCTCCATAAAAGATAACTAACATGTTGGGTGAACAAATTACAGCTGGGCAATTGACGAATAGTGAGCGCATGACAATGCATATACATGACATGTTGACTACTATGATATTTAATTGGGCATTACGACATAATACATAGACCGTTATCCAACATCATCTATGACTAATAATCCACCGCCGGGTTGTCATCCAAGTTTCCCGTTGGTATTAAGTTGCAAGCAACGGATAATTGCATTAAGTAAAGTGCGTAATGTAAACAAACACATATGCCCGTGGACATAGCATCGTTAGGTTATCCCTAGTGGCAACAGCACATCCACAACCTTAGAACTTTTTGTCACTGTCCCAGGTTAAACGGAGACATGAACCCACTATCTAGCATAAATACTCTCTCTTGGAGTTACAAGCATCTACTTGGCCAAAGCATCTACGAGTAACGGAAAGCATGCAAGATCTTAAATAACATATGAGATAGATTGATAATCAACTTGACATAATATTCAATATTCATCGGATCCCAGCAAACACAACATGTAGCATTACAATAATATGATCTTGATCATGTAGGGCAGCTCACAAGATCTAAACATGATGGCACAAAGTGGAGAGACAACCATCTAGCTACTGCTATGGACCCGTAGTCCAAGGATGAACTACTCACGCATCACTCCGGAGGCAGGCATGGCGATGTAGAAGCCTCCGGTGACGATTCCCCTCTCCGGCAGGGTGCCGGGAAGAGGTTCTGAACCCTCCCGAGCTAGGGTTGACGACGGCGGCGTCTCTGGATCTTTTCGTGGATATTTGCTCAGGTACTTAGGGTTTTCGCGTCGGGGGGAATAAGTAGGCGAAAGGGCGGCGGTGCGGACCCCGAGGGCCCACACCACCCTAGGGCGCGGCAGAGGGGGGCCCGCGCCCTAGGTGCGTGTGGCCTCCTGGTGGCACTCCTCTGCTGCTCCTTCGCTCCGTCAGGCGTGTTCTGAAAAAAATAGGCACCCCCGTGTAGTTTCGTCCAATTCCGAGAATATTTCCAGACTAGCTTTTCTGGAATACAAAAATAGCAGAGGGGGGGCCCGCGCCCTAGGTGCGTGTGGCCTCCTGGTGGCACTCCTCTGCTGCTCCTTCGCTCCGTCAGGCGTGTTCCGAAAAAATAGGCACCCCCGTGTAGTTTCGTCCAATTCCGAGAATATTTCCAGACTAGCTTTTCTGGAATACAAAAACAGCAGAAAACAGGAACTCGCACTTCGGCATCTTGTTAATAGGTTAGTCCCAAAAAATATATAAAAGTGATATAGTCGATACAAAACATGTAGCAATTGGTATAAAACAAGCATGGAACATCAAAAATTATAGATACGTTTGAGACGTATCACGGGGCGGCGCTCGTTGATGCGCAGCGTGCCGCTGCGCGTTGGAACACGCCGCCCGGAGTTTAGACAGGGCGGCGTGACAAAGGGAGGCACCGAGCACGCGCTGGAGGAGGAAGAGGAGGAGGTGGAGGCTCCCATCCGCCGCGGTAGCCACGACGACCTGCGCGGCGGCATGGTGAGTCGGGGCTCGTTGCCGGCGGCGATGTAGTCGAGGACGAACTCGAGCGTCCGCCCTTCCCCGCCCCACCACCACTTGCGGCCCTTGGCGTTGCAGGGGCCCTCCACCGGGCCGTTGCGGCCTGTGTCGGCGAGCTCTTGCTCGTGGCGCCGGACGAAGTACTACGTCCAGAACGCCTCGTTGTCCGGCTACCAGCGGGGATCCGCCGCCTGCGCTGGAGTCAGGCCGGCGATCACCTCCTCGATCGTGTGCTCCCGTTCAGCCCCTTCTAGCGGCGGAGGCACGGGCACGCCGCCCGCGCTCAGATGCCACGATGACTGACCGCCGGACGCGCCAGGGACGCGCATGTCAGGCGGCGTGGGGTAGCCCGCCTCGTACAGCATGCGCGCCTCGTCCTTGCGGAGGTGGCGGCGGCCGAAGCCGTTTGCGGCGGCGTCATCGCCGGGGAATCGCTCGGCCATCGCGAAGAGGAGAACTGGGCGAGAGAGGAGAGCTTGAGGGAGGCGAGTGCGAGAGGGAGGAAGACGGCGAGAGAATGGTGTGGCTGTGCATGGCGAGGAGAGGGGATTTTATAGCACGTTTGGAAGGCCAGACGGAGCGGCGGTGGCGCGCCATTACTGCGCCGCGTGCCCCGCGATTGGACGACTCGGCCACGGCCGCTCACTGGGCGCTGGCCACGCCATTACTCTCCGGCAGCCTTTGACTGGCGCGGAAGCCGAGAGGATGAGGACGCGGCCGCTCACGGGCGTTCTGTTTCCGCCCATTTCGCCTGGTCGCTGGCAGCGCTGGCCCGCCTGTTTTGCGCGGAAATTTCTGCCCCCAGGCGCAACCCAATGGGCTGGGTTTCGCCTGGGTGCGCCGGCGCCAAAACGGCGCAAAGCGGCGCTATTTGGGCTCCTGGGGGGACGACTGGTAGAAAAAAACAGTGCTATTTGGCCTAAAACGGCGCTATTTTGGGTCCTGAGGGGCACTAGGGGACGGCTGGAGATGCCCTTACGGGCTCAATCATGATGACCTAGCATTGATTGGACATTTCGAGAAGCCATTATTCAATGGAGGGATGGAAGATCAAGCAGCTAGTGTCCGGTTTGGTCGGTAAATAGAGACCCACACAACGTATCTTCTCCGATGGGCAGTGTTTACCTCCCATGGTGATGCAATGGCAATCACGTCTATGAGTGATACCCAATTCATTGGCGCGTGTTTCGCCGCTGATGCAAGACTCATCCACGATCATTGACATACAAAAGCCGCGCGCGCGTGTGACGAGGATCGCTCGGTGCGCACATCGGCACGTGCACGGCGCATCCTATTCTACGCATATTGCACAACTTAGCACGAAAATGCGTACCCCTTCTGTACAGCAATCAGGATAAGTGGGCCGGCCCAGGTACGGTGGCTTCTGTTTTTTCCGGTTGTGGGGTCCGTTTGGGTGCTCCTGTGTGTCGACCCGTGCGACGACCCACCTTCTTCTTCTTCCTTCCGCCACCGCCCGCCTCCACCTTCTTCCTCCTCCACCTTCTTCCCCGAACCGCCATCCGACGCCGGCCGTGCCGCCTGCTGCCGCCCCCCACGCTCGGTGCCGCTACCGCGCCGCCTCCACGCCCCGCCCTGCCCCAGCCGCCACCTCCGCCGGTCCGCCGCCGCCCGGCCGGCCATCCACTAACCCCCCCACCGCACCCAACACCTAACTCCGGCCGGCCACCGCACCCGCACAAGATAACGTTTGCTTCCTCACCTCCGCCGGCGACGCCACGGCCCGCCGCGTCGTCCCCGTCTCCGGCGAGGTCCAGGCCTCACCTCCGACGGGGCGCCGCGGCCAGCCGCGTCGTCCCCGTCGTCGGTGAGATGCTCTGGTCACCATCGCTTCATCGTATTCCTCCGTTGAACTGAACTGGGCCGGCCCACTCGCGCCTCTCCTCGCACTGCCGGGGTGTGCGACGCTCCCTTATCATCGACCAGGTCGATGAATAGGGATTGCCGTCCGTTTTGCCTGTTCTTTATTTTCTTCTAGATTTTTTCTGGCGTGTTTTTTGCAGTTCGGTTGTTCTGGATATTTTTTCTGTTGGGTCACGAACACATATTTTTGTCGACATGAACATTTAAAAAAATTCATGAACCAGTTTTAAAATTAATTAACAATTTTTTAAAATTCATGAACTTTTTTGAAATTTTGGACATCTTATTCGTGAACAAGTTCTCGAATTCACGAACCATTTTTAAAATTCATGAACCAATTTTCAAATTAATGATCAACTGAAAAAGTTTCAAAATCTAATAATGTTCATATTTGAAAAGTTCATGAACCATTTTGAAATTAATGAACCATTTTTAAATTCATGAACATTTTTTCATGAATTTTTTGAAACTCGGGACATTTTAAATTCAGGAATCATTTCGAATTAATGAACCATTTTTTATTTCACAACCTAAACATTTTTAAAATATGGAAACATTGGATTTTTTTCAAAATTAACATAATAAGCTGGACCCTTTTTTTTCGTACTCAAGATGGGCTGGGCTCGGTAGCTAGCGTTTTGTAGCACGGCGACCCAGGAGCATGTACATGAGTTTTGATGCGTGGTTGGGCTCGGTAGCTAGCGTTTCCTAGCTACGTATCGAACATGGGCTGGGCTAGCTTTTCCTAGCTACGTATCGCACATGGGCTGGGCTTCATACTGAATCAATTGCTCTCCTTTTCTTCTTCTGATTTCCAAAGGAAAACTATTTTTTGTGAGAAGAGGAAAAACTAATTTCAGCTACGTACGTACACGTACATGCATGGCGTGGTGTGTCCTCGCTCCATGCATGTACTCCCAGCCACTGCTGCCATGGGTGGGTGGATCCTCAACAATGCAGGCGGTAAAAACAAATTAAAGTAAATAAGCTAATGATGAAGGGAGACGGCGATTCGGGTGATACGTCCAGATGATCGCACTATCTGGACCACGGGATCGTGCATAATTTTCTCCTCCGTCACGGTAAAATTATGAGCTGGCCCCCAGCGTTGTATTCCGTGTCATGGAAGAGGAAAAGAGAGGTGCGTCGGCGGAGAACTGGCCGCAGGCAGCGACGATTCGCCGTGCGCTGCCGTCGGGGTCGGCTGAAGCGGACGAGGCCGGCGATGCAGCTCGCCTCCGAGAGCTGGCATTCCCGCTTGAGAGGTAAGCGACCTGTACCTGTATTTTTGTCCCGGATTGTTTGGGATTGTGCATCATCTGATTTGATTTCAATCCCGTATACGTGGGGGTTAGGCTGGAGATGGGGATTCATCTGAGAACTTTGGAAGGGCAGATCCAGGATACGTACTTGTCCTGAGAGAGGAAGGTGTGGTGGGCGTTTTGGCCGGCGGGGGAGGGGGAGGAGGAGATGTGCCGGCGACGGGAAGGCGGGATCAAACCGTGATGCAGGATGATTGCGAAGCCAGTGTTGTTGCTGGTATTGGACAGGACGAAGGTGGGCAGGAGGCTGACAGCGTCGAGCAATCTATGTCGGCTAAGCAACTCACCTGCTCGGTTGCGGAGAGCAGCGGTGAGTGCGGGGCTGAACCACAGCCATTGCGTGTTGTGAAGTCGACTGCGAACTCGTTTTGAAGAAGAGGGATCATGGCGATGATGGTCCCGCAAGCTCTGAGCAATCAACTTTGCGGGTTAAGCCCGAAGCACCTGGATGGACGAAACGGTGAGATTATCTGAATTCTGTCCGTGCTTTTCGGTTTAGTCGAATTATTTAGATGGGAAAAATGTGAAGTTGTTGCTTGCTATCGGATTAGGTCGATGGTGCCATCAGGTGAAGTGAGTTTTTGTTATATGTTTGCAGGGTAAGGGTGGGGGGAATGCCGCCGAGCGAACCCCGTGTGCAGCCAAAGTTGGGGCGCTTGAGAAGTCAATAAAAAGCTACCCTGAGAAGATGGGCAAACACGTAGTTGAGCCTGCTCTGGGATGACATTTAATTCGCTGGGTGAGGCGTATGACTTCTACAATCTGTATTCCTGGGAGCATGGTTTCGGTATTTGCTATGGTAAAAGCAGACTCAACCAAGAGCGGACGAAGACAATGCAAGAGATCGTCTGCGGTTGCTCGGTAGGTTCATACCCAGATCATACTCAATTACGAAATGTAGTGATCCATAATTTGAAAATGCATCCAGTAATAAATATTTTTTAACAGGGGAAGCTGGAAAGGGAAAACACGCTGTCCTGTAGGTGCGAGTGCTCCGCCATGATTCGTCTGCTCAGAACGACGGGTATATAGCCGAACAGCGGGTAACTCACACCCACTCTCTGTCAGTAACTTATGGGGAAAAGGTCTTTTGGCCTTCACACAAGCACATAGATACGTAAACAAAGGATTTAGTGCGGCAGCTACGCGAGAACAACATAAATGTAGGAAAGGTGTACAGCATCGTAGGCAGTTTTTTCTTGGAGGAGTTGGCAACGTTCCCTTCACGAAGATAACACTGAAAAACCTGTGTGGAAGGATTAGCAAAGAGCAGGCTGATGATCACGTACGGAAGATTATGTAAGTTTTTGCAGAAATTGGAGCAACCGATAAGGAGTTCACTTACTGTGTTCTGGCAGACATGGATAGTAGGATCAAGAATCTAATATGGACTAATGGATCGAGCCGGATGCAGTACAAATTCTTTGGTGATGTGATAACTCTTGACACAACCTACAGGACCAATTTGTACGACTACGACATGCCCTTTGGTCTATTTGTTGGTGTGAACAATCATTTTCAAAGCGTAATTCTAGGCGGAGTGTTGTTGAGGGACAAGAAACATAAAGCTTTGAGTGGGTTTTCACCGAGTTTGTGAGGATGATGGGTGGGAAAGCTCGAAAAACTATATTGACTGGTACGATAGCAAGAAAACTGTTTTTGAGTTATGGTTGTATTTTTTCTTCATTCTTGTGTTCGGTCCCATGACAATGTATTTGTTGTTCTCTCTGGTATGTGCAGATCAATGCAGAGCAATGGAGATGGCAATAAAGAACGTCCTGCCTGGTACAGTGCACCGTTGGTGCAAATGGCATGTGCTGAAGAACGCGAAAGAAAGCCTAGGTCCTTTGTATGGGAAGAAGAGTGAATTCAGGGCTGAGTTCCACAAGGTGGTGAACCACATGCTAACAACTGATGAATTTGAGGAGGCCTGGTCCTTGCTGATGGAGAAGTACGATGTAAAGTCACACCCCATCCTAACACAGATATATGAGGTTCGCCATAAGTGGGCTAAGCTGTACTTCAAAGGTGTATTTTGTGCTAAAATGACGAGCACACAGCGAAGCGAAAGCGCAGACATGATGCTCAAGGGCTATGTGCCACCTGGTTGTCCTATGAATCTGTTTGTGAGGCATTACATGAGGTTGCACCATGACAGGGAGGCGGATGAGTGCTACCAAGAGAAGCACACAAAAGTCGTGAGTGATTAATGCATATGAAATCTGATCTCTTAGATTGATTGTTTTTGTTTTGCTATCGTTGGTACTCTTTTTTATGATCTGCTTAAAAATCTTTTTTTTTTATATGCAGGCAAAGGCTGTTCTACGGGTGAACTGTGAACCTACCAATCGATGAACACGCGAGCAAACTGTACACACGTTCCATGTTTGAGCAATTTGGTCAAAATCTTATCATGCAGGTGCATATCGCATTGAGGAAAAGGAAAAAGGTATATTGTACTTGGCGAAGCACTTGAAACCGGAGAAGAGAGAGAAGTGGAGCTAGGTTGTTTTTGAAGTAAAGATTCGTAGCGAGGACTGGTTCTTTGAATGTGAATGTGGACTATATTGAGCACATGAGAATACTGTGCTGCCATTCGCTAAAGGTTCTGTCACAACTGAAGTGCATTTTATGGTCTCCTTAGGTTTGAGACAGTTTTAACTGATAGTTGCAATATTTCGTGGACTTTTCATTCAGGTGATGGACTACCTGGGAGTGGACAGGATACCGGAGAGTCATGTGATGAAAAGGTGGACGAGGGATGCAAGGGATGTGTTGCCCGAACACCTTGCAGTGTACCAGAATGATCATCGGTCGTCCAAGGCATTCACATACCGCATTCGACCCTGTACATGCAAGCAATGGAATTAGTCCGACTTGGTGATGCCAGTGTGGAAGCTTATGAAAAGCTTTGTAAGCTTTTTAGGGCAAACATGGTGGTGATGGCGCCATACGATGGTAAGAGAGATGGATTAGGGCTTGAAGATAGACCAGCGGACAGAAGCACGGAACCAGTGGAGTGCAGGGAGCTGGTACAATTTTGGACTGACGGCGTGTGCGAGGCGGGAGTGGACGACCTCGCCTGGTTGGCAGCACCTCTGAAGATACGTGGCGCAGGTAGACCGACAACAAGCAGGGACAGGGCGGCGTATGAACCACCTGCAGGTCTAAGCAAGCGAACCCGATTCTGCACTATATGCAAGTGCAGTGGGCACAAGAGAACCACTTGTCCCCAGAGGGGACGAGCCGAAAGCACCTAGAAAGCCTCGGAAATGTACGAAATGCGGCGTTACAGGTCACAGGAAGAATACGTGCGGCAAGCAGGTTGTTCCGTAGTGATGTATTCTGAGAAATGAGCTTCCCGCGTACTATTAAGATATGTATGTAGACAAGTTTATTGATTGGTTTGATTTAAAGTTGTACTATTGAAATTAGCCTCGTTTGAGAACTCATTGAATTCTCTTATGGTGTGATGATGCATGTGGAGTAGGTCACCGTCCTGGTTAATTCGTACAGAGTTAGCTGTCGAAGAGGGTTTTAGCCTTGTCCCCTTAGCACCTTCAGAGTCTGAAGTTCAGACCCGTGGAGGATAAAGCCAGATCAAACAATGTGTTCTTCAAACCATCTGTGATAGCCGGATGTTGGAGCATATGGAACCACAGGAACAAAATGATTTTTGATAATGAGGTGAGGAATATGGATGTTTGCTTCAGTTTCTTCAAAGCATCGATGGAAAACATCAGGCATAGGGTTAAGCCCAGCTTGAAGGAAGGCATGCAAAACTGGCTAGATACTTTGTAATTTTATTTTTTAAGACTTTGGGTCTGAGACACTGCATGTAAATATTTTATTTAATGAGAAAATGAGAAAATGACGCAGTGGGGGTCTTCCCCACTGTCCTTCGCGTCAAAAAAAAGACCCGTGGAGGATGATACCCGTGGCCGGCTGGCTAGTTCTTGCAGTGCAAGCACGCGGTGGTTGCCAACTACTACTACTGTTCACTTAATTGGGCGTGATCCGTTGCTCGCGTTTATCATGCATGTCAGGTTTTTCAAAATTTGAAAATCGAACTTGGGTCGGTTCTGGAGGACTCGGGTCGCTTAAGCAGGAGTACTTGAAACACTTGGGTCGGTTTGGGAGCTTGGATTGGGGAATCGTGGCGGAAGGGAGTAGTACTGTGCGGCTTTGGTATTCCACGAGATAAATGCGCCGGAACCGTCAGTACATATTATTGGAGCACGGTACAGGATTTCTTGTGGAATCTTGTTCCGTTGAGACGGCGACGTTAGTGTTGGTACATAAAGTCGGTCGCGTGCGTGGGACCAGCTCCTGACATAGCCGTCATATCTAAACTATAATGCGCGCTAACGACCCCTACGTACGTCGCGGCAATTTTACACTTTAGCCCCTTCGGTTATTCTAAATCAACCCGTAGTCCAACAACTTAGTCACTTTTGCATTTAGCCCCTAAACCCTATCCAGTTGAGAACGTGTGCGACGAGTGACTGCTGACCTTGGCGGCGGAGAATGGCGTACTCCGAGATAGGCGCCGGCCCCAGATCCTCCGGCGGCGGCGCCTCAGGCTCAGGGTCGGCGGGCTGGCGCGGCGGCGTCGCTGCGCTGGACCAGCGGCGGTTCACGGAGGACAACGTGGCGGCGTACGCGGCGGTGAGTAGCGACCAGAACTCGGTGCACTTGGCGACGCCGTCGCCAGCAGGGCCGGCGTGTTCGCGCGCGGCCGCGTGGTCCACGGCATGCTCGACAACTCCCTCTTCCCCGCCATCGTCGCCTCCCGCTTCGTACGCATCGCATCCCCTTTCCCTCCCTCTCTGTCGATCCTCCGAACACCTGGAAGGCATGGCAAGCTGGTAATATCCAGTCTGATCTGATCGATGACGCAGCCTGGAGCCGCGTACGCGAGCCATGCACTCAGGTATCGGCGCCGGTGCACGTCGGCGAGGTGGCAGTCGCGGGTGGTGAAGGCGCTTAGCATAAGACCAGCGGCGGCGGAAGGCACATGTACCGTATAACTGACACCATCTCCTGTCTCTCTTTCCTATGATGGTTCCCTTCCCATCCGAACATACGTTGCTTTATTCGGAATGTACTGACGAAAATTCATCCAATTATGCATTCTGAACATTTGAGCTAACAAATGTCCTGAATATTTTGCAATCAGAAATTGGGCTTGGAAAGTAAGGCAGGGCAACACGCCAACACCAGAAGTGTGTGGGAGGCCAAAACAAACAGATTCAAGGCAAGTTACATTCAACCTTATTGGTGAGACAAGACGGTGGTACAGGAGGACAAGAGCTGAAGCCTCAAGACGATACCGCAAATTCAGTAGTTATACCTTCGTAGGTACGATGGCATTCTGTGATATGTACCAGATCGGTAAACTGTATGCTTTACACATACCTGAATCTTAAAATCATCAGAAAACGAAACTAGCATGAAAATCATGGAAAACTTCCGTTGAGGTTGTCGCATTCGGTGGTTAAGTGTGGTGCTAGATGAAGAAAGAAAAACATGGACTTCGCATTCTGCACTTCCTGAATTCTGATTTGTTACGATTCAATCACCTATTCAGATTTTTCTTGTTCATATAGTTATTTGTATAAGATATTGCTCTTGGCATGAAACTACATGAAAAATGTACTAATTCATTTGATGCAGAATGTCTTTATAGTTGTTGTCCCGTTGCAACGCACGTGCATTTTGCTAGTACAAAGATAATAACTGGACGAATACAACGTTGGGTGGAGATCACGAGACTGAAGGATGGTCCAGATAGTGTGACGTACTACCCGTTACAGATTTCCGATGATGAAGGTACTTGTAAAAACAGGAGTAGTAGGTACATGCAAAGTAAATCATCCGATCTTAGCTAGACAACATATGACATGCATGAAAAGTTAACAATTTGACTTTAAATTATCAAGTGAAACATATTAAAATAACCAAACATAATTATTGAAGTAAGCCTACCATTGCAGCTATTCATATTACTTATTACAGGTCTTTGCAGGTATTTAAGTGGATTAATTTCTTGGTGTCATCCATCACAAGCGAGAGCTATGGTGGCGTAACAACATTAAGTTCGGCTACGACATTGGCGAGAATTTTGAGGCTTACAATTAGGGTTTGTTCTGTGTCTCTAGGTTTAGTTACCCATTATCTGGTTCTAAACACTGTTCTCGCTATCTAATTTTAACCAGATTCAATTTAAAAAAAACCAAACACACACACCGGCTTTTGCACATAAAAAAGAATACAAATCAAGATTTTTGCAAATATCACTTTTCTTCTCCCTCTCGCAACCGATTATAAAGTGGAACCAGTGCTCTGCCTTACTCGCGAAAACCCAACGACATGGCGTCGATGATGAAGCTCCCTTCACCCGCAGCAGGAATCATGATGGATCAAGTGTGCAACGGGTGTGGTGGTTTGGAGGTTGCTCTATCGTCACTTGGCACATATCCGACTGTTGGATTGGCTCATCCGCCACCGCACTGATCAGGTTCTTTCCACGACATCGGCCACCGCATCGCCTCCTCTAGCAGCGCCCCCGGCCCCGCCATATTACGACGCATACGTGCCACCTGCGTCATTCCCGTACCCGTACAAGCACAAAGTGGTGAAGCTTAGTACAAGTCGGGGGCCACCGCCCCCCAACTTTCGACTAGTTTGTGAACAATTATTTTAAGAGGGTTTAAATGGAAAAAAAATTAGTCTCCACGAGGTTTTGCAAATCTTCAAAAGAAAAGAAAAACTTGTTGCACTTTTTCTTCTCCCTCTCGGCTCTCGCCAACCAGTTATAAACGGGAACTGGGCTTCTCTGTCCTCTGCTCCCAGACCTCGTGCGAACCCCCCCCCCCCCCCCCCAGAAAACACAACGACATGGCTTCGATGCCCAAGGTACCATTGCCTGCAGCTAGGATCACCAACGAGCAAGTCTGCAACGCCGGTGGCGGCGGCGTGGGATGGCAATTTACAAGTTGGCATATACATGCAATGTGCATTTTCACAATTAAAGAGGGCAATTTACAAGTTGGAAAATACCGGGGTCCATGTGGATTACTTCCTTCACACTTTTGCATTGGTCACACAATATCAGACAGAGAAGTAACATAATTGGTTCACGGCGATGAAGACGTGCTCCCTGGTTTTACAATATTGATTTTGTCCTCAATCTGCTAGAGAAGAAGGCTCTCTTCCACCGCAAAAAAATCTCGTTTTCAATACCGAAATTATCAATATAGAAACCACATACAGAACCAAGGTGAGCCTTCCTTCTGCAACACACTTTCGCACAAACGCCGGCCTCCCAAAACCCTCAACGTGTAGTTAAACTTATACACCAACGAGGTTTTGCACATCTTCAAAAGAAAAGAAAAAATTGTTGCACTTATTCTTCTCCCTCTCGCTCTCGCAAACCAGTTATAAACGGGAACCGGGGCTTCTCTGTCCTCTGTCCCCAGACCTCGCGCGAAAGAAAAACCCCAAGAAAACACAACGGCATGGCTTCGATGCCCAAGGTGCCTTCGCCTGCTGGTGGCATCACGAACGAGCAGATATGTCGGGGGCGGTGGAGGTGGCTGCGGCGTGGGATGGCGCACCGATCCAGCCCCACCATATTGTGACGCATATACCCATGGAAGTCAGAGTGGTGAAGAGGGGGGCACCGGCCCTCCTCCTCCAACTTTCGACAAGTTTGTGAAGAAATCTTTTAAGAAAGTTTAAATGGAAAAATTAGTCTACCCTCCGTCCCCAAACATTCGTATTTTTTCTTTTTGCCCCCTTAGGTATTTTGGTCAAGCTTCGCCACTGCTAACACAAAACCTACATCTTCGACTTCAGCGCGGAAGGCAACAGGGTCGGTGTGGCAATTGTGGCCAACCCCGACGGAGTGGGCTTCTGCACCTATGAAAGGTGTGATTTGTGGATCTTTTGTTTGAAACCGTTGAACTCTCTCCACTCCTTTCTCACCATTAATTGTTCTTGGTTCGTTCTATTTATTATTATTCCAGTAGAACAACAACATCATGCATGTGAGTGTCTTGAGGTGTCATGAAGAAGAAGAGTCTGAAGACTATCAAGGCTGTTAGAAATAGATCACTTTCCTTGTCTGAGTTATATATATATATGCTTATTAAGTTTTCCTGTGTTCTGAGCGTATGTCTTGGTTACTAACTGTTTCGAGGGTTGTTGATCTAGCTGGGTGCCTTGTGTGGCTGTTGTTGCTTTTATTCAAGTTTTAGCTCGTTACAGCTTCATGTTGTAAATATACAAAGCATGTGAACCTCTGCATGTTGTTCCATTATCAAGGAATCCGGTCCCTTTACTGGGACTCATTTGGAAAAAAATATACCAATTTGGTCTACTTTTAAGATCACTAGTATTTAATTTCAAATGTTGCTCTTTGATGGAATCAATGTATTACAGTTATCAAGGTACACCTATATTCGATATGGTCATCTGGTTTCAATATTACAACTTGATCGGTTATTGTTTACGTGAAACTAAAAAATCATAAACACATTTTTCGAAAGTATCACAAACACAAGTGTGAAAATATTAATTAGGGATTACAACGATATACATGTGCCTAACTCATCAGGTTAGGTACCTATATCCATATTTAGCAATATAAAACCATGAGCCTATTGGGATACTTTGGTTCTGATCCCTGGAAAACCTTTAATTTGATAGAAAAAATATTTCATGTTGTACTCATGATTATTTACTCTTAATTTTACTTATTTGTTTAGATTCATTGCCCTCTAATTTGTGTACACGAGAATTGCTATTATTTTGGTTGGTAATACAATTTTTCGAGGTGATATCTCTTTACGAAGAGGACATGTACCTGCTCCCAGCATATGCATTGTTAGAGATAGCGTGATTAGCACGTATAGCGTTAGCGTGTTGCGTGCGTTTCCTGTAGCGCAAGATATGTAAAGATACGATCTGATTCGGTTTATAAGGATCAGATCGATCTCTTCCTTCCTCTCCAAGGTTTGTAACCGTATCATTGTATTCTCTCATGTGCCTATATGACACGGAACCGATCCCGAGACAAAGGGTATCGTTAAACCAAACTATTGTGGTATTCTCCACATGGTATCAGAGCACATCTCTTCCTAAAACACATCTAGATGAGTTCATCCTCTTCCCACGCACCCACCATGTCCAATCCTCTCCCAAGTCAGGGCACGGCGGAGAAGCTCACGAGGGAAAACTTCCTGCTATGGGAGACTCAAGTTCTTCCTGTAGTTCGCGGTGTGCGTCTGATGGGTTTCCTCGATGGAACCAGCGTAGCGCCAGCAGCAAAATCACCGTCGACTCCAGCGACGGCAAGGGCAAGGTCGAGGTGGCCAACCCTGCCTATGAGGCGTGGGTTCAGACTGACCAACAGGTGCTGGACTACCTGCTCCAGTCCCTCTCAAGGGAAATCATGGTCAGCTGCATCGGCATGAAGACGGCGGCCGCCGTCTGGATGGCGATCAAGACAATGTTCGCCGCCACGTCCCGCACCCGCATCGCCAACCTGCGAGTCAAACTCGCCAACACCAAGAAGGAGGGCAAGACCACAGCGGCATACTTCGCCCAGGTCAAGGCAATCGCCGACGAGCTCGCTGCTGTGGGCCGTCAGATCAAGGAGGATGAGCTGGTCGAGTACCTGCTCGCGGGGCTAGACGACCCCTACAACCCTCTCTTCGCCGCCATCGGAGCCAACCCCACCGCCAAGCTCACGGTGAGCGATCTGTATGCCCAAGTGACGGCGTACGACAACCACATGGCGCTGCTGCTCGGAGGAGATGGCAGTGGTCCATCTGCAAACGTTGCCGTGCGAGGACGCGGTGGACCACGCCGCGGTGGCCGAGGAGCACCGCGCGAACGTGGAGGAGGCGGCTGTGGCTACGGCCGTGGACATGGACGTCGGCAAATTGGCGGCTACGGTGGAGGCCGTGGCGGCTACGGTGGTGGCAGCCGCGGCGGCTACGGTGGTGGTCGTGGTCACCGAGGTGGTGGCAACAAGGGCAATAGCGATCGCCCGGTCTGCCAAATCTACCGGAAACCTGGCCATGCTGCGTGGAAGTGCTGGCACCGCTACGACGAAGATGAATTTGAAGAAGAAGAAGAAAGAGGTGCCAACGCTTCCTATGGCGTGGACACCAACTGGTACGGTGACACTGGTGCCACCGACCACATCACCGGTGAGCTTGAGAAGCTCACCATGAAGGAGAAGTACAATGGCCATGAAAAGATCCACGCGGCCAATGGAACAGGTATGAATATTAGTCATGTTGGTCATGCATTTGTTTATTCCCCATTAAAACAATTACATCTTCATAATGTTCTCCATGTTCCTCAAGCTACAAAAAATCTTGTTTCCATCCATCATCTCACTAGAGACAACAATGTCTTTGTTGAATTTCACCCGTGGCAATTTTATGTGAAGGATTAGGAAACAAAGAAGGTTCTGCTTAAGGGTAGATGCGTGAAGGGGCTCTATCCGTTGGTGTCTTCATCAAGCACAAATAAAATGCAAGTTCTCAGCGCCACCAAGCCTTCAGCTACAAGGTGGCATGATCGTTTAGGTCATCCTTCCTCCAAAGTCGTTCAACGAGTACTTAGGGATTTTAATCTTCCTTATTGCAATAAGTCTAGCCTTGAGTCAATATGTGATTCATATCAATGAGCAAAAAGTCATCAACTACCCTACACAAGATCCATTAGTGTGTCCACTCTTCCTTTAGAGCTTGTGTTCTCTGATGTGTGGGGGCCAGCACCTACCTCTGTGGGTCGTTATTCTTATTATGTAAGCTTTATTGATGACTTTAGTAAATTTTCATGGATCTATCTCTAGAAGAAAAAATCTGAAGTTTTTCAAGTTTTTCAGAACTTTCAAAATCTCGTTGACCACAAATTTGATCGAAAGATAATTGCCATGCAAACTGATTGGGGTGGAGAGTATGTAAAATTAAATCCTTTCTTCCAAAAAGTAGGCATATCTCATCATGTTTCTTGTCCATATGCCCATCAACAAAATGGGTCGGCTGAAAGAAAACATAGACATTGACGAGGGGTTAACTCATCAAATCCCATGGTTATGGACCTAGGGTTAAGATTACGAGAGAGAGAGAACGTGGTAGAGCTGGTAGTTTCGTTGGCTGACAAGCAAAAGCAGGGATTTTAACCAGGTTCAGGCCTCCGGAGAGTAACACCCTACTTCCTGCTTGTCTGGTATTGATCGTGTGAGATTATGCGGGCTATAATGGGGTCCTGGCGAGATTTCGATCTCGCTAGGGTTTTGATGGTTCGAGTATGGTGTGTCCTGGATCGGCGGCCCTCCCAACCTTTATATAATAGGCTGGGTCTCGGGAGTTCACAACCGACTCAGATTACATGTAAGGAAAGCCTAAACCGACTATGCCTATGTCTAATCTTGGCGGGTACTCCATCTTGTTGGGTCTTTCGTCATGTGCTTCATGTAGGCTCTTGATAGTTTGGCCTTAGTCGACACGTGCACCAGGTACCCTTATGGTAGGGTACCCGAGATGTATAGCCTTGTCAGTAGCCCCCGAGTACTTGTCTGACTCGAAAAATTGGGCATGGACTCGTTCGTAAGTGCACGTCATATTCTTTGTACTTGTGTTTATAATTGGAATTCCTGTATGAATAGCACATGTTGGCTATGTCGAGTATTTCATCGACTATGGTTCTTGCTTATGATAATAAAGGGATAACAGCTTAGTAGGCCTGGTACACTCGACGGATTGGGACCTGTTAACTACACATTCGGCTAAAACCTTACTAGCTTTCAATCAAACCCGAGTCCCCGTACTCGAATTTGGAACAAACTGGTCAGACTCGACTAGGCCGCGGAGGTCTTGCTGAATCGATCTGCAGTATAACTTTGAATTTTTACCCAACGCGTCCATCGAGATTTTTCATCATGTCTGTTGATACGGAAAGTATAAGGATTAACGTTGTTTGAACGGTCCTTAGCCTAGCTCGAAAGTTCGGCGGGTCTTACCTTTGCACTATGCATGCAGCATCCGAGGTATTTGTGGCAGACGCAACTCGGGAATGTTTCGAGTATGATTTTGTATATGAACTGAGTCGAACCTTTTGTCGACTGATAATTTGTCGTTATTCTATCGGGTACGCGACAGCGCTCCCGATGGGAGTAGCCCCCGAGATTGTGCTTTATTGCTTGCAATGGAGGATAATCACAAATCTTTTTATCCAATATATTCTTAGTAGAAGAAATTTTTGATACGCTCCCGATGGGAGTAATATGCCTTAGTCGAAGGAGCGGTCAGTGACCAATTTTTGCCTTAATGTTGCTTTTTCACACCCGAACCAAACAAGACAGTCGAGTGACGATATGCGTTGGGCGGACTCGAATCCTTTTCTGAACAGATCGCTTGCAATGACGTCAGGGATGACTTTTTGGCGACTGCGCTGCCTGACACGCGGTGGCGTGCGTTATGCTGTGATGGATGGGACGTGACACGTATGTGGGCCCATTGTGCAGCGCTGACCGAACGACGGTGCCGTTTGGACTGGATTTGACCGCTCTGGCCAACTTTTTACGGAGACACGATGATGGCTCCTATTTTTGCGTGCGTAGTGCGGAGTGGCCGGCGACGGTTGCCCTCCGCGCTTGCCACGTGTACGGTGGGATTGCCCGCGGAGCGCACGATTGCGATTTGAACGGTTAAGATTGATTTCGCTTTGTGGTAAATAGGGAGGACGCGCTGGCATAATTTTTTACTTGCCATTTGCTCTGCGCGCCGCCCCTGTTCATCTTCTTCCTCGCGCTCCTCCTCCATTGTTCTTGTGCCAGAGCTTTGCGCGCTCCACCACCTTCCCTTTGACGATGAAGAAAGTAGCGGGCAACAAGCGTTCTGCCGCGACGGCTGCTGCCACGACGCGGTGGCGGTGAAGGGAAGAAAGCTGCGGCGACGCATCTGCAGTCCGCCGGCCTGAAGAAGAGCACCGGGGATTGGGCGAAGTCCTCGATCAAGGATGCTCACCTCGTCAAGCTCCGCCAGCAGGGCCTGCTACCACCCGAGGACCAGTTGGCTGTCGCGCTCCATCGCCCAAGGAGGTATTCCCCAGCCTCGCGCCAATGAGCGCGTTTGTTTTGCGGAATTTCTTCCTAGAGGGTTTTCGCTCCCCTCCACGATTTTGTTCGTGGTCTGATGTATGCCTATGGGGTGCAAATCCACGATTTCACCCCTAATGGTATTCTGCACATTGCGTGTTTTATCACGCTCTGTGAATGTTTTCTGGGAGTTTCTCCCAGTTGGGCGCTGTGGAAGTCGATTTTCCTCGTCCGCCCAATGTGGGAGGTGGTCGCACCTACCCCGTGGGCGGCTTCGGGATCCAGGTGCGCGGCGACACCCGCTATTTTGCCCTGAAGCCAGTCGATTCCGCACAAGGGTGGAGGACCAAATGGTTCTACGTCTCTACGGAGCAAGCAGGCCTCCCTGCCTTTTCGGCTGCCAAGGCTCTGGAGAAGACCAAGGCATGGGCCCATCCTTTGTCGACTGAAGAACAAGCGGAGGCGGCGCCCCTTTTGGAGAAGATTGCTAAGATGCTGGGCACTGTCACTGGTGTGCATCTGATTGCCACCTTTGTCAAGTTGCGGGTGTGGCCGCTTCGCGCCCGCGCTCATCCCATGTGGCAGTATGAAGGTGCGCATGACGCCAGTCGAATGAGCCCAGACGAGTTGTCGAAGAATGAGCTGGACACGCATGTGCGATCCATTACCAGCATCAAGGCAACCGATCCGTGCAATCTCGACTGCCCTGTCACTCCATATGGGGCTGACAACCCTTTGCTTGAAGTAAGTTTAGCTTTTATGTACTTTTTGTCGGGCTTTTGTCACCCTTTATTTTTGCACTTTTAACTCTTTGGATGTTCTCCTTTGTGTGCAGGGGCATTCGACTGCGTCGACCCTTCCGCCTCTTCCCGAGAATGGCCCAACTCACGAAACGGAGGTGCAAACGGTAGAAACGAAGGGAGGGGATGAATCGCCTCTACCTTCGGCTACCACATCTCCTATGGAAGAGGTCGAAGAGGAAGAGGCAGAGGAAGTACAGACTGAGGAGCCGCCACGACTGATCATGTGAGCGAGGTTCCCACTCGCAAGCGTCGTCGGGTGGCCCGAGGTTTGTCTTCTTCCATGAGCTCACCCGCGAAGGAGTCGGATGTGAAGGATGACGGAGACTCGGGCTCCTCTCCTTCTGCCAAAGCTGCTCCTTTGGATGTGAGCCCGTTGAGCTCAGCTCCTCCTCCCAATCGGGTGAGGAGCTGCTTTTTGGAGGCCCAAATTTTGACAACCTCGACAGTGAGGAGGAAGAAGAGCACAGGTTTGCTCCTATGCTTTCGTACTGAGTTTTTTTTTTGGTATTCATGTTGTTTGTCTTCTGTCACTCGTAGTGCTGAGACTGTGCATCCTCCGACTCCTCCATCCGACAAAATTTTGACCCCTGAGCACCCAGACGTCTCTCCTGTTGCTCCGAGGTCGTTCAATCAGCAGCCACGGCTACTGCTATTGAAACGGCCAAGGCTACGAGTGCTGCAACTCCGGAGGTCGGGACATCGGCCGCGAAGCCTGCGCCTTGGACTGAACACGTAAGTCTTTTGTCGAGTCCGCATACGGGACTGGTTATGTATAACTTATGCTGGTTTCGTGTGCTTGCAGCCTTACTACCTCAACCTGGTAGAATCGGGCAAAGCTTTTGTCCAAATGGAGCAGGAGAGGGACAGTCTGCGCACTAACTTGGAGCAACTCACTCGTAAGTGTATTTTGATTCTGTACCCGAAGTTCCTTTTGCACTGTCTTTGCTTAGTCGAATGTTTGAGTTACTTCTTGCCATCAAATTCAGACGACAAGGCATCGGCTGAGTCTCGGGTGAAGGAGCTAGAGGAGGCACTCGCCGCCCAGCGCGCCGAGTCGAAGAAAATTTTGGATGCCACCAAGGCCGCAGCCGCCGTACGCGAGAAAGAGTATGCTGAGCGACTGGCTGGCCTTGCGCAGAATGTGAGAGGTAAGTAACTATCTCTTTGCATGCTCTCGTGTACCCGTTGGGTATTATGTACTAATATTTGCTCTTTCTGGTATTTGTTGCAGAGGCGATTGGTGTGCCAGCACCTACTGACATGGTCAGTGACGAGTTATCACTCGACCAGGTTATAGGTGACCTCGGCGCTACATTTGTCCAGGCGAATGACGCTCTTGCCAAGTCTGCCAGCACCCTCGGCGCCGTGCACAGAACGTGCTTCCAATGAAGGAGGTGCCGTCGACTGCTGATGGCTTCGCTGACGTGCTTGGACCGGGGACCTCGACCATGGCGAGCTTTGCTCGCGCTCTCACGGTACGCGGCTCGGAGTCCACCCTCAAGCTCATTTTGGGTCATGGAATAAAGGGTGACTTCGAAGCGGCCATGTCTGACTTCCCTCGAAAGCCCGGTGGGAAGCCTATGTCTCTGAAGGCCGTTAGCGAGCCAGCCGCTCGACTGGCCAACATCTTCATAGCCACTATGGAGCGCCGAGCGGCGGAAGTTGCCACTCGCGAGAGTAGGGCTAGGTCGGAGTCTGTGTCCGAGAGATAGGGTAGCCGAACCCTTATTATGTTGTGTAATTATGCTTTATGATAACGCGAGTATGCGTATGCTTTTGCTACACTTGTATGGATTTGGTTCCTTGTTGTGTTTTCGCCTGTAAGGCTATGTGCTGTTACTCGCCTGAGCTTTGATGCATCTCCCATATCTGACATGAGATTTTTATGATGTTTGGAACAGCCACGGGCAGCCGCTACTTCGCTGGTTCGTCGGACCTCGTGCTTCCACCCGATCTCGAGCTCAAGTGGCGAATGATGCCACAGTAATGCGTTATATGAAGGCTCGAGTCGTGAAACTGGAGCAAGAGTTGAGGAGTGCCCAGAGCGAGCTGGATAGGATGAGGGCGAGGCCTGCTTTACCCACTCAGCGAGAGGAGTATGTGCTTGGCGAGATGGAGATCGTGAACAGACAACTCGAGTGTAAGCATGACTGCCTTGCTCTCAAGAGTTCCTAGCCTGTCCTTTTTGTTGATCCAACGTGCGTTGTTGCAGGCTTTGTTCCAGACTTCCAGGCGGAGCAAGCTCGTGTCGATGAGCAATTGAACAATGCGACTGACGAACCAACGACGGGCCGTCAGCATTTTCGCTTGGATAAGAACCGAGCGCGCATACTCGCAACTCTGAAGGATCGAGTGTGGCGGAGCACTCTGCTCGAGTTATGCAGGTCGGCCTTCAATCGCATCAACCAGACTCTTTTTCCGACGGGGCCGCAACCTCAAGGAATCCACGCGTTGCTCGGGCTTTTCCGGAGTGCAGGTCCTATTCGAGACTTTATCACCCAGAAGCTTGTGGATGGGCCAACGCAACGATGGCGTATATCCGGAGTCAGCGTCCAAATATGCAGCTACATCCACCCGTGCCTGGATCGATTTTGTCACAGTCGCAACTTGACGGTACAGTCGAGTCTGCGAGGATGATGGTCGAGTGTTATCACGCTCAACTTATGGGCCCTGTTCTGCCAGTCAAGGACGAACCGGAAGATTAGGTATTTCTGTATAGGGGACAGCCCCCGAGTGTAAATTTGCCACTTGTACGTATGTATATTTGTTTATGTGTATGTATGCAGCCCCCGAGTGTATCGAGTGGGGTTTATGAAAAACACTTAGAGTATGGAACATAAATTGCACAGCCCCCGAGTGTTCGAGTGAGGCTGTGAATTTTTGCGATATTTGAAGCTTCAACTCATGATTTTAGGCTCAGCCCCCGAGTAGTTGAGTGGGGTTGAGCAACTTTTTCGTTTATGTATGATTTTTATGACCCAGCCCCCGAGTATTCGAGTGCGGCTGGGGTATTATGTTTGAAGAAGAAGGAGCGAAAGCTCATGCTTTGAGATAGCGCAGCCCCCGAGTATTCGGGTGAGGCTAAGTTTGTGCGAATAAGTTATGCGAGTAGTAAGCAGGAAGAAATATGAGGAATCATTGATTATATTCCATTTTTGAATGTTAAGCTGCAGGCCGCCTCATTAAAAACCTTCCAGTCCCCGTAGGTACCCTGGTAAGGAAAAGAGCGCGTCTGAAACCTGCAGCCATCCGACATATGTGCCTATTACATTGTGCGACTGAGCAATCTAAGCATAGAAACGGCGCAGCTGCGCAACGTTCCAAGGATTGTGTGAGAGTTCGCCTGTCTTCGCGTGCTTCAGTCTGTATGCTCCACCACCAATGACCTCGGTGATGATGAAGGGTCCTTCCCATGGAGAAGCGAGTTTGTGCACCTTCTTTTGCTTCAGTCGAAGTACCAGGTCGCCAACCTCGAAGGACCTGGTGCGCAGTCGACGGCTGTGGTAGTTGCGGAGGTCTTGCTGATAGACAGCTGTGCGTGCTAGCGCCGTGTCGCGTGCTTCTTCGAGCAAGTCGACTGCATCTTCGAGTGCTTCATCTGCATCTTCTTCGTTGTATGCTTCGACTCTTGGTGCATTGAATCTTACATCTGATGGCAGGATTGCCTCTGCGCCGTAGACCATGAAAAATGGGGTGAACTGTGTTGAAGCGTTAGGAGTTGTGCGTAGGCTCCATAGCACAGATGGGAGTTCTTCGACCCAAGCACCCGCGGCTCTTTTGAGTGGCACCAGGAGGCGTTTCTTGATTCCGCTCGTCACGAGTCCATTGGCTTTTTCGACTTGGCCATTGGACTGCGGGTGTGCCACGGATGCATAGTTGAGCGTGATGTCCTGCTCTTTGCAGAAGGATCGGAACTCTTCAGCCGTGAAGTTTGTACCGTTATCAGTGATGATGCTGCTTGGTACACCGAAGCGGTATATGATGGATTTTATGAAATTGACTGCTGTAGTGGCAGTCGAACTTGTGATAGGGACTGCTTCAATCCACTTGGTGAACTTGTCGACCGCCACCAGAAGGTGAGTATGCCCTCCATGGGAGGATTTTTTGAGTGGCCCGACCATATCCAGCCCCCACTGGGCGAAGGGCCAGGCCAGTGGTATTGTCTTCAACGCCGATGCGGGTGCGTGCGGCTTTGTGGCGAATTTTTGACAGCCGATGCACCTTTTGACTATGTCCTCCGCGTCTTTGAGTGTTGTGGGCCAGTAGAAGCCTGCGCGAAAGGCTTTGGCTACGAGTGATCGACTGCTGGCGTGATGCCCGCAGGTACCTGCATGAATATCACGAAGGATGGCCTGGCCATCTTCGAATGCTATGCATCGTTGGAACATACCTGATACGCTGCGCTTGTATAGTTCGCCGTTGATGACGGTGTATGCTTTAGATCTTCGAGTGACGCGTCTTGACTCTGTTATGTCTTCAGGTACCTCGCCGCGGAGTATGTATGCGAGGAAAGGTTGAGTCCAAGTTGGCTCAATGAGGAGTACCTCGACTGGCGGGTCCTCTGTGCTAGGTGCTTTGCTCTTGGCTGGTGCGGCTGATGTAGGAGATGTTCGTTTTTGCTTGATGGACCTGTGCTCGATGCGCTCGAGGAAGACACCAGGTGGAACTGGTGCTTTGGTCGCGCCAAGGTTGGCTAGCTTGTCTGCTTCTTAGTTGCTTTCGCGCCCTATGTGCCGCAACTCGCAGCCTTCGAAGCTGCCCTCCATTAGGTTGTACAGGTCACGGTAGGCGATCATGTTGTCTGCGATTGCATCGCAGGCCTTCATTGTTTGCTGCACCACCAGTTCGAGTCACCATAGATCATCAGTCGAGTGCACCCGAGGGCTTTGGCCATCCGCATGCCATGGATCAGGGCCTCGTACTCAGCTTCGTTATTGGATGGTAACTCGAATCCCATCTGCAGGACATAGCGAAGCTTGTCGCCTTTTGGTGATATGAGGATGACACCTGCGCCTGCGCCTTCATTCTTCTTTGAGCCGTCGAAGTACATAGTCCATGAGTTGGACACATCTGGTGCTCCTGGCAACTGAGCTTCGATCCACTCGGTGGAAGTCAGGTAAGACTTGTGCTTTGATGGCCTTCGGGTAATCATACTTGATATCTCGTGGTCCTAGCTCGATGAGCCATTTTGCGACTCGCCCAGTTGCGTTGGGGTTTGTGAGGATGTCTCCGATCCCTGAGGTGCTGATTACAGTGATCGGGTGCTCTGCGAAGTAGTGCGTCAGCTTCCTTGAGGACATGAACACGGCGTAGGCCAGCTTTTGATAATGCGGGTACCGCTGCTTTGATATGGAGAGGACTTCACTCAAGTAGTAGACTGGGCGTTGTATGCTTTGGGCGTGTCCCTCCTCCCTGCGTTCGACTACCAGTACGGTACTTACCACCCTGTTAGTTGCGGAGACATACAGGTATAGTGGCTCTCGTTCCCTTGGTGCGACGAGGATTGGAGGGCTTGTGAGGACTCGCTTGAGGTCCGTGAAGGCTGCTTCGGCTTCTGGCGTCCACTCGAATTTGTCTGCTTTCTTCATCAGCCGATAGAACGGGAGTGCTTTTTCGCCCAGTTTGCTGATGAATCGGCTGAGTGCTGCCACTCGACCTGCTAATTTTTGTACGTCATGGAGCTTTGAAGGCCTTTGCATTTCAAGATGGCCTGTATTTTCTCCGGGTCCGCCTCGATTCCACGAGCCGAGACTAGATACCCCAGGAGCTGCCCGGCTGGCACGCCGAACGTGCACTTCTTCGGGTTGAGCTTGATGTGGAAGCGTTTGAGGTTTGCGAACGTCTCTCGCAAGTCATCGAGTAGTGTGTTTTCCTCCCTTGTTGTGATGACGATGTCGTCTACGTAGACCTGGACGTTTCGCCCAATTTGCTTCTTGAGGCAGTCTTGCATCATGCGCTGGTAGGTTGCGCCTGCGTTCTTGAGCCCGAAAGGCATTGTTGTGTAGCAGTAGACCCCGAGTGGGGTTATGAACGCCGTTTTCTCTTCATCCTCTTCCTTCATCCTTATCTGGTGGTAACCTGAGTAAGCATCCAGGAAGGACAAGCGAGCGCACCCGGCGGTGGAGTCGACGATCTGGTCGATTCGAGGTAGTGGAAAGTGATCCTTTGGACAACATTTATTGAGTGCTGTGAAATCTACGCACATCCGAAGGATATCTGTGTGCTTCTTCTCTACAAGTACGGGGTTAGCCACCCATTGTGATTTCTTGATTTCTCTGATGAAACCTGCTGCGAGTAGTCTGTCGACTTCGGCTTCGACTGCGGTTCTTTTGGGCCGGATATGCGGCGCATTGTTTGCTTGACTGGTTTAGCATCTGGAAATAATTGGAGAGAGTGCTCGGCGAATTCCCTGGGAATACCTGGCATGTCGGCTGGACACCACGCAAATATATCCCAGTTCTCACGGAGGAATTCGACGAGCGCGCTTTCCTATGCGATAGGCAGACTCGAGAGACATTGACTGTCTTGGTCGGGTCAGTCGGGTGCACCTGATGCGACCTTGTGTCATTGGTGGCATTGAATGCTCTGTCGACTGCCACCTTCTTGTGCTCCGGCATAAGTGTTCGATCGTTGGAGACCGCTAGATCGGCGAGTGTTGCTTCCATGCCGAACATCTCAGAGATTTTGCTAAACTCTCGGTCGCAAGAATCGGACTTTTGGAAGTTTCCTTTGACTGTGATTACTCCTTTTGGTCCAGGCATTTTCAGCTGGAGGTATGCGTAGTGTGGGACCGCCATGAATCGAGCGAACGTCGGGCGTCCAAGTATGGCGTGGTATTGTGACTTCCAGTCGACAACTTCGAACTCAATCGACTCTGTCCTGAAGTGGTTTTTGTCCCCGAACGTAACGTCGAGTTGTATGGTGCCTTCTGGGCTTATTGCTTTGCCTGGGACGATACCGTGAAAGGTATTTGAGGATTTTGGCAGGTTTTCGACTGACCTGTTCATTTTGCGGAGCGTATCCGCGAAGATGATGTTTATGCCGCTGCCACCATCCATGAAGACCTTGGACATGGCGTAGCCTCCAATTTGGCGTCGAGTACCAGAGCAGAGTGCCCTGGACGAACGACCGATGGTGGGTGGTCCTCTCTGCTGAAGCTTATTGCAGTTTCGGATCCCTTCAAGAATTCAGTTACGGCAGGAGGTGACATGACCGCCATATTTACTTGTCGAGTGCGAAGTTTTTGCTCCCTGTTGGAAGGGCGACCTTTCTGTATCATGTACATCTGCCCTTGGGGCGGAGGGTACTGAGGTTCGTCCACCCGAGGTACGGGTTGTATGGCACCCGCGATATTTCCGCCTGCGGCAGGCTGTGGTGGTGGAGGTGGTGCCATCAGAACGGGCACATTGTTTGGCTGAGGCACAGGTGCAGGTGCGTGTGCGGCTGTTGCCTTTCTGAGTTGCACGTATTCAGATGCTAGTTGGTCGAATTCTCTGCAGTTTCTCATCGAGTGATTGGAGCGCAATTTTCCGTCTTCCCCTTGTACAGGTGGAATCTGCAATCAGCATCCATCTTGTCATCGAATGATCGCTCGTTTGTGCGCCGGAGCGCGACTTGCGCCAATCTTTCTTCTTGTAGCTGTCGCTGCGTTGGTTGCGGTCTCGACTGTCCCGGCGATCATCTCGACTGTCCGGCGATCATCTCGACTCCCGTCGATCTTCTGACCGTCGGTCGCTTCTGTCTTGGTCGTTGCGGGGTGTGGAGAATCCAGCCGCCATGAATTCGGGTCTGTCGTCGTCGTAGTGACGTTTTGAACGTTTGCGCCTCCGGTCGTCTCTGTATGAGTCTCTGCGGCTTCGACTGCCGCTTCATGATTGTCACGGGGTGAGGACCCGCGTGTGGTGCGCGCCATGTCTTCTCCGTCTGCCCACTCAGTCGCGATCTTTAGGAGGTTAGCCACAGAGGTTGGCTTTTGGCGACCAAGTGCTTCTTTGAAATCTCGCCTGGCGAGGCCCATGATGAAAGCATCCATGGCCATATCTTCTGAAATTACTCCAACTGAGTTGCGTATCTCAGTCCATCGTCGGATGTATGACCTCAACGTTTCGTCTGACCGTTGAACGCAGGCTCGCAGTTCTTCGAACGTTTTTGGTCGCTCACATAGAGGCTCGAAGTTTTTGATGAAGTCTGCGCGGAAGTGATCCCACGAGTCGTATGTTGATGGAGGTAGAGCCTTGAGCCAGTCGCGGGCTGTGCCTTCGAGCATGAGTCGTATGTATTGCATGGCTGTGATATTCGTGCCTCGCTGGCACGCGACAGCCAGTCTGTAGTCTTCCAGCCATCCTGAAGGTTCCTGTCGACCCGTGTATTTGGGCTGTTCAGATGTGAGTTTGAACCCTTTGGGCATCCGTGTCTCGCGGACGCGTCGAGTGAAGCACAGAGCTCCGTGTGGCTCAGGCTCCTGATCAGAGTACGAGTCGCTACTGTAAGATCTGCGTGATCTGCTCTGGACCTGCGCCGACGTGAGCCGCTTCTTTCCTTCGAGTGGTGACGGACCACGATTATGTTCTTCACGACGCGTGTCTACTATGGCACGGTCTCGACTCCCTCCTGGAGTTTTTGGGATTTGGCGTATGGCCTTCGCCGCTAAGGCGAGTGATTTGATCTGTTGGCGATGTAGTTTTGCATTGGGGTCATCAGCTGGAGGCTTGATTGCCTCTAGGTATGCTGCAGCGTAAAGAGAGCACCCGCAGCTGTTTTGGGTACTGGCACTCCCTCCTCGTCGAATGTCATGAAAGAGTGGCCTAAGTTGCGGGTGAGTGCTGCCCTCTCATCTTCCGCGAGGCGTGCCTTGATCTGGGTCTTGTGTCTGCTCGCCCGGTGGAGCTCAGGGAGAGCTGTCTTCTTCGTGCACTCGACAAGCTAGCCTGCTTTTTACGTTCTTCGAGTGTTGCTCTGATCTGCTGCAGTCGAAGTGATTCCTGCCAGTTGAAGTACTGGAAGGTCAACATCTCCTCTCGTGTTGCGTCCGCTGGCATCATTGTGCACTCCTTGATGACTTTATCTGCTTTTGCTGCCATCTCAGCAGTAATTGTGAGATTTGTGACTCCATCCGGCATAGTAACTGTGCACGGGAATTCTGTAGGCCTGCGACTGGCCGCAGCATCAGATGATTCTGCGGCGAAGGCAACGTAGACCTGCTGGGGTATCACCCGAGGGTATGTGTATGTGTTTTCGAGTCCCGTCATGGACTCGACGTCTTCATCAAGGCTCATGTCGAGTCGATATGCCCGTCGAGTGGTCCGTCTGGACGGATCTCGCTGTCGATGTCTTCATCGCCTATGCTCATCTCGGTGTCGGCGAAGTTGTTATGGATCTCGAAGTCGAGGTTGCTGTTGGTGCTTATCTCGGAGTCGACGTGGTTGTCGATATGAGTTTCGGGCTCATCGAAGTCGCTGAGGGAGATCCCGCAGTTGAAGCTATCCTCGAGTGGAAGATTGAGCTCGGGATTGTTTGTGCGGTATGCTGATTCAGCCTCCTCGCCTTGGAGTTCTTTCGCAATGAACTCGTTGATCTCTCGAGTCGACATGGTTGTTGCAGACGAGCAGGCTTGGAGGATCGATGATGGTATGAACGCAGTTGATGGATCCGCAGTGAAGAGCCGCAACCGATGGAGCCTCGGGTGGGAGTCGTGAGTTGGCGTGGATCTGTCAAGTCCTGCATACCAAGCTTGTTTACAAAAAAAATTGAACGAACCAACGGTTAAACCCAAACCTGACTCGAGATCGGCGAACGTCTCCTGGAATTTTGGGAGTGTGGCTCGAAGTCCATCAGAGGATCTGATGTGCTTTTTGCGGTGAAGTTGGTGTGCTGCCATTTGTCGAGTGTTTGGCGAAGTTGCCGTGTGCCGCCCGAGTCGGGAGTTCTGCTTTGTTGATGCAGCCGGCGAGTTGCCATTTGTAGATGTGACACCCAAGTATAGGGGATTGTTGAAATCTTCAATGTGTAAGTATAGTATCGATCCCACGAGGAGTAGAAGGTATAAGTATTTATCCTCTCAAATAAGAGTGTCACTTCTCTTATTATCTATGCACTGGACAAACTAAAATGATTAAATGATGCAAGTGTTTTTAGGTTTTTGGCGTAGAGTTTGCAATAAAGTAAAAATCTGAAAATAAATATGACAAGTGAAAGCTCTCAAAGAGAGAAAGCCCAATCCTCTATGCAGCAAGAGGACAAGATCAAATGTGTGTTTCTTATAAGTGGAGAACGTTCCCAAGGGCTACTAGACTTCATGGCATAAATATTTCTAGAACTACAAGGTAAGCATTTTGTCAAGTTTTAATCTTCTTTTGGACGGAGCCATAATTAGGGAAAGCTAAATAAATAAACTAAACCCCTTATGATGGTTCTTATGGCCAAGTAAATGACTGCACAAGAGTTATTAAGACATAGAGTCCCACCATAGCCTTAAACTCTAAGGTCCCCGATACTAATACCCTCATAATGCAACTTCATGACTCGGTTTCAGGTTTACATATCCTCCCAAGTCTCCCTCACTCCATTACACTACGGTGTTCTCCTATGAGCCCATATAGGTGAAGTGATGTGCAGTCGACGTTCGCACAACACCATCATATAATTACATAAAAAGATAAACACTAGACAAAATACCAACACATGTCATAAATAAATCATTGCCAATCCATCCTATGCCCCCAGGAACATGAGAGAAACTACTCACAACGCGAAGACATGATATGATTCAATGGCATAAGTGATACAACACAATCTGAGAATTATAATCTCCCCACAAAACAATGACAAGTAGCAATTCACAAACATGTAGAATAGTACTTAGACAATAGCTAGGGTTCAACAATCTCAAACTATGAGGGGGATGAAATGAATCACGAAGATGGTGATGGAGATGGTGCTGGTCTTGACGGTGGTGTTGATGGAGACTCCGGAGGGGGATGGAGGAGCCTTCCGGAGGTGATTCGGTGGCGTTTCCCCCCTCCGATCTTCTCCGGCGGCAGCCTTCTGTCTCCTGTTTCGTGGTTTTTGTGTTTCTCCGCCGCCTCCTCGCGAAACTCCTCGGGGACTATTTTTATAGTCATTTTTAGGTCAAGACGGAGGCACGGGGATGAAGATCGACGGCATTGGAGGCTCGAGGCCCAGGATGGGGGGTCCCACGCGGTCAAGGAATCTGACCGCATGGTCCCACCTCTTTTGGCCCTCGGGTTTCCGTTTGTTCGCTTCCTTCGCTCCTACGCTTCGTTCCTTCCAAAAACTGACGCCCATGAAATATTAGGTCATTTGGACGTCGTTTGGGTCCCTGAAAGTCAAAAAGATGGAAAAAGGAGTTTTCTGGTTCTGCAGGGTTAATTCCAAATAAATGAGGAAACTGTGAATTATCCCCTAAAATCATTATAAAACATAAATATAACCCATATATGATGCAAATAAGTTGGAATATCAAGTAATAAAATGTAAAGTTCATGTATGTATTTTACATGCATCAAGATGCGATCGGCGAGTCGCCGTTTTCCGATGGAATCGAAGAAACCGTGAGTCCAGCACTATTCTTTACCACAGACGGCGCCAATTGATGAGGGGTTAAACATCAAATCCCATGGTTAAGGACCTAGGATTAAGATTACGAGGGAGAGAACATGGTAGAGCTGGTAGTTTCGTTGGCTGACAAGCAAAAGCAGGGATTTTACCCAGGTTCAGGCCTCCGGAGGGTAACACCCTACTTCCTGCTTGTCTGGTATTGATCGTGTGAGATTATGCGGGCTACAATGGGGTCCTGGCGAGATGTCGATCTCGCTAGGGTTTTGATGGTTCGAGTATTGCGTGTCCTGGATTGGCGGCCCTCCCAACCTTTATATAATAGGCTGGGTCTCGGGAGTTCGCAACCGACTCAGATTACATGTAAGAAAGTCTAAACCGACTATGCCTATGTGTAATCTTGGCGGGTACTCCATCTTGTTGCGTCTTTCGTCATGGGCTTCATGTAGTCTCTTGATAGTTTGGCCTTAGTCGACACGTGCACCAGGTACCCTTATGGTAGGGTACCGAGATGTATATCCTTGTCAGACATATTGTAGAAGTTGGTCTTGCACTTCTTGCCAATGCCTCAATGCCACCAAAATTTTGGGATGAAGCCTTCTTGACCGCCACACATCTCATTAATATGCTTCCTTCCTCGGTTATTGATAGTGAAATTCCCATGCAACGTCTTCTCAAAGAAACACCTGATTACTCTTCTCTTCGTGTTTTTGGATGTGCATGTTGGCCCAATCTCCGCCCATATAATAAACACAAGCTTGCTTTTAGATCCAAACAATGTGTCTTTCTTGGTTATAGCCACAAGCAAAATGTGTAAAATGTTTAGACGTGTCCACGGCAGGGTTTATATTTCACGAGATGTGGTGTTTGATGAGGAAGTTTTTCCGTTCTCTAAACTTCATCCCAATGTGCCTTACTAGATTTCAATCAAACCCGAGTCCCCAGACTCGAATCTGGAACAAACTGGTCAGACTCGACTAGGCCGCGGAGGTCTTGCTGAATCGATCTGCAGTATAACTTTGAATTTTTACCCAACGCGTCCGTCGGGATTTTTCAACATGTCTGTTGACTCGGAAAGTATAAGGATTGACGTTGCTGGAACGGTCCTTAGCCCAGCTCGAAAGTTCGGCGGGTCTTACCTTTGCACTATGCATGCAGCATCCGAGGTATTTGTGGCGGACGCAACTCGGGAATGTTTCGAGTATGATTTTGTATACGAACTGAGTCAAACCTTTTGTCGACTGATAATTTGTCGTTATTCTATCGGGTGCGCGACAGCGCTCCCGATGGGAGTAGCCCCCGAGATTGTGCTTTATTGCTTGCAATGGAGGATAATCTCAAATCTTTTTATCCAATATATTCTTAGTAGAAGAAATTTTTGATACGCTCCCGATGGGAGTAATATGCCTTAGTCAAAGGAGCGGTCGAGTGACCAATTTTTACCTTAATGTTGCTTTTTCACACCCGAACCAAACAAGACAGTCGAGTGACCGATATGCGTTGGGCGGACTCGACTGCGCTGCCTGACACGCGGTGGCATGCGTTGTGCTGTGATGGATGGGACGTGACACGTATGTGGGCCCATTGTGCAGCGCTGACCGAACGACGGTGCCGTTTGGACTGGATTTGACCACTCTGGCCCACTTTTTAGGGAGACGCGATGATGACTCCTATTTTTGCGTGCGTAGTAGGCGGAGTGGCCGGCGACGGTTGCCCTCCGCGCTTGCCACGTGTACGGTGGGATTGCCCGCGGAGCGCACGATTGCGATTTGAACGGTTAAGATTGATTTCACTTTGTGGTAAATAGGGAGGACGGCGCTGACATAATTTTTACTTGCCATTTGCTCTGCGCGCCGCCCCTGTGTCATCTTCTTCCTCGCGCTCCTCCTCCTCTGTTCTTGTGCCAGAGCTTTGCGCGCTCCACCACCTTTCCTTTGACGATGAAGAAAGTAGCGGGCAACAAGCGTTCTGCCGCGACTGCTGCTGCCGCGACCGATGCGGTGGCGGTGAAGGGGAAGAAAGCTGCGGCCGGCGCATCTGCGTCCGCAACCGGCCTGAAGAAGAGCACCGGGGATTGGGCGAAGTCCTCGATCAAGGATGGTCACCTCGTCAAGCTCCGCCAGCAGGGCCTGCTACCACCCGAGGACCAGTTGGCTATCCGCGCTCCATCGCCCAAGGAGGTATTCCCCGAGCCTCGCGCTAATGAGCGCGTTTGTTCATATGCCCATCAACAAAATGGGTCGGCTGAAAGAAAACATAGACATTGACGAGGGATTAACTCATCAAATCCCATGGTTATGGACCTAGGGTTAAGATTATGAGGGAGAGAACATGGTAGAGCTAGTAGTTTCGTCGGCTGACAAGCAAAAGCAGGGATTTTACCCAGGTTCAGGCCTCCGGAGAGTAACACCCTACTTCCTACTTGTCTGGTATTGATCGTGTGAGATTATGCGGGTTACAATGGGGTCCTGGCGAGATGTCGATCTCGCCAGTATTTTGGTGGTTCGAGTATTGCGTGTCCTGGATGGCGGCCCTCCCAACCTTTATGTAATAGGCTGGGTCTTGGGAGTTCGCAACCGACTCAGATTACATGTGAGGAAAGCCTAAACCGACTATGCCTATGTCTAATCTTGGAGGGTACTCCATCTTGTTGCGTCTTTCGTCATGGGCTTCATGTAGGCTCTTGATAGTTTGGCCTTAGTCGACACGTGCACCAGGTACGCTTATGGTAGGGTACCCGAGATGTGTATCCTTGTCAGACATATTGTAGAAGTTGGTCTTGCACTTCTTGCCAATGCTTCAATGCCACTAAAATTTTGGGATGAAGCCTTCTTGACCGCCACACATCTCATTAATATGCTTCCTTCCTCGGTTATTGATAGTGAAATTCCCATGTAACGTCTTCTCAAAGAAACACCTGATTACTCTTCTCTTCGTGTTTTTGGATGTGCATGTTGGCCCAATCTCCGCCCATATAATAAACACAAGCTTGCTTTTAGATCCAAACAATGTGTCTTTCTTGGTTATAGCCACATGCACAAATGTGTAAAATGTTTAGACGTGTCCACCGGCAGGGTTTATATTTCACGAGATGTGGTGTTTGATGAGGAAGTTTTTCCGTTCTCTAAACTTCATCCCAATGTGCCTTACTAGCTTTCAATCAAACCCGAGTCCCGGACTCGAATCTGGAACAAACTGGTCAGACTCGACTAGGCCGCAGAGGTCTTGCTGAATCGATCTGCAGTATAACTTTGAATTTTTACCCAACGCGTCCGTCGGGATTTTTCATCATGTCTGTTGACTCAGAAAGTATAAGGATTGACGTTGCTGGAACGGTCCTTAGCCCAGCTTGAAAGTTCGGCGGGTCTTACCTTTGCACTATGCATGCAGTATCCGAGGTATTTGTGGCGGACGCAACTCGGGAATGTTTCGAGTATGATTTTGTATACGAACTGAGTCGAACCTTTTGTCGACTGATAATTTGTCGTTATTCTATCGGGTGCGCGATAGCGCTCCCGATGGGAGTAGCCCCCGAGATTGTGCTTTATTGCTTGCAATGGAGGATAATCTCAAATCTTTTTATCCAATATATTCTTAGTAGAAGAAATTTTTGATACGCTCCCGATGGGAGTAATATGCCTTAGTCGAAGGAGCGGTCGAGTGACCAATTTTTGCCTTAATGTTGCTTTTTCACACCCGAACCAAACAAGACAGTCGAGTGACCGATATGCGTTGGGCGGACTCGACTGCGCTGCCTGACACGCGGTGGCGTGCGTTGTGCTGTGATGGATGGGACGTGACACGTATGTGGGCCCATTGTGCAGCGCTGACCGAACGACGGTGCCGTTTGGACTGGATTTGACCGCTCTGGCCCACTTTTTAGGGAGACGCGATGATGACTCCTATTTTTGCGTGTGTAGTAGGCGGAGTGGCCGGCGATGGTTGCCCTCCGCGCTTGCCACGTGTACGGTGGGATTGCCCGCGGAGCGCACGATTGCGATTTGAACGGTTAAGATTGATTTCACTTTGTGGTAAATAGGGAGGACGGCGCTGACATAATTTTTACTTGCCATTTGCTCTGCGCGCCGCCCCTGTGTCATCTTCTTCCTCGCGCTCCTCCTCCATTGTTCTTGCGCCAGAGCTTTGCGCGCTCCACCACCTTTCCTTTGATGATGAAGAAAGTAGCGGGCAACAAGCGTTCGGCCACGACTGCTGCTGCCGCGACCGATACGGTGGCGGTGAAGGGGAAGAAAGCTGCGGCCGGCGCATCTGCGTCCGCCACCGGCCTGAAGAAGAGCACCGGGGATTGGGCGAAGTCCTCGATCAAGGATGGTCACCTCGTCAAGCTCCGCCAGTAGGGCCTGCTACCACCCGAGGACCAGTTGGCTATCCGCGCTCCATCGCCCAAGGAGGTATTCCCCGAGCCTTGCGCTAATGAGCGCGTTTGTTCATATGCCCATCAACAAAATGGGTCGGCTGAAAGAAAACATAGACATTGACGAGGGATTAACTCATCAAATCCCATGGTTATGGACCTAGGGTTAAGATTACGAGGGAGAGAACGTGGTAGAGCTGGTAGTTTCGTCGGCTGACAAGCAAAAGCAGGGATTTTACCCAGGTTCAGGCCTCCGGAGGGTAACACCCTACTTCCTACTTGTCTGGTATTGATCGTGTGAGATTATGCGGGCTACAATGGGGTCCTGGCGAGATGTCGATCTCGCCAGGATTTTGGTGGTTCGAGTATTGCGTGTCCTGGATCGGCGGCCCTCCCAACCTTTATGTAATAGGCTGGGTCTCGGGAGTTCGCAACCGACTCAGATTACATGTAAGGAAAGCCTAAACCGACTATGCCTATGTCTAATCTTGGAGGGTACTCCATCTTGTTGGGCCTTTCGTCATGGGCTTCATGTAGGCTCTTGATAGTTTGGCCTTAGTCGACACGTGCACCAGGTACCCTTATGGTAGGGTACCCGAGATGTGTATCCTTGTCAGACATATTGTAGAAGTTGGTCTTGCACTTCTTGCCAATGCTTCAATGCCACTAAAATTTTGGGATGAAGCCTTCTTGACCGCCACACATCTAATTAATATGCTTCCTTCCTCGGTTATTGATAGTGAAATTCCCATGCAACGTCTTCTCAAAGAAACACCTGATTACTCTTCTCTTCGTGTTTTTGGATGTGCATGTTGGCCCAATCTCCGCCCATATAATAAACACAAGCTTGCTTTTAGATCCAAACAATGTGTCTTTCTTGGTTATAGCCACATGCACAAATGTGTAAAATGTTTAGACGTGTCCACCGGCAGGGTTTATATTTCACGAGATGTGGTGTTTGATGAGGAAGTTTTTCCGTTCTCTAAACTTCATCCCAATGTGCCTTACTAGCTTTCAATCAAACCCGAGTCCCCGAACTCGAATCTGGAACAAACTGGTCAGACTCGACTAGGCCGCGGAGGTCTTGGTGAATCGATCTGCAGTATAACTTTGAATTTTTACCCAACGCGTCCGTCGGGATTTTTCATCATGTCTGTTGACACGGAAAGCATAAGGATTAACGTTGCTGGAACGGTCCTTAGCCCAGCTCAAAAGTTCGGCGGGTCTTACCTTTGCACTATGCATGCAACATCCGAGGTATTTGTGGCGGACGCAACTCGGGAATGTTTCGAGTATGATTTTGTATATGAACTGAGTCGAACCTTTTGTCGACTGATAATTTGTCGTTATTCTATCAGGTGCGCGACAGCGCTCCCGATGGGAGTAGCCCCCGAGATTGTGCTTTATTGCTTGCAATGGAGGATAATCTCAAATCTTTTTATCCAATATATTCTTAGTAGAAGAAATTTTTGATACGCTCCCGATGAGAGTAATATGCCTTAGTCGAAGGAGCGGTCGAGTGACCAATTTTTGCCTTAATGTTACTTTTTCACACCCGAACCAAACAAGACAGTCGAGTGACCGATATGCGTTGGGCGGACTCGACTGCGCTGCCTGACACGCGGTGGCATGCGTTGTGCTGTGATGGATGGGACGTGACACGTATGTGGGCCCATTGTGCAGCGCTGACCGAACGACGGTGACATTTGGACTGGATTTGACCGCTCTGGCCCACTTTTTACGGAGACGCGATGATGACTCCTATTTTTGCGTGCGTAGTAGGTGGAGTGGCCGCGCGACGGTTGCCCTCCGCGCTTGCCACGTGTACGGTGGGATTGCCCGCGGAGCGCACGATTGAGATTTGAACGGTTAAGATTGATTTCACTTTATGGTAAATAGGGAGGACGGCGCTGGCATAATTTTTACTTGCCATTTGCTCTGCGCGCCGCCCCTGTGTCATCTTCTTCCTCTCGCTCCTCCTCCATTGTTCTTGTGCCAGAGCTTTGCGCGCTCCACCACCTTCCCTTTGACGATGAAGAAAGTAGCGGGCAACAAGCGTTCTGCCGCGACCGATGCGGTGAAGGGGAAGAAAGCTGCGGCCGGCGCATCTGCGTCCGCCACCGACCTGAAGAAGAGCACCGGGGATTGGGCGAAGTCCTCAATCAAGGATGCTCACCTCGTCAAGCTCCGCCAGTAGGGCCTGCTACCACCCGAGGACCAGTTGGCTATTCGCTCTCCATCGCCCAAGGAGGTATTCCCCGAGCCTCGCGCCAATGAGCACGTTTGTTCATATGCCCATCAACAAAATGGGTCGGCTGAAAGAAAACATAGACATTGACGAGGGGTTAACTCATCAAATCCCATGGTTATGGACCTAGGGTTAAGTTTACGAGGGAGAGAATGTGGTAGAGCTGGTAGTTTCGTCGGCTGACAAGCAAAAGAAGGGATTTTACCCAGGTTCAGGCCTCCGGAGGGTAACACCCTACTTCTTACTTGTCTGGTATTGATCGTGTGAGATTATGCGGGCTACAATGGGGTCCTGGCGAGATGTCGATCTCGCTAGGATTTTGGTGGTTCGAGTATTGCGTGTCCTGGATCGGCGGCCCTCCCAACCTTTATGTAATAGGCTGGGTCTTTGGAGTTCACAACCGACTCAGATTACATGTAAGGAAAGCCTAAACCGACTATGCCTATGTCTAATCTTGGAGGGTACTCCATCTTGTTGGGCCTTTCGTCATGGGCTTCATGTAGACTCTTGATAGTTTGGCCTTAGTCGACACGTGCACCAGGTACCCTTATGGTAGGGTACCCGAGATGTATATCCTTGTCAGACATATTGTAGAAGTTGGTCTTGCACTTCTTGCCAATGCCTCAATGCCACTAAAATTTTGGGATGAAGCCTTCTTGACCGCCACACATCTCATTAATATGCTTCCTTCCTCGGTTATTGATAGTGAAATTCCCATGCAACGTCTTCTCAAAGAAACACCTGATTACTCTTCTCTTCGTGTTTTTGGATGTGCATGTTGGCCCAATCTCCGCCCATATAATAAACACAAGCTTGCTTTTAGATCCAAACAATGTGTCTTTCTTGGTTATAGCCACATGCACAAATGTGTAAAATGTTTAGACGTGTCCACCGGCAGGGTTTATATTTCACGAGATGTGGTGTTTGATGAGGAATTTTTCCGTTCTCTAAACTTCATCCCAATGCTGGCGCTCTCCTACGGCGAGAAATTCTTCTTCTACCCGAAACTCTCCAAAATCCATTATTCTTAGATCATGGGGAGCAACAATGTATTGATCTAACACCTAATATTCCTGCTAGTGGCGTTCCATTAAATTGTCCGCAGGTGCAGCAGCCGCAAGCAGAAGAAAATTTTAGCCAAAACGGTGATCAAACAAGTGAAAACGAGTCAGATGAAGAAAATTCGCTAGAAGACAGCGGTGCAGAACACAACGCAGATTCCCCTGCACCATCAGCCTCGGGATCTGTCGAAATCCCGGCAGAATCTGCCTCGGGATCATCCTTCGCCAACGGGTCCGCAGCGCAGCAGCACGATTCCACGGCGAGCGAATCGTCGGGCGACACGTCACCGACAGCCATCCGCAGCGGGCCAAGCGCGACTGGTCCCAGCGCGTCCGACGCCACGAGCGGTCCACCCCATGGGACAGCACCCACGCGCGGCCAACCAACTAGGAGGCGCGGAGCATCATCTGGCGGGCCAAGTGGCCCAATCCAAACTGCTGCACGCGGTCAACCGACCGTATGCGGCGAGACGGCACGTCACGGACGCCAGCGGAGATCTCCTGCGGATCCCGATACTGCGGCCGGATCTTCTGTGGCTGGGAATGCTGCACAACCTTCTGCAGTACACCGTACCAGGTCAAAAACAGGGAATAGTAAGCCTAAAGATTTTTCAGACTTTATTACTTTATCCACCGTTCGTCATGGCTTATCAGCTGCACCTAGTGAACCTGAAAACTTGCAAGTAGCACTAAAAGACCCAAATTGGAAAAGTGCTATGGATGATGAATATGAGGCATTAGTAAAAAATAAAACATGGCATCTAGTACCACATAGGCAGGAAATAAATCTCATAGATTGCAAATGGGTTTATAGAATCAAAAGAAAAGCTGATGGTACCATTGATAGGTATAAAGCTAGGCTAGTAGCAAAAGGTTTTAAGCAAAGATATGGCATAGATTATGAAGATACTTTTAGTCCAGTTGTGAAAGCTGCTACAATCAGACTTGTCTTAGCTATTTCAGTGTCAAGAGGATGGAGTCTGAGACAACTAGATGTGAAGAACGCGTTTCTCCATGGTGTTCTGGAAGAGGAAGTTTACATGAAGCAGCCACCAGGGTATGAAAACCAAAATGCACCACATCATGTGTGCAAGTTAGATAAATCTCTTTATGGTCTCAAGCAAGCACCAAGAGCATGATTTGCCAAGTTAAGTTCGAAACTCCAAGAATTGGGGTTCTCACCGTCCAAGGCTGACACCTCACTATTTATCTATAACAAGTCAGGTATCATGATTTTTGTGCTAGTTTATGTTGATGATATTATTGTCACTAGTTCATCAAGCAAGGCTATCACCGCACTACTACATGATTTAAGTTCAGCCTTTGCGTTAAAGGATCTAGGTGACTTGCACTATTTCTTGGGAATTGAAGTTAAAATATGCAATGATGGTATTGTTCTAACCCAAGAAAAGTATGCTTCTGACTTGTTAATCAAAGCTCGCATGAAAAATGCCAAACCAGCTCCAACACCATTATCAGCCACTGACAAACTGTCAGCAACTAAAAGAGTTGCACTCGGACCAGAAGAAGGAACAAGGTACCAAAGTGTTGTTGGTGCACTCCAATATCTAACTCTCACTAGACCGGATATTGCTTTTTCGGTCAACAAGGTATGCCAGTTTCTGCATGCACCTACTACTGTCCATTGGTCAGCTGTCAAGAGGATCCTAAGGTACATTAGAGGAGCCACAAGCATTGGCTTAACTTTCCGAAGATCCCCCTCAACTTTAGTAAGTGCATTTTCTGATGCTGACTGGGCCGGATGTGTAGATGATAGGAGATCTACAGGCGGTTTTGCAGTTTATTTTGGACCAAATCTAATTTCTTGGAGTGCTAGAAAACAAGCAACAGTGTCTAGGTCCAGCATAGAAGCAGAATACAAGGCATTAGCAAATGCTACAGCTGAGATTATTTGGGTGGAATCCTTGTTGAGAGAGCTTGACGTTGATAGAAAACAAACCTCCTGTTTATGGTGTAATAATATGGGAGCTACATATCTCTCAGCTAATCCTGTGTTTCATGCAAGGACAAAACATATTGAGATAGATTTTCACTTTGTGAGAGAAAGAGTAGCGAACAAATTGCTTGAGATCAGATTTATTCCTTCCCAAGATAAAGTGGCAGATGGCTTCACTAAGGCACTTCCAGAGAGACAGCCTGAAGAATTTAAACACAATCTCAACCTTGGAGAAGGTTGTGATTGAGGAGGGGTGTTAGAGATAGCGTGATTAGCACGTATAGCGTTAGCGTGTTGCGTGCGTTTCCTGTAGCGCAAGATATGTAAAGATACGATCTGATTCGGTTTATAAGGATCAGATCGATCTCTTCCTTCCTCTCCAAGGTTTGTAACCGTATCATTGTAATCTCTCATGTGCCTATATAACACGGAACCGATCCCGAGACAAAGGGTATCGTTAAACCAAACTATCGTGGTATTCTCCACATGCATGTCATCTGATTATTTAAACTAATTTTTAGTGCACCATGAATGAATTAGCTGGCTTAGAATCTTCTCGTACTTGTGACGTGTTTGATCTACTTTATACTTGCAAAACACATGATTCCTACCTTGTCCCGCATTAGTGATACGTAAGAAAACATGTCATGCAAATAGTATTTGTGACGTGTTTGATCTACTTTATACTTGCAAAACACATGATTCCTACCTTGTCCCGCATTAGTGATACGTAAGAAAACATGTCATGCAAATAGTATTTTTTTTTGCGTGTGCAAATTGTACTAGCCAACATGTAGTGTGCAAGTATTCTTTACGACCTAATTTGGTAAAAAATTAAAAATACCTCATTAAAGCATTTTTTGGACTAATTTCGTTCTTAATGGCATTATGGGAGACTGGCTAGTGTATTACGGGCTCAATAAGGGTGACCCTGCATTGATTGGACATTTCCACAAGCCATTATTCTCAATGGAGGAATGAAGATCAAGCAGGAGTATCCGGTTTGGTTGCTACGGAGAGACCCGCACAATGTATCTTCTCCGATGGGCAGTGGTTACCTCCCCATTGTGATGCAATGGCAGTCACGTCTATGAGCAATACCAAATTCATGGACCAAAACATGCGTGTTTTGGTGGTGATGCAAGACTCACCCACTATCATTAGTGACCTGAATATCTACGGATTTACTCCCATTTCCAATGGACGGTTTTTCTTCCGGGGCCTTTGCAGTTGTCCACGTCATGTGAGATGGAATAGTTTTGGCTTTATTTTGCAAGATTTATGAATTAACACGATCAATATTACTTTGTGGTAGGATAACTCAGTCAGTGGTCATCAAATATATAGATGTATGTTGAACAAGATTACCTTGGGCAAGCAACCAATCAAAAATAACTCTAATGTGATAAGTGTTAAGTTAGGATTCATGACTGCCGTCATCGATCCGAGCACTGGTGGATGCTATTATGTGCAGTATGTACAAAAAGACGAAATTTATCTCTGCAGAAAATATAACAAAATGCATTGCAGTGTGAGATCTTATCCTTTACATGTGCTCAAGCCACATCTCAGATTTCTCAAGTCGACAAGGACAGGTCGAGGCCTCTGGCCCCATGGCCGGCGCACCGAGGATACGATAGACGCAAGGAGGCAACGGATAGCCTATGCGGCTTGGCGGGAGGAGAACGATGCGATGAGTTGTTATTCCTCCACGCTTCAAAGATGAGAGTGTATTTTTCAGGGCTCTTTGGCTCGATCCGGTATGTAGCAACGCTATACCAAACATGTAAGATCCTGCTTGAACACGTAAAACCGAGCATGGTGACTAGTAACACCTGTTCTTCAAGAATGAAACTAACTAAAATATTCAAGCAAATGAAGTTGGACGTGTATTATTTTAGGCCGTAGTACTATACTCTTATTACAAACTGCTTCCCGGCGCATCACAGCCATTATCTTCGAATCAATCAAGAGATAAATATGCAAGCCAGTCGGCGGGAAAAGGGGCAGGGAAATTAAGGAGGAGCGGTCGTTGCCGCCGCGGCCACGCGTCGGAAGCAGAGGAGTTTTTGCAGCCTTTCTTGCATTCATCCATAGAACTGTAGCATGTGTTATTTCCAAGGCAGCAGTCACAAACCTCGTCGTGGCAAGTTGTAGTATAGTGGACGCAGAGTCCGTTGGGGAGGTTCAGCTTCTCGTCAGTATCCACGTCGGCGGCGATGATCCGGCCTGTGGAATCACAAAATGAACCATCGTATGTTGGGGAGTACTGACAAACAAGCAGAGACGGGAATTAAACGGGAGAAATGCAAATGCATGCATGCTTCTAGTTCGAGGACAAATACCGTAGAGATGGATCAGCGAGAGAGAAATTTAGTATCTCTGTTGCACACTTACATTGCGCAACGAGATGCAGCGACAGCAGGGCTAGGGCTAGGATGCGGGTGGTCTGCATATCCATCCTTGCTAAGCACGCGCTTGATTTTTTTGTCGAGATCAGATCGATGGATGAGAAAATATGTCTCCGCTACAAGATCAACACATGACTCTTATCTATCTATCTATCTATCTATACTATAATATTGAAAGCTGCCGTGATGGTACGTCACGTGGTACGGTCGGGCGGTACGTACGTGGTAGGTCGTGGATCGGTAGAAAAATCGGAACCACGCTCTCCCTCTGGCGTCACGTGGAGCTGGGCTAGCTTTGCCGTGGATCAATCAATAATCACGTTAGCCAGCCAGCTAGCTTTGCCCGGATGAACCCATGCACGGCCGCCGGGAACCGGTGAGCGCATGCACGGACGGCCGCCGGCGAGTCGGCGAGCCCAGGAACGCTTGCACGGTCGCTGGTGAGCCGGCAGGAGCGTCCTGAGCCGCGACTCTGGCGGCGCGTCCACGAGACCACGACCATGACCGTCGTCAGCGGCACGAAGCCGCAGAAGCGCATGGAGAGGACCTCGAGGGCGACTCAGTGTCGGACGAGGTCGGTGAAGGCGTCGGAGTCACTGAACCTGACGTTCTCCAGGGCGAGCCTGCTGAGCGCCCAGAACGCGCGCTGGCAGCCGCGGACGAGCTGCGTGAACCGCGCGCCGTAGCCGAGCATGAGCTCCGCCGTCGCGTCCCACGTGCCGCAGAGGTCACGCCTCTCCGTGAGGAGCTAGAGCTCGACGGGGCGCCGGCCTTGAGCCTGCCGCTGCGGACCGCCTCGCCGACGAGCCTCTCGACGCGCCGCAGCAGGTCGTACCTGGTGAGGATCATCTTGAGCTTGAGCGTCTCTATGACCCGAGCGTGCCTGGAGGTAGTGCCCCAGCGCCTGGACGAGGCCCTCACAGGCGTTGTGCTGGTAGGGCAGATACCACTCCTTGCGGCGGCAAACCCATATTATGTCCCCGAGAAGCGATCGCTGACCCGCATCTGCTGCTCTCCTATTCTGGATGAGTCTGGTGCTTTAGCCGGCTCAAGATGCAGAACCGTGAAACAAGAAAAGGACAGAAAGAGAGCATATGCGCTGATGAGCTGATGGGTACTAAACATGTAGATGAGAAATCAGTACACTTGCAGTGTTTCGGTAGTGCACACGTTCAGTAGCCAATAGGTGCACAGGTTCGACAAAGGCAGCATATGCACCTCACCCTATGTTCTTCGGAATTTCACTTAGAAACTCTAGCAAGGAGGAGTAAAAGTAAAAAATTCAAAGAAGAAAATTAAATTGTGTACTAAGAAGTACAAAAATGTGTGATACATAAATTTTCCTCGGGAAGTGCAGGAAAAATGTAAAAACAAATATCATATGAGTAGTACATAAATGATTGTCGATGCAAGGCGCAACGTGGATGTCCAATGCAGTTTCTTAATGTTCATATATATTACATTATCTATAGAATGGGCCTTTCTTGAAGTGAACACAACATCAACAAATAGCATCACTTCTTAACTGTGAGACCACAACTGCCAATATAGATCTGCAATTTTTTTGGTAGCACGAAACAAAGAAAGTGACTCTAATTACTCGCTCGATCATAGAAGAAAGGTCCATTTTAAATCAACTGATCATCAATCCACTTTCAATTAATCGACGATTGCTCTTCTTCTATTCTGAATGTCAAAGTGTACATTCAGAAAAGGTCAGGCCACTTGCATTGCTGGTTTCTTTTTACCGAGCTGTATAGCTGATTTGTTATCTTACACTTTTTTGAGATGTATAAATCGTTATTTTATTAGCCCGTAGCAACGCACGGGCATTCTGCTAGTATATATAGAGAGAGAGACTGAGGCAAGGGAGAATTCGGTGCAGAAAAGATCGGGCAATAAAATTTGAATAATCCATCACTAATAGGATTTCTCCTGTTGGGGATCGGGTCATCTCTAAAAATCAAACTGCTTTTATTAAAGGGCGTTTTATTCTGGAAAGCGTGGTGGCGGCACAGGAGTTGATCCATGCTGCGCACTCTCGAGGTTGTAGCGCTCTGGTTTTAAAGTTAGATTATGAAAAGGCTTACGATCGTGTAGACTGGTCATTTTTAGATGACATGCTGTGCTCTCGAGGGTTTGGTCCTGTTATTCGGAGCTGGATTAAAAGTCTTTTAGTTGGTGGATATTTCTGTGTCAGAATTAATGACCTAAATAGTGTTTTTTTTTCAAAGCGGGTAAAGGCTTAAAGCAAGGTGACCCGTCATCTCCAATCCTTTTCAATTTTGTGGCTGACGTTTTTACCAAAATGCTTTCCAAAGCCTCGAGAATGGGTTTGATTCGGGGATTGCTTCCTCAGGTAGTCCCAGGTGGTATTGTTAGCCTTCAGTATGCTGATGATACCATTCTGTTTATAGAAAATAATATCGAGTTTGCGAGGAACCTTAAGTGGTTTCTTTCTTGCTTTGAGGGAATGCCTGGGATGAGAATTAATTATCATAAGTCTGATCTTATGACGATTAATGTTGATCCTGCCCAGGCAGCAAGCATTGCACAAGTCTTCTGTTGCAAGCTTGCTTCCTTCCCGTGTAAATACTTGGGGTGCCAATTCACTACTCCAAACTTAAAAAGGAGGATCTCCAACCTGTTATAGATAAAATGATTAAACGGTATGGGGGTTGGAGAGGTAAACTCCTAAATCATAAGAGCAGGGTGACCCTCCTTAAAGCTTGTATTGCTAGCATCCCGATGTATCTCCTCTCTATTATTAAATTTCCTAAGTGGGCGATTAAAGCCATTACCTCTCAAATGGCTAATTTCTTGTGGAATGACTTTGAGGGGATGAAGAAGTACCACCTAGCCAATTGGGACATGGTGTGTCTTAAACAAGAATATGGCGATTTGGGTGTGCAAAATCTTAGGGATTTTAATTTGTGTCTCTTAGCCTCCTGGATTAAACGTTATCATTTGGATGATAACAAAATTTGGAGGATGATTGTCGATCATAAGTATGACCTGGTGACTAATATTCTTTGTGCTCAACCTGCTAATTGCTCCCCTTTTTGGAAAGGGGTGATCTAGGCTGCGAATGCAGCTAAGATGGGGTATAGATGGCGTGTGGGTTCTGGTACAAAAATTAGGTTCTGGTGTGACGTGTGGCTGGGCAATTGTAGCCTGGCTATTCTCTACTATGATCTTTTTAGTATTGTCAATGAGCAAGATTGCACTATCGCTCAAGTGTGGGATGGTGTTGATCTTAAGTTCACTTTTAGGAGATGTGTGTCTCCGGAGCTGTTTACTAGGTGGATGGAACTTAGTCAACTCATCAGCACGGTTGTTTTGAATCACGAAGATGATATGCCCTTATGGGCGTATGAAGCTTCCGGCACATATAGTGTCAGTTCGTTTTATGCGATCATCAACAATCGTGGGGTGGTGCCAGTTCATACTCCTGCTGTGTGGAAGTTGAATGTGCCTCCCAGGATCCATGTGTTCTTGTGGTTGCTAGCTAATAACAAAATTTTGACTCGTGATAATCTAGCGAAGCGTAGAACCGTTGATGATCCTTCTTGTTTATTTTGCTCTGAACCTGAATCTTGCCATCATTTATTCTTTGATTGTTTTGTTGCTAAACTTGTCTGGCATGTTATCTCTGAGTTAATTGGAGTGCAGGTTGGTGAGAATTTTGAATCTGTGGCAAGATGGTGGTTGAGCAATAACAAAAATGTTGTCATTAACGTAGTTTGCACTGCAGTTATGTGGTCGATTTGGAAACTTCGTAATGACATGTGCTTTCAGGGAAAACCGTGGCCGGGCGTGCAGGACATCTGGAGGAGGGTGGCGGTAGACCTAAGTCTATGGCGGATTCTCTCCAAGGATGCAGTTTCCGATCTGTTGGCAAGAAACGCGCTCGAGCTGAACAAGAAACGAGGGGAACTTCTGCGCATCGCTTGGCGGTGATCTCCAAGCACCCCAGGGTCGATGATTACGAGGAATCTGCTGAGGAACGTGCCGCCTTTGACGCCCAACAGGCTGAGATGTGCAAGTTGTTGATCGTGAAGCTCTCTGGGGCGTAGAGTCGTTGGTGGCTCTGGCTGTGTTCTGCTCTCAGTAGTTCCCTGTCTCTGGTGGTGGTGAAACTTTGTAATAGCTTCTGTTTTGGCTTTTGCCTTCTTGTACCTGGTACACATGCTCTTGTGTGGCCTGGAGTTGTAAAACTATGATCGATGGTTTCAATATGAAATCGGGGTAGAACCCTTTTATCTAAAAAAAAATTGAATAATTTGTCAGTATCTTTCCGTATTAGGTAACTCATTAAGAGTATCAAAAAAGAATCGCAACCCATAAACTGGGTAGCAAATCCACTCTCGGTATCAAGTTAATTTGCTCAGTGCCTCAGTTTATATATAGGGAATAATGCTAGCAACGACATAAACTGGTACGTGTTTCTCACAAGATGGATGATTGCGATTTCTAAGAAAATAAAGATTCCTGCATGGAGGAAATCAACGGCCAGAAATCCTTGTCTCATGGCAATGTTAGCATCTGTAGTCATGAACCAGACCTTGTCAGGATCCTTGCCATCTTCAGTCAGTGATGTCCTCATTTATTAGCTAAGAAAAATGATACTCTAAACTCTGTACTGCGTTTGCCTTGACGAAGTATCAAGTTCACAAACAAATTCGGCATTTTTTTCGCCTGGTACCTGCATCAACTGATGCACGCAGCCGTTTATATATATTCAACAATTTCATCCTTGATGAATCTACGGAGGATAGCATCGTTTGGAACCTTACCGCGGGAGGGGAATACTCATCCAAGTCGGCCTACAAGGCTCAATTTTTCGGAGCTACCTCATCCAATATGAAACGCCTTGTTTGGAAAATTTGGGCTCCTCCGAAAACCAAGTTCTTCGCTTGGCTTGCTCTCCAAAACCGCATTTGGATGGCGGATCGCTTGGCTCGTCGGGGGTGGCCAAACTGTGGTCTTTGTCCACTTTGCAAGAGGACTCCCGAATCTACCGACCACCTCCTCCTCCATAGTCGCTACACCACTAGGGTTTGGACCTACTTGAAAGAGTGGCTCGGCCTCCATGATCTTGACAACTCTACTTGGTCAACCCTATCGCTCAAGGATTGGTGGAGGCGCATGACAAAAAGCAAGGCCTTGGTATCCCTACTTCTCCTTACTACTTGGGAGGTTTGGAATGAGAGAAATGCTAGTTTTTAAGAACAAGCACTCATCTACCCTTACCATCCTCTCCAAGATCAAGCATGAGGCGAAGCTTTGGGTTCTCGCGGGGGCGAAACGTTTAGGAGAAATCATGCCGGGAGAGTAATCGGCTTGTAACAACTTGTTTTACCGTTTACCGCTTTCGGCCCTATTTATTCTTGTACCAACTCTCTCTTAATTAATGAAAAAGGGGCAAATATTTTGCCCAACTGGTCAAAAAAAGTATCAATCCGTCCATCCATACAAAGGGTTCAACAAAAGGAGAGGCTCGAGCAATTTCAGCTTTCCTGCACATAATTTACAAAAGAGTCGTATTTCTGCAGTGGGCACTATACCTTGAATTCACCGTGTATAAGCACAACATGTGTTCTTAGGATCTCATGAACTATGCACAAGTACACTAGCCTGACAATATGTGCTAGGCAGCACCTAAGGGAAGACAAAACCGTATCACCAAAACCAGCTACCTCGGCTATCAGACAGCCTTGACTGTAGTCGCTACAAGGGGTGACGGGATGTACCCTTCGAGTCCCCTACCATTGTCATACCTGGTGTGGCCCAGCCGAAGACGTACCTGGAAGCCCACGAAGCACAACAAGCCACGACTTGCAGTACAAGGAAAGAACTCCAAAACGTAGTCTACTAGGACTCATGCAAATTCTACCTGGCTCCCTATATAAAGCCAGGCAGGAGCACCCCCATAGGCAGATTCAGACAGAACCCGCATAGGCATAACGAGACCACGTCTCACCACCACAATCGCCACCATGTAACCTCATATCATTATAAGTAGGTCTTTACCTCACAATGAGGGGGCCGAACCTAGTAAATCCCTGCTTGTCAGCCGTCCGATACTACCAGCACGTCATCTTCTCTCTTTATACGAAACCCTAGATATCTCACCATGGAATTTGCCGTGTTAACCCCACGTCAATTGACGCCGTCTGTGGGAAGAACACGCGCTGGAGTCACGGTTTCGGCGGTTCCAATCTACATCAACAAAGCGGCAACTCGCCGTACCAGATCGGAGCGCAGGGCTCTACTTCACCATCACCCTCGCTCTGATCGGATCTCCACCAGTGACGCCATGCACGAGCGGGTGATCGGTCTCGTACGAGTGCCGGCCGACCGGATCGATGTCAAAATCGCCGGCAACAGCCCACGCGTGGACTCGCCACGCATCCCGACCAAGCCTCAGGCAAAACTTCAGATCAAATATACGTGTGGCAGAGCTGGATTTCGATTCTGCTCTGATCTTGGAGTTTGAACCGAGCTATGCATGCAAGTCAAGAAGCAAAAGCAAGCCACAATTGGACCGCTCCCCTTTCCCCAACTACAGTGAAAGGATCACTTTTTCGCCTCCCCGCATCCACCACCTTGCCGCCGGCGATCTACTCGATTCCTCGCCTTCGGCGGCCGCTTCGGCGGCGGGAGGTTAGGGAATCGGTAGATCCCGGCGTGTACATAGTGTAGGTAGCTGCAGGGTGCTTGCTGGCGGCGTTGTGGAGAAGACGGCGGCGCCGGAGAAGGTTTTGTGGATGGAGATCCTCTTCTCTGTTCTGGGTCCTCTGCTGGAGGCTCAGGGCAGGTCTGCCGTCCTCGGCGTGCTTGCGGCTCTTCGGAGCTTCGACGCGCCTTCCCTCAAGCCGGCGTTCGTGATGGCGGCGCCGGAGCTCGGAGTTCTGGATGAAGGTGATGGCGTTGACCAAGTTGGTGTTGCTCATCGTGCAGGATGGAGGCATAGCGCCGGGGACCGTCGACTTCCTTGCCGCCTGAGGGCTCCTCCCAGTCCAACGTTTGTTGGAGGAGTGGTGGCGGGATCCGCTGGCGGAGCGTGCCGTGCGAGCAGGAGGGCATCAGAGCTCAGAAGGACTTGTTTGTTTTTTATCTTTATTTCTGGGTTTATCTGTAAGATGCTTGGTTAATGTAATCCTCTTTGTCTGCGCAAAAAAAAAAAAAGCAAGCCACAATTCTTCATCAAGCAGTTTTGGGTTTAGTGCATGCAGCACTCGCCGCCGGATTAGGAAATCAAAGAAAAAAAAAGGAAACAAGCAAGAGGCGGTGGCACCAATCTGATGTGATCGCTGCCACATGAGGCCAGCTCCAACTAGCACAATTTATTTGACCCATGCACGGATCGAGGAAATAATCAAGGAAAAGAAGCATACACCTTCCAACCTGTACTAGACGATCGAAGCAAACATCAGAATTTTCTTGAGATCGGTCAGAAAGTCTCGGACGATCGTGCTTGTACGCCGTGCCTATACGCGGCAACTGGCGATTGCCGGACCGGAGAAAATCTCAAGATCGGACGTACCCGACAAACCGGTGACTTGGAAAGATGGCGGCATATGCACGTATGTGTGCATGTACGAGAGGAACCAAGGCGCAAGGGTACACCCGCAGAACCGCAAAAAGACATCGATCAACGCCAACCGGACCGGCACAGAAAGCCTGCTCAGCACTACGTACCCTCGGGGCTGACACTCGACATCAACAACGACATCAGGTTCGACCGCGCGTACCCGACAGACCGTCGACCCGGGAAGAGGGCGTCGTATGCACGCGCACCCGTGACTCGGGGGCTGACGCTTCATCATCAATCGACAAACAACAACTTCGTCGCTCCACACGATAAGGCGACTCTGGCACCTTCAACAACTCCGCCGCGGCACAACACCGCGACGTCGACTCCATCCACTACGACGTCCATAACTCGATAACTTCTACAACCACTTTGACGAGTCGACCTCGACAGTCTACAGATTTCCGCCGCTGATGAACAGCTAAGTCACTTTCATATTTTATTTCTTCAATTCTAACCTGCTTCGATTGCATCCAACACTCGGGGGCTCGCGCTTTTCGACTCCGATGTGTCGTCTCCATCCGCTTCATCGACTCCGCCTCGCAGATCCAACAAGGTGGACTCGGGGGTTGAACGTTACAGCCGCCGCGTCGACTCCCTGCGCCACACAACTCTGCCGCGTCGATTCCGGTTCGCCGCATCGACCCCTCCGCCGCATAACTCCGCCGCGTCGACTCAGTTCCGCCGCGTGATTCCGTACCCGACACTCGGGGCTACGCGGCTGCGCCATACATGCTACACAATATAGCTTGGTCGCACCCGCGCTGCATCGGCTCCATCCACGGCATCGACTGCGTCCGCCGCATCGGTTCTGGTCCGCCGCGTCGTTCTCCACCGCATGACAGCGCACTCGCCGCCGGCTCGAGTGTTGCGCACCCGACAAATATCTACGCCATCAAGTGTGAAGGCTGGAGCACTCGCAAGATACTCGATAACAACAAAAGGAAGGCAAATTGAGCCTATGCCCAACTGCAAACAGTTGCACATAGCCTCGGGGGCTACTCCCATCGGGAGCGCTGCCGCGCACCCAATAGAACAGAGCTCAGAAACACTAAGTTGACCAAAACAAGCAGTCGAAACTTACTCGACTCAGATCGAATCTTACTCGACTCGGCTGCTTAGACCTATGCAAATATCGACCACAAATTCCCGAGATTGCGTCCGCTGCATGTATACCTCGGATGCTGCACGCACAGTGTAAAGGTAAGACCCGCCGATCCGTCGAGTTGGGCCGGGGCCCCGCACCTAACAGCGTTTGCCCTGCAACTTTCCGTGTCAACAGACATGAAGAAAATCCTGACGGACGCGTTAGGTACTCGCAAAGTTATGCTGCATGCCGGCTCTGTAAGACCTCTGCGGCCTGAGTTGGACCTGACCAGCTTGTTCCGGGTTCGAGTCCAGGGACTCGAGCTTGAAGTAGGCTAGTAAGGTTTTTGCCCAGAAGTGCAGTTAACTGGTCCCGATCCGTCGAGTGTACCAGGCCTACTATGCCATAATCCCTAGGCAAAATAAACAAAGCATTAGTCAACGTATATTTCGACTCAGCATGCACATTCGAGCCAATCTCGATTCCAAAACAAACAAAGCATTAGTCGACGTATATTCCGAGTCAGCATGCACAATCGAGACAATCTCGGGGAACAAAGAACAAAACGTCGCATTGTCGGCATACAGGGTTCACAACAAAGCAAGCAGATGAGTCCCTACTCGACTCTTCGAGTCAACTAGGCACTCGGGGGCTACTCACATCGGGAGCGCTGTGCGCGCACCCGACGTACTACCAAGTCAAAAGAACTAGACAACGCAGCAACGGCGTGAAGATTGAACCCAAGTTGAGAACCTACTTGGACAACTCAAAATTTTATTGATTACTCCCATCGGGAGCGCATTCGCCACCGGCTCGAGTGCTACGCAATTCTCAAAGTCGGGTTTTCTATAGCCCGGACGGATTTCTCAAAGTCGGGTTCTCTATAGCCTGCACAGATTTCTCAGAGTCGGGTTTTCTATAGCCCGCACGGATTTCTCAAAGTCGGGTTTCTCTGTAGCCTGCACGGATTTCTCAAAGTCGGGTTCTCTATAGCCCACACCGGATTTCTCAAAGTCGGGTTCTCTATAGCCCGCACCGGATTTTTCAAAGTCGGGTTCCTTACACCCGCATGCAATTTATTAATATTGGGTTTCTTACACCTACACTGGACTTCTCATAAATGATTCAACTCTCAAAAGCACAGTTAATACGTTCATCACATGGTCATCAGCATACCCGACGCATCGACTACGCCTACTCGACATACTGCTATTAGTCTCTACCCGATTCTCGGGTCTACTGACGGGGATGTACCCTTCGGGTCCCCTGCCATTGTCATACCTGGTGCGGCCCAGCCGAAGGCGTACCTGGAGGCCCACGAAGCACAACAAGCCACGATTTGCAGTACAAAGAAAGGACTCCAAGACGTAGTCTAATAGGACTCATGTAAACTCTATCTGGCTCCCTATATAAAACTAGGCAGGGGCACCCCCATAGGCAGATCCAGACACAACCCGCATAGGTATAACGAGACCACGTCTCACCACCACAATCGCCACCATGTAACCTCATATCATTATAATCAGACAAGCAGGAGTAGGTCTTTATCTCACAATGAGGGACCGAACCTGGGTAAATCCCTGCTTGTCAGCCGTCCGATACTACCAGCACGCCATCTTCTCTCTCTATACGAAACCCTACGTATCTCACCATGAAATTTGCCGTGGTAACCCCACGTCAAGGGGCATATGGCCATACATAGAAGCAAATTCATTCAAACATGTAGATCTCCGCAAAGTATGGCCTTTTGAACTGCTGATGCCAGTCGACCCGATCTCAAATATCCTTCCTGCGGTACTACCAAACAATGCACGTATGAGTGTGATCTACTGATAAAAATATCATCCAGTGTAACACAATAGTCACATAAATACGCATGTCGTATTATGTTTTACTACATGGTTATTTTTCTTTGGCTTCTGCATTGATGTCAAATTTTACTACACTGTTATTTGCTCTATTGGTTTTTTGCATTGAGTATTTAGTTGCTTCCACATGGCAGTTGCTAATTCAAGTAATACTAAAGGCAACTGATCTTATAAACGATAGCAAAGAAAACGACGAAATAGCGGAAATATCAACCAACAGGGACACGAGATTTAACGTGGAAAACCCCTCCAACAATGGAGGTGAAAAAACCACGGGCGCCAGCCAGCAATACTTCACTATATCGGGTGAGGTTACAAAACGCCGGGGATTTACAACGTGCGACTTATCCCATGACGGCGGCTTACAAGATGTATTTATAGGTGCCCTGACCTAATCTAGGTCGGTAACGTGACCTCCAAGTCGAGTACAACTCGTACCGTACCGCGGGGGCGTCCGCTCTCCTCGTCACAAGTTGGGCTTTATCAGTATATACGAATTTGAATCATCACAAAATAACAACTGACAAGCATGCTGAAGCAGCAACAAATGTTCAGAAAGCTACAGTAACAGGCTGCTTTCTTCATAGACACTAGAGGCTTAGAGGGATGGGTAGAGTTACTGCAATACAACTTAATCAGAAAATTCGAGGAAAATGGAAGTAACTTTATCCATATGCATCGAAGCCAAAGTTCATATAGTGATTATTTTCACATTTCGATAGGCATATGCATACAGCTAAGAATTCAGATATTTTAACTACTTGATCATGTTCAAGTGTGAAAGCCCCAAATGATCAGAACGTTGTATGCCCACACAGCATGTTGGCTCAGGAATTACCCTCAGGAAATCGATGGTGAGGTGCGTGATGGTTGTAATTCTGCTATGGCTTACTAAAATCTCCTTTTCCTCGCAATGAAAATTACTACTTGATCATTGGAAGAACTTGAACTAGAAATTTGATATGCATGGAGAAGTAAAAGGCATGGCAAGAATTGTGGAATATTTGGATAATTGACCACAGCTGAGATAATGTGAGTGCATAACAAATTCGCTCTAACTGAAGCCTTCTTGTGAATACAGTAAATTCACAAGCTCCCCAAACTGTAAGTTTGCACGAGTGTAGCCTGATATGATCCATAGATCCCTATTTTTGCCGTGAATCCATTTGGACGAATAAATGTACAGGGAAAAAACATCAAGATTGACAGTCTAAAGACCATTTGTTGCCGTACGTAAAACTGAGCATCACTAGTAAGACCACAAACAATGGAACAATACCGAGAGCAAATGTGAAGATCGTACAGCATTTCAAGTGCGGGGGGTGTGCTGTCCCTACTGGGCTGGGGCCTTCCTCAGTAATTGTGAAAAAAAAAGTGTGATCTAATCCAACTAAATAAAGTCATAGAAGTTTTTTAGTAGATTGCATGGAAGAATTTTACTTGTGTGCAAGTACTGACCTTGAACCCATATACTGGTGGAGCTCCAGTTACATTTGCAACAAGAAAAGACATAGCGATATCCTCACAATTCCTGTAATGCATTGGTGGAAATCTTAGTACATGCTACATCGGGTATCATTCCAGCATACTGAACATGACTGAAGAAAACTTTCCCAAAAATGGAGATGCAGAGTTATACCTGTTCTCTGTGACATACTCGCGAATAGACGGTAGCATGTGGTTGACTGGTTGGTATATAAATCCAAGTACTCCCTCCGTCCAGAAATATCCGTCGCGTCTCTCCCCGCGCGCTGTACAAATGGATTTTTACAGAATAGTCCAAATCGCTTAAAAACGTTACAGAATAGTCCAAATCGCTGATTCAAAATCGTGGTCGTCGTCTTCGTCCGAGCTCCGTCGCCGTCCGCGCGCAGTACCTCGACCTCGCCGTCCGCGCGCACGATCTCAACCTCCCCTGCTTCTCGGCCTCCTTCCACCTCCGCATCGCAGCTCCCGCGCAAGAGGGAGGTCGACCTCGCCGGCGCTGAATGCTATCCTCAATCTCAGGCGCGCGTGGACGCTGAGCCTGCCTCACCGGAGCAGAATCGCACGGAGGACACTGCAGCTCCCAGCAGCGCACCTCGCCTGAACAGAGAGCAGCAGCGGTTGAACTCCTGCTGCTACTCCCGTCCTCCGACAGCTCCATCTCAGCTATCAGGCGACGTCTTCTCGCCGGTAGTTCCGTCTCAGCTCTCCAGCATCTCCGCCGAGGCCGCACTGTGCCGCCGCCTTCCGGCCGTGGTCCGCCTCAGCCTGATCTCCAGCACCCGAGGTAGCCAGTTCAATTCTGGTACATGCTGCATGTCATCATATGAGAGAAATTAGGAGAGCAGCAATAGAGAAATGATCACAGAAGTTTGTATCCTTTTCAATTTAATTCAGATAATTTTGCTGCCTTTTCAAACATCGAGTAGATGCATAGCCCACCATATAGATTGGGGTACGATGGAGATAATTTTGCTGCCTTTTCATACCTGCCACTGAATGGTTTCACAGCTGGTTTGCCTTTTCACTCAATGCCACTGAAGACTAATAAGCTACAGGTTCAGAACAACTCAATGCCAGCTAGAGCTTCTAGCATCTACAGCAGTAGTTCTAGTCTCCATAACAAGAGCCATGTGTGAATAATTTTGAACCTGAAGACATGCTAATGAAGGTTTCTTCTCTGAAATAATACTGATCATTGTAAAACAGCAGCTACTCTCCAGAATTGACAGTATGGTTCAGTGACAGCATTTAAGTGTTTTCTGACCAAAAAATGGTGCTAAAAAAGATCACAAACAGCAGTACAGTCAAGCTCAATTAGGAACAATTGTAATTACCAAAAATGGGGCTCATGATGATCACAAACAGCAGCGGTGAAAATAAGTTTGCATTACCTTCAGAGCTGGTTCTGAAATTTTGCAACAATATGGTCTAAAGTAATAATGCAGTATTGAGTGATTTGGTGCAGTATTTGCAACAATAAGTTTGCATTACCTTCAGATATAAGAGATTTACATATACTCCTTTTATTTCACAGGAGCAGGGACCTTTCCGTCCATCTGAACCTGGGAAGCAGAGCTATGGCAAGCTGCTGAACCTGCAAGAGGTGCAGGATTTTTAGCTGCTTGTTGAACTGCAAGCTCCTTCTCCAGGAATGGTTCTCCCAGCCTGAATGTCACTCCACCTGAAGAAGATGCAGGTACATTCATGAGAATTTTAGCTCCACTTGACAAAGCTACAGGTCTGGGAATATATTCAAATAAAAGCTCCAAATTAACTTGAGAAAGAGAGATAACACTCCACAAAATGTACAGTCATAAATTGTGGGAAATCCAGCACATATGGGATCATCTGGCATTCGAACAGCAACAACAATAGCAAACACATACTGTCACTCTCAAACCTACCAAGAGGAAGAAACTACCACATAAAGCATTGCATATGTGGAAATACAATAGGATGCATCAAGATGACCTCTTCTCTGAACCTCTGGTACAAGAAAGGGAAAGAAGTGCAGCAACATCCTCCTCTAAGCAGCAGCACACACCAAACAAAGAAAAGAAAAGAAGATCAGCACCATCCTCCTCCAAGCAGCAGCACATTCCAAGCAGAGAAACAGAAAGAAGAGCAGCAGCAACCTCCTCCAAGTGGCAGGACATTCCAAGCAGAGAAACAAAAACAAGAGCAGCAACAACCTCTAACCAACATCACCCTCCAAACAGCAGCAGCAGTCTACTGAATGTATCTGTACTGCATGTGGAGTATGCATTAACCAAAGATACACTACATTATTCTAGCACCAGATTACATTCAGTCATGATAGCCTATCATTTGTCTATTTGCATATTACATTCAGTATATGCAGTATGTACTCCTGAACATGTGCATATTATCTGTCTATATGGAGAACTCCTGAGTATGTGGAGTAGATGTGATTGATAGTGTATTTTCAATCAGTAAAATGGAACTCAATCTATGCACAGTTAACTATCTGAACCAGCCAAAGTCTGCAATCCAACATTTGTTGTATTCCAGCAGCCTATACTTCCAGAGAGCAAACATATAATCAAATCCAGCATTCCAGTGGACTTAACAACCCAGTGATTTTAGGCCTACGAAGCAAATTTTTGCAGTACGAATCATGGGCTCATGACACACTAGCACATCAATAACAATCTCGATCGGGAAACGAGGGACCAGAAGAGAAGGGCCGTACCTTGAGTGCCGGATGGTAGAGCTCCTGGCGCCGTAGCCGGCGGATGCAGACGCCGACCTCCCAATTGAAGGCGCACGGCCTGCGGCGTCGACCCGCGCCGGAACAGGCGCAGGTACAGCGCCTCCTCCACATACTTCTTGCCCGCGTCTCCATTGCCGCCTCTCGTCGGCGGCGCGGTGTCCATCTCCTCTGCCCGCACGTCCGCGGCTCGCATCGCCGCCGTCGCGTCGTGGTGGATGGTAGCAAGCAGGTCCGCGGCCCTCTGCCCGCAGGTCCTCGCTGCCTAAATCTCCTCTACCCGCAGGCCCGCGGCCCTCTGCTGCTGGTGGTGGCCTCATAGCCACCGGATCGACCGTCTTCGACACCGGATACCGAAAAGTCAAAGCTTTGCCGGTGGAGGGGAGCGTGGTGACGCGAATCAAATTGGAGGGGAGTCCGGCGATGCGAGATAAGGTAGAGGGGAGGGAAAAGAGCGGATCTTGGCGGCGAGCCGGAACATAGAACGCCGGCGGTGAGCGCGTCGGCGGCGAGCCGGAGCAGAGAGCGTCGGCGGCGAGCCGGAGCAGAGAGCGAGGGGGAGAAAGCGAGGCGGGGACTGCGGGTTTGGTCGGAAACAACTCGAGGGGGTTTTCGTAAAATGTCACTCGCGACGGATATTTCTGGACGGAGGGAGTACTTCTTATGGAGAAACTCGCTTTGGAAAGAACCATGCTATATGTCCCAGTCCTCCAGACTGACCACCAGCTTGCATATCGGTATTCCTTAGTATTGCTTATCTAAAGAGGAAAATTACTCTGGTTAACATAACTACTTCCTACTAATTTCCATGGCGAGTTAAAAATCCACCTCGAAGTAGTTCCTTCTAGTCATAAAAAATACAACTTTCTTTCATGAGACACTAGAATTCAGAAGAGAAATACTACTCGTTATGCAGTCTATACTCATTCGTACCGGGTGAGCGAGCCAGTGGATCCGGGGCACGAAGCCGACCATGGCAGAGGGCGCGCTCCGCCAGACGGCGAAGGCGAACCGCAGCGTGGAGCAGGTAAGCATGTTGGCGGGCGTCTGCCTGGAACAAAATTGTGTCCGCCCCGTTACGATCTGACGCAACGAGCTGGAGCCGCGTACATACGAGCGTAAGCTTGATTAGCGCAAAAAACGTTTAGCGGACTGTCCGTGCATCCTGTTGGACCGTCCGCCAACATGCGGGCACGATGAGGTCGTCGTCGACGGAGAAGACGGCGTCCGTCCTGAGCGCGTCGATGGGCCTGAAACTGTTGTTGAGGCTGTCCCGCTTGTTGACGACGAACCGCACGGCGCCGCCGTCCCTGAGCAGGCGGCTGCAGTTGAGCACGCTCCGGCGCAGGGCCTCGGGCGGGTCCCGCGGCTCGCTCCACACGACGTGGACGGCTCTCTTGAGGAGGTCGTAGCGCTTCCACGTGTTGATCACCACGGAGTAGCCGGCGCCGCTGCGGGGTGGACGGGGACAGAGGGACAGCGTTAGCTACCGCGGCCGGCCGCGGGTAATTAGTCGAGCAGGTGGTTCAGGCAGGTAATTAGTCCGGCTCCAAGCGTCGGCGTTCATGCCGCCCCTGGGGTCGTTCGACGGTGATCTGCTCCGTTCGCGTCCGTGTCGGGGAGGGCCAGTTCCTTGCCGCCACGGTCAGCGTTGCTGCGTTGCGGGAGGTGCTCAAGGAAGTCGTCGCTGACTGCTCCGCGCGTTGCCGGACGTTGCTGCTGCAGTCACCTTGGAGCCGGGCGCTTGTGTTCTGACTCACCCACAATCATTTCCAATGGGCGGTTTTTCTTCCGGACCCAGGACGCGTGGAGGCAGGGGTTGGAGATGTGATGCAAGGGTGCCGGGAATTGGGTGGAAGGACAGTCCTTAATGTGGAGTCAGGACGGGCGTGAGGCAAGAAGTGGAGGGAAGTGGGATCTAGATTCAGGGGCGGACCTAGGACAAAAATATCCCGGTGTCCACATTAACATCCCATAGGCATGTGTATGACAAGCAACACAATGCATAAAAATGCTTACCAAAATAAACCGTTCCTCTTGATATACTATTCCAGCATAAAAGTGGGATAATAATTCGTACAAACCCGAAACTTCGATTGGCCAGGGGAAAATATGACATTGGTCCACCGCGATCACCTACTAAAGAAACACCACAAACTAATATACCAAACACTTTCATCGTGTTTTTGTTTTTGAAAAAAGCTTTCCATAAATTGTCATGTCATTGCCGGTTCATATTTTAGTACAACACTGGGTAAATTATGATTGCAATAAAATGAATAAGTAAACCATATTAATTGAATTGTACTTGTACCGTTGAAGAGTTTAGGAGTTAAACTTACTTGACATTGCATCGTCAATTGAGGAATAACCAGAAACAAACTGAAATTTCGTGTCCAGTATCCCAATTCCCAAATAGGCAAACCCTAGTACTGCAGTTAAAGAGATAATTAGACAAAAGAGAAATTACTTGAGAGGGGAATGAGGGATCGCATAGTCTGATGTCGTAAGTTTTTTCTTCCACTTCTCCGGCGGCTTGGGCGGCGATCTTCCGATCTGGCGATTCCCTGGCGGGCGATGGCGACCTGACGAGAACCAGATGAACTGACGAATGGGCAGCGGGTGCTAAGATGCACGTAAGCCAATCGACAGGTCCAATAGCTGGTTTGCCTCACGTTTCCCTGGCTCGCTAGTTAGATGGGCCGCGCGACGCGTCGTTGCTGGCTTCCATCCGGTCACTCGGGGACTCGGGGTGTCCACTAATATTTTTTACGGGGTCACGCCCATTGGCCTATGTACAAGAGGTAAGCCGGAGATTTACCGGGTGTGCAGTGACCCCGACTGGGACTACGTGGGTCCGCCCCTATCTAGATTAGAAGAGATAAATATGATATTCCTAATACCCGCGGACGATCCCTAGCCTAGCTTGGCAATCCCTTGAAAATGCAATGCATTTTTCCCGTGAGATGAAATTGCTTTTTCGGTGGCAACTAAAAAAAAAAGAATTCCAACAATTTCTGCCGCTCCTCAAAAGCCCAAAGGAACGGAGTTGATGCTCCCACATCCATAGCATGAGTTGTTGAAGCAAGTGAATGATTTGAAAGAGCATTGAGGAAGCAAAGATTCTCCCATAACGAATTAATGCGGGAAAAACCAAGATTTAACTGAAAAAAGTGCCTAACCCCGGGATTTTGCGATACTTTTCTTGAAATTGACTTTATTTGGAAGAAAATGCACTCAACCTAACAAATCCTGATCAATTCAAGTGGTTAGTTTAAGGGGGTACATGGGGTTGACGCCGAAGGAGATAGGAATGAAGTAGGGCGGGAAAAAATCACGATTGGGACTGCTTAAAGGATACCGTCCCACTACAAGTTCTTCTTTGAAATGAGTCAGGGGGACTCGGGGTGTCCACTAATATTTTTTACGGGGTCACGCCCATACATGGCCTATGTACAAGAGGTAAGCCGGAGATTTACCGGGTGTGCAGTGACCCCGACTGGGACTACGTGGGTCCGCCCCTATCTAGATTAGAAGAGATAAATATGATATTCCTAATACCCGCGGACGATCCCTAGCCTAGCTTGGCAATCCCTTGAAAATGCAATGCATTTTTCCCGTGAGATGAAATTGCTTTTTCGGTGGCAACTAAAAAAAAAGAATTCCAACAATTTCTGCCGCTCCTCAAAAGCCCAAAGGAACGGAGTTGATGCTCCCACATCCATAGCATGAGTAGTTGAAGCAAGTGAATGATTTGAAAGAGCATTGAGGAAGCAACGATTCTCCCATAACGAATTAATGCGGGAAAAAACAAGATTTAACTGAAAAAAGGTGCCTAACCCCGGGATTTTGCGATACTTTTCTTGAAATTGACTTTATTTGGAAGAAAATGCACTCAACCTAACAAATCCTGATCAATTCAAGTGGTTAGTTTAAGGGGGTACATGGGGTTGACGCCGAAGGAGATAGGAATGAAGTAGGGCGGGAAAAAAATCACGATTGGGACTGCTTAAAGGATACCGTCCCACTACAAGTTCTTCTTTGAAATGAGTCAGGGGGTCTCGTTTAGGTCGGCTCAAATTAGCACCCAGATAGGGTGCATCATGCAATTCTATACGAATCAAGCGTAGGCTCCTCCCTTTTCCTTCTTTGCGGACTTACTTTGTCTTGGCTAGCTTAAGCCAGACCTAGGCCAGGAGCATCTACATGAGTTTTGATGCGTGGTTGGGCTTCATATTAAATCAACCAGCTGAGTGCCCGTGCGTTGCCACGGTTGTATAAATATATTATTATTTTACCAATACAATTGGCTTTTAGCGCACACATATTTTTTTACCCTATCATTTAAGAAGAGAACGTGTCATCTTTCTCCTCTATGCCGGTCCACCGTCTAGATCTGATAATGAAATACCCAAACCAAGTTTAACAGATGTTTGATTGCAAACCGTGGAGGCATTTCCGGAAATTGGTGACAAGTTTAGAAAGCAATGAGCATACTATGATACTACGTTGTATGTTATCTATACTCACTCTTAATTCTATGTGAATAAGAAAGATGTCAAAATTAATATATTTAGATCCATGGACGATACTTGTATGTTTGAAGTGTAGATAAAAATTGAGATATAAAATCTTATTTATTCAAATGGATATATTTCTTTAGATCATTGTGAAGAAAGATGACACCAAAGGATAGTTCTAATGGGAAATTTCCATGTCATTCTCATATGCAAAACAATTGCCTTTTATATAGTGTACAAACAAGGTTCAATACGCAAATATGGATTGGATGAGATAAGCTTGTGTATTAAACATATTTAGCATCTTGTTGGTTAAAATGTATCCTAATGTGTGCCTCATGCCGTGCAATACAAAAATATGAAGGACTTCATTTTTAGATAAACTATCATATCAAAGTTTAGATAAGGCTCATGCATGCAAGCTTAGATCACAACAGCAAAGGCTACAATTATGTGAGAAAGTCAAGGTTAAACTTTTTGTTACTTGAGAACTGGTATGAATTGGTGACGAATTTTCTCCTGTATAGCCGTGTAGGGAATCGGCAATGGGACCCATGTGGCCATGTGACGTTCAAAGATAGATAATCTCTATCTTCTACGATACCTTACCTCCCACCTCCAACTTTCCCTCCCATCCGGCTGTAGTGTTTCCATAATCCATATACTAGTGGAATTTAACACGGCGTCACGCCGCGGTTTCGTTAGGTTGTATTTTTTCATAAATTTGTAAGATATTTCCGTAATAGAAGAATATATATTTTGTGTGTATTTGTTAATTTAAATTACTTCATAGTTAGATGAAGTCAACGTAGATTGTATGCAAATATTAGCTATTTTGAATTGTTTAAATATGTTTGTGTTTTGGCGTTAATAAGTATCACTTTTTTTGAGCATGTTGTTATGCTTTGGAATATTTCTAATATGTTAGCGGTTTGGAATGTTTAATTATGCTTCTATTTTCTAAATGATATTTAGTTTAAGTATGTAGTTAGTGGTAATGTTTTTTTTTATTCGAGTTGACAATTCGGGGAAGTTTACTTGTGTTGCAAATGTTGACACATTTTGGATTTTTCAATCATGTTTGAAAAATGTTCAGTTAAAATTGGTGAAGTTTAAAAATAATTACGAACTGGGTTGTTTTAATGTTTGTGAAATGATGAATTCATGTAGCATTATTCATTTTGTACAAATTGTGTAGTTGGCCCGGTCCCACATGTCGGAGTTTCAGCAATTTCGTAAAATGATTGGATTAAAAAGAATTTTTTTTAGAGGGCCAAATATTTGTTGGACTGAAATGTTCAATTAGAGTCCGTAATCAGAGGAAATGCTTGTGTGAGAGTTTGTTCAATTTAACTCAACATATTTGTGGGAAGTGCATTCATTTTTTGTCCAAATGTTCGTGCATTGAAAATTGTCAAATATTATGCACGCTTTCTTTCTTTAAGCAGTAATGTGTTTTTTTTTTTTGTCGTTAGAATTCTGAAATAAAGAAGCTCAGCAATTTAATTGGCATTTCTTGAATACTATCCTTTTCCTTTCAGTAAACAATATTCGGATTAGTTCACATTTTTCCAATCCTTTTAGGTCATAAAAAACGATCGTCTAAATTAGAAGAAATCAGGTCTTATATTCCATTGCGTAGTAAAGTCTACGGTGAACGTTGTGATTCAAAACAACGTTGTGATCGAAGATGTTAAAATTCATCGTAATTTGCTGTCAGCGTGGAAATGTAACGATTGAACCGTCGTTGGAAAAAGTAGTACCGCCGTGTCGTTGTGAGAAGTTGTTATTTGGAGTAAGTTTCAAATCGAAATAATATTTGACAATTTCGACGTAAAACATGCTGGGGAAAAGCAATTTCGACGTAAAACATGGTGAGGAAGGGTCAAATAATAAACTCAGGAAAACTAAAAGAGTACACCTGTATTGAAATAGCATTTTTTTAGTATGTCCGAATATCCAGTAGTTTGAATTTTTTCCCGTAAGTTTCGTAATTAATGTAAAAATCTATATTAGTTCTTCTAAATAAGGTTATTTAAAGTTTTTTGATCATGCATGGAAATGTGTTAGTCGTGTAGATTGTATTTTTCTGCAAATTTTGGTATGTTGTTTGCATTTTTCTGAATTACGGGTTGAAGGATATTAATTTTGCAAATTTCAGCATTTTTCTGCATTTGTTTTGAAATGTGGAAACCTGGCAGGTGGGCCCACGGTGACGTTGTAGCGTGATGTCACCGGCCGGCGGACGCGGCCGTGGCCGCGCTACCCAGCTCGCGATCGAGCGCGCCAGGCGCGCGCCGGTCTGGGACCGCCCAGATGTGCGGGAGGAAGCGCAGGGGAACCGGACGGGCGGCGCGGCGGACCGTTTGGTCGCCGGAGCCGCCGACGGTGCCCTTTTACGCGGCGGAGGACGGCGACCTCGGGGACGACGATTCCGGCGCGCATCCGACGTTCCAGCACGCGATCCGCGGCCAGGATGGAGAGGAGAGGACGGCGGAGCCAGGCGTGGGCTTCGATTCGTGAAAGGAGGAGCGGCGGGGCAGCGCGGCGGCAGCGCCGGCGACCACGGGACGGCACGGGAGAGGGAAGGGCAAAGGGGAGATATGTTGGCATTTTTGCAAAGGAGTCCCTCATGTTTCTTCATTTTGCGGGTGGGTCCTTCTGTTCAGAAAATCGTGGACGGCGGACTATTTTTTGTTTTTGTGGGGGATGTCTTTGGAAGAGCGTCACGGGCGGGCTGCGCGGCCCGTTCGATCGGCGACGGACGGCCGCGATCGTGCTACTGTAGAACACTGTAGATGAACAGTAACATCTACAGTAGCACGATCGCGGAGAGGCCGCGGATTTGCTCTACTTTGATATAGTGAGTAATAGGGGTGTTTGTGAGCATCAATTTAAATCTCTCAAAATTGGAGCCACATAATTCTTCTACTGTGCAACACGACCTCATTTCTCTCTTCTTCATGACACATAGATAGATCTGGAGGCTTCCCTTATCCCATGGCAGCATGAGCTCCAAACCTTCTCCCATGGCACACTAGTAGAAACAGGACCTTTGGTCCCGGGTGGTAGGGGCCTCTGGTACCGGAGTCCCACCCGGGACGCTCAAATTGGGACTAGAGCCCCCCCCCCCCCTCTAGTACCGGGTTGCCTACCACCCGGTACTAGAGAGCTCCACACGGGGCCTGGGCAGCGCGCGTGGCAGAGGACCTCTAGCCCCGGGTGGTAATACAACTCGAGACTAGAGATTCTCCCACGTGGCGGCTTCTGGATTTTTCGTTTCCCTGTTGAATATTATGATTAATCTTACAAAATATATGGTTAATTAATTATAAATCAGAAAAATACATATAGCATATCAAAATATTCATAAAAGAAAGCTTTATGAGAATTCGATCATTTTTAATTGATTAATAGAGATCACAACCGGGACTAGAGCCCGTCTATTCGATTAATTACATAGAGATCATATATAACAAGGACTAGAGCCCGTCGTCTATTCGATTACATGGAGATCATCGTCGGGACTAGAGCCCGTCTATTGATCGGTGGCATTGTATTTTCCCTTTGTGTTTATGACATAGTTCATCAAAAATCTCGCAATTTCCTATCCAATTGGTCGAAAGCGGTCCTTTAGTTGCAGGTCCCTGATGGCCCTTCACGTAGTTACCTGCGTGAAAAGTAATTGGGTTAGGTTGAGACTCCAAGTGCAGAGTGTGTAGTAAGTGGAAGACGTGTTTTCCCCACGAGGGGTGACTCGAGGGTTTAATATCGAACTCTCAGGGAATCAGTAGTGAAGATTTATCTTTCCTATCCTTCTTTGGTTACATACAAAACAAAGTAAATGTTTTGGTCCTCAACCTCACCTAGTGGTTCTGAAGCACAAGGTGTGAAAATGATATCAAGATAATATGCAATGCAAATAAGAAATAAATATGCAATGGTGGTAAATAAATATGCAAGGATGGTAGTGGCAATGATAAATGATATTTTTGGGTTTTTTATGATGAATGCAAGATGTAAAAGTGTTTTTGTATTTTCGGATTTTTAAATGGAAGAAAATGGAAAAGTGGTAAAAGTTGTTGGAAAGGTGTTTCTTATGATTAAAAATGGACCGGGGTTCATAGTTTCACAAATGCACTCTCTCTTTAATAAAGTGGTAGACAATGGAACACTAGAGTTGACATATGAGATTGCAACACAACAGTTTAATAACAAGTTATAATTATATGGGCATCACGTCCTAACATAGAGACCTTTTGGTTATTAGTCTCTCTTATACTCCACCAAGATGCGAACTAAATCATAACACCTCGGTAATTAAGATAACTCAGAGTATAGCAATAAGTATCATGACATGAAGTTAAAATAAGAACATGCTAGATCTAGTCATGGAGGAAGTGGCAATGGTCGCACCACATCTCCGGTAGCATGGTATTTCTTTTTATCCCAAGTGAGGCAACAAAGTAAGGTAAATATACCCAAGTGGATCGCAGAACTTTCTCTCACGTTCACTGCACTAGCCACCCCCCGTTACTCCAACTAATGCGCATGTTCCCCCTCACACGCTCTCATAAACATGCTTGATCATCACAAGTAAATAAGAACGGGGTACATAATATGCATCTACTTTCATAACTGAAACAAAACCATTGCAATCTCAAACATATATTAACTCATAAAAAGATCCACCACAAATGTATTACATAGATGACCGTAATCATGTTCAGCAGCTCATACGGTACTAATTAGTGAAGCTCAAGAGAGAGAGATACATAAGTTACTTCCACAAACCCATAGTCCAGAGGTGGACTACTCCCTCTTCATCATGGAGACGGTGGAGAAGTCGTTGGAGAAGATGGAGACCACACCGGCAGCGCCCCGCCGGAGTATTTCCCCTCCAATCTGCAACTCCAGATATCTGTTTCGGTGTTTCTGTGTTTCTGCGGCGCTCCCTCCAGAGAACGTCGGGAGACTATTTTATTGGAGGTTTTAGGTAAACGGAGTCGGTAGATGAAAGATCGACGGCAACGGAGCTTCGAGGGCCAAAAGGGGGGGTCCCACACGGCCAAGTACATGGGCCGCGTGGGCCCACTCATCTGGGCCTTCGGGCCTCCGCTTGTTTGCTTCCTTCGCTCCCACGCTTTGTTCCTTTCAAAAACTGATGCTCGTAAATTTACAGGTCATTTGGACGTCGTTTGGGTCCCTGAAACATTAAAATATAGAAATAGGGTTTTCTGCCTGCGCAGGGTTAATTCCATTAAAAATAGGAAACATATCAAATATTACCAAAATCATTATAAAACAGTGATATAACCCTTATATGATGCAAATATGACTGGAATATAAGTAAAATAATGCAAAGTTCATGTATGCATTTTACATGCATTAGTCCCTCCGCATTCTATCCATCTATAAAAGAAGGGAGATCAATATGAATATCAATCATCATAACAGAAATTATGAATGACACTCAACACAATTGATGGTTATAAAACAAAACTGTGAATATATTTGTGCACTTACTTCGATAGATGTCGATGGGTTCCGCTCAGAGACCAGCTGGCGAATCCACTCGCAGACATAATATCCACACAAATTGGTCCCCAGTGGCTGCCTTTCCAAGTACTTTACGAGAATAGATTTCAATCAAATACTAATCAAGCATGGTATGAAGATGGTATTGAAATTTGAATTAAAGAGATGCGCGAACCCTGGCCGGCAAACAAATGAATAAATGAGTTATTAATTAGTTACTTGATATCTCAGGAATTGAACAAAAGAGACCGATATAATACGATAATGATTGAAAATACCCTTGGAGCACATCTTCAATATATTTTTACTTCTCTTCGGGCCATCGCAATGAGTTACGGATTTCAACTTCTGCTCTATCAACTTCAATGATTAGCGGAATGTAATGGTCGTTGCGCACATTTTATATATGTCAGTAACTAATCAGTTACACTTAACATCGAGTAAGCAAAAACCAATGTGTACAAGACAGTAACACTCTTACCTCAAGTGGTAAGGAAACAATATCTTCCTTTTATAATTTTGCCTCTCTATGGACCTAAACAAGTTGTCCACCGTTTCCTTCTGGTAGCCCCATAGCATTTTTCATTAACTCGGGTTGGGTCAATGAACCCAATCTCAAAGATGCATTTTCTGGCACATTCATCGCTCTTCATTCTGCATAATAGCGTAGTGACCATAATTAGAACAGGCAATGACCGAGCTAAGCTATAGACTTTATTTTAGAAAATAAATGAATTGAATCACTTACAGACAATAGGTATTGACGATACTCAAGTCGAGGGCGTCAAGCTGGTATAACTGATAGAGTTCTTCAAGATAAATAGTTAACTCGTCTCTACCATTGAAATGTTCATCTGTAACTTGCACAAGGAGCACTTTTCGATCTAGCTTTGTGACTTCCATGTACCATTTATGCAGTCTTAGCATTTGTGTTGGTAGATTCTCGACCTGATCAGGTGGCAGTAGAGACTTCCCGTATTCCCATGTGCATTTATCAGGTGGCCTAAGGGAGGGGAGATCTTCTGCTTCCAGCTGAGAAAGTGAAATACCAAGTTCTGCAGCAAATTGCGTGCGGTAAGCTAAATCCTCCGCGTGCGCAGAGCCCATATCAGTGGCCACCTTGAGCGGGGAGATGGACTGATTTGACTGCTCTCTGAGCTGGGCAACATCTCTTCTCCTTTTCCCGCTGGAGGCGGGAGTTCTCCTCATACAACGTACATAGTCATCTGGCCTATTTATCGAAATTTGCGATGGATGAGTAAGAAAATCCATAGCCCACTTTGTTTGATCTGTCGTATATACTTCATTTGGCGGGGGTTTTCTTTTCGCAGCCATGTCCGCAAACTGTCTTCTCGATTTGGCTTGTAGCCACGCGTTGTCTTGCTCTGGAGTCGTCTCGACGACGACGTCGTAAGGTCTCGGGGGAGGAACCTTCGGTACTTTTGGGAGGGGCTCAAGTCGGGGTTTGGGTCGGGAACCCATGGCGGCGGCCTTCATCCCCTTTTGACCCTTAGCCTTAGTGGGCGGAGGCGGTGGAGACGGCTGAGGAGTCGGCTGAGGCGGTGGCAGAGTCAGCTGATGCGGCGGCGGAGTCGGCTGACGCGGCGACGGAGATCGAGATGGACTCATGTCGTGGTGGTCGTCACTGCCGTCATCTCGACTCGGATGAGGCGATCGTGGCCTTGGTGTCCAGTCTAGAAACTTGATCAATTTCTTGGGCCATAGAATAAGTCCACCCTGGACATCTCCCAGTGTCCTCTCATCATCACCTCCAGGGATTTGAAGTTCGAGTGATTCAAATCCGGGTTCAACTTGATCCACGCCGACACGAGCATAGCCATTTGGAATCTCACTGCCACGATACAGTGCTGTAGATTCACAAGTTAAAGCATAGCCGTCCGCTGCCTTCATGGTTAAGTTTCTCACTGCCTCATGTAGCTCACAACTTGTCTTCTCGGTGATAAAATCCACAGGGTAGGTTTGGTTCGATGCCTCATCAGCACCGACCGTCGTGGAAGCCACGCTGCTTTTCCGTTGACTATCTTGCAGCTGCAGCTGATGAGTTGCCCCTTAACTAGCTCGCTCACGCCGCAATTCATCTAGTTGCTTCTGTTGTTCACTCATCATACTTTCTACTTTGCTCAACCGGTCTGAATGCTCCTGCTCCTTTCTCTTCTTTGCTCTTGCTCGGCTTCTATAAGATTCACGGTTCTCGGGAAACCCTTCATTCCACGTCACACCTCCCAAGCCTCGAACAGGTCCTCCTTTTTCTTTAGTACCGAGGGCCTTTGACAGCTCGTCGTATTCTCTATCGGGAAAAAACCTTCCCTCATGAGCATCGGCGATTGCATCCAGAATTGTTTGCCGGGGTATAGGAGTTTCTTTTGTTTCATTAACTATTAAATCACCTGATGCGTCATACTCTTCCCCATGAGCAAGCATCCAATTTCTGACCCTATGGGGCCACCTATCTGTAACTGGAATGATCCCTTTTTCGCGCGTAGTGACCTCAATCAGATCCCACTTAGGCTCGGCAGCTACGTAGCCACCTCCACCCAACTTATGGTGATATTTCTTTTTCGCTGCATTCAACTTATTCGTTTTCGATCTTTGCTGCGCTAGTTCTGAATCCTTGTATTGCAGAAATGCCTTCCAGTGAGCCCGCTGCCTCTCTAGTGTTCCAGTGAAATCTGGAGCTTTCTTTTTCTCGACCCAATCACGGTATAATCTGTTCTTCCAGTTATTGAATTGTTCATCCATCTTCTTCAGTGCCCAATGCTTGACTTTGTTCGTCATGGCTTCTGTCCTTTCGGGACAATCCAACACCGGCAGGGTGAAATGTGCTCTGAGCTTCTCCCAAAGCACATTTTTAGCTCTGATGCTGACATAATAATTGTCTCCCTCTATGTTTTTTGCTTATTCCATTCCTGAAGGCTGATCGGAACATTGTCCCTGACAACAACTCCGCATTGATGCACAAACTTAGATGCGCTCTTCGGGGGCTCCAACGGTTTGCCATCTGCAGAGACTACATCAATTCTGAAATGCGCATCTGTTCCCAACCCTTTGGCATGGTCTTGTTTACTAGATTGGGTCGATGTAGAGGTCTAAAAAGAAGAAACATTTGTTAATATATATATACAAATCAATTTTTGCATCTGATCAACAGAGGCTTAATATACCTTGCGGACTGCGGGGGTTCACCAATTTGCAAGTCGTCATTGCACTCTGTGCTCATTTGCGCTTGGACGCTTCGTTCCAGCTCCATTCCCTGACAGGACTCGTTCAAAAACTGTGAGCCATATTCTTCTGCTCCACTGTCTTCAGCACCATCCACGGGTTGCCGGATAAAGTCTAACAACACTTCTTCCCCTTCTTTGCTTTCGAAGGGAGGAACATCTCCATCCATTGCTTAACTAATACAAAAGAAAAATAAAACAATGATAGCATTAGTAGAATAATTCAAAGTAGGGAACTTTACAAATATGCAAAAGTACCGCTCATACATCTTTATCCAGTTACATAGCTCGGATCCATTTTTATTTAACCCTAATACATCACGAATAATACCACTAATACATTCCGCCTCTCACATGCATTAACCTTTCAAATCTACCGTAATCCATTTTTATTTCTAACACTAAATTTCTACACTTAGCACAAATCTACACCAAATTCCTAACACTAAAACAAAAATTCCGAACACAAAAATTCCTAACATCTAGCCAAGTTCCGGTACTAGAGGGTACCCGGGACCAGAGGTTTTTCTCAAACGCCACCCCCAGCGTGCGCAAACGCACCTCTGGTCCCGGGTGGTGGCTCCACCCGGTACTAGAGGTCTGTTTTTTGCGTTCGAGGGCCCAAATTTTAAATTTTTGCGCGCAAAATGCCCAAAAGTGAATTTGAAGAGTGTTTGAATATGAATTTGAATAACTTGTGCATACTTTTGAATCTGACAAAAAATTCAACATGAAAAGTGTTTGAATTTGAATAACTAATCCAAAACCATTTTCTGTTTTCTAAAATAATTATTCTAACTATTCTAACTATTCAAACTATTAACCATTTTGCCATTTTCAATAAAAAATGCATTAACTAATATTGTTTCAATTTGTAATAATCATCTCTTTATTTTAAAAACATACTTAATAACATCCCACACAGTTACATAAAAGGATACATTATTACACATCACTAACAGTTACATTACTACATAAACGAACTTGCTGGCCGATCGAAGGCCGTAGGGTTAGGGGGAACGGCGGGAGGAGCCAGCCCCGTTCGCGGCCGCCCTCTTCCCCATGGTCGCTCCAGTTGAAGTCATCGTCGTCGTCCTCCTCCTCGTCGGGAGGTGCGGCGGCTGCTGTAGGTGCGGCGGCCAAGTCTATCTAGTCTTCACTTTTTCGTCGTGTGTGTCCCTTTCTTCTGATTGCGCCGTAACCATGGACAATCTTCTTCATTTAACTTCATGCTTGGGTCAGTGTTCACTTTGAAGGGCGGAATTTCATGAAACTTATTATAATCTCCTGACATGTCTGTTTTGTCCTCCACTCCCACGATGGTTCTTTTCCCTGAAAGAACTATGTGGCGCTTTGGCTCATCGGCTGATGTATTCGCTTGCTTATCTTTTCTTTTTTTCGGTTTGGTAGACATGTCCTTCACATAGAAAACCCGAGCCACATCATTGGCTAGAACGAATGGTTCGGTGTCGTACGCAAGATTCTTGAGATCCACTGTAGTCATTCCGTACAATGGGTCTACATTTACCCCGCCGCCTTTCAGGTTGAACCATTTGCACCAGAACAAAGGGACCTTAAAAGAAGGTCCATAGTCAAGTTCCCATATCTGCTCTATGTAACCATAATATGTGACCGTGACCTTTTGCCCATTGTTGTTTGTTGAATCATCAAAGCGGACACCACTGTTTTGGTTGGTGCTGTTATTATCTTGGGCGTTTGTGTAAAATGTATTCCCATTTATCTCGTACCCTTGGAAAGTCCAAATAGTCGAAGATGGTCCCCTAGACAACAAGTACAGCTCATCTGAGACAGTGTTGTCATTGTTGAGATGTGTTTGCAACCAACCGCCAAAATTCTCCATGTGTTCCTTTGTAATCAAGGAGTCATCCATCCCCGGGTTGTTGGAGCGTACAATATCCTTGTGTATCTGAATATACGGAGCCACCAAACTGGAATTATGTAGAACTGTGTAGTGTGCTTGTGTGAAAGAATGTCCGTCCCTACATATTGTTGATTTCCTTCCTAGAGTGCCTTTTCCACTCAGTATACCCTCATGTCGTGTAACAGCCACACTTTTGGTACTGTAAAATTTGAACCAAATTTTCACTTTTCTCTTCATGCATGCATCATGGCATCATTGGTTTAAGTGTTCAAGTTCAACTAAGTGATGAAAACAAATACAAACAAATGGAAACAAAGGGCACCAATTAAATTAAATGCTGCAATTCCAACTGTGCTTGTTTCTGGCAAACACAAATACAAATGCTAATCCATATTTGTCAAGGAAGTTCCAAGAGTTCCAAATAATATTTTTCACTTGCTTTAAAAATTCTAAAGTAAATTCATTTTGGTTTTTAACCAAAATGCCATACCCCAAACCTAATGAACAAAAGTCTTGCAAAACTTTTTATTTCGCAACCCAATTTTTGTGGTGCTTCTACATGTGATGGGAAAGCTACATGAATTTTCTCAGATTTTTGTAAATTGTTTAAGTGCCTCAATAAAATCCTGGAAATGCTACTGGTTTTTCAAAAGAAACAGCAAAGGACCTAGTTGTGATAGGGAAAAGTATTCAAGGGGGTTTTCTGGAAAATCGCCATCTCCTCCCTGTAGCGACCGCGCGCCATTGCTCGCGACGCACCCGCTCGCCGCCGTGCCCTCCACTGTTCCCCTGCTCGACGCCGTCCACCACGAGGGGATAAGAGCACCACCGAGGCGTGCACTGCTCTCTCTCCCCGATATTTTTCCCTTACTCGCTATCTCTCTCTTCTCCGCCATGGCCGTGACCTAGCTGAGGTCGCCGCCACAAATCGCCGCTGTTCTAGGAAGCGCAGAGCAGATCGAAGCACACCGCCGCCTTCGCCGCGTCTCCCTCTCCCTCTCCGTGCAAGGAATCGAGAAGGGAAGCCCGGGATCACCGCCGCATTGCCGTCTTCTTCCTCTCCGGCCGCCGCCTGTCGAGGAAGCTCCCATCGCCACCGCCCACCTCCGTCCAATCCACGCCTACCCACGCTTCGAGGGTGAGCTTGTGCTTCTCCTGGACATCTCCATTCATCCCCGTTCTTCGTAGATCATCGTAGTTGTCGTAGGCCGTAGCTTGCCGCCGCCGTAGCTCGTCGCCGGAGCATCTCCCGGCGACCTCTTGGTCCATGACGCCGCCAGGAAGTAGCCCGTAGCCGTGCGAGTCGAATGCTCCTATTAATCTGTCCTTGCGCGTGCTCAGTCGCCGGAGCTAAGCGTGCCGTCGCCGTTGATCACCGCCGTCGCGCGCCACGGTCCTGGCAACGCCGTGGACAAACCCCGCCGTGGGCCGCGCTTGCTTGCGTGGACGCCACCGTGGCGTTGGGCCCCACACGTCAGTGGCACGGGCTAGCCCAGCCCGTGTGTAAAACGTTCCGTGCGGTTTTCTGGAAAATAAACTAAAAGGCAGATTCAATTCTAATATGGTAAATTCAATATCTTTTTGAATATTGCTCCAAAAACTACAAGCAAGGTACCAAAATGTTCAGAAAAAGACAACCTGTCTACTGGTACAACTCACACATCCAAATGAATTTGTTTAATTGATGTTTTATTAAATTGAAGCAAATGGCAGAAAAGAAATGAATACTAGAAAATCCATATCTTTTTATTTATAGATCAGAAAAATACAAACTTGGTCTATAAATGACCAGGGGGAGAAACTTTACATTTTTCATGACAATTTCATGTTGAAATGAATGTTGTAAATAAATGTTTCTTGCCTTTTTGTAAAATGGCAGAAATGAAGATGAATTTAGAAAATTCATAACTTTATAAAAATTGATCCAAAAATTAAGTGTGATATACCAAAATGTGCAGCAACAAAAGTACTTCAAGTTCCACTTCATTTTCAAGCATGGATAATTAGTTTTAGTGTCGTTTGAAATAATTTACTAAAATGGCAGCACTAAACCAAATATTGAAAATGCAATAATTTTTTATTGGTTAATCAGAAAAATGTGTTTAAAATATCCAAATGCTCACAAAATTATGAGTTATCCAGTACCATAAATAGCATGCATCTTTGGACAACCTTTCAGTACTGCATATTTCCGAAATTGGCTAATTCCATTAAGTTTAAATATGGGGATTATTCCAAATAATGCAATAAATATATTTGGGACCCCATTTAACTTGTTGGTCATGTTTAATAATTTTATGGTGCATTCAAAATGTCATATCATCATGTGCTAGTGCATTGCACTTGTTTTATATGGTGTGGTATTTGATTGTGTTCTTTCCGGTGTTTTTATGCATCGATAGATCAAGCAGTCGGGGTTCCACCGCAATACCCTGACGACCAGTATTACCAGCCTGCTGAGTAAGGCAAGCTTAACCCCCCTCTGAGCATGTCTCCTCCTATGTTTTCCGCAAATATTTTCTCCACTATATTATTGCATGCGGTTTCAAATGTCAATTTGGTTGGATTAGAGTATCCTATAGTTGCATTACGTTTCCGATGCTATTACCTGTTCCCTCCTAATATAAATAGGATTGCTTTGTTAGCCTGAGTTACTTAACTATGTACTGTATATGCTTAGCCATACTTAGTTAAATGCTTAGTTGTTCGGTGGATATTTCGTTGTTGGAATTGTTGACGGAATGTCCGGATGATGGTGGAGAAATGTGGATACTGATAATAAACATGCTTAAAGGCGGGGATGAGAGGCCACATGGATGTGGTGGGTTGTCTCGTTCTCGTCGCCTAATTGCGAGTTCTCCCCTTCGAAGCCAAGACCGAGCGTGCAACCATGCGTGGGGTATATGGAGCCCTCGTCGACCGACTAACTTGTGGAGGGCTAGCCGAGGGTCCTCTAGTTTGAGCTTCCATTTGCGCGTGCGTGAAGATGGTGGCCAGGACTGGGATGAGGATGGTGGTGTTTAGGAAAATGAGTGGCCGCGGGGCAGGGTGTTGGAGGCACTGAACCTGTCCTACCGCCACTGATGATCCTGGGTTAGTCTCGAGCAAGGTAAAGGTTGTAGCCGCGCTCACTCAGTCAGCTCTCCCTGGAAGAGAGAAAATGTACAGGCATGTACGGGCAATGAGCCAGACGGTACGCGTGGATAAGAAGCTAGAGCCCTTCAGGACTCCGGCGACTTTCCCTTTGTACACCCCTGCAGGGTAAATCTTTTCGAGAAGCCGTGTCCACGGTTAAGGACGACTTGGTGCCGGATTCAGAGACCATAGAAAAGTTGAACGGAATGACTAAAACCTGAGTACTAAAGGTACTACCAAGAATGCAAGGTTGACTTCCTCGAGGGTTATTCGGGAAGGTGCCTTAGTAGACAGATACGGTGGTTGATGGTGATTGTTGTTGAAGATGATCAGAAGAAAAGAGTTTACTTCTTACCCCTTTGAAAATATTTCTGATTAGTCGATGCCATGGAGTTATGTCATTTCCAAAGAAAACTAGCTTTATGCAAAACAACCATAAAACCTTTGTAAGCCATTCATTGAGCTAGTAGCTCTAATAATCTTGCAGAGTTCGTCGAACTCAACGTTGCTTTGTTGATTCTTTCAGAGGAGGACTTCATCGACCTTGAAGGTGGGTTTTTCGTGGAAGTCGACGAGTAGTCTGGGGTTCCCAGGTGGCAGCTTGGGACATCACCAGGACAGCTGGTGCTAGGAATGTTTATCTGAAGGCCTCTTAGGCCATAATTTGGATCTTGTTGTTAGCACAACTTAATTTCGCTTCCGCTTGATGTACTGTTGGGTCTGTGACCTCCGGTTGTAATATTTGCTATCTTTCTCTATTATAAGAGTTGAACTATAATGCGTTGAGTCGTAGAGTCTATAATGTGCTAGTTGTTCCACAAGTCTTGATCTCTCTATTATGCCTTGATAGTTGTGCCTGCGTTAAGGCATCAATCGGGGTGTTGCGTTGCCGATGATCCATTCCGAGCAACGCCTGCCAAAGGTTTTGGCCGGGGATTGGTAAACCCGTAACCTCCGTTTGTATCGCTTAACCGGTGACACGCAGTATCACTGTATAGTTCCGCGGTCGGGGCACCACATGTCGTGATTCAGGAAGACCAATCGGCTTAATGGTAGCAATAAAGTCAACACAAAACTCAATGACCTCCTCTATTCCATAGCCTTTGGAGATGCTTCCTTCTGGCCTAGCACGGTTATGAACATACTTCTTCAAGACTCCCATGAACCTCTCAAAGGGGAACATATTGTGTAGAAATACAGGACCCAGAATGATAATCTCGTCGACCAGGTGTACTAGGAGATGTGTCATAATATTGAAGAAGGATGGTGGGAACACCAACTCAAAACTAACGATACATTGAACCACATCCTTCTCTAGCCTTGGTAGAGTGGCTAGATCGATTACCTTCTGCGAAATTGCATTGAGGAACGCACATAGCTTAACAATGGGTAGTCGAACATTTTCCGGTAGAATCCCCCGCAATGCAACCGGAAGCAATTGAGTCATAAGCACATGGCAGTCATGAGACTTTAGGTTCTGGAACTTTTTCCGTGCCATATTTATTATTCCCTTTATATTCGACAAGAAGCCAGACGGGACCTTCATACTGCTCAGCACTTCAAAAAATATCTCCTTCTCTTCTTTGGTAAGAGCGTAGCTAGCAAGACTTAGACGTCCTTTATCCGTCTTCATTGGATGCAGGTTGTCTGGGTCTTTCATAAGTTGCTGGTCCTGTCATGCTTCCGGCGTATCTTTTGTCTTCCCATACATGCCCAAGAAGCCTAGTAGGTTCATGCAAAGATTCTTCATCACGTGCATCACATCGATTGCAGAGCGGACCTTTAGGAGTTTCCAATAGGGTAGATCCCAAAATATAGACTTCTTCTTCCACAGGGGTACGTGTCCGTGAGCGTCATGCGGAACAGACTGTCCGCCAGGACCCTTTCCAAAGATTACTTCTAAATCCTTGACCATATCATATATAACATCACCAGTAGGGAGGTGTGGCTTAGTCCGGCGATCTGCCGCACCTTTGAAATGCTTGCCTCTCTTTCTTACGGGATGCTGCGTTGGAAGAAATCGACGATGCCCCGGGTACACATTCTTGTTACGTAAATATGTACTTTCAGTCTTATCTAAACAGTGCGTGCATGCATTGTATCCCTTGTTTGACTGTCCTGAAATGTTACTAAGAGCAGGCCAATCATTGATGGTTACAAACAACAACGCTCGTAAGTCAAATGGCTCCTCTTTGTACTCATCCCACATATGTACCCCTTCATCATGGCACAACTGTAAAAGTTCTTCAACTAATGGACTCAGGTGCACATCAATGTCGTTGCCGGGTTGTTGCGGGCCTTGGATGAGCACTGGCATCATAATGAACTTCCGCTTCATGCACAACCAAGGAGGAAGGTTATAGATACATAGAGTCACAGGCCAGGTGTTATGACTGCTGCTCTGCTCCCCAAAAGGATTAAAGCCATCTGTACTTAGACCAAACCTTAAGTTCCTTGCGTCACGTGCAAATTCCTTGAACTCTGTATCGATTTTTCTCCACTGCGACCCATCAGCCGGGTGTCTCGACATCTCGTTGCTCTTGCGGTCTTCTTTGTGCCATCGCAACAACTTGGCATGCTCTTTGTTTCTGAACAAAAGTTTCAACCGTGGTATTATTGGAGCGTACCACATCACCTTGGCAGGAACCCTCTTCCTGGGGGGCTGGCCCTCAACATCACCAGGGTCATCTCGTCTGATCTTATCCGCAATGCACCGCATACCGGGCATTCATTCATATTCTCGTACTGCTCAACGCGGTAGAGGATGCAGTCATTAATGCATGCATGTATCTTCTGCACATCTAATCCTAGAGGGCAGATAACCTTCTTTGCTTCATACGTACTGTCAGGCATTTCGTTGTCCTTTGGAAGCTTTTGCTTCATTATTTTCAGTAAATTCCCAAATCCCTTGTCAGATAAACCATTCTCTGCCTTCCATTGCAGTAATTCCAGTGTGGTACCGAGGTTTGTGTTGCCATCTTCGCAAGTTGGGTACTACTTTTTTTGTGATCCTCTAACATGCGCTCCAACTTCAACTTCTCAAGTGCACTTTCTACTTCGGTCTGTGCATCAACGATGACCCGACGTAAATCATCATGTATGATGGGCTCATCTGGTACCTCTTCATCTTCAGCTTCCCCCGTTGCATTACCACCGTATTCAGGGCACATGTAGTTGTCATCGTTCTCTTCTTCTTCGTTGTCTTTCATCATAACCCCTCTTTCTCCGTGCTTGGTCCAACAATTATAGCCGGGCATGAAACCAAACTGAATCAGGTGGATGTGAAGGGTTTGTGACCGAGGGTAATCCTTCTCATTCTGACATTTAAGGCATGGACAAAACATAAAACCATCCCGCTTGTTTGCCTCAGCCACATTGAGAAAAGATTGCACGCCTTACATGTACTCGGTAGAGCGCCGGTCAGCGTATATCCATGGATGGCTCATCTGCATTATATAAGTATGTCAAACGCAATCACCGCTATTCATTAATACAAGTTCATCACATTAAAACCAAAGTAGAGTAGTGATCAAATGTAATACATAGTTCTCATAAAACATACATTTAAACCAACATAGAACTATCCAAAAAAAAATCCAACAACAAATGCGATCAAAATCGCAACTAAGGTAATTATTTAACCAACATCATAATGATACCAAGCCTCTTGACTAATGACATAACTTCTAATTTTTTTAATCTTCAAGCACATTGCATCCATCTTGATCTCGTGATCCAAGCGCATTGCATCCATCTTGATCTCGTTAGCATCCACGACGTCGGCAAGCTTGAACTCCAATTTCATCTTCTCTTCTAAGCATTGGAGATAAAGATCTTCACTTCTTTTCAATTTTGCTTTCAAATCATTGTTTTCTTTTTCAAAAAATTCGGCAATAGGGTCGGTTGGAATTTCCGGTTCAACTACCTCCTAGATAAAAATATATCTATGTCAAGTTGGTCGGCATAATTGTCATAAAACGAAATGAAACTAATAGTTATAAAAGTATACCACATCCGAATCATAGACCGGACGAGGGCCGACGGGGACGGATATCAAAACCATGGCACTATACATATAAAAAACAATTTAAGAAAATTATACAACTAATAACTATGCGTAGAAATCATAAAACGAAGTTTTTTTAAATAAAATATAAAAAACAAGAGGCTCACCGAGGTGGTGCCGGTGACGGGACGGCGCGGGCGATCGACGGCGGTGAGGACGGGGACGACACTAAAACCCACAAATCATACTTTAATTTGAGCTCAAATTGCATATAAAACAAATAAAATCCCTAACTTAGACATTTCATCAAACACCTACCAAGCACTACAAAAATGAAATGAGCCAAGCTAGTAAGGAAATGAGCTAAAATGAGCAATGCCGGATGAAAGGATCAAGTTGCTAACCCTTGGATCGATGGGTGCCGCTAATCTTGACAAATCGTGGAAAAAATGGGGATAAACTCGATCTAGAGAGAGGAAATAATGGAGGAAATGGAGATGAAACTCGAGCTGAAAAATGGAGGGCTGCTCACGGGGGTGGAAGATGATATAGTGAGAGCAGTTGTCCCGGGTTGTATCACGACCCGGTACTAAAGCTCCACCTCTAGTTCCGAGCCGTGATACAACCCGGGACTAGAGATTATCGCGCGGGCCCTCCTCTGCGGCTACCTGCCGTGACACCTCTAGTGCCGGGTGGTGTCACGACCCAGGACTAGAGGTGCCCATCGACCCGGGACCGGAGCTGCGCCGCCTCATAGCCGTTGAACCGGGAATAGAGCCACACTCTAGTCCCGGTTCGTAAGCCACCTGGGACTAGAGCCAAATGTGGCTCTGGACCAAAGGCATGGTTTCCACTAGTGGCATGGTCCTTCCACCTTTCTATTGAGCTATGTGGCTTGTTTCCTCCGCCCTCTTTCAGTCGGTGTGCCAAGCCAACTCTTCGATCCAAACCAAGAAGTCGGTTTGGTTCGAAGAATCCCTCATGCTCCGTTCGGATGTTCGCATTGGGAGCCTCAATATTATATTGGGTTGAATATCAATATCATGGGATATTGATATTGAGATCAAATGTCAATATTTCTGTTTGGATGTGTTAGATATTCGGACCTAGATAAGATATTGAGTTTGAATGTCAAATGCTGTTTGGATGTTATAAAAGCAGTTTTTCGAGACATTGATCATTGTACTGTTATATTCATGGCACAATGGCACATTTTGGTCGAATGGTATTTGCCAACTTCTGATAGTCTAAAAAACTTGTGAAATTTCAAGGAGTAACTTCTAATTATCTATTTGCCATTAGAGGCGGCATGATATATGTAGATAAAAATGTAATGATGCAAACAATCAAATATAAATTTTAAATCCTGATTTTAACAAAGTTTTGTACTCCCTGATAACATACGTGTTGTGTTTAACTGTCATCGATCAGGCACACCCATCTCTGATGGAATCCGAGTGCAAGAAGTTGTGCAAGCTGATCGACTGCCAGAAGCTGTCGCAGGACGCGGCGAGCCACGCTGCACAGAACGACCGGCTCCCGATGCAGATGGTGGTGCGCGTGCTCTACTTCGAGCAGCTCCGCCTCAAGTCGTCCTTTTCCGGCAGCCATGGCCACTCCAGCGGCGGCGAGTACAGCTCCTTCTCCCAGCGGATCACCATGCCGATGAGCGGCAGCGGCGTGCCGAGCTCGTGTGTGTCGCCCCAGGCCGCCGGTGCTGCCGACAGCTACGCGTCGCTGCGACGAGAGAACCGGGAGCTGAAGCTGGAGGTGTCGCGGATCGGCGGATGCGGGTGCGGCTGACAGAGCTGGAGAGGGAGCAAGGGATGATGAAGCAGGGCATGCGGGACGGCCGCCCCGGGGAGCACGGTCGCGCGTTCTTCGCGTCGATATCGAAGGGGATCGGGCGGAGGGCAATGTTCGGCCCAGGCGAGGAGAGGAGGAAGAAGAGCTCGAGGGCGACGGCGAGCTCGCAGTCCTCGGAAGGGAAGAGCCAGAGGAGGAAGAAGGGATGAAGGACGGGAGAAGGCGAGGGTGTCGTGGGTTTGTCACGTCAGGTGTCATAGATGACTTCGTAGGTGTGGGATTATGCGAGTCAAGCATCTCCGAGCTTGGGATCGCAGGAACAAAGATCAACACAGATTTACCCAGGTTCGGCCCCCTCAATGTGAGGTAAAAGACCTACTTCCTGCCTACCCTAGATTGGTATTGATATGATAATCGAGGTGTTACAATGGAGGCGATCCGATCTGGTACTCGCCGTATGAGCTAGGGTTTGGGGCTTGATAGCTTGACCCGCTCTAAGTCCTGCGAGTCCTCTTTATATACACAGAGGCTCGCTAGGTTACAAAAGGAAACTTCCCCATAAGGAATACATCCACAGAGGCCTACTCGGAGACTACTTGGTCTTCACGTCCTCCGGGATATGTCTTCTAGATCTTTCCCCTTATGGCGGTTCAATATTGGGCTTGTTCCCAAGTGGGCCTTCCGTGCGAGTAAGTTAAGTCGCACTGGGCCGCGGGTTAATCCAGAAAGTATTCCCCCGACATTAGCCCCCAAGATTGGTTAGGACTTTACGGTGAGAACCTTCTGACCTCTTGAAATGGTCTCTGAGCCGCACTGCAAACGTTCTGACCAATCTCCTGACTCATGCGATTCAGCGCTGTGACTCATCCGCGCGACTCATCTTTCCTTCTGGAAATATTCCGTTTCCTTTAATTGCGGACCGTTACTCGTTTTGCGGGCGCAAATTGTGCCGTTGGTTGCGAGCACAGATAATGCCGTTAGTTGCGGGCCCCTTCAGTTATAAGCTGCGGCCACCTAGGTCATTATCCATTTGCCCTTGCAATCTTCTCATCCCTAGCCGCGCCGTCTTCTTCCTCGACCCGAGCCTAGTTCCCCAATTCAATCTCCCCCTCGCAATGGCGCCCAAGGCGAAGCCATCTGACGATAGGCGCAAATCTCCTGCAACTGGGAAGGATCCTGGGTAACGGAGGAAACTCTTGCGGATCTGGCCGAGGCTGGCTTCTTGCCGCCGAAGGGGACGGCGTCTGGCGGGCGCCAGGCGATGAAATCGAGCCGCGCCCCAAGCCCAACGAGCTGGTGATGTTCGTGGAGCACGTGGAGCGTGGATTCACGCCGCCAGGTTCTCCCTTCTTCCGCAATTTGCTGCAACGCCTAGGCCTCCGTCTTCACGACATCGGGCCCAACTCAATGCTCCAGGTGAGCAATTTTCACGTGCTGTGCGAGGATTATCTTGGCATAGCCCCCAACATCGATCTATGGCTGGCCTCTTTCACCTGCAACAGCCAACTTGTCTCCAAGGGTGGCGCCTACGTTCAGGTCGGCGCCATCTCTCTTCAACGCCATAGGAACTCTTGCCTTCCCAAGCTAGCCCTGGCGAATCGACCCAGGGCTTGGCAAAAATCTTTCTTCTATTGCCAAGATACTTCACCGGAGGGCGAAACTCGCCTTCCCTCCTGGTCTAACACCCTCTTCGTGCCTACCGAGGCACTGAAATCAAAACCCCGCGACTCGTCCATGTCCTTCATCAATGAGTCGCTGATCAAATCCGCGCCTTAATAGGTCATGGTCTTACTGGCCTTGATCTTCTCTCTTGCTGGACCAAATGGCGCATTCAGCCCGTGAGTCCACGACAGCGATCCTTCCTTGAGTGCACAGGCACCTCTGCTGACGTTGATCGTATCAAGGCTTCGGACTGGAGGCCTGAGGATTGGGTGGAATTTGTCACCCGCGTGACTGAGGAGAAGGACATCTCCTTCGATAAGGTGGGGCTTGCCCCTTTCAGTGTTAACAACAAGCCTTTTGAGGTAACTCCTCTTCTCTGTCTTTTCGCCTTCGTAGTTGAGTCGCATTCCTTTTCTTAATACTGCAACTTATATCTCCCTGATCCAGGCTGATGAGAACTACTGGTCGCTGCCTGCGACCGTCGCCGGCACTGCTGCTCCCAAGCGTGCCGCACGAAAGAAGTTGCTGCCCACTCTAGAGGGCAGCGAGACTGCTGATATCCCTTCTGTTGCTTCTGCGGCCTCAGATGGTGAAGAACTGAACTGGACGAGGATGACAGTCCAGTGCCAGCCGCGAGTTCTGTTGCCGCGGCTGGACCAACTCCCCGTAGAGCCTCCAAGAGGCTATCTCGTGAGGAACCAGAGGTTGATGCTCTGGAAAACCCTGAGGCCACGAAGCGTCGCAAACCTGCTACGGGCGCGACCTCCTCCGTTGCCAGGCGTGCTTTCAAAGCCACCGCCTCTGCTGAAGAAGACATGGGTCCCCACTCTGGTAATTTCTGTTGTCTTGTCATCTTGAATGCTTATTCTTTTTCTCTACTGACACGCAAAACTTCTGCTCGTAGATTCTGGGACCCAAGGCCTGTCCTCACCGTCAAGCGGTGAACTTATGGCCTTTGTGAAGATGGCTCCAGAGTTAGTAACTTTTCCCTGTGCTTATAATACTTTTATTCTGGCTTATGTGCTTCTTCTTCACACAATGCCCTTGCTTTTTTCAGAAGTGCGGCTAAACCCGCGACTGAGCCTGGAACCGCGGTTGAGCCGCATTTATCACCTGCGGCTCATACCGCCATGGTAGAGGGCGTGGCCACCACTGATGACCTGGCCACGGTCCCTGTTCTTGACACAGCCACCCAAGAGGTGGCTCTGGAGGATAGAACGGATCCCCTTATGATCCAGGACGTGGAGAAGGTCAACCCCTCCTCCATAGATGTAATGGCCAAGGATGCTGATACGCCAGTGGTTGAGTCGCCAGTGGCGGACAGCCTGCGGTCGCCAATTCTGCATGCTGAGGTTGCTTCTTCCTCCTCCACAAGCCGCGCTGAGAGACTGTCAGAGGCTATCATTGCCTCAAATGACAAGCAAGCCATGGAGCTCCGCAAGGCACTATCTGACCTGTCTGCGGCTTATAAGGTAAACTTCTATCTCCAGTTATCTGTCTCTAGCCCCCAAGGATCAAGTTTCTTCTTTGACTGTAAAGGGAGACTTGATGCTTCTCTTTTAGCTGTTGATATATACTTACTAACTGATGTACCCTTCGTAGGAGGAACTAAGCTCCATAACGGCTGCCAAACTTGCCTTGGAAAAGCAGCTGGGGATACTCCCTCTGAACTGGAGAGGCTGCGCGAGCTCCTTGGCCAGCGTGACGCTGAGCTGAAGAAAGGGAAACCAGGATGGGCGAGCTATCTGATGAAAGCTTCAAGTTATCTGAGCAAGCCAAAGCCACCGAGCTGCGGCTTAAAACTGTTGAAGAGAAGTTCCAAGAGAGGGTCCAGCAGCTGGAGCTCCAAGTCAGTGCTCAGAAAGACGCCATTGCTGATGTCAATGAGGACGCAAGGCTTAAGGCTGTTTCCATTGGCGAGCTTGAGAAAAAGTTGAAGAAAGTTTCTGATGCCCATAACCTCGTCCACGCCAAAGTGTGCATCATGACTCAAGATTAACTGGTATGTGTTGCGACTCATCTGCATCTGTTTTTCTACTATCTTTGCCTGTATGTTGTAAGCTGACGGAACATGCCTCTATGTAGGTGAAGATGCCAAGGAGCAGCGCGGCAGTACTCAAGAGCAGCTGGAGTATATCCGCGATTTTTCGCGAAGAACTTGTGACGCCATGAAATCACTGTCTAAGTGCCTGCTGCCGACCAAGCCAGTCCCTGGTGATTCTGAAGGGCTGCTGAAAAGACTGCTTAGGGCGCCTCAGTTCTTTTTGGACTGGAAGGAGTCCTCAGCTCGCACCGGCGCGGCTCATGTTCTTGCTTTGGCCAAGACGTACTATCCTTCTTTTGATGCTGCCAAGGTTGCAAAAGGTAGGCCCTCGAAGAAGGTGGATGGCACCGAACTGACGGCCTCAGAATATGCGACGACTTGGAAGGATATGCGCGGCCACGCGACTGAACTGGTGGAGGGGATAGATCTTGCGACCTATATGGGCAAGTATAATGCAGATGGAAGCAGATGGGAGAAGTTACCCGCTCCGTCATCCAGTGCGGTGATTCCGCAGGAAAAGAACCCCTCTCCAGGCGTATCCAGCTCTGCAGCCCCCAAGCCCGCGACTGAAGAGCCCTCCAGCGAGCCTGCGATTGCTCCTTCTGGCAAGCTTGGTAAGCCGCCTGTTCCTCCTTCCCACCGGCCAAAAGCTGCGCACAAGTGAAGAAGAGAAAACAATGGTTTGATGATCTTGGCCCTTAGCGGTCTGTAATAATTGTTAGAATTGATGTGTCATAAGACAATATTATGGTTTGCTTAAGTACTCTTGGCAGTACATGTTTCGACCAATAGGCTGGTCCTTATGATTTGTCTCGGTTTTTCCTCACTTAGGCCCTTGCGCGGCTCAGTATTTCCCAGGTAAAAAGTGCGTGTTCAGGGTCGAGAGCGGCCATGATAGGCAATCAAACTCGATTGACGCCGCACCCCCAGTACTTTGGCCGCATAGTGCAAGTCGCATCCAAGAGAGGTTGAGTATAATCACGATAAATGCCACTTGTTTGGCGATCCCAAGGAATAGGCCGCGCTAAAAAGCTGCCGCACCCCCAAGGGACCAATGATTAAAAAATAAAAGACTCACAACTCAATTGGTAGTTTGAGATGCTTTATTTCAGAATCATTATATGATACATAGGGTCGGTCGCGCCTAGGTGGCGACCAGAAGTGATGCTTGGGTCGGTTGCGCCTAGGTGGCAACCAGAGATGGGTCGGTCGCGCCTGAGTGGCGACCAGAAATGGGTCGGTTGCGCCTAGGTGGCAACCAGAGATGTTACATGGGTCGGTCGCGCCTGAGTGGCGACCAGAATGGGTCGGTTGCGCCTAGGTGGCAACCAGAGATGTTACATGGGTCGGTCGCGCCTGAGTGGCGACCAGAATTGGGTCGGTTGCGCCTAGGTGGCAACCAGAGATGTTACATGGGTCGGTCGCGCCTGAGTGGCGACCAGAATTGGGTCGATGCGCCTAGGTGGCATCAGAAGTGTCATATTGGGTCGGTCGCGCCTGAGTGGCGACCAGAATTGAAATTTTTAGCCCTGAGTGGCCAGCTTGATGATGTAAACTCTTAATAATTTTGCTGCGGCTGCTGATGGCAACTCGCGACGCTTGGGATGTGTCCTTATTGGCAATGGCTCGTAGCCTTTGACTTCCTTGCCTCCCTTGCGGCCGTAATCTGAAGTCGCAAGTCAGGCAGGTGCCTCTTGGCCTTCACGATGTCATCAAAATTCTCCTGCGACTCGCGCATGGGCGCGCTCTCTGCGATGCAAGCTGCTCTGGCTATGGCCTTGTCGCCTTCTTCACATTCTTGAGCTATTCTTTTGTCGCCATTGATGGTGATGACACCTCTAGGGCCTGGTATTTTAAGCTTTAGGTACACATAGCACGGCCTAGCCATAAACTTTGCGAATGCTTCTCTGCCAAACAGCGCATGATATGGGCTCTGGAAATCTACAACCTCGAACCAAATGTACTCGCTCCTGAAGTTGCTTTGTGTCCCAAAGGCGACCTCCAAGTTAACTCGCCCCAATGGCTGAGCTGATATGCCTGGCACGACACCATGAAACGTTGTTCTTGATGGGTGTAGCTGCTTTTCTTGAAGGTTCATCTTTTGAAGGTTCATAGTATAATATATTGATGCTGCTGCCTCCATCCATCAGTACTTTGCTCAACTTGTACCCTGCGACTTGAGGGGCAACCACCAGCGCGAGTTTTCCTCTTCATTTATTTCTCCTGGGTGATCCTCGCGGCTCCAAACTACTGGTTGCTCGGACCACTTTAGCCACTGTGGGACGGCTGGTACTATGGCGTTAACAGCCTGATTGCGTCGTCGCAGCTTTTGTTCCCTCCTTGAAGTATTCACCACAATGGTATGATACTGACCCAACTGTTTTGGGAATTGTGGCTGATCTGGCTGCGGATTTGGGACGGCGTTGTTGCTGTTGTTGCCTCCGCCATGTTTACCTTCCTCGTTGTTTTGATGATTGAAGTTTGTGTTGAGTGGCTGTCCATCCTTCCACTTTTTGTAATGATAACACTGTGCCTTCGTGTGGTTGGGTGGTTTCCCATCTTTTCCTATATGGATGTCGCAGGGGCGGTTGAAAACCTCTTCCAAATTAACTGGGTGAAAATTCCTTCCTCTGCTGCTGCTTTGTTTGTAACGAGTATTCGTATTTGCGACTAACCCTGAGTTTCCTTCCTCGTTTTTGCGCTTGTTATAACTCGCATTGGCATTGCTAGCTTGCTGTTGTTGAGGCTTGCTACTGGCCTTTTTCCCTTGCCAGTGTTTTCCTCTTCCTCCCCATCAGATGCGTCCCTGGTTTTATCCGAGCTAGCATACTTGTTGGCCGCCGCCATTACCTCGCTTAGGCTCTTGACTTTATCCTTCATGCGACCTAGTTTGTGGACTAGCGGCTCAAATTTGCAATTTTTCTCCATGACAAGGACTGCTGAACTGGGTGGTATGTTGTCTGAGGAATGTATGATCTCTGCGACCCTTCTCATCCAGTGGCGACTCGACTCGCCTTCCTTCTGTACACAACGCTCAAGGTCCTCTATGCTGCAGAGTCGCTTGCATGTTCCTTGGAAATTCTTGATAAAAGCTTCCTTCATCTCATCCCAAGAGTTTATTGAATTTGGTGGCAAATTTTGTAGCCATATGTGGGCTGCGCCTTCTAACATCATGTTTAGGTAACGTGCGCAGATCTCTTCGGATGCATTTAGGATGCTCATGCCCATCTCGTAATTGTTGAGCCAAGTAACAGGGTCCATGCTGGCGTTGTAGTTGGCGACCTTGCGAGGTCCTTTGAAATCTGCAGGAAACGGTTCAGACCTGATTCTTTCGCTGAAACAGACTGGGCCTTTGAGTCGCGACGATAGGTTGGACGAAGCTGGCCTTCCTATTGGTTGGCCGCCGTGCGCGGCTGCACAATCTCTATGGGTTGAATTTGCTGAGGTTGATTTTGAGCCGCAGGTTGATCTTCCCTTTGTCGCCTAGCCGAGCTTGAGGTCGCAACGTGTGGCGACTCCGCGTGGATGCTTCTCTCCGCCGTTGCTCTGCTATTGTAAGGGGGGAGTGCAGCCGTCCTGCGTGTTCGGACATATTCGCCTGCTGTATTACTGCTGTGCTCAGCATCTCGATGGCGCGCCGTGCCTCTCTGTCCATTGGCGTGTTTCCTGCTGGCGCTAATCTGGCCAAGATGTTTGTGGCTGCAAAGAGATTCTCCACTGGGCTAACATAATGCCCTTGCGGCGTGTGGAACCTTTGAGGCTGCTGTGGCGATTGCTGAACAAAGGTTGGCTGCGTCAACGGCGGGGGCATCATGGCCCTGTTGTTAGCCTGTACTATGGCCCTTGACCCAGGTATCTCTGCTACTCTTGGTGCTGCGAAAGATGGAACCGCTGGTACGATTGATGGTACAGCGAGTGCTTGAACCGCGGGCGCAGCTAACGGGGCCGCGGACCGCATAACCATGGCAGATGGTGCCATGCGTGCGGGTACCGCGACTGAAGGTTGTGCGACCCCTGACCATGCGACCGGGTGTGCCGTGTTGGTGGCGACTGATGGGATAGTGTTGGTGGCGGCTGACGGGACCGCAATTGCTGGTTCAGTGTAGGTGATTGGAACAGCTCCATAGGGTTTACTGTTCCTGGCTGCAGGCGACTCGCGTGGCGTCTGTGTGGCAAGGTGGCCTGTATTCCTTGCAGAGTATTGGTTTCCTCGATGAGTCGCAGTTGCTCCTGTTGGAGGCGCTGTTCCTCACGCGCCAGCCTGGCTCTCTCATCTGCGATTCTCTGGACTTCATCATATAGCCCGATCCTGGTAGCCTCCAATTCTGTCACCCTAGCAGCCGCGTTAACCGCAGATATTGGTGTAAACAACACGCTTCCCTGTGGCGGCGTGACCGCTGCGCTGGGGGTTACCCTTGACCCTGATTCCGCAGGCGCGACTCCAGGTGGGTTCTCTGTTTGCGACTCCTGAGGCCGCGACTCCTGGCGTCATCGCAGCGGATGCCGCGACTCCTGATGCGTCTAGCGCGGCTTGTTCTGCTGCTTCCGGCGGTGTGGGGGCTAAGCTGCCTGGTGGCATGCCCAGCCCTTCGTCTGCTTCTGTGGTCCTGTAGACCCCTTCCACGTGCCGATCTTCTACAGAGGGCGAGCCACTATCCACAGGGCCTCCGCATAGCCTTTCCTCAAGGACATACTCAATGGATTGGCCTTCTTCGTCTTCGAGAGGCAGCGACTCGTGGTTGATAGATTCTTCTTGGTCCACTGTTACCGCGACTCCTTCTTCTGAGTCGCCATGTTGCGATGGATCCTCTGACTCGCCGCCAATGAAGCCGACGAAGACGTTGATGGATCCAAAGGGGATGACGTGGCCGGTCTCCAAGTAATCTGCTTCCGGCCCCCAGCTTGAATCGTCGATGAGGGGTGTGCCATTGACCGTGATGATACGGCCAACAACAAGATCTTCAGCTCCCTTCATGGATCCTGCGCGGAACGTGACGCTCTTGACCGCAGGCCCCACGGTGGGCGCCAACTGTCGTGTGTCATAGATGACTTCGTAGGTGTGGGATTATGCGAGTCAAGCATCTCCGAGCTTGGGATCGCAGGAACAAAGATCAACACAGATTTACCCAGGTTCGGCCCCTCAATGTGAGGTAAAAGACCTACTTCCTGCCTACCCTAGATTGGTATTGATATGATAATCGAGGTGTTACAATGGAGGCGATCCGATCTGGTACTCGCCGTATGAGCTAGGGTTTGGGCTTGATAGCTTGACCCGCTCTAAGTCCTGCGAGTCCTCTTTATATACACAGAGGCTCGCTAGGTTACAAAAGGAAACTTCCCCATAAGGAATACATCCACAGAGGCCTACTCGGAGACTACTTGGTCTTCACGTCCTCCGGGATATGTCTTCTAGATCTTTCCCCTTATGGCGGTTCAATATTGGGCTTGTTCCCAAGTGGGCCTTCGTCCGTGCGAGTAAGTTAAGTCGCACTGGGCCGCGGGTTAATCCAGAAAGTATTCCCCCGACAGAGGGCGCCGCGCCGGAAGGACGAGCGAGGGAAGGAGAGGGTGCCGGGAGGAGAGGGGCGACGGAAAGGTGGACCGAGGGGAGGGGCGCGAGTGCGCGACCTGCTGCGCCGCCGTGCTTGAGTCGCGCAGGAGGAGGAGCGAGGAACGAGAGGATAGGGTCGCGAGGAGAAGAGGAGAAGCGAATATCGACCCAATGTCGAGTTGTTGGGCTAGACATTGGCTGGGCTGATTTTTTCACTACCGACCCCTTTCTCGATATCGCGTGCGAATACCAGGTTTCAATATCGACTACATCTAAACACCTCAATTTCAGATTTTCGGGTAAGAATGCTTCCGAATATCCAATATCTAGGTCCAAAGCGAACATCCGAACGGGGCATCAGGGAGAGGACATGGGGAGAAAAAAAAGAGATGGTTTTGGGGTAGACAATGGAGGGATCTGAGATGGAAACATCAATCGGGTCGGATTTCCTTGCGGGCAGTGGCTGCCGGCGTTTTTTTCAAGCCTTGGCCCATTAGCGAGGCGATGGCCCATGTGCGTGACCGCGGTCTTATAGTCAAGCGAAGCGGAGAGGGTCGACGTACATACGCCAACTACGATTTAGTAATAACTAGTTAAATGCCCGTGCGTTGCAACGGGATAAAGTGCCAGTCGTGTCAAACAACAATTATGTTACCATGCATCTCAAGCAGCATTGTCGACATTTTTTTTAACAATTGATCACTCTTCTATTTCTTCTTAATTCATCAACTATCTCTATCTCCCTAATCCAACTTTATTTGCACGAGAAATGTTCCATCAAATAAATATAGGATATTTTATATATGACCATCATTAAAACTGGTAAGTTCGTAAATCTCGAACGATGGATTGGTTTAGTCCGGTGGCCAGGAGTTGTTCTAGGCGATTTTTTTTGGGGCCGGATAGTATTGCAACCTACAAATAATCTATCCGGCCAATCGTCTAGAGTAATGGACGGTCATAAGAGTGTGATGTTATGTGATTTGGATCCACCTTTTTTTTTTCAAAATACTCTACGCACGACCAATTTCAAAGGAGGGATTGGTTGTCAAAATACAAAATTTAAGGCTAAACTGGAATGCTGGAATTTCTTACGAGATCAGTTGGAAATGTTGACAGCATTGCAGACATGGGCTGAGCAAGAAACTGGCCGAGAAAATGCACAAATAGGAAAAACAAATCCACCGAGCACAGCAAAACCGAAATACAAATGGAAGAATCGCAACAGTGTGATTTTGAAATATCCTAATTTTAAATGCATCCCTCCGATGATCAAGAAGATGTTAACAATAGTATACAGTGATGCGAATATTTCCATAGCACAGAAACGCATTAGTTAATCAGCTGGTCGGTCAAGCAGAGCATGCAGACCATAGATTAGATCCATATATAAAGGTTGATTGAATTCTGCCTCAATTTCGCCATCCACGTCGCCCCAGAACGAGGGCCGTCCGATCGACGCCATCCAACGGCACGCAGTACCCCACGTCGGCCCCTAAAACGTGCTACTGTAGCTAGCTAGAGTAACAGCGAATTTCTACCAATCCGCGCTCGCCACGTCACCCGGTTGCCGCCGGTTTTGCAAAAAAACCCACGGTCACCCACTAATTGCATCACGCACTCCCATTTTCCTGAAGGAAAGGACCTGTCCGCAAATCCGCGAAGCCCCAGGGACCGCGATGCAAAAACGGCACCGCATTCTCCCCTTCTCCTTCTCTCTCCCCGTGCGACCCCGGGGGTCGCCGTCACCGCCACCGGCCGCCGCCGCCCCTCCGCGCCTCCCCCGCCGGATCGACGCCCACGGAAGCCTCCGCCGCCGCGTCCTCGCCGTCGTCGCCGCAAATCGGCGTCCGAGACGCCGTGCAAGCCGCGCAATCGCCGCCGCCGTGCGCCCGTTGGGCCGCCGCGTCCGCGCAACGCCAGCCGCGCTCCGGCACTACAAGCGGCGGCGCCGCTGCTCTCACGTAGCCCACTTCCGCGCGCACCCTGCGCGCCCAGCCGAGTGTCCTAGCACGCCTCATTTCCCCACTGGACCTCCTCTCCGACTCTGCTGCCTCGCGCCTCCACGCCGACGCCGCTGCTGCTCCGAGCTCTCCTATCACCTCAGCCCGAGCCGGCCGCTCCTCCAGCGGTAGGGAGCCGCCTCTCCTCCCTCGGCCGGCGACCAGCGCGGATTTTAGGGGCGGGGATCAGGGCCGCGCCGGCGGAGGGGCAGCCGGAGCCGCCACTCCCGACCCCCACCTGCTGCTCGCCCGACCTGCTGCTCGCCCGTGGACGACGGCTTTTCCGTTCCTTCCTATTCCTCCCCTTTCGCTGCTCCCCACGCTCTAACTCGGCCAAGTTTCTCTGCAGATTGGTACCGGCCATGCCGATGGGAGCATCAGGCTGTGGGATGCCCAGCTCAAAGGTCGATTTTAGCATGTGATTCACTTAGCATCGGGATGCCCAGCGCCTTTAGCTCGCTTTCAGTCATGTGACATAGGGCCGCCATGTCAACCTGCAAAACACCAATTGTCAACCAAATAGAAACAAAAAACAATTTAGATATTTAGGGAAATAACCAAAACTACTCTGCGTATAAGGCAACATAATACTTCTCAAGTCCAAATAATTTCAGAAAACTGTTGAGTGGATTTTCAGCTTACCAGTGTTCCCAAAAAAAGATGTTGGATAAGAACGCAAAACAAGCAAGTTACTAAAAGTTGTTCTATCGCACATTCTTCATGTACATTAATCAAGGCTACCCCTGTAGCAGGGCACAAACGCACCTAGGCGAGGTTTCTTGGCGTCAGGCTACCCCTGTATATGCAAAGCATAGTCTGAATTCCCTGTATAGAAATCCATGTATTTTATAGAAGAAAAATCAAATTGATACTAATAAGAATGCGTATAAGATCAGAAAAGGTTCTATATTATGGCCATAACCACAAGTAAATGAATTGTAGATATTCTCCAATTCAGGGGCTGCACCTATGTCTATGCTAGCCAAAGTCACTCCCTTCCCTGAATGGCTCAGTTTCACAAAAGGAGTCCGACTTTTAACCATCAACACATAAAAAGGACATTAGACGTCAATCAATTCAACTTCATCATTATACTCCCTTCCCTGAATGATACTCAATTTTACAAGAGGAGTCCGACTTTTAACCATCAACACATAAAAAGGACTTTAGACGTCAATCAATTCTATATTATTCAAACTTACTCAGCATTACAAAATATATTAAAATGGCATCCCAATGCATTTATAGTAGCAAAAACAAACTGAAACTGTGTGTATTGACTAAACCTATAAACATCGCTCATATGTTGGAGCTCACTTATTACCAGTATAACTGGAAATATTTCGGGCCAAACCATTAAGCAAAAGTTCTTTACACATGAAATGCATTTACCTTTGCAACCTTTCTCTCGTGCCTAATTTTCTTCCACAACTGTGCTTGCTTAGCAGCTTTCTTCTTGTGCAACATGGGCAAAGTATTGATTGATGCATACACCGAGTTCGTTTAACCAGAAAGAAGATGATTACTAAATTTGAAAAGTTCGATAACCAAAAGTCTTGCATGAACTTTCTTGTTACTGTTTTTTTTTTGTGATGTATGTACATAGTACTACAAAATTCTCCAATCCAAGGAAGAACTCAAATACCTCCAAAAGTCTGACGACCACCGGATCTGATAACCAACATAAATACAGTCTGGTTGGCATGCAAAGATGCAATGTGAGCACTTGGTGACATTGCCCTGGACGTCAAACCTTCAGAAGCATTATTCATACTCAATTCAGTGGAAGAACTGGTACATGTTTGTACGAAGACAGAGGCGCTGCTAATAGAGTCATAAAGCATGATTTTAATCCAAAAGAATGGTCCATGGCAAGCGTGCACGGAGAAATCCATTGGAAACCATCTGGGCCACTTCAGCCTTCATATGCAAATATCACAACTTGGTTGAAATCAAGAGCATCCAAGAGATCATTTAATTTCTGGTTCTTCTCCGCCTCAGTCAATTTTGTGTACCGCTGAAAAAAATATTATAATTAAGTACAAGCAGAAGAACAAAAACTGATGAAATGAATGGACAACATAGTACAAGACTGATTCAACTTCCGCTCATTGTAAACATAAATTTCTTATGGCTGCAGGGGAACAAATGATGATGAAAGAAATTAGCATTCAGGTAATGGCACATTAACTTCTTGACTGACAGAATATGCAACCTCCACATAGACCTTTTGTATGTAATGCAGTGCAGCAAACTGGACAAGTCATCCCAGCGAGTTACTTCCAAACTGGTCCCAACCTGAATCCAAACGCAGCTACAGACCCATAACCAGAGGACTCTCCTTAATCCCATCCATAGTCTACTCGCTGTAACCAAGGTAGTAATGGGAAATAGAAGAAATAAAAATGACCAGAAGATCGACTCTATACATGTAAGAGTACAGAGACAAAGAATAAACCTAGTAATAACTGACAACAGGAGAGAAGCCCTGACACACACGTACAAGTTCACAACCTGATCATGAAGAGAGGAATCACCAGTAAAAAGGGAAGAAAAAGGCAACTAATCAGTAGCACGTACTGGGGATTAGGGTACGATAACTTAAGTGCATCTTTTGTCATATAAAATTTAATCATAACTGAACCATGAAATCATAACTGAACCTATATTTCTTGCTGAACCATGCATCGCAACAACATGAAATACAGACAACTGAATCACAGTAGAACAATATATCAACCCGTTTTTGATTATTGCGATGGAAGCACACACACGAGGAATAGACTGAACTTAACTGTGCTCATAGACTGAATTTACCATTAATCCACTCACGAGGAATCAGAAATAGTATCCCTGTAGCAACCTGTCATCTAACGATTCAACCAGGGAAATCTTCCTAGGGGAAGCAAAAGAACAACCATCAATAATGAGAATCCAAATTATGGCCATGAGAAAGAACAAAAGGGGATCACCGGAGGAGTACCTGTAGTGAACCTCCCATAAAATAATATGCGCAGGCGTCGGAGTCCTCATCGGAGATAGAGGCGTCTGGGGTTAGCCACGCGCGGGGGCAGAATAGCGAGGCGACCGTACTGGCGGCGGCGATGGCGAGAAAGGGAGGAGACGGGAGAGTAGGCGGATCCGGGAGCGCCGTGGCAGCGCCAATCAGCGATGGAGGTGGCCCTTACTGGGCGGCGCCAATCGGCGACGGTGGCGGCTTTCACAATCGGCGGGAAGTGTGGTGGATGGGGCCTGGGCGCGGCGGCGTTGGAGGCTTTGTCGGAGACGGTGGCGGCGTTCTCAATCGGCGTGAAGGTCCCAGAAGTCCCAGTTGTGGAGGAGGACATAGGCTGCAGCGGATGAGGGATCGGGGTAGGATCTTGGAGGCGCTAATGGTGGAGGAGGAGCGCGTGCTCGAGGGAGCAGTTTGCGGATTACGCCGGTCATTACGGGAAGGGATCGACGCGAGGATGATGCGGGGTGCGGGACGAAGGTTGGACGAAATCAGACGACGTATGAGAGAAACCAAATTCTTCTTTTAGATAGGAGAGAAGAACTGCTCTCATTTTCTTCTTCTGATTTCCGAAGGAAAACTAATTTCAGCTACGTATGTACACGTACATGCAAGTCGTGGTGTGTCCTCTCTCCATGCATGTACCAGCCACTGCTGCAATGTGCCATGGGGCGTCGCTGTGTCCAGGGGTGGGTGGATCCACACCAAGGCAGGCGGTAAAAACAAAAGTCAATAAGCTAATGATGAAGGCACTTGTAAAAACATAGTAGGTACATGCAAGTTAAATCAATCTTAGACAACACATGACATGCATGAAAGGTTAACAATGTGACTTTAAATTATCAAGTGTAACATATTAAAATAACCAAACATAATTATTTGAGTAAGGCTACTGTTGCAGCGATACATATTACTTATTATTACAGGTCTTTGCAGGTATTCCAGTGGATTAATTTCTTGGTGACATCCATCACAAGCGAGGGCTATGGTCGCCTGGCGTAACAGCATTAAGTTCGGCTACGACATTGGCAAGAATTTTGAGGCTTGCGGTTAGGGTTTGTTATGTGTTTGTAGGTTTAGTTACCCATTATCTGGTTGTAAACAATGTTCTCGTTATCTAATATAAACCAGATTCATTTAAAAAAAATCCTAACACACCAACGAGCTTTTGCACGTCTAAAAGAATAGAAAATCGAGATTTTGGCAAAGGTCTCTTTTGTTCTCCCTCTCGCCACCGATTATAAAGTGCAGGCAGTGCTCTGTCTTACTCGCAGAAAACCGAACGACATGGCGTCGATGATGAAGCTCCCTTCACCCCGCAGCAGGAATCGCGAACGATCAAGTGTGCAACGGAGGCGGTGGCGTGGAGGTTGCTCTGTCGTCACCTGGCACACATCGGACTGTTGGATTGGCTCTGCCGCCACCGCACTGATCTGGTTCTTCCCACGACATCGGCCTCTAGCAGCGCCCCCCGGCCCCGCCATATTACGACGCATACGTGCCACCCACGTCATTCCCGTACCCGTACAAGCACAGAGTGGTGAAGCACAGTACAAGTCGGGGGGGCACCGCCATCCCCCTCCCCCCCAACTCAAGTTTCGACTACTCTGTGAACAATTATTTTAAGAGGGTTTAAATGGAAAAATATTAGTCTCCATGAGGTCGAAAGATTAATTTGACTAAATTTTACTGTTTAACCACTCTATTTATATTAATAAGCGCAATGTTGCGCGCATCAATCGAAAGGATGGGACTAATAGATTTTAGGGGTTTCTCTCGAGCGGAATCCATGAGGTTGCGTCTTGATAAAATTAACTCTAAAAAAGAGTCCTCAGAAAGAAGGAAAGAACTAGATAGATTCAAACCTCACCCACCAATGTATGGTGAAGACGCCGGAATCCAAAAGATTGAGTAACCCCCAAGCGTTTCCCCACAAACAAGTAAAGAACTTTGAGATCCTAACATCAAGAAATGTATGGTGAAGAACCGGGTTATCCTCTCTCATTTTACTCAGGGTACATGTTCCATGAAAAGCGATTCTAACACCCACGAGTGAAACATCTTCTTAAGAAAAATCTAAATTTAAACCGTCGACTATAAATCACGTGCTCCCCTTCTCAGATGACGTACACGAGGGCCGTAGAGACTCCAACAATTTACCCGAGTAGAATTTTTCTTTGTCTGCAGGATGGAGGGCGACCGACCGTACATCTTCAACAACCAGGCAAGGAGCTCCCTGTAGTCGTGGCTCTTGGCAATCTTCCTCACGCTACTGGCCATCGCCGTCATCGCATGGAGCACCGTGCTGCTTTCTCCAGCAGCACCTTGGGCCCCGCTTTTATACGAGACACCCGCGGCGTTCCCATACCCGTACAAGTCAGAATGGCGAAGCTTAGTACAAGTCGGGGGGGCACCGGACCCCTCCCCCAACTTTCGATTAGTTTGTGAAGAATTTTTTAAGAGTTTAAATGGAAAAAATTAGTCTGTTAGGAAGGAGATGAATTTGTTCGTTTAAGTTAGTTATATTTATGCTTATTGAGTTGTCCTGTGTCTTGGTTTGCTACTGTTGCGAGTGCTCTTCATATCTAGCTTCGTGTTGTAAATATACATGAACCTATAGATGTTGTTCATCAATATGGGTAATGAAATCCGGTCCCTTTACCGGGGAACCGTTTGAAAAAATGCTACTTTTAAGGTTCAGTTTGAACTGTTGTTCTTCGACGCAATTTCACTTTTTTTTTCCTCTGACAGATCATGGGCTGTGGGGTATTGGCATTGCGACCGGCGGATCACATCCTCTAGGCCTCGCGCAACAGTTTCGCCGGTCGCCACCCGTTCTTTACCCCGAATCCCCATCCACTGCATGCGACATGGCAAACGTACTTACGCACCGCGCACCTGACGAGAGGTCCAACGTTAAATTCAAAAAAAATTGCATTCATTGAGTTTCGAACTTACAATCCCCGCGTTCCACACGAACCATACTTACCACCAGACCAACTCAGCTACTTGTGTCAACAATTACCATGTTTAGATATATTATAAACCACCGTTTTTTTATTTTTTTCGTTATGTTGTGTTGACTTTTGTCTTACCTTGAACACATTTTGACCTATTTGTTTATTTTTATTTTTTAAAATGTTATAAATACCTTATTTTTATCTACTAAATCCTTTGTCGATATCGTGCATAAAAAAGCATTCTAAATAATTTATTATTAGTTTGTTTTTTGTACATTTTTTATATTTTCATGGGTTTTACTCGTCCCCTGTCAATTAATTTTAAGTTAGAGCCCAGTAGACTCCTTAACGGTTGGAACTGAGATTTTTTTTGCAAATTGCAAGTCGGGTTGCAAGTTGCAACTGAGAATTTTTCCCCGGCTTCAAGTCAGGTTGCAACTGAGATTTTTTTTCTCCAGTTGCAAGTCGGGTTGCAATTGAGATTCTTATTTCCTGTTGCAAGTCGGGTTGAAAGTGAGATTTTTCCCAGTTGCAAGTCCGGTTGCGACTGAGATTTTTTTCCAGTTGCAAGTCGGGTTGCAACTGAGATGTTTTTTTCCAGTTGCAAGTCGGGTTGCAACTGAATTTTTTTCAGTTGCAAGTCGGATTGCAATTGAGAGTTATTTTTCCAGTTTGCAAGCGGAGTTGTAACTGAGATTTTTTTTTTCAGATGCAAGTGCGGCTGCAATTAAGATATTTTTTTCGAGTGCAAGTGGAGTTGTGAAAGTGCATGAGCCCTCATGTGTGGTTTTGGTAATTAATGACAATCTCTATGGACTAATGGTTGGATTGAGCTATCCTTGTAGGGCTTGTCCATTGGCAATGCTTGAACACCATGTATTAGTATCAAGTTTGAAACAAGAAGATAAAGCGATGATCAAAACAATATCCAAGTCATCATATATATTAAGAGAAGAAGTTGAAGTACAAGTTCAAGAGAAGCATCTCGAAGAAATCCTATGTTTGAAGCTTCTAACCCATTTGGAGATATTGGTCAAGTGAAGATGTGCCTTATAGAGGCTCTCCCATATTGGTGTATGGGGGAGCGATATGTGAGTCTTCACCAAGCAAAGCGCAATCAAGAAAGGTGGTCCACTTGAAGAGATCAAGATCGTCATCATCTAGCTCAAGTGGAATGCGCAAGGCAAAGGTATGATCTTGATAGGGTTTCTATTTTACCGGTCTCATGTTGTTGGTGGGAGACCGGGTTATAGGATAGATGGTGTACTATCAAGAAGGGCTCTCAAGTGAGTAACTTGATCGCATCTTTGTGGAGAGCTCAAACCTTTGCATTCTTGGCATCATCATCTTTCTTGGTTCTTATTTGGTTTTTCTCCTAGTTGGGTTTTGGTGCTTATCGTGATCTTCATGACAACCCCAAGTTCTTCGAAAACGGTTTCGGGGTCCGGAGTCTCCGCCCAGGCTGGAGTCTCCGGCCCTCCTGGATCGGAGTCTCCGGTGTAAGTTTCCTGCAACGGCTCTTTTTCTGGGGACCTATAAAAATCCCCCCCTCCTTCTTCCCCAAAGAGTTAGCTCTTTCAAGCACAAAAATTTCCCCTCTCTCACCTCCATTGTTGACCTTGGAAAGCTTGCCTCTCTCTCAATTCCTCCCATGATTCTTGCATATCTTTGAGAAATTTGAGAGAGGAGATCTAGATCTATATTTTCACCAATCCATTCCTCCTCTAAGTGAGGGAAACCTAGTAGATCTTGATCTTAGAGTTCCATTTGTTGAGTTCTTCTTTGTTCTTCCTCTCTTCTCCCCCCACAAGTATTAGTTGCTTTTGGTGGGATTTGAGAGTCAAGGACTTGAGCACTTCTTGTGTTCTTGCCATTGCTTTTGTGCATCGGTTTGTGTTCTCCACGAGGATTCGTGGAAGTGAAAGTTTGTGAGCTTGTTACTCTTGGGTGTTTGGACCCTAGACGCCTTTTGTGGCGGTTGAGCCCTTTTGTGGCCACTTGGGAGCTCCCAATACTTTTGTGGGTTGTGCCTCAAGATTGTTGTAAGGGACTCGATTTCCGTCCAAAAGGGAAATCAATAGTGGAAGGTGAATCGAGCTTTTGGGCAAAGTTCATCGGAGAATAGGGTGAGGCCATTTGTGGCGTCTTGAGTTTGAAACTCACACCCCTCCAACGAGACGTACTCCCCTAAAAAGGAGGAACTCGGGAATACATCGTCGTCTCCGCGTGCCTCTGTTATTTCTATATCCGAGCTCTTTACTTATGCATTTTACATTGTGATAGCCTTCGTGCTTGAAGTTTTACATCTTGCTATCACCTTGTTATTTGTCTTGCTTAGCATAAGTTGTTGGTGCACATAGGTGAGCCTAGTTTATTTAGGTTGTTGGCTTGTTAATTTAAACACTAAGTTTTATTCTGCAATTATCAAGCCTAAACCGGAAAAGTTTTTAACTCGCCTATTCAACCTCCCCTCTAGGCGACATCCTTGTCCTTTCAAGTTGTATGTGAGATATTTTTTCAGTTACAAGTGTGTGTGGTTGCAACTGAGACATTTTTCTTGTTGCAACTAGGTTTGCAACCAAGACATCTTTCAATTAGAATTGGGGTTATAAATGTCACTTTTCAGTTGCAAGCGGGGTTGCAACTGAGTTTTCAGCTATAGATTTTTTTATAAAAATATATTTTACAGAAATTTCTCTAATATTGAGCGAAAAAATTATTATCAAAACTATTGCGCTGTCGGTTTAGGCCAAACCGAAATGCAACTTTTGTTTTGGATCAAACCGAAATCAGCCTTCTACCTAGACTAGGCAGAAAGGTTGTATGCATGGCCATAAGGGACCAAAAAAGGTTCCTTTCAATTTGGAAAGGTGCTGAGCAGCAATCAATTAAACTCATGTACAACATCAACCGGTCGATCTATGCGCGTAGGGAATAATGGTAGCAACAGCATAAACTAACTGGTACGTGTTTCTCAGAAGATGGCTTGTGATTGCTAAGAAAATACAGATTCCCGCAGGTATGAAATCAACGGCCAGAAATCCTTCTGTCATGGCAATGTTAAGCATACGAATTTGCACTTGTCAGGATCCTTGCCCTCTTAAGGTAGTCATGTCCTCATTTGTCAGCTAAGAAAAATGATGTTCTAATCTGTACTGCGCTTCCTTGACCAAGTATATGTACACAAACAAATTCAGCATTTTTTTTTTTGCCACGCAGCTATTTATATTATTATTACTCACTATATGAAAGAGCAACAAAATGGCGCTCCCTCCGCTGCCGGCCACTGTTCATGTTACTGTTCAATGAACAGTGTTGCCCCCAGTAGCCGGTGGGCCCCACATGTCAGCCACACACAGCGCGGAAATTTTACGAAAAACGACAAGGAGCCCAACAATTACACAGCAGACCTCACATTTTTTCGAAAAACCACCCGCAAAGGTCCAATTTGCAATTTGTGGAAAATCCCGGGACTTCCTTGCAAAAATCACCAGCAGAGCCCTCCCCTTCTCCTTCCTCCCTCGCGCGCGCCGCCGAGCCCGCCACCGTCGCCGACGCTCGCTGCCGCCGCAGCGCCTCTCCCCGCCCAGATCGAAGATCACGGTGACCTTCGCCGACGACTCCCCTTCCTCCTCGTCGCGGATCGGCCGCCGGCACGCCGTCCGCGCGCCGGAATCGTCCCCGTTGCGCCCGCTGCCCTCCGCCGCCTCCGCACGCCACCGCGGCCACTCCGGCGACCCTGGATGGGCAGCGCCGCCACCTCCAGGCTCCCCAAGTCCGTGCGCTCCCGCCGCGACGACGCGCGCGTCCTGGAACGCAGCCGCGCGTCGCCGGCGAGCTCCTCCCCGCCGCGGGAGCCTCCGGCAGGTTCTGCCCCTGTGACGTCATCACGACGTCACAGGGCGTCCACACGTCAGTTTTACCCCATTTTTCCAAAAAAATTTATTTTCCCTGTTAAATACTATGAATTCAATAAATTTAAATTTAACTGCACTATATCCACTACGACAATACGATAGACCAATAAAGTGGCCACAAAACAAAATAAATGGTGGCTACCCATGTCACACGCAAAAAAATATCAAATTCGAATATTACAAAAAAATGTAATCAACACGACAAAAATTCAAAATATTTACTCTGATTATTGAGCTAAATTAAACATCCAACGTAAAATTAATACTTCTGGAATTTAACTGTACTATATCCACTACGGCAATACAATAAATCAACAAAGTGGCAAAAAAAAAAGGTGACCACTCATGCCACATGATAAAAAAATTCAAATTTGAATAATTTGAATATTTCACAAATACAAGTAACACGATAAAAAATAAATGGTGACCACTCATGCCACACGAAAAAAAACAAATTTGGATATTTCACAACTGTAAGTACCACGATAAAAATTCAAATCATTCCCTATAACTATTGAGCTAAATTAAACACCTAATATGAAATCAATACTTTTCCAAATTTCCACACTCTCTAAAAAAAAGATATTTTCCAAGAATTGAACTCTACCAAAAGACATTTCTCGAAATTTGAACGACTTCCCAAACGTAGGTTCTCTTTGCATTCGAACGATCCTCGAATATACGTGACTTTTCCAAATTTCCACACTCTCTAAAAAAATATTTTCCCAAATTTGAATTTTACCAACAAACATTTCTCGAAATTTGAACGATTTCCCGAGCGTACATTCTCTTTGCATTCGAACGATACTCGAATATACGCAAACTTTAAAAGCCAACGATTCCAAATTTGAATTTTACACCACACGGGTGCGGCGGTGCCGCCGCACCAAATTTACCTAGTATATATATTACAAAGTGTCAAACCGTCCATCCATACAAAGGGTTCAACAAAAGGAGAGGCTCCAGCTTTCCTTCACATGATTTACAGAGAGCCGTATTTCGGCAGTGGGCAATATATCTTGAATTCACCTTCTATAATCACAACCTGTGTTCTTAGGAGCTGACGAACTATGCACAAATACACTAGCCTGCTAATATGTGCTAGGAAGCACCTACGGGAAGGCAAAACCGAGCTGAAAGTTGGTATCACCAAAACCAGCTACTTCGGCTATCGACAGCCTTGACTGTAGTCGCTACCAGGGGCATATGGCCATACATGGAAGCAAATTCATTCAGACATGTAGATCTCCGCAAAGTGTGGCCTTTTGAACTGCTGATGCCAGTCGACCCGATCTCAAATATCCTTCCTGTAGTATCAAACAATGCACGTGTGAGTGTGATCTCCTGATAAAAATATCATCCAGTGTAACATAATAGTCATCTAAATACGCTTGTTCTATTATGTTTTACATGGCTATTTTTCTTTGGCTTCTGCATTGATGTCAAATTTTACTGCTGTTATTTTCTCTATTGGTTTGTTGCATTGAGTTTTCAGTTGCTTCCGCATGGTAGTTACTAATTCAAGTAATACTAAAGGTAACTGACAAGCATGCTGAAACAGCAACAAATGTTCAGACAAGCTACAGTAACAGGCTGCTTTCTTCATAGACACTAGAGGCTTAGAGGGATGGGTAGAGTTACTGCAATACAGCTTAATCAGGAAATTCGAGGAAAATGGAATTAACTTGATCCATATGCATCGAAGCCAAAGCTCATGTAGTGATTATTTTCACATTTCGATAGGCATATGCATACAGCTAAGAATTAAGATATTTTGACTACTTGATCATGTTCAAGTGTGAAGGCCCATCAAAAAAAAAAGTGTGAAGGCCTCAAGCGGTCAGAACGTTGTAAGCCCACACGGCATGTTTCCTCAGGAATTACCCTCAGCTCAAGAAATCGATGGTGCGGTGTCTGATGGTTGTAATTCTGCTATGGCTTACTAAAATCTCCCTTTCCCCGCAAGGAAAATAACTACTTGACTAGAACCATCTTAAGAACCTGACCTAGAAATTTGATATGCATGGGGAAGTAAAAATCATAGCAAGAATTGTGAAACATTTGGATTATTAACCACAGCTGAGATAATGCTAGTGCATAACAAATGTGCTATAACTGAAGCCTTCTTGTGAATACAGTAAATTCACAAGCAGGCGTAAACTGTAAGTTAGCACGAGTATAGCCTGATATGATCCATAGATCCCTATTTCTGCTGAGAGTCCATTTGGACGATAAAATGTACAGGAAACAAATCAATATCGACAGTCTAAAGACCTTCTCTTGCCATAAGTAAAACTGAGCAACACTAGTAATACACCGCCACCCCTCCCAAACTGAATTTATCGATACTGAGAGGAAATGTGAAGATCGTTACAGCTATTAAAGTGGGGGTGTGCTGTCCCTGTTGGATTGGGGCCTTCCCAAATAAGGACATGTAAGTTTTTCAGAAGATTGCATAGACGAATTTTACTGTTGGCAAGGATGTTTACAGACCTTGGACCCATACTGGTGGAGCTCCAGTTACATTTGCAACAAGAAAAGACATAGCGATGTCCTCACAATTCCTGTCAAGCAGTGGTGGAAATTTTAATACATACTCTACATAGGGTATCATAATATCATTTCAGCATAGTGAACATAACTGAAGAAAACTTTCCAAAAATGGAGATGCAGAATTGTACCTGTTCTCTGTCACGTAATCGCGGATAGACGGTAGCATGTAGTTGGTATATAAATCCAAGTACTTTTTATGGAGAAAACTCGCTTTGGAAAGAACCATGCTATATGTCCCTGTCCTCCAGACTGACCACCAGCTTGCATATTTATAGTCCTTAGTATTGCTTCTCTGCAGGGGAAATTACTCAGGTTAACGTAACAAACTTCCTACTAATATCCTAGAATTGGCTCCTTCTAGTTGTAGAAAATACAAATTTCTTCCATTACACTAGAATTCAGAACAGATGTACGCTCGTTATGCAGTGTACTCATTCGTACCGGGTCAGCGAGCCAGTGGATCCGGGGCACGAAGCCGACCATGGCAGAGGGCGCGCTCCGCCAGACGGCGAACGCGAACCGCAGCGTGGAGCACGGCACGATGAGGTCGTCGTCGACGGAGAAGACGGCGTCCGTCCTGAGCCCGTCGATGGGCCTGAATCTGTTGTTGAGGCTGTCCCGCTTGTGGACCACGAAGCGCACCTCCGCGGCGCCGCCGTCCCTGAGCAGGCGGCTGCAGTTGAGGACGCTCCGGCGCAGGGCCTCGGGCGGGTCCCGCGGCTCGCTCCACACGACGTGGACGGCGTCCACGCCGGCGCAGCCCGAGTAGTGCGCGACGGCCCTCTTGAGGAGGTCGTAGCGCTTCCACGTGTTGATCACCACGGAGTAGCCGCCGCCGGCGCCGCTGCGGGGGGACGGGGACAGAAGTACAGTGTTAGCGACCGTAACCGCGGGTAATTAGTCGAGCAGGTGGCGTACGTAGTAAATGGTTACTCACCGTGGCGAGGTGGGGGCGTCGGCGTCGGGGTCGGGGCGGTGGAGGGCGAGGCCGAGCGTGAGGATGGCGGCGGCGGCGAGGGCGAGGAAGAACGCGACTAAGCAGGGGCCGAATCTGCCGGCTCCGGCTGCGGGCGCGTGGCGAGAGGGCAGCGGGGAGAGGGGGCGGCGCCGGCGGGTGCCGTTCCTCCGGTACGCCGACGCCGCGGCGGCCTGGAGCTGCAGCAGCAGCTTGGCCATCCCCGCCAGCATAGCCAGGCAGCGCTCCTCAGGACGACGGCGTCGCGGGAGGAGGAGGAAGAGACAGAGCGCAGCTGAAACTGCGAGCTCTCCCGGCGAGCAAGCCTTGGCGTGTCTCCAGTGTGCACCACCCTGATTGGCGATGCTGACACCGGAGGAGTACCGAGCTGCTGACTGACGACCAGCTTGAGCTGAGAAACTGACAGTGGTACGCAACGTGGTCGCATCGAGCAGATAGCTACCACGTACCACCGATATAAAAAGACAATCTCCTGGAATCTCTTCTTTTTCGGGGAGATCTAGAATCTCGGCTATGCCATGACCACGACAAAAAGAACAAATTTATTAACATTAAAATTTGAAATTCTCCAAATTGTATTTCTAGAGCAATCCGTTTTTTTTTCAATAAAGGATTTTTTTACTACCTCAAGGTGATACAAGCAAAATATATTACCCGGACTTTTTCACTATTTTGAAATACGAAAAAGATCCAAATATAAAATGCAAAGGTCGTCTTATTCAAAACCTCAATTATCACATCCCCTTTCTCCCACTTCACACCTTGGAACGCGCTGTTTTTATAGAGAGAAAGGCGCTTTCCCATCTTCTTAACCCGAAATGAAGGGGTACCTCAGAGGATTAGAGCACGTGGCTACGAACCACGGTGTCGGGGGTTCGAATCCCTCCTCGACCATAGCCTTCCAAAGGGGGAAGGACCTTTACTTTCCCCCTAAGGGTAGGAAAATCCCACTATGAGTTTGGAACCCTGAACAGACCGCCGGTGTTAAGCCGGTGTCATGCCCCTTATGCCCTGGATGACACACGTGCTACAATGGGCGGGACAAAGGGTCGCGATCTCGCGAGGGTGAGCTAACTCCAAAAACCCGTCCTCAGTTCGGATTGCAGGCTGCAACTCGCATGCATGAAGCAGGAATCGCTAGTAATCGCCGGTCAGCCATACGGCGGTGAATCCGTTCCCGGGCCTTGTACACACCGCCGTCACACTATAGGAGCTGGCCATGTTTGAAGTCATTACCCTTAACCGTAAGGAGGGGGATGCCTAAGGCTAGGCTTGCGACTAGAGTGAAGTCGTAACAAGGTAGCCGTACTGGATAGAAAGAAGCTGATAGGAGAAGGAAGCCATTCCCAGTTGTCAAAAAGCTTGCATTTGCATCCTTCGAGTGGTGGGCTATCGCTTCATGTGCGGACTTCCCCGTACTCAATAAGTAGCCCCTAGCATGAATAGAATACAGAGTCACGCCAGCTACCAACAAGACCCCAAGGTCTGTCGAAACAGCAAGATCAAGTCATTGCTTGTCTCTAAATAGTCGTTCTGTAATCACATTGTGTTCTACGATTCCACTTCGACAAAAGGAAAGAGCATACCTAAGTTCAATAGCTTTACGTCCGCTATCCCGATCATGATTTTCCTACCCTCAGGGGGAAAGTAAAGGTCCTTCCCCCTTTGGAAGGTTGTGGGCGAGGAGGGATTCGAACCCCCGACACCGTGGTTCGTAGCCACGTGCTCTAATCCTCTGAGCTACATGCCCAACCGTCTCCACTGGATCTCTTCCCGGGGGTACCCCTTCATTTCAGGTTGAACAACCTTGCCTATCTATTAAAAAGAAGTGAATTAGCGCCAGCAGATTTAGTAATGTGCCAGGAAAAATTGGTACAAGAAGCCGTGGATACACTTCTTGATAGCGGGTCCCGCAGGCAACCGATGAGGGATGGTCACAATAAAGTATACAAATCACTTTCAGATGTAATTGAAGGTAAAGAAGGAAGGTTTCGCGAGACTCTGCTTGGGAAACGGGTTGATTACTCGGGGCGTTCTGTCATTGTTGTGGGTCCTTCGCTTTCATTACATCAATGTGGATTACCTCTAGAGATAGCAATAAAGCTTTTTACGGGAAGGTTTGGCACCTCGATGTCGGCTCTTCGCCACCTGGAGCTGTAGGTGGTTCCAAGGGTTGGGTTGTTCGCCCATTAATGCGGTACGTGAGCTGGGTTCAGAACGTCGTGAGACAGTTCGGTCCATATCCGGTGTGGGCGTTAGAGCATTGAGAGGACCTTTCCCTAGTACGAGAGGACCGGGAAGGACGCACCTCTGGTGTACCAGTTATCGTGCCTACGGTAAACGCTGGGTAGCCAAGTGCGGAGAGGATAACTGCTGAAAGCATATAAGTAGTAAGCTCACCCCAAGATGAGTGCTCTCTCCTCCGACTTCCCTCATATAGACAAAGATACACCGAGCTCTTAACAAGTAGCATTTGGTGTTTGGTATTTGCTGCGGATTATGATAATTTTGTTTGGGCTTCCATTTCTTTCTCCTCCCCACACCCGTTGAGAGACAGTTTTGCCGCCCAACTCCTCTCCTTTCCACCTCCGGCGGTTTTTACCGGAGTGGGGACAGGAGAGGAGGCCCGGTGGATGACCGTGCTCTGAAGCTTCACAACACCGATGATGGTCAAGGACAAGTTTGGGGTCTTTTGTGCTAATTACCACCCACTATGGAGGTAGTAACATAAACTCGTAAAACGTGTATGTTACTAGTATATGTTACTCCCCACTATGACTAGTATAATTACGAGGAATGTGATGTAACTTTCTATTTTTGTGTGTTCCTCCTTGTAAATTGTAACTCCACTTATCGTTATTAATGCAGCTTCAGAACGCTTCGGGTCCTTCCCCCTTTAAAGAAAATTGATAGTCTTGTTTGGTTTTTGCTCATTTCACCTTTTAGCTAACTAGTTTATTTATTTATTTGATATCAATTTTTACATAAACTTTATGAAACAAATTCAGCACAACATAGTCCTAAACTAAAAAATGAGCCTAAATCGACTAAAAAGTATATAATATTTATGTTGCTCAACTTTTTCCCTATGCCAACGTCAAGATTTCAACCATAAATAGTATAATAATATCCGAGTTATGTTGCACAAATATTGAAACGGTTATATTCGTGTAAGAATCACTTTCTTAGATCTTGATTTTGTAATTATAAGCAAAACATTACGTACAAAATTAAAGATGAAATGCTGAATTTATGCAGCCAAAATACTCTTTCATTTCGAACCACCTCCCTAGGCGATGGTAGGGGTGTCCGGGTGTGTGAGCATGATTCTTCCACCAGGGTTCGCTTCCTGATGCTAAGATTTCTTACACACGTTGATGCGTGTGTTATTATGGATTTAACGAGATTCATGGATCCGATTAGTCTCTATCATTCCGGTGCACTACATGGTTAAGAGACGTGCTCGTGCGAATGTTTGGGACAGTAGTGATGTACTCACTTCGTTTCTTATTATAAAATGTTTTGAATATTTTAAAATAGACTATATACGATCTGAAATAAGTGAACATATAAAGTAAAACATGTCTAGAACTCTAGGTACATGTGAATCCATTTTAAAAAAATCATATATTTAAAAGAGGACGGAGTATGTTTGTGTGTCTGTAATAGCAAGACAAATTACTCCGGTGCTCCCTCTAGTTAAAAAAATATATTTATAAGTTTCAGAAAAATCTAAAAAAAATCATGCATCTTTTCAATGATGTATCCCACACACGTGTAAAATCTCGATTTAAAATACTTTATATTTTGATTTACACAAAAATGACAAATGCGTAGATCCAAATGTACACACTTTTAAATCTTCAAAATATACAAGATTTGTCATTTTTGCGTAGCTCAGAACATAAAGTATTTCAAATCAAAATTATCCGCGTTTGTGGGATATATCATTCACAACATGCAGGGTTTGTTTCAGATTTTTATTTAAACTTATAGATATGATTTTTGAATTTTTTTAACTACAGGGGGCACTGGATGTCTGGATCTCGGGAGCCAAAAGTGTTTTCCGATTACTTCCTTCCTTCGTTCAAGTATTCGTTGCAATTTTTTCCCTTTTTTATGTCCCGAGATGTAAACACTGCTGCAGAAACTAACAAAATTGGAGCTCTGGCTCTGGCCGTCATGTGTTCACCATGTGAGAGGAGGGCTGGACGCCACGTGAAATAACTAACGTACGCAGTGACGAAATTTCGGATCAGTGACACGATCTGGTTGATGAACTACAAAGGACGAAATTTCGGATCACCGAAACTACAAGTACAATATAACTACACAATCTGATTCTGACTGATGGAGCCATGGAGGAAGGACGAGGACTTGGGTTGCTGCAACAGCGACTGGACAGCGCTACCTGACAACTACAGTTTATAAAAACGAGACAGGGACACTCTCCAGAAGACCCAGCAGCCGTAGCAGCCAGCATGACTATGAGAACGAGCTGGGAACACGATCCAGAAGACGCAGAATAGTACTCCCTCCGTTCGGAAAAGGATGTCATAAAAATGGTCTAACCCAACAGCTGTGGCAGAAGAACAGAGCATATTGGCATGCATGCATTGAGTTTATACTACGAGACAGAGACATCTCATATGTGTTTTACATGATAGGATTGATGTACCGGATGATACATTTGTTTTCCAGATGGGACAAACAACCAAAATTTAGCCTAAACTCTGCAGACGCCAGATGCACATGTCCATGTGCTGGCCAGTTTACATGCGCACAAACAGAGCCTATATCAGTATATTGTAGTCTTAGGAGTCGAGGGACATTTTGCTGGTATCTGCGCCCGCACCGTGGCTGGACGCCTTCTTCATCTCCAGCGCGGTTTTGTATGGCGGGGCGATCGGGGGCTGGACCGGATCCAGGCTCTGGTAGGAGCCGCCGCCTTCTGTGCTTGGAAGCGGGTACGAACGGTCCGAGTCGTAGCCGCTGAGGTCGCCGCATGCCAGAAACGGGATGTACACCTTGTTTGGTCCCTCCAACCATCCGCTTCTGCAATCTGCACATGACAAGTAGCACATAGAAGAGGTCGACATCATGTATCAAATGCTGACCCTATTGTATGACTAGGGCGTAGTCGTGTAGATGTCTTGTACCTAAATCATCGGCCCCAGAAGGAGTTCCCACTTTCTCTAAAAGGTGATACAAATCTTTCTCTTTGAACCCCTCAGGAGGTGCATAGTTTTCGCAAACTGCAAACGCCTCTGTTTGACAGGTACAAAGATGACTATAAGATCATATATTAAAAACAGTTCACATGACCCAGAAAAAATAGATGATAAAAGGACAGATAAACTTATCATTATATAGTAATGAGAGTGAAATGACGTGTGCCACTGGGGAATATAGGCAAACATCCATAAGGTACATGTCCCTTTCAAGAGATAAAAGTTTACCGATACTTGAGTTGCGGCTACTTTTCGGCTTTGCAAATGTAACTTGTGAGAAGAAAAGCTTTAACTGCATAAACCATAAAGCATTGATACCAATTAACAGTATACCTTTTCCACAGAAGCACCTCATGCAAACATCTAAACGAAATTCGTAATTTAAATGACACTTCTACTCAACAGTGTGCAAAGTCATAACCATATTATGACAAATCTGCCAAGTAAAAATGAGGAAAGCACCAGAGGAAACAATCTTGATAGCAATATCTACTACAGTAATCAACTACAGGAGAATTTCAAGTCCAATCTCCAAAATGTTTCGTATATGGTAGTTGTGGAAGAAGATAATAACAATTCAATTATATACAGAAAGCCGTACGAAAGCTGATGATTCACCTAGATCAATCAAAAGGTTTCTAAACTACATATGAGAATTCCTAACCGTACAGAAGCGCAAATAAGCAACGACCAATACCTGGCAATACAGTAGACTTGTATCTTTACCGCGAAAAATCTTGGCAACAAATTTTCCACCAACTTTGAGTACATGAGTCACAATTGTCAGTGCCTAAAAGCAATGCATATGCATACAAATTAGCAAAAGAAAAAAACTAATTTGCAAAATCAATCTGAAAAATATGCCAAAGAAAAAAACTGCAACTAGTGGAAAATATAACAGGTTATTGGAACCAGGGTGTTACACCATGTTGTTCTATAACATAAATAGTGATGAGTTACCCTTAGGTCAAGAAAAATGGCCAAATGCTGAATAAATAAATATAAAGAAGATATTGCACCTAAGTAAGAATTTTAAGGTAGAATGTCAAATATAAACAACACAGGTAAGGTAACCAAATATCTATTGACACCGTATCTTATGGAGACTGCAAATTGCTTCGAGAAGGTATCTCTGACCTAAACTGATACATAAAGACAGAGAAAAATGTACCAACCGCCAATATAAGCTGGGACTGAACAAACTCGTCCATGTCATGAAGGCCAGTAACTGCAATCATCCGAGGCAACGTAAGAAACAGAAGTACCATAAAACACGAAACAGAGTTAAGGACACACTTGTCTAGCAAAGTAGCAATCCAATCTTACCATCAGGGGCGCCATCACAGACAACCAAATCTGCTTTGCATCCATCAAAATGCCTAATAACCTGGCAGCATATTTGCATAAGTTACAGCAAGTAAAAAGTTCAGTACAGAGAATTCATCTTTGTGTCTATCCATCTCACCACTTCCGCTGTTCGAGCATTGGTGATGTCGCCCTGCACTTGTATAACACCTTCTATCGGAGCCATCGGTTGCAAATCGATTGCGACGATGAGAGGAAGTTCACCATCTCTAATACATTAATTAACAGAGTGAGATAAACAATCAGATATGAAGAATGGAATTAATTTAAAGAGAAGGTGACAAACATGCTGAGACTTGTACTTACTTTCCATCAGATGTTAGCTTTGCTGGAACATACAAATTGCGGCTCAAAACCTGCACGTTTGAATGAATGTGGTAAGCAATCAAATGAACATAATATGCAGGTATGGATAGGCAACTAACTGGCAAATTCGAATACCTGGCTCCAGCTCCCAGGAGCAGCGCAGAGATCAACGACACGCTTCACTCCTGCACACACGAACACCAAAACGGGTCGTCAGTTCGATGATGTGTATCAATCAGTGCAAGTCGATCAGTGGCAGGAAAGCGAGATTTAGCTTGATTGGGTTGAGACGAGAGAGACCGTGGAAGATGTTGAACTCCTGGTCGATCTGTAAGAGCTTGAAGGCGCTGCGAGCTCTCCACCCCTCCTCCTTGGCCTTCCGGTAGTAGATGTCCTGGGAAACCGACGGCCGAACGCACACACGGTAAGAAGCGGCGATGCGAGAAGGGGACGGGGACGGGGAGGGGCGAAGCTGGCTGAGGAGGAGAGAGGAGGAGGTCGCGTACCCTCTTGTCTTTGGAGGCCTTTCCCATGGAGAAGAGGAGCCGAGCGGAGCGGAGCGCAGGAGAAGATAAGAGCGGCGCGGCTGGGGGGAGGCCGACGGTGGTGTGAGCGCCGCCGGCTGATTGGAGATGACGGCAAGGAAGGAGGAAAGACCGGCGAGGCGGCGCGGATAGTGTCTGCTAGGTGTCTGACTGATGCTGGGCTGGGCTGTTAGGTGGAATTGAGCCCAATTCTTTGAGGTGGGCAGACAAAAGCAAAGTCTATTCCGAAAAAAACACAAGTTTATCCGTAGTACTGTATTCACTTTCCAAGGGCCTTCCGGCTTCCGATGATCCTAGCCTTGTTGAAAAGGTTGTCTAAACTAAAATCTTGGATGCAATGCTAGTACAAACTAAAAATATTGGATGCAAAAGGTCTATTCTTCTTTGTATGAACCTTTTGGAAGTTTATAAAAAAAAATTGGAAGACCAGATAGCATATGTGGTAAGTTATCTAAAAAATCCGATGTAAAAAGTCGTGATTTTAGGGAAGAACTAGGAATTGGGAGACTATGAGTATCTTCAACATAAAACATCACACCATCCATTTTTGTTCGTTTTCTACATCTAGAATGTAAAAGAATTACGGTGAAAACAATTTTCTTGAGTTGTTCCTATAGAAGAAATTTCATGCAATGAACATTTTTTTATGTGATGCAAGTCTTCTTGAAAGCCAGGATCAGAGTGTGTGCTTAAAATGATGCACATTTATGTGCCAATTACGCAGACTTCACCTACACACTGGTGTGGTGTTATCTTTCCAAGCAGGGAAGACATCCCATAATTGCTGATTATGATCCTAGACCTGATGCATAAAGTCGTCTAAACGAAATGCCTAGATGCAATGTTAGTACAAATAAACATGGACGTGTTCTTTCCACCAGCACAACAATAAATACATATTTGAGAACAGAGCAGACGACGACGGAATAGGCACGGCCATCGCGGCCAACGCCGCCGGAGCGGCCCTCTGCGCCATCATATGAAGGTACATGCATATTATCTTCTGTTATTTGAAAGTGTTACTCGTTTCACTCCTCTCTCACATTACATTGTTCGTGTCTTCCGCTGTTTCTTCTTCTTTTTTTCCAGGAGACTGACAACAACATCTGCATGGGACTGTCACTGAAGAACAAGAACAGGAAGATTATGAAGAAGATTAATGTGATTGTCTTAGTTAATGTTTGCTTGCTATTGTCTGTGTTGTGAAATTGCGCCTCGCTAGCTGTTTTAGGATGACTGTTCATCTAGTTAGTGCCCCGGGTGGCATTTCTTGCTTTTATCTTGAAGTTGTAGCAGTTCTTAGTTTGTAAATACACGAAGCATGTGACGCATACGTGCCACCCGTATCATTCCCATACCCGTACAACTAAGAGTGGCGAAGCTTAGTACAAGTCGATGGGGGGGGGGGGGGGGGCACCGGCCTCCCTCCCCCAACTTTCGACTAGTTTGTGAAGAATTTTTTAAGAGCGTTTAAATGAAAAAAAATAGTCTCCCCTCCAGACTGAGAGTTTAAATTGAAAAAAATCTACAAGCCATCCTTGTGGTAGAGAACCCAAGAAGTCCAGTCTGGGTGCGCAAAGCACACGGACTGACAGTTTCTCGGATAGTCCAGACAGGAACACCTTTTCTAGGTTCGGGGCATCCTCAACAACCACTTCCTGCAACATTTGCCCCGGTTCATCTCTCCAAATAGACGAGACACCTAGCCTCCTAAGGGTGGAAGAGTTGATCCGAACGCCACGAACACCATCCAATTCGCTAAGCACCAAGCTCTCCAGCACAAGGCATCCAGCAAGAACGCCCCGAAGAACGCCTCCGAGACGATGACAAATTTTGGATCATGTGACCGAAATGGTAAGAGCACAAGGTGAAGCACCAACAAGTGGGCAAGAATGACTCAAATGACAGGAGGTACCAAGAAAATGTGCAGTTTCAAGCTCAGATAAGGTTATGACTTTGTTGAAAAGGTGATCTAAACGAAAATCTTGGATGCAATGCTGGTACAAACTAAAAAGCTTGGATGCAAAAGGTGTATTCTTCTTTGTATGGACCTTTTGGAAGTTTATAAAAAAAATTGGAAGACCAGATAGCATATGTGGTAAGTTATCTAAAAAATCCGATGTATCCCAAATAAAAAAAATTAGGGAAGAGCTAGGAACTGGGAGACTAGGAGCACCTTAACACCATCCAATTTTGTTCTTTTTCTACATCTAGAATATAAAAGAATTACGATGCAATAATTTTCTTGAGTTGATCATATGTAAGAAATTTCATGCGATGATGAACGTTTTTTTATGTGATGCAAGTCTTCTTGAAAGCTAGGATTATAGTGTGTGCTTAAAATATTACACATTTATGTGCCAATTATGCAGACTTCACCTACACACTAGTGTGGTGTTATCTTTCCATGAAGGGAAGACATCCATAATTTAGGAAGTTTATAAGAAAATATTTTGGAAGACCAGATAGCATATGTGGTAAGTTATCTAAAAATCCAATGTATCCCAAATAAAAATTGTGATTTTAAGGAAGAACTGGGAATTGGGAGAGATTAGGAGTACCTTCAACATAAAACATCACACCATCTGTGTATCAGAAATCATTAGTTAAACACTAATGAACACTTTTGTCTAAACATGGGATTAATATAAATACTATATTTTATGAATTTCATAACCTGAACATGTCATGTCATCCATATTTGTGCATTGCACAAACATGTATTGAATTAATGCTATTTTCCACTCCGGTGTTGTTATTTTCTTCTGGTAGCTCGCCCACATCGGCGGTGATCATCCAATATGGACCATGCGCGATGTGAGTAGCTCGCATCGTCCATTTCATGTGTGCCTTTTTTCACCACGTTCAATGTGCGACCGTGATTGATGGTGGTGTCCCTTAGGGTCATTGTATACTAGTGTATGAACTCTACAAAATATTACTTCTCAGTTCAGATGAAATGATTTTTCTTATAATTAGGGTAAACACACTGCTAACACCTAGAGTTATACTACTATATGTTAAATCATACACTAGATATAATACATAATTAAGGTCCAAAGACTATAAATATATGACTAATTAATAGTTTGAACTCAAAATTTGCTATCCAAATTAATGTTTACAAAAATGGTAATGGATTAATATAACAGCGTCTATGCATAGTATGCACTAATGGTAGAATCCAAGAATCAATCCCAAATAACATGTGTAGCATATTAAGTGTTTTACAAACAGATTACATACTTTATGAACAAAAAGTAGCTTATTCAGAAGACAAGTCAACACATTTGAAAGTTCATCAACCTATAACCTTATACAGAATCGTCGCACCAACCCATCATGGGTTCTTTATATTTGTCCATGTGAGAGTGGATGGCATTTTTTCGCTTTTGCTCATGAACTACATGTCCTTGTCAATCTCCATGATAGCTAATCCTTCAGTGTGTCCAATCACAACCCTACAACGTCGCACAAAAAGAAAATGGTCACAACCATATATATGAAATCAAGATACCATGGACCACCAGTTTACTTCAGAAGACAATATTGGAAGTGTGACAAATATGTTAGGTGAATGAAAAATTACTTAATATTCAATGTGGTACATGCAATGGCAATCAACACAGCATGGTGAAGAGTGGAACACTCTAGTATTAATATGCATTAAAAACATACAAAAGGGGATACTTTTATTTTGTACTTTGTATTATTTTTAATTTAATCTCCTTGTATTAGTTGGCGAGGTAACTGGGAGATGTAAATCATATGAAAGATAATGTGTAGTGCACTCACCTTTTTGATCCTTTGATACATCCCAGTGCGTGAACCTTTCCGAGGACAGATGGAATTGTGCGCTCAAGCCTGAAACGGGGTGTGCACATTGTTATACTACTAAATGTGTCGTATATTTGCTTAATCCCACATGTATGTTGTGCAGCTAGAGGATGCGAGCAAATATTTAGGCCATTTCATAATACATAATAAAAAAGGGACGGTCTATTACTAATTCGATTTAGATTATTTTGTATCCTGTTAAAAAATATTATTCGGTATCACTTGCATAATTAACTACTCCCTCCGTTTTTTAATATAAGATGTTTTACCTTTTGTCCACATTCACATGCACACAAATGTATGTAGACACATTTTACTTTATATATTCACTTATTTTAGTGTGCATATAGACAACATGTGTACCACATAAAACATCTTATATTAAAAAACGGAGGGAGTAGATTTCAGTCACTTGCACATAATTAAATATTTAACTATATGTTAGCTAGTTGCTCGCCCGACTTGCTCAGTCGACTTAGATTAAATATTTAACTAAATCTCAGTCACTTGCACATAATTAACTATGGTATCGTCTTGTCTAAATTTTTACTCAGTGGGAATAGACGAATACTTTGGAAGTTTTCAATATTGCTTTTCATTTTCTGTTGATCCAAACGATGCCTTTATTTGTGGAAAAGAAACTAGTGACGCCTGATTTTACTTCTGTTGGATCATGATTTGCTTGTATTTTGAGCCACGATCCAGATATTGCGAACCTTAACCTTTCTTACTTTTGGGCGGTAGTGTCCCTTTGTGTGTGATTATAGCGTCTTTATGAAAACTTTACCTGAAGGAATTTGAGTTCCAAACACACACAGTCCCATCCCATGAACCTGTCATCAGTAATGGAAGCATGGGATGGGAACAGACGGTGCTGACCCTATTGGGTTTATTGCCCTTCTGTTTATTATGGCCGGAGAGTGTTTTGACAGGATTAGTTTTCTGCACGTTCCAAATCTGTTAAGAAGGAAGGGATGTTAAAACAAGATGTTGTGTAAGTGTGCATTGTTTAGAGGATGTGTCACACTGCCACACACCTTGGCTGTCCCATCATGGGATCCTGTTATCAAGTATTGCTTATTTTCACTGGTGAAGTAATCCAAACATCTGACTTTGACTTTCTCTGTAGAGACTGCCGAATCTTTCGGTGAAGGCCAGGTCAATTCAAGTTTACAAGTGGGAGAACCAATTCTCCAAATCTGAAAGTATCAAGAATAGGAGCAGTTAGTCATCAGCCAGTCGGAGTCTAGTAACAAATAAAGAACAATTTCAGAATTTTTTGTTTGAAGACCAACCTTAATTGTCCCGTCCTTGGAAACACTAGCAAAAGCGTTATCGTCCTTGGGGTCAAAAGCTACTTGCGTGACAGAGCCAGAGTGCGCATCTTTAAATCTCTGAACGGACGTCCAGCCATTTTCCCAGTCCCACAACCCAATTTCCCAGTCATATGATGCCCCCAGTACATAAGACTTTGTCGGATGGACAGCCAACGAAGTGATCTGCTCGCTGAGAGCCTCGAAACTGTGGACTTTTCTCATTGTATTATAATCGAATATATAGATGCAATGATCACATCCTCCGGCCACGATCCACTCCTTCCTTTCAATGAATTTAGCCGTCAAAACTGCAGTTAAAGCGATTCAAAACTGTAAGTTGTACGCAGAAGAAAATAGCAATAAGGGGAACAAAAAGTATTTGGGTCCACTTACATGCCACGCCTTTCTGCTCTCTGGTTAGATCATCCGGCCTCACAAACTCCTGTGCATGGTATATAAATGTTACATGAACTGGTTAGTGGTTTTAATTTGCTACGTTTTGGAATGGCTAAGAGTTACCCTCCACTATCCTAGAAGGTCTCACATCTCTAGTTTCTTTTAGAACATCTCACACAACTCACGGAGGCTGTTTCTAGAAACATCTCACACTTGCACACAAAAGGGATCAAATCCGAGGTCTGCTCTGTGGGGAAGAGATACATCGCTAACCGTTCAATCAAGAATTTTGTTCCGATAAGCTTTCAATATCGACTACTTAACATTTGTTTTAGAACTTAAATCTATTTACTAGCTTGTTGTCCAGTAGTAAAGCACTAACATGTATTTCCCCGCAAAAAAGTACTAAAGTGTATGGATACCATAGGAACACAAATAATAAAATCGCCATATACATCTATCTTTGTTTAGAAACACAAAATATATCGTAGACGCACGCACACATGATGCATCTCATAAGGAATATTGACGATTTGCCTCACTATCAATATGAACATCGTCTCTCATACTGAAATAAGTCGCACCGAAAAGAATGTGGACTAGCTAGGAGCATAACCAGCTCAAATTGCAATCCATCTTATGGATAGTTCTCGATCAATCTCCAACTTTAGTAATATATCACTACATTCTACACAGTTAGTATCTTACAAATGCAATTCCAATTTTATCTCGCAAGTCATACTTTGATTACGATATATTCGTCCACTAATAATATGTGATGTTTTGGACTTGGGCAAGTTCTCCAAAGTGTATCTTTGACGGTTAGCTATGTGTGTACATGTCCGTAAAACTATGACATTTGTATCATAAAATATTTTCATGGCAAGTCAGATGATACTATTTTTATTTTACCAGTTTAAACATTATGTGATCTATTCTTACCCAAGTAATAAATGCTTGAAATACTTTATTATAAAGCCATGTATATACAAACAAAGTAAGTACGTATTTTGTAGCCAACTTCTTTTTGTCTCCCTGATCATGTTGTGCAGATTGTTCATGCTTATAAATGAGTGAGTTTGACCTTATACATATAAAAATGGTATTGTTAACATAACACACAGTATCACATTTCAAAGGTTTGTCACAAACGCATCAAGATTAAGATATGAGTTAACAAAATGTACCTGTCATCTACATAAAGACCAACTTTAAAAAAAATTAGTACTGAAGCCATACAAATAGGATATGACAGATCTCAAAATTGTTTAAACACCATAGTGTTGTCAACACCATGTTGGGTGTTGTCAGTTGTGGACGGCGTAGGTTTTTTAGGCGCACACTTTTTGCCACGAATGTCGGCATAGCCCAAACCCATACGCTCTTTGCAAGTTGATTATCTACCTTTAAGCGTCCGCGATGAGAGTGGTACAGTGCTTTATGATGCACTATACCGGGCTTCTTCAATAAATGTGCGATATTTTCTTCTACGACATTTGTTTGGTGTCTACGAGTGTGTGGTAGTGTGCTTGATTTGGATTTCCATAGCTTTGGCAACCAGTGGGGACAATGAGCCCTTTGCATCTTGTTTTATCTAATCAATTGTACGACTATATATATCCTTCATGAAGAGGTGTTACTCGAAAAAAAACCCAGGCAATATAAACATAAAGCCAAATTCATATGCATGAGAATTTGAACCCATAGGATGAATTTGTGTCTTTTTTTCAACCAAGTAAGATAGGCTCACCTCCCTCTGAATATTGATTTGCATGTAGTCACATGTACATATATACTGCATTGCACATGTAGTACGTATTGCATTATAAGCGAGGATTAGTCACTACTCACTAACCTCTGTCTGATAGTTCAAAACACGAAAGGAAGCTTCAAAATGAGTTATGACAACCCTGCATTGCAAAAGAGGACATATATGATCAGAATTTGTGTTCATACGTTGGAAATAATAATGACTTACACATGTTAACACTATTTAGTACTCGTTGGACAATGAAAACTATCTCCACTAACCATGTCTTTGTTGAATGCACATCCACAGAGACAATTTCACGAAAACCCTTCATTGGTATGATCTGATTCAACCAAACAAACAATAATAAGTATAATATGGCAAGTAAACACCATTCAAGTCCCACTAGCTACGTACTGATTGACACTATTTATTTATGATGTGATCATGTCTCCTAATACAATAAAGAGTCGTTTGGTAGCCTGGGCGTTACCTATGAACGCCCGTGCTACCAAACGACCCTTTATTGTATTAGGAGACATGATCAAATCCTAAACATGATCACACTATGTGACAGACATGATCTTGTCCATGAAAAGATTAGCAAATATTTTCTAATGTTCGATGACTGCAGGTATTTATGACCATTTGGATACTCGGCCTTACGAGTAAGTATGATAAGTAAGCAACTGAATCCCCTAGGAGAACCATGCATAAACATTTGCCCGTTCACGGAATTTTCATTTTTCAAGTTTGAATGAACTACCATGTTTTTCAGGGAGGATAATACTCTTTTTGACGAAATGTGGTAAGGAATGGAGACCCGTGGAATGATTTTGTTTTGAAATAACAGTAGACACAAATCGTGTTTGTGAGGACTTAAACCTCGTAGCTGGGTTGCCCTAACCAAGTGAGGTAGTCTGACTTCTTTTAATACTCTGTTTTGCCCTTTTGAAGAAAAACGAAGTTGGAGTGAATTTACCTGCGTTGCAGACGAGTTACTCATGCCAGTGTGAGTGGAGCTGTCCATACTTCCCATTTCACTAAGCCTATCGATTATATGTTGTATCGTTGGTCTGTTCGCTCGATTGTTGTCAATGCACCGTGTCCAGATATCCACGCATGCTCGTATTTGATTCAACATGATATCTCCCCGTGGTATCCCCGGCCTGTTCCTCCAACTTTCAAGAACGAACTGACAAAATGGAAAAAACAAAAATAAGAATAATCATGGACAAATTATGCATCCAGTTTGTGTTTTGAACCAATAAGTATGTATGAACGACATTAGGCAACTTATCAAATAAATAAATTACTTTATGCAATGGGAAAGATTAAGTAAATTAATCCTATAGATCGAGCCCTTTTTTTGTTTTTCTTGGGAGGGTGATCTAATTTTTTCCTTACTTTCTCGTCAACATCGTAATCTCTTTTTCCAGTCACTATCTCCATCATAATAACACCAAGACTGTATAAGTCAAACTGATGTGTTATTTCCTTGTTGAGATATTCTGGTGGCATATAGCCACTGCATGAAAAATATATTCCCATCAGTTAGTGTGCAAAGCTAGGGCAATATAATTCATACTAGCTTATAAAAGAGAATGAGATTTCCAGTAGTTTGGTATGCGTACAGTGTTCCACCAACTGTTGTAACAATAGCCTGGCTTTGATTCTCTTCAAAACACCTTGAGACCCCGAAATCGGCAATTTGCGGTACCATGTTATGATTTAACAATATGTTTTCCGGTTTAAGATCACAATGAATGATTTTTTTTTGATGAAGATACTGTAATCCCTCGCAAATTTCTCTGATAATTTGCAAGCGTTGTCTCCATTCAAGTCCACATGATGCATCTATAAAGGTGAGAGGAGAAAGTGGGTTAAAGATTTGACATACTTAAATCCTCGGGTAACTATTGTATATGTGGTTCCTTGAACAAATTAATCTTCAAACACATACATAAATAGGTGGATGCTACATGATCCGACCTTTTATGTAATGACGAAGAGTTCCGTTTGGTAGATACTCGAAGCATAACAATCTTTGTTGTACATCTGCCATGACGAACTTCCCATTGTAGTTGCCTGCTTCTTGTTGTGTGTCACCACAGTATCCAAGAAAACGCACTACATTTTTGTGCTTCGCTTTTATCATAGATTCCACCTCTCGGTGAAATCCATTCGGATCCATATAGGCATTTGATGACAACTTCTTCACAGCGACCACCCCATTCGTAAGTATTCCCTGCAGTGTGCAATCCAAGATATATATACCTTTTTTATCATCTGGAGTCGTCAGATCAACATAAAATAGTGATAATACAGAGAATCGTACCTTATACACTACTGCAAACCCACCGCGTCCGATTATACGCCCACTGGAGAAGCCATCTGTGATTTCTCTCAGGAGTAATAATGGCAGGGCTACGGGCTCTGCGTCTTGATCATATAGCAAGCGTTCCAGGTCAGCTCGTGTAACTAGGCGATCCATTTGCAACTAACTGCCACAAACAGCAACATGAAACAAGGTAAGCGCATTATTTCTAAAGACATTAAACCAACCTCCCAAATTAGTCAAATTAATAGTCATGGAACACACGATTACACAAGTATATCTTGTTTTCTCATAAACCAAATTCATTAGTTCTGTTTCTTCACCAAACTTGGCGACCCGCTAAAAGAACATTTGATCGACGCGCGCGGCAGGCCGGCAGCTCAAGTAAGTAAGTACTACAAGGTCGTCTCACCTCGTTTCGTAAAATGAAAAAAGAAGGCCGTATTAAATTAACCACGAGCAGATACAAAATGTCGCACCGAATTAGGATAAACAGAGAACCGCGGACGACGAGAAGCACCCTGCCTGAAGAGAACTAGGAAGCAGGAAAATCATCTACACCATAAGCTCCAAATGTTTTGGTGATTACCTGCTGTTTAGAGAAGGCAAGCTTCAAATGCTGTCCGCAGTAGGGCGATGGGTCGTTTCTGGAGCCAGCAAATTAAGGGAGTGGGGACGAGAGATACTAGCAGGATGAGCAATTTCCGAGAGGCAAGGTACACTGCCCGCCTCTAACTAGATTATATAGATACCATTTGACAAGATCACATTTCTGCCTCGAGCTGCAGGAAACATTTGAAAATAATTTAGTTGACTTTGGGCATGCGAATGTGTCATGCAACCAAGTGAATTTTGAAGATTTAATATCAGTTGCCTTGTGTTGATTTAGTATCAGCTGACACGTAGAAGAATGTCGAGAAATAGCTTGTGGTGTCGTGTTGCCAAAGATGATCCATCGGTGGCTCTTTTATTGAACAAGTTCTCACAATTTTTACTGTGTATATAATGAACATATTTAAGATGGACCATCGCACACGATTTATGGATCTGTCGCTACGAGAGATAGCACAATCAACACACTTTCGTTGGTGGTGTTGATTTAAATATCATTTGACGCTATGAATAGTGGTGAGAAATAGCTCGTGTGTCGTGTGGCTGAAGATGATCTTTGGACTTTGGGGATGTGAATGTATTGTGCGAACAAGTGATTTTTGACCATTTAATATCAGTTGGGCTGTGCTGATTTAATATCAGAAGAGTGTCGAGAAATAGCTTGGGTGTAGTGTTGCTGAAGATGATTCATGCGTGGCTCTTTTATTGAACAAATTCTCACAATTTTTACTGCGTATATAATGCAAGAAAATTTGTGACACACAAACTTCGATCCATGATCGTAAATGCACTGATTTACAGTAGTACAAATCAGCTAAACACACACATTTAAAATGGACCATTGCACACGATTTATCGATTTGTCACTAAAGAGAGATAGCACAACCAACACCCCTGTCGTTGGTGGTGTTGATATTAATATTATTTGACACGATGAAGAGTGTTGAGAAATAGCATGTGTGGCTGAAGATGATCTTTGGGCATGTGAATGTGTCGTGCGACCAAGTGATTATTGAAGATTTAATATCAGTTTAGAAATAGCTTGTGTTGCTGAAGATAAACTTTGGTCATGTGAATGTGTCGTGCGACCAAGTGATTTTTTGAAGATTTAATACCAGTTGGGCTTTGTTGATTTAGTATCAACTATTCGCAAAAAAAAAAGTTTTAGTATCAGCCGACACGAAGAAGAGTGTCGAGAAATAGCTTGGGCGTTATGTTGCCGAAGATGATCCATGAGTGGATCTTTTAGTGAACAAATTCTCACCATTTATACCGCGTACATAATGAAAAAAAATTGTGACACGTAAATTTGGATACATAATCGTATATGCATAGATTTACACTAGCCCAGATCAGGTAATCACACATTCAAAATAGACCACCGCACATTTATCGATCTCTCACTGAGAGATAGCACGACCAACACACCTTCGTTGGTGGTATTGATTTTAGTAGTATTTTACGTGATGAAGAGTGTTGACAAGTAGCTTGTGTGTCGTGTGGCTGAAGATGTAGTAGTGGGTATTAGTTTTAAACCTTAATAATTGTTATTTGGTTTCTGCATTAAGCATGAACATTATATCTAGATCTTGTTTATTGCGAGATGGTTACTTGTTTAAATCAGAGAATAATGATTGTTCTATTTCTATGAGTATTATCTTTTATGGTCATGCACCCACTGTGAATGATTTATTCTTGTTAAATCTCGATATTAGTATTTCACACATTCATAACATTGATGCCAAAAGATGCAAAACGAATATTGATAATAACACATACTTATAAAACTTTCCGTTTAGGTCATATTGGTGTGAATCTTGAACACAGTACGTGGAACTTTTATCGAACCGATTCCCACAGAAGAAAATAGATGGGATTAAAAATGCTCTTGAGGATACAAGGGAATATTGTCAATTAATTATCACCAAGTTCCATTTACATTAAATTTTATTATTTTTATAAGTGTTGTGTAGCTGAACCTATACTAATACTAATGTAACGCCCTTATCCAGGCAAGCAATCCGCAAAGACAAGAGTGGTAGTTAATTAAAATATAACCTAACCATAACATTAAATTTTGGGATCGAAATAACCCCTTGTGCAATAGTTCATAAACTAGGATCTGGTATTATGTCATTCCAGCAACCCATTATAAACAAGTTCGTAGGCTAAAAAAGGTGAAGTGTCACTAGTACAGAACGATATTGTGGACACGGGTCAAAACCCTCATCGACCACGGAAAAATGATGAATTGCCTTAGGCTGGTGGCTGATGTGAAGGCCTCAACTGCGACAGAGTTTCGCATTGTTGCCCATACGGTCGTAATATGTAACAGTTGTTTAAATTCGTTACATCAGATATGAAGATTAGTTTTTAATCGTTAGTAATGAGGGCTAAAAGAAACAAAAAAGTGGAGATTGAGATGGAGAGGTGAGGATAATGGGAGGTCATATATACTTAACAAAATGCTGATCTCCTAATTTTGAAAATGGTACATACCATGTATATCCAATGTACACTATGTTTGTGTTGCAGACGGAGCACAAAGCTTAATGAATAGCTTCCAAATCCGTGCAGATCATCACATAGTTTTAAGTATGTGGATGAGAAAAATAAGTGGTTGTTAGTATACCCTCAACAATCCACATCAACTGCCGACAAGACATTTTTCCCTATCAACATTGCGAGGGATAGAGGATTCTCTATTCTTGAAAATACAGTCATATTGCTACTATTTATACGTCAAATTTAAAAAGGAGTAATAGGTTCCCCAATGCAGTGCTTTGCTTCTAAACCAGTATTCTATGCGTGTGTTTGTTGGGGTTGGGGTGGGGGGAATAGAAAGACCCTATCAAGATTGAGAGTACAACAAGTTCTTGACCAAGGAACATGTCTCTTTTATGCGCAATAATTTGGTGTCTTTTGGAGGCGGAGAGGTGGTGGAGTGGTAAGAAAAGAGAAAATGAGATGTTGTCAAGGAGAAGAGGATGTAAGATTCAAAAGGCGCTAGAATGATGTTTTGTCGGCATCCGACATACATAAGGGAAACATGTATTTGCACATTCATATGTCAGGATCCCCACTACTTGACGTTGGGATGCTTTGAGATATTGGCACTGCCCAGCTTTGAGATCTAGAGGCAGTGAAAGGGGCTCATCTACTCATTCACCAGGACATTGAGTTTTGTCCATAAGGAAAGATAGCTTGCAATACCATCTTCTGTTTGTGGCCCAACAAGGCCCACATGAGAAACCCTAGTTTTTGAATATATTTAAACCGTCTATTGGGTTCTCTCTTCTCCTTTGTCTATAGAAACAAATGGCGGCGAAACATACCTCCGTGCTTTGTAGCTCTTTGCCCATCTCTCCTTCCCTATGCACTTGCACTAGTAGGGAAAAGCCTACCACTGATGTACGCTTTTAAGCTACTGCTGACGAGCTCCCGCGCATCAGCGCTATTTCATCAGTGGTAACTCGTACCACTGACGGGCGGCTCGCGCATCAGCGGTAGCGCAGTTAACACTGACGTGCGGCTATCGAGCACGTCAGTGGTATCGACACTTCCACTGACGCGCACGCCACCCGTCAGTGGTAGCTCAGCGGCGCACGCCAGCGGGTGTCCACCCGAATATACGGCGTCCGTCAGCAGTACCCCGTGTCATGCGTCAGTGCTATAATTTTCTGAATTTTTTTTGCCCCACGTATATATATGCGTATACAGTTGGCAAATATAGTATAAATTCATAGTATGAATATTAAGTAGTACAAACAGACAAGTGGCCAAATTGGTAGTTGGTGTTCACCGATCACACATACATTACGAACCGACAAATATACTACAAAGTGATCAAATATATTGTATCACACACAAATACATCTCGAGAGGCGATAGTTTAAGCTCGCAAAGGTTTCTAGAGGCAGTGAAAGGTCACATACATGTGAATGGCAATGACGATGAGCAAGAAGGGGATGACGTTGAAGTTGGACTTCATCTGTTTCTTCCTCTCTTCCTCTAGCCGGTGGTTCAACCACCTAGCTTCCGCCTCTGCTTTAGTCATGTAGCCCTTGTAGCTGTTGCCCTTGAACGTGTTCACTTGCTTCACACAGTCTTCCCACTCATCATAGACCCCTGGAACCCTACATTTGTACACCACGTACCACTTCTTCATCTCTCTGTACACAAGACAAAAATAAAAGTGTAAGTCAAATAAAAGCAAGAGTACTAATTAAGGAAAAAGACAAAACAAAAATGATTGAATTTATGCCTGATACTAATTTGAAGTGTGGCACACGCCAAATTACATAGATGGTGTGAGTGAGCCAAGTAGGATACACGAAATGTTATATTCGTGCATAATACATGGATCACTAGCACCATCCTTGTCACGTAGTGCCACAACATTTTAATCATCGGCATTTAAAAATAGATGAAACGAAACAAGTTCAAACGAAGCAAGAGTTATAAGAAAGACCAAAGCAAACGAAAATGATTCCGAATTGTGCCTCATATTTAGGTCGGACACACACACAAGCAACCCTCAAAGCTCCGTTGAGCCAAGTAGGATGCACACAGCTTATACTTGTGCATATCGCAAGGCTCAACGGACCTTGAGGGTATCACGTTGTCGTGGGGTTACTCTTCGGCTACCCCACGGTGAGGATACCTGGGGCACGCCAAGCCTATCAGCCTTATGACGAGGGCCAAGGAAGGCCCAAGGAGGACGACGTGCGGCCCAAGATAGTCGACGGATAGGTCATGCGACTCTTACCATGCTTGTAAACGCCATCGGCGCCGTTCACCTGAGACCCAGCCTACTATATAAAGGCTGGGAGGGTCCCTCGTCTAGGGTAAGCTCATAGCCGCCATCACAAACCCTAGCGAGATTGCCATCTCGCCATTGTAACCACAACTCTCCGATCAATACCAGACAAGCAGGAAGTAGGGTGTTATCCTCGGGAGCCTGAACCTGGGTAAAACGCCTCGCTTGTCAGCCGTCGTGATCACCAGCGCTCATCTCTCTCCCCTCAATCAACCCGGGGTACTCAACCCAGGGATTTGCAGAGTCCACCCCGTCAATTGGCGCCGTCTGTGGGAAAGGACGGGCGCTGGAACCATGGTCGCACCGGCTCCATCAACTTTGAAGACCGACGTCTGCATCACCAAGGAGCCAATCTGCTTCGGCTCCTTCGAGTACACCTTCCACCCACCGGCCCACGCTCGGTGTACGCCGATCTGCATGTAGGTATGTGACTCACCTTCGGTACCATGCACTACTTCGTAGACAGCTGTGGAGTACTCAGATCCACGGCGATCGCACCGCGCGCGGGCGGTAGCACCCGCACCTGCCGCGGCTGCCCCAACCACGCCCCCACCTGCTGTGGAGATCGCATCTGCTGCGACTGCGGGGATAGCATCTTCGACTGCTGAGAGGATCGCATCTGCTGCGACTGCGGGGATAGCATCTTCGACTGCTGAGAAGATCGCACCCGCCTCGACTACATCAACCGCCTCGCTGCAGCAGCTGAATCGCGCCCACCACGACCATGCCACCCGCGTCTCCGGCTGTCAAGGTGATCGCATCGGCCACGACTACATCGACCACCTCGGCGACCACTGCGCAGATCGAGTCCACTTCGACTACCTCGATCGCGTCGCCAGCAAGGCCAAGATCTACGTCAGCTTCGACTACATCGACCACACCTTCGCGCGCGACGAAAGTCACGCCATTCTCACCTGCGCTACCGCGTCTCCATCGACTTACAAGATCGTCAACAAGCCAATCGCGCCCGCGTCGATGGCAGCGACATCACTCCTCACGTCCGCGGCGGAGATCGCGAAACTCCAGGGAAGGAGCCTCGGCAGCGACTGCGGTATCCACCACGTCGCATCCATTTTCGGCTCCGAGCACGGCTCGGACGAAGGAAGCAGCAGTGGCAGCGCCCGACCCGCTCCCCAGACATACCCCGCAAGGTCTTCATGATCGGCCCGCGCAGGACAACGGCGACGAACCTACATACCCACTGGAGGTGGTCATGCCGACAAGGTGACGCGACTCACCATCACCCGGGACATAGCAATCAGAGCCCTGAAACACGTCGAGGACGGCACGTACCCCCCACCAGACGCACCCCGGGAGGACCTTATGGCGGTCCAATACATGCTACGGAAGGAAGGCGAACGACTCCGCGCAGAGAAGGCCGAGCTACTCTGACGCAAGGACGATGCTGACGCGTCGAGCGCCAGGAGGGCCGCTTACTCATTCACTGCCTTAACAGAGGTCACACAGGGAGCAAGGCGCCGCAGAGCACGCGTGCCCCTGATGACAGAGGTCGACCACACCAAAGTCACCCGCAACCTCGAGTCATCATACATAAGCGAAGACACAGACGGGATACCGTCCCCAAAACACCCGAGCCGAGCTCATGGCAGTCGAAACATACCTGCGGCTGACACAGCCGCCCGAGGGCGACTCACGCGCTCTCCTCCACAAGCAGCAGATCATGTCTATCAAGGCACTCGAAGAGCTCTGATGAACAAGGCGCCGACAGAAAAGGCGCGAGAAGATCGGGATCGCCGCGCGCGCGAGCCCACAGCACTAAGGCCCGGCGGCAAGACAACTGCGACAACCACAGCCAGGCGAAGACCTCCGTCAACGTCATCACACAGAGGACGGTGGACCGCAGCCGCACCCAGCGGACGGTCAGCACGCCCAATCCTGACGACCGCAATGACGGCGACTTCGAGCCGTGCGGCGCCGCATGTTTCAGCTTCAACATCCGCGACACAAGAATGCCCAAGGGCTTCAAGCTCACGGCAGAAGCAGTCAAGTACGACGGGAAGCAAGACCCGAGACTCTGGCTAGAAGACTACCTCATAGCCTGCAGTTGCCAGGGCGGTACTTCGACTACGGCCATGCAGTACATCCAGCTGATGCTCACGGGCTCTGCACGCGGGTGGCTAAACACTCAACCCAAGAACGCCTTCAGGACGTGGGACGAGTTCGCGGAGGCCTTCGTTAAGAGCTTCCTGGGGACGTACTCGAGACCGACGACTTCGTCGAGCTACAAGCATGCAAGCAAGGACGAGACGAGCCGCTCCGGTCGTACATCCAGCGTTGGACCCTGCTCCGCAACACCATGGAGACCGCCTCGGAGACCGAGTGATGGATGCCTTCATGCACGGCGTCTCCCGCCGCGACCTCCGCGAGGAGTTTGGTAGGCTCCGGCCGAAGAACATGATCGAGCTCATGAAGATAGCCAACCAGTGGGCAGACGGAGAGGACTCGGTCCGCGATAGTTCACGCTACTCCCCGAAGGACGAAGCCGGACCAAGCAACTGGCGAGAAGGACGCCACAAGAAGAAGCCGCGTTACAACGGCAACGACTCAATCGAGTTAGTAGCGGCGGGATTCCAAACCCCCCGTGATGAAGCGCGCGACAGCAGTCGCCAATACAGCCATGCATACAGTCGAAGCGGCGGTGACCAGAGTCGCCAATACAGCCAGGGCAATACAACCGAAGCGGCGGCAGCAGCTACCGCAGCGACGGGGCCATAAACGCGAGTGGCAGAAACGCACATTGAGCCCAGCGGAAGAGCTGGAACAACCCTGCAGGCACCACATGTTCAGGAACCCGGAAACGGGCAAGTGGGGATCCAACCACCTGTTGAAGGACTGTCGAAAGGCACGCAAGATATACGAAGCCATGCAGAAGATAGTCACTCCACACCCGCAGCGCAGCCAGTCGCGCAGCTGGCCATCCAGGCAGCACCCGCACCCGCAGTCGCTAATCCAGCACAGGCGGCGGGAGCCTTTCCAGCAGCAGCAGCAGCCGCCGCAGCAAGAAGCCCCACCAGGCACATGACGCATATCCAGCGGCACGCGGACAACTCAACATGATACAGAAGGGGCGCCCCTCAAACAGGACCCAGAAGATCATCACGCGTCAAGTCTTCCAGGCCATCACCTGTCCACCTGCAGTACCCGACTACCTGAGAGGGTCAGAGACACCAATCACGTTCTCCAGAGCAGATCATCCGCCTGCAGTACCACGACCCGGGCACGCCGCTCTGGTAGTCGAAGCTCTGATCGGAGATTACACCCTGAAAAAGGTGTTCATGGACGGAGGCAGCGGCATCAACATCATCTTTGCCGACACCCTCAGAAGGATAAACAGGCCAACGACAAACTTGACGGCATCAGAGACCACCTTCCATGGCATAGTACCAGGGCAAGCAGTCACGCCCATGGGAACGATCACACTCGACGTCATCTTCGGCACCCCGAAAACTTCAAGGGGAGTCGATCGACTTCGAGGTAGTCGACTGGAAGTCGCAGTACCACGCGATACTCGGGCGCCCAACCTTTGCCAGATTCATGGCGGTACCTCACTACGCCTACCTCATGCTCAAGATGCCTGGACCCAAGGGCGTCATCACGGTGCACGGCGACTTCGACCGCTCCAACAGCTGCGACCGCGAGTTCAGCAAGATCTCCGAGTTCTTCGGAATGGAAGAGCACTTCGAGGCGATGGCAGTCGACAACGACAACCATCTTCCCGCCACGCAAGAAGCCAGCCAAGGACGCCGCCTTCAACGACTGACGACACAACAACTCATCAGGTCCACCCGACGGACGCAACAAGACAGTCAAAGTGTCGTCGAGTCTGCCTATCGCATAGGAAAGCGCGCTCGTCGAGTTTCTACGTGAGAACTGGGAGATCTTCGCCTGGCAACCTTCTGACATGCCAGGCATACCCAGGAACCTCGCCGAGCACTCTTTACGCGTCCACAAGGACGCCAGACCCGTCAAGCAGACCATGCGACGCTTTTCAGGACCCAAACGAGATGAAATAAGCAAGGAATCGATCGACTGCTCCACGCCAATTCATCCGAGAGATCAAGGACTCGGACTGGGTAGCGAACCCGGTCCTGGTGGAGAAGAAGAAGACGAAGAAACTCCGCATGTGCGTCGACTTCACCGCCCTCAACAAATGCTGCCCCAAGGACCACTTCCCGCTCCGCGGATAGACCAGATCATCGACTCGACTGCAGGCTGCGCACGCCTATCCTTCCTGGACGCCTACTCAGGGTACCAGCAGATCAGGATGAACGTCGACGATGAAGAGAAGACTGCATTCATCACACCTCATGGCGTCTTCTGCTACCAGACGATGCCCTTCGGGTTGAAGAACGCTGGAGCCACGTACCAGCGCACAATGCAAGCCTGCCTAAAGGGGCTAATCGGAGAGATCGTCCAAGTCTACGTCGACGACATAGTCGTCACCACTCGAACGGAGGACACTCTCATCGCCGACCTCCGCAAGGTCTTCGCCGCCTCAACGAGTATCAGATCAAGCTGAACCCGGACAAGTGTGTCTTCGGCGTGCCAGCCGGAGAACTGCTCGGGTACTCTGCAAGAGGAATCGAAGCCAACCCCGAGAAGGTGCAAAACATACTCGCAATGCCAGCACCGACCAAGCTTCATGAGGTGCAACGCCTAGCCGGCCGAGTCGCAGCTCTCAGCCGGTTCATTAGTAAGTTGGGAGAAAGGCCCTGCCTTTCTACCAACTGATGAAAAAGACAGACAAGTTCGAGTGGACAGAAGAAGCGCAAGACGCGTTCGACCAACTCAAGAAACCCTCACGACTTCCCCAGTACTGGTGGCGCCACTGGAGAACGAGCCGCTATACCTCTACGTGTCAGCCACAAACAGGGTGGTCAGCACGGTACTCGTAGTCGAACGAGAAGAAGAAGGACACAGTCACCCTCAGCGCCCGTCTACTACCTCAGTGAGGTGCTAACCTTGTCCAAGCAGCGGTACCCGCACTACCAGAAGCTAGCATACGGAGTCTTCATGACATCAAGGAAGGTCGTCCACTACTTCTCCGAGCACTCCATCACGGTGGTAAGCTCCTCCGGGCTCTCCGACATCCTCACCAACCAAGCCGCGACAGGACGAGTCGCCAAGTGGGTTGTTGAGCTAGGCCCTGGGGGCTGAAGTACGCGCACCCGAAGTCAATCAAGGCCCAGGTGCTTCCAGAGTTCACCACCGAGTGGATAGAGGCCCAGCTGCCAGACGTACCCGACTTGTCCAACGCATGGACAATGTACTTCGACGGCTCCAAGAAGTTCAGATCAGCAGGGGCGGGAGTCGTCCTCATCTCACCCAAAGGCGACAAGCTGAAGTACGTGCTGCAGATGAACTTCCCAACACCCCAACAATGAGGCAGAGTATGAGGCCCTAATCCACGGCATGCGGATGGCCAAGAACTGCGGCGCCACTCACCTCATGATCTACGGAGACTCCTACCTCGTCGTGCAGCAAACCATGAAGCAGTGTGACGCCATCGCCGACAACATGATCGCCTACAGGGACCTGTACAACCAGCTGGAAGGCACCTTCGACGGCTGCGAGCTGCGACACATCGGCCGCGAGAGCAACGAGGAAGCCGACGTCCTCGCCAACCTGGGCTCAAACAAAGCGCAGGTGCCACCCGGGTCTTCCTCGAGTGCATCACGCAGCGCTCCGTCAAGCTCCGGCCCGCGCCGGGATCCTCACATCACAACGAGCACCGCCGACCCGCCCAACACGGAGAAGGAGCCTATGGAGGTATGCTGATCGAGCCCACATGGACGAGCCCATACCTGGCTTACATACTGCAGCAGAGGGTGCCAACAAACCCAGTCGAAGCCAAGCGCGTCATCCGCCGCTCCAAGGGCTTCACCGTCATCAACGGGGAGCTCTACAAGCGAAGCATCTCGGGAGTCCTCCAAAGGTGCATCGACCCAGTCGACGGTCAGCCATCTTGCTCGAGATCCACGCTGGCATCTGCGGACATCACGCCAGCAGTCGAGCCTTGGTGGCCAAAGCCTTACGAGCCGGGTTCTACTGGCCCACCGCAATGCAAGACGCAGAAGAACTCGTGAGGAAATGTCTCGGCTGCCAGGAGTTCGCCAACAAGCCGCACGCACCGGCATCAGCACTGAAGACCATACCACTCGCCTGGCCCTTCGCTCAATGGGGGCTCGACATGGTGGGTCCACTCAAGAAGTCCTCTCGGGAGGACACACTCATCTCTTGGTGGCAGTCGACAAGTTCACGAAGTGGATCGAAGCGTGCCTATCACAAGTTCGACTGCCTCCTCGGCAGTTAACTTCATCAGGTCGATCATCTTCAGGTTTGGAGTGCCGCACAGCATCATCACCGACAACGGCACGAACTTCACAGCCGAAGAGTTCAAGGACTTCTGCTCTGAGCAAGGCATCAAGCTCAACTACGCATCTGTCTCGCACCCGCAGTCCAACGGACAAGTCGAAAAGTCCAATGGCCTAGTCTGCAAGGGCATCAAGAAGCGCCTGCGAGTACCATTGAGCGCGCTGCAGGCGCCTGGGTCGAAGAGCTGCCATCTGTGCTGTGGAGTCTGCGCACTACGCCAAACAGATCCACTCAGTACACGCCATTCTTCATGGTCTACGGCGCAGAAGCAATCATGCCATGCGACATCAAGTTCGACGCACCCCGAGTGGTGGCTTACGACGAGTCCGACGCAGAAGAGGCACTCGAGGACGACATGGATACCCTGGACGAAGCACGCGACATCGCCCTTACCCGCACAGCCGTGTACCAACAAGACCTACGCAACTACCACGGGCGGCGACTGCGGCCCAGATCGTTCGTCCCTGGCGACCTTGTCCTCCGCCTCAAACAGAAGAAGGTGCACAAACTCGCTTCCCCGTGGGAGGTCCATACATCGTGACAGAGGCAATCGGCGCGAGCTTACCGCTTGAAGGACTCGAAGACAGGGACAGTCTGCCACAACCCGTGGAACGTTGCGCAACTGCGCCGCTTCTACGCCTAGTCGACTCCCCATTGTAACAGAGCATACATGTCAAGAGGCGGCAGGTTTCAGACGCACTCTTTCCCTTACCAGGGTACCTGAGGGGACTGGAGGGTTTTAATGAGGCGGCCTGCTCGCAAAAATCAATGAAGTGATTTGTGGAACAAGCTCTCCCCTTTACTTTTTAGTCAAAAAGCAACATAAACCTAGGCCGCCACCGACACTCGGGGGCTGCGCCATACAGGTCCAACTCGAAAAACCTAGGCCGTCACCCGAGCACTCGGGGGCTACGCCATACAGGTCTAACTCGAAAAAACCTAGGCCATCACCCGACGCACTCGGGGGCTGCGCCATACAGGTCTACTCGAAAAATCCTTAGCCGCCACCCGAAGCACTCGGGGGCTGCGCCGCACAGGTCTAAGTCAAACCTAGGCCGTCACCCGAGCACTCGGGGGCTGCGCATACAGGTCTAATCGAAAATCCTAGGCCGCCACCCGAACACTCGGGGGCTGCGCCATACAGGTCTAGCTCAAAAATCCTGGCCGCCACCCGAAGCACTCGGGGGCTGCGCCGCACGGGTCAAAATCAAACCTAGGCCGTCACCCGACACGCTCGGGGGCTGCGCCATACAGGTCTAACTCGAAAAATCCAAGGCCGCCACCCGAAACACTCGGGGGCTGCGCCATACAGGTCCAACTCGAAAAACCTAGGCCGTCACCCGACGCACTCGGGGGCTGCGCCATACAGGTCTAACTTGAAAAAACCTAGGCCGTCACCCGACGCACTCGGGGGCTGCGCCATACAGGTCTAGCTCGAAAAATCCTTGGCCGCCACCGAAGCACTCGGGGGCTGCACCGCACGGGTCTAAGTCAAACCTAGGCCGTCACCCGTCGCGCTCGGGGGCTGCGCCATACAGGTCTAACTCAAAAAATCCTAGGCCGCCACCCGAAACACTCGGGGGCTGTGCCATACAGGTCTAGCTCGAAAAATCCTTGCCGCCACCCGAAGCACTCGGGGGCTGCGCCGCACGGGTCTAAGTCAAACCTAGGCCGTCACCCGACGCACTCGGGGGCTGCGCCATACAGGTCTAACTCGAAAAATCCTAGGCCGCCACCTGAAACACTCGGAGGCTGCGCCACACAGGTCCAACTCGAAACACCTAGGCCGCACTGCGCCGCACGGGTCTAAGTCAAACCTAGGCCGTCACCTGACGCACTCGGGGCTGCGCCATACAGGTCCAACTCGAAAAATCCTTGGCCGCCACCCGAAGCACTCGGGGGCTGCGCCGCACGGGTCTAAGTCAAACCTAGGCTGTCACCTGACGCACTCGGGGGCTGCGCCATATAGGTCCAACTCGAAATCCTAGGCCGTCACCCGACGCACTCGGGGGCTGCGCCGCACAGGTCTGACTAGCAACACCTTGGCCGCACCCGAAGCACTAGGGGCTGCGCCGCACGAGTTTGAAAACTCAAAATCCTAGGCCGCACTCAATCCGCCCGGGCTGCACCATACAGGTTTATAGAAGTCTACAAGATACAATTTACTCACTCGGGGGCTACCCCCACCCCTAAATACATACACCCATATTTCCACTTGGAAAAATTGCTTTACAAGCTAACGCTATACAACAGCAGTCGACTACCCTTATTCTACAGGCTCACCCTTTGCCGCATCAAGTGGCCCTACAAGGCGCTCACTCTAGCGCTGAACTTGCTGAATCATCTGACGCGCAGGCGCAAGAGTCTCGGCGTAGTCATCCTCTCCAGGCAGGCCATCAAGTACCTTGGCCAGTGGAAGATGAGGCCGGTGCTTCCGGACGTACGCCAACGCCACATTCGCCCCGGCAACAACTTGAGCGTGCACGACTTCCTTCAGTGCACCTCCTTCACGGAACCTCTCCAACAGCGCGGCCAGTCCATTCGGCTGCTCGTTGTGTGGAAAGTACACCCGATTGACCTGCCAGAGTGTTTTTCTGCAACCTTCCAAGAGCGCAGCAGCCCGCCAAGTGCGATCTAACATGCACGCAAGTATCCTACCTCTGGATTTATTCGACCAAAACTGACGCGCTTTGAGTGAGTCGTTGGCGGCCTCTTTCTCCACCGCTCGTCCACTCTAATCTGCTCAGCCTTCCAGTCAGGGTTCACATCTGCATAAAGAACCAGCACTAAGCGCAGTAAAAGGAAAAAGAAGTCGAAGCAAAGTGCTAGAAGACCAACCTTGTAGTTGCCGACTGATCAAATCAATCTCGCCTAGCAGAAACTCCTCACACTGGGAGAACGGCGCAACGGGCCGCGACCTCAAGCGCTCTGATTCTAACTCGGCCCTCTTCAACTTCGACTCGAGCTCCACAACCTTGTTCCTCATGAAGGTGATCACTCATTGATCATTCACACTTCGCACAAAAGCTGGAGGAATTCGACGACGACGAGTAGGTGCAGCCGAAGAGGTATCTTGCTCGTCGTCCGCACCAGTACCCCGGGAGCTTCGCCCATCTCAGACTGCCAAATTCGACAGCGTCAAGCAAAGAAAAGAATCAACACAATTCATTCAAGCCTAGATATGAAAGAAGACTCGGAGGCTACACCCCCAAGGGCACAAATTCACATTTCAACGTCAGCAGGTTCGCGGCCAGAAGACTCGCAAACTATAAAGTTCATTAGAAACCAAGACCCAACAGTAGAAGAATCGTAAAAGAAAGGAGTCTACATCACAGACTCCGACTGGGAACGGCTCTTCCTAGCACCCAACGCTGCAGCCTTGGCGATTCTTTTCTCGAAGGTGGCGATCAGCTTTGCAGCCAGCTGACTCGCCTGCGTCTTCACCCCACTAAGGGACTCGGTCTTGCCATCAGGCTTACGGGGGAAGTCGCTGACAACCTTCTCAAAATCACTTGCGACTTGGTGGCCAAGAAGCAGCTGGAAAGTGACTCTGAGCCACGTACCGTCTGCGCGCGCGTGAAGTCCACCAGGGTGGTCACGTTGCCTTCAAACGGAGCCGCGAGTGCGTCGACAGCAACCGGCGACGGCTTGTTGGGGAAGATGTTCTTGTGCAGACACGGTAGATGAAGCCAACATCCTCCGCCAAGCCGACATTGTCGCTGGAAGTCCCTTCCGGAGGAGCACCTCCGCAAGTCTCTGAGCAAAGAACACCACACCCGTAAGACATCAGCAGTCGACAAGGGCAAATTAGGCGTCGAGCCGAAACACTTACTTCCAACAACATCGGCGAGTGAGAGCAAGCGGTCGACCTGGCTCTCCTCCAGATCATCCCGGGCCTTTTCACGCTCTCGGGCCTCACCCAGCGTCTTCTCCATGTCGGCGTGAGTCTGAAGCTTCTGCTCCAGCTCCGTGACTCGCTTCGTCGCCGCTCCAGATCAGTGCGGAGTTGATCCCTCTCCTGCTCCATGCGAACAAAGGCCGCGACTCCCTCCATCTGCTGGCGATAGTATGGCTGCAGAAAACACGGTATATCAATCTGCGACCGACTATTCTAGTCACGCACATCTTCGGGGGCTACTCCCATCGAGAGCGCTGTTCGCGCACCGATACAAATTCTGCAAAATAAGTCGAGGGACACTTACATGCTCAAGCAGCCCAGCGTCAGCCGGAGTCACATCAGCAGCTTTCTCTGGCGCAGAGGATGTTGAAGCCTTCAAGGCTAAAGGGTCACCCGCCTGAGCCTTCTCCCCAGTCTTCTTCGCAGTCTGCTCGATTCTGGGAGCAGAAGTGTGCTCCATCTCACGAGGAGAACCAACAGCGCCAGTACACTCGCTGTGAATGCACAAGACAATTCAATCAGAGGACTCGCAAATCAAAAAGCAAACTCGACAAAACAAGGCGATGGTTACGCGACTAACCTGGTGCCATTCGCATCATCCTCGCTGCCCAGGGAGACGGAGGCCATCCTCGCAAAGTTAGTCGGCGGCGCAGAGCTGAGGGGAGGCACGACCAAAGGATCGGCCAGGACACTCACGTGCCTATCGCCCGAGGACGACTCGCCTGCCTCCTCCTCGTTCACACTCGCCCCTTCACGGGCGACAAAGCGGAAGCAGAGTCGCCACTCTTTCGCCTCTGCTGCTTCAGAAGCAGCTCCTCATCTTCATCATCCTCCTCCAACTCTTCACTCGGAGAGGTGGCGGAGGGAACTTCATCGTCATCAACCTCGTCCTCCTCAGGGAACTCTGCCTCTTCGTGAGGTCCATTCTCCATCAACGGAGGAAGACTAACAAAGCTCGAACGACCCTGTCAGCAAATAAAGCAGTCGAGTCAGGCAACAGAAGTTCGACAGAGGAAGATACAATACAAGAATGAAAGCACAAAGCTCACCTCGGGTACAGGGTTGTTAGGCCCATACAACCTAACCGGGCACTTGACGTTACACGGATCAGCGGCTCGGAGACTAGTGATGCTCCTCACCTTCGACTCGACTTCGTCATCATCGAGCTCGGTTGGCGACGTCCGGTCGGGATCGTAAACACCTTCATATGCCCACATTGGGTGGACACGAGCGCGGAGCGGCTGCACCCGAAGCCTGAAGAAGGTGGCAATCATATGGACGCCACATGTCTCACGTCCCAGACTTTTCAGTAGGCCACGAAGAAGCGTCAGCAAGGGCTGAGTTGCCTCCCTGTCCTCCTTCGACAGCGGGTGCGCCCATGCATTCGTCTTCCGCAACTCGCGATCAGCCGCGAATCCGGGCAGTCCCTCCTGGTCGCACCTGATGTAGAACCATTTCTTCCGCCAGCCCTGGACGGAGTCAGACTTCTTCATCTGAAAATAGCTGGTGTCGCCACGCACCTGGATGCCGAAGCTGCCGACTGGATACACCTGCTTGTTCTTCCCCACATTCCTCCTCACGAGGAATAGCGACTTCCACAGAAGCCAATTGGGTGCGATTCCAAGGAAGCACTCGCAGAGCACGAAATAGCTCGCGATGCTCAAGACGCTATTGGGGGTCAGATCGTGGATCTGAATCCCATAAGCATACAGGAGACCGCGGACGAAATCGTGGAGGGGGAACCCGAAACCCCGCGGCAAGAAATCCACGAAGCAAACGCGTTCCCCCTCGCGAGGAGAGGGGAATACCTCCTTCTCGGGAGCGCGCACCGTCGCCTATTCTGCCGGCGGCAGCAGCCCCTGCGCGCGGAGGGCCTCGAGGTCGGCCTTCTTCACCGACGATTTCACCCAGTCGCCGTCGGGTTTCTTCATCACGCTCGCCCCGGCAGCGGCGACGGCGCCAGCAGCAGGCTTCCCCCTCTTCATCGCGACAGCACTCATGGAGGGTGGAGAAAAGAAACTGGCAGAAAAGAACAACAATGGTGGAGAGCAAGCAGCGGAGACGATGGCAGAATGGGGATGGAATGAACTGTTCGCCGTCGTGGTGAAAAATATATACCGGGTGGCCAGTTAATCCAGGCCGTCCTCAGCGAAACCGCACTCCACAACATCATCTGGCCGTCGACGTGTCACGCGGAGATAGCAACCGTCGCTGGCCACGCCGCCCACTACGCACGGGAATCAAGGCGCCATCATCACGCCACGAAATTTTCGTGCCCAACGGTCAGTATAAAGCGGCAACCGCTATCTCCAGTCAATACTGATAGTGGGACCGCACTGTCACGTCCCATCGGACACAGAGCGTGCCAAAAACGTCAGCGCTAACGTTAACCCGCAGGCGTAGGAATTAAGCCAACAAGCTGATTGAGAACTCGAACAGTTCATTCGAGTGCAAAAAGATCCAGTAAGCTCCAAGAGCTGAATAAACTCGTACAGTAAGCCAAACCGGCCGAATATACAAAGTAAGTCACACAAAGCCAGGCGCGACTCCAACAAGTCGAGTCCCTTTCTTACTCCCATCGGGAGCGGGCTTTTCGACTGAAGAAAAATTGAGTTTAACCTCAATTACAAGCAATTCAGCTTAATCTCGGGGGCTACTCCCATCGGGAGCGCTGTTCGCGCTCTCGAGTGACTCAAAACAATAGCAGTCGAAAAATCACCGACTAAGGCTGTATTCACGGTATTTTACCCTGCAGTCGACAGTTCGACTAAGGAATCCTCCGTAAGCCCTGAACGGCCGGAGTCGACCAATTTTACTTGTTCCTTTCGGGAACCTGACGGCGTGCCCAGGAGGAAGGAGTCCTTTACCCGACTCTACGATTCGACTAAGCACTCGGGGGCTCCTGTCGTGGGGTTAGTCTTCGGCTACCCCATGGTGAGGATACCTAGGGCATGCCAAGCCTATCAGCCTTATGACGAGGGCCCAAGGAAGGCCCAAGGAGGACGACGTGCGGCCCAAGATAGTCGACGGATAGGTCATGCGACTCTTACCATGCTTGTAAACGCCATCGGCACCGTTCACCTGAGACCCAGCCTACTATATAAAGGCTGGGAGGGTCCCTTGTCTAGGGTAAGCTCATAGCCGCCACCACAAACCCTAGCGAGATTGTCATCTCGCCATTGTAACCACAACTCTCCGATCAATACCAGACAAGCAGGAAGTAGGGTGTTATCCTCCGGGAGCCTGAACCTAGGTAAAACGTCTCGCTTGTCAGCCGTCGTGATCACCAGCGCTCATCTCTCTCCCCCTCAATCAACTCGGGGTACTCAACCCAGGGATTTGCCGAGTCACCCCTCGTCACACGTAGTGGGTCACAACATTTTAATCATCAGCATTCTAAAAACGAACACATATTACAGAGATGGTGCCTCATACTTAGAAGTGACACATAGGCTTCAGGGACAGAGCAAGTGAGCCAAGTAGGATGCACGAGATGTGTCTACTCGTGCATATCACAAGGCTCACTAGCCCCGCCCTGGATCGCATTGTCTCACAACATTTTAATCATCGGCATTCTAGAGAATACAAAACTATAAATAAGAATGATGCCTCATATTTATAAGTGACACACAGACTTCAGGGATGGAGCAAGCGAGCCAAGTAGGATGCACGAGATGTGTGTACTCGTGCATATCACAAGGCTCGCTAGCCCCACCCCTGGAGCACACGGTGTAACAACATTTTAATCATCGACATTCTAGATAGGCTTCAGGAATGGAGCAAGTGAGCCAAGTAGGATGGAAGAGATGTTTCTACTCGTGCATATCACTAGGCTCACTCGCCCCACCCCTGGAGCACATGCGGTGTAACAACATTTTAATCATCGGCATTCTAGAAATGAAGTAGGGTCAACTAAAAAACATGCCTCATACTTAGACTGGACACAAATTCAGAGATGGCGTATGTGTATTCGTGCATATCACAAGTCTCACTGACGCCACCTCTAGATCACATAGTGCCACAACATTTTAATCATCGGCATTCTAGAGAATACAAAACTATAAACAAAAATGATGCCTCATACTTAGAAGTGACACACATACTTCAAGGATGGAACTAGCGAACCAAGTAGGATGCACGAGATGTGTGTACTCGTGCATATCACAAGGCTCGCTAGCGCCACCCCTGGATCACACGGTGTAACAACATTTTAATCATCGGCATTCTAGAGAATACAAAACTATAAACAAGAATGAATTGGAACATGTCTGCAATAATTAAAAGCAACATAATTAACTAAGCATGCTTGATTCATATAACCCTGAATATATATAGCATAGATCACACAAGTTCAACGACTTTCAAAATTAGAGCTATAGGCAAGTTAATTTAGGGATATAGTTTACGAACACTGATTGTCGATCGGCGGGAACGGGAGACCACCCTCTAACGAGTGGAATATCCTGTCATCACTCGACAGTCCTATGTGCCTTTCTATCTCGGCGTTAGGTGGTGGGTCGGGGCTTAAGTGAAACACCCTTCTTTCTCTAGGACATCATGGATGATGATTCGCGCGATCATCTTCTGGATGTGACGGAACTCTTCTCTGATATCAGCATCAGTGACGTCCTTCAGTCTCTGGTACCATTTCTTGATCTCACCTATCAATTGGTGTCGCCGTTGATATGTTAAGAACCAACGCATTTGATAGATTAGGTACCATGCCTCCATCCAACTGTTTGAATCCTGCTTGACGCAGGGGAAGTACGTTCTGTGGGAGAACTGAAACTTTCCTTTATAATCCCTTTTTTTATCTGGCCGCCCTGTAAGGCATAGCCGTTGAGAGCATCATCCAGAACAACCTTGATGTAGGTGTAGTCCCTAGTAGTACCCTCGCCATAACGATCCCCACTGTCGAGATACACGACAATCGAATCTTCCATCTCTAGCCATATGAGGGTGCCGTGTTTGTCTCTGCGCAGAAAAGTTCAAATTCACCATTGTAAATGCAAATTTAACGGTGGAAATCTACGGAAGCATGTTATGGCGGCTAGGACTGACTTACTCAGGAAAGTAAGGCAGGAGAAAGAGGCATTTGGAAGTATTCGCGAGGAAGAGATTTATGAGGTACTGCGTCGCGCTTGCCTTACCCCTAGGGTTGTTCAGGAACGACTCTTGCATATAGTAGGGGTCAAGTATCGCGAGGTCCTGGATATTATCCATTTTGATCTGGTACGCCATACTGAGCGCAACAAGACGGACCATCAATGGGTGGAGCGGGTACATATGCAACACTCCGAAGATGTCATCAAATCTCACGAAGAGCGGGTCTTCGTGGTCTGCTTCAGTAACAAAGCCCAAGCCCTTTGGTACCTTTGCAATAAAAACCGGGTATGTTGGATCTTTTTCCTCGAGAAGATTCTTCTCCGCAACAAGAACAACATCTTGTAGCTCCAACAGATCCCCGGTCAACTTTTCCACCCACTCGTGCGGCAGGATCGGTTCACCCAAGTGATGCGTCACATGCGAGTGCTTGATGGGTATCTGATACCCGTAGATGTGATAGCCTTCAGGAGCTACCTGCGTGAAAAAGTAAACGGGGTTTGGTTGAGACTCCAAGTGCAGAGTGTGTAGTAAGTGGAAGACGTGTTTTCCCCACTAGGGTGACTCTAGGGTTTAATATCGAACTCTCGGGGAATCAGTAGTGAAGATTTATCTTTCCTATCCTTCTTTTGGTTACCTACAAAACAAAGTAAAATTTTTGGTCCTCAACCTCACCTAGTGGTTGTCAAACACAAGGTGTTAGAATGATATCAAGATAATATGCAATGCAAACAAGAAATAAATATGCAATGGTAGTAAATAAATATGCAAGGATGGTGGTAGCAATGATAAGTGATATTTTTGGGTTTTTTATGATGAATGCAAGATGTAAAAGTGTTTTTGTATTTTCGGATTTTTAAATGGTAGAAAATGGTAAAGTGGTAAAAGTGGTTGGAAAGGTGTTTCTTATGATTAAAAATGGACCGGGGTTCATGGTTTCACAAATGCACTCTCTCTTTAATAAAGTGGTAGACAATGGAACACTAGAGTTGACATATGAGATTGCAACACAACAATGTAATGACAAGTTATAATTATATGGGCATCACGTCCTAACATAGAGACCTTTTGGTTATTAGTCTCTCTTATACTCTACCAAGATGCGAACTAAATCATAACACCTCAGTAATTAAGATAACTCAGAGTATAGCAATAAGTATCATGACATAAAGTTAAAATAAGAACATGCTAGATCTAGTCATGGAGTAGTGGCAATGGTCACACCCACATCTCCGGTAGCATGGTATTTCTTTTTATCCCTAGTTAGGCAACAAAGTAAGGTAGAGATACCCAAGTGGATCGTAGAACTTTCTCTCACGTTCACTGCACTAGCCACCCCCGTTACTCCAACTAATGCACACGTTCCCCCTCACACGCTCTCATAAACATCCTTGATCATGACAAGTAAATAAGAACGGATACATAATATGCATCTACTTTCATAACTGAAACAAAACCATTGCAATCTCAAACATATATTAACTCATAAAAAGATCCACCATAAAGGTATTACATAGATGACCGTAATCATGTTCAGCAGCTCATACGGTACTAATTAGTGAAGCTCAAGAGAGAGAGAGATACATAAGTTACTTCCACAAACCCATAGTCCAGAGGTGGACTACTCCCTCTTCATCATGGAGACGGTGGAGAAGTCGTTGGAGAAGATGGAGACCACGCCGGCAGCGCCCCGCCGGAGTTTTCCCCCTCCAATCTGCAGCTCCAGGTCTCTGTTTCGGTGTTTCTATGTTTCTATGGTGCCCCTTCCAGAGAACGTCGGGGGACTATTTTTATAGGAGGTGTTAGGTCAAAACGGAGTCGGTGGAGGAAAGATCGACGGCAGCGGAGCTCCGAGGGCCAAAAGGGGGGTCCCACGTGGCCAGGTACTTGGGCCACGTGGGCCCACTCATCTCGGCCCTCGGGCCTCCTCTTGTTTGCTTCCTTTGCTCCTACGCTTTGTTCCTTTCAAAAACTGATGCTCGTAAATTTCCAGGTCATTTGGACGTCGTTTGGGTCCCTGAAACATTAAAATATAGAAATAGGGTTTTCTGCCTACGCAGGGTTAATTCCATAAAAAATAGGAAACATGTCAAATATTCCCAAAATCATTATAAAACAGTGATATAACCCTTATATGATGCAAATATGACATGGAATATAAGTAATATAGTGCAAAAATCATGTATGCATTTTACATGTATCAGCATCCTGTCCACAAACGGGGCCTGTTGTGTATTCGAGTTGTCCAACGCACTTTTCTTATATCTTTTTCGTCCCTTCTTCGGCTTCTTCACCGGCGCATCTTCTCGCGTATCGTGGTTTTGCACAATAGGCGTCACATTGGTGATTGAGTTGCCGTAGCCGTAGCCGATCATGGGGGGAGGCCCTTGTTGGCCTCCCTTCTTCCAAGCCCCGCCAAACTCACAGATGGTAGGAAAGAGAGAGTTGAACGTCTCTGTCACATCTTTTTGGATGGACGCCTGCATCGACTCAATTGGATCATCCTCGCCTCCTTTATGGGAACCCCGGCCTCGTTGATGTTAGACATATTCGCACTAACAAGGAAAGTCAAAGTTAGTAGAAGAAATATAATAAAAATTCACCTAATTAAGTGCTAAGCTACCCCGTGAGTCCAAATTTGCCAGAATGTTGATTAACTTCCATCGCGGCAAATCCGGGCACTCAAATATGTCCTATTATTAGCAAAAGTTATAACAAAATTCACGAAATATTTCGGCATGACCTTTGCTAAAAATATGATATATGGAGTACCCGAAATTTGCCGGAACGGAAGTTAATCGACATTCTGGCAATTTCAAGGGCCTCATGGGTACCTGCAGACATACACAAATCACTAGGCGACGAGGACTCATTCCACCACCACAACATCATGGACACCTCAAAAATTTAAACCCCGGCCGGCATCTCCGGCTGGCAGCATACACATAAATCACATGCAATAGCATGCATCATCACCACCACCACAACATCATCAACAAATCTCACCACTAACAAGTCGACAAGCTCCGGAACAACAGCGCCGAGGTCCTCCTGAAACTACCTAGATAAGGAAAGACAATTAGAATTAATTAAATATGGAAAAAACAGTAGCACATAGAGAAGCACAAACTTGTCAATAAATTTACTTCTAAAAATCTTGAACTAACCCAAATTAATCTAAAACAGTAGCTAATTAAACCTAAACCTAACTGACGAGGGGTGGACTCGGCAAATCCCTGGGTTGAGTACCCCGGGTTGATTGAGGGGGAGAGAGATGAGCGCTGGTGATCACGATGGCTGACAAGCGAGACGTTTTACCCAGGTTCAGGCTCCCGGAGGATAACACCCTACTTCCTGCTTGTCTGGTATTGATCGGAGAGTTGTGGTTACAATGGCGAGATGGCAATCTCGCTAGGGTTTGTGGTGGCGGCTATGAGCTTACCCTAGACGAGGGACCCTCCCAGCCTTTATATAGTAGGCTGGGTCTCAGGTGAATGGTGCCGATGGCGTTTAAAAGCATGGTAAGAGTCGCATGACCTATCCGTCGACTATCTTGGGCCGCACGTCGTCCTCCTTGGGCCTTCCTTGGGCCCTCGTCATAAGGCTGATAGGCTTGGCGTGCCCCAGGTATCCTCACCGTGGGGTAGCCGAAGAGTAACCCCACGACAGGAGCCCCCGAGTGCTTAGTCGAATCGTAGAGTCGGGTAAAGGACTCCTTCCTCCTGGGCACGCCGTCAGGTTCCCGAAAGGAACAAGTAAAATTGGTCGACTCCGGCCGTTCAGGGCTTACGGAGGATTCCTTAGTCGAACTATCGACTACAGGGTAAAATACCGTGAATACAGCCTTAGTCGGTGATTTTTCGACTGCTATTGTTTTGAGTCACTCGAGAGCGCGAACAGCGCTCCCGATGGGAGTAGCCCCCGAGATTAAGCTGAATTGCTTGTAATTGAGGTTAAACTCAATTTTTCTTCAGTCGAAAAGCCCGCTCCCTATGGGAGTAAGAAAGGGACTCGACTTGTTGGAGTCGCGCCTGGCTTTTTGTGACTTACTTTGTATATTCGGCCGGTTTGGCTTACTGTACGAGTTTATTCAGCTCTTGGAGCTTACTGGATCTTTTTTGCACTCGAATGAACTGTTCGAGTTCTCAATCAGCTTGTTGGCTTAATTCCTACGCCTGCGGGGTTGACGTCAGCGCTGACGTTTTTGGCATGCTCTGTGTCTGATGGGACGTGATAGTGCGGTCCCACTGTCAGTATTGACTAGAGACAGCGGTTGCCGCTTTATACTGACCGTTGGGCGCGAAAATTTCGCGGTGTGATGATGGCGCCTTGATTCCCGTGCGTAATGGGCGGCGTGGCCGGTGACGGTTGCTATCTCCGCGTGACACATGGATGGCCAGATGATGTTGTGGAGTGCGGTTTCGCTGAGGACGGCCTGGCACTACAAGAAATATGCTATCCTATGACCTTTTATTGTGACGCTCAAAATATTGGTCATAGATCTATGACCATTTTGAACCAGTTGGTCATACGCCGTTTTTGAGGGTGTAAACAGCACAAATTTATGACCAATTTTGTCAGAAAGGTCATGGTCTCCTAACATGAATTGGTCATAAGCCAGCCAGCACTAATATATGACCTTTTTTCTGACCATTTAAAATGGTCATTCACATGTGTTGACAGCCAACTCAGCAATGTTATCTACGTGGCTGTGCTTAGGCTTCATTTTCGCTTACGTGTCAACCTGACTAGACAGCCAACTCAGCAGTTTCGTCTACGTGTCACTCTGACAGGTAGGACCCTTTGCAAAGAAGGAGCACATGCATTGACTTTATTGACTGACCTGACATGTGGGACCCAACACCTCCACAAGCTGCCATGTGGGTCCCGCCCCCACCCTACCAGGCATGCAAGACCCACCCCACCCTCACATGCGGGTCCCGCCCCCACCCACTCTGACATGCGGGTCCCTCGCTCACCCCACCACGGCTGCTTAATTCGTAGCAAAAATTGGCGCGAGCGGGACTTGAACCCGCTACGCTGCGCTTCAGAATACTGCTCCTTACCGCTGGACCGTCGTGGTGATGGTGTTAGAAGTTAGAAAGACAGCTATGTATTCTATATTTTAAGTTTGACTAGGTTCAGAAACACGGGCTCTGCTATTTTCTCCCTGATTCAGATTCAACTATCTATTCTCGTCAGTTCAAAAACTCGCCGGCGGCGGAGAAGGCGGCGCTCACCGGCGTAGGCGGTTCAACGGCGGAGGGGGTTGGGTGTGGCGGAGGGTGTGGCGTTCACCGGCGAGGGGGCTGGGGCGGCGGCATGGACATTGGTGGGAGCGCATCAGCTTGAGTGCCTCGGCGTCCCCATCTTCCCCCCTGTCAGCGCCGGGAGGGTGCGGCGTTCGACGGCGGAGGGGGTTGGGTGCGGCGGAGGGTGCGGCATTCACCGGCGAGGGGGCTGGGGCGGCGGCATGGACCTTGGCGGGAGCGCATCAGCTTGAGTGCCTCGGCGTCCTCATCTTCCCCCTGTCAGCGCCGGGAACCTGCCCGCCTCAGGAGCGCCGTCAGCGGCGAGACCCTTCCCGCCATCCACGGTAGAGCACCCCTCCCCTCTCTCCCCTCTTCTTCTCTGATTTGCCGTCTATGGTAGAGCACTCGAGCAGTTAACTGAAGAAAAGCAAACTTGTGCCATGAACAACTCTAATATTTAGAACAGATGACTAAAATCTCTCCTGCTAGATGATAGTTAGAACATATTCATTCTAGTATGTTTTGTTTTGTTTTTAGAACACATGAACAAAATCTGATATTTAGAACAGATGACAAAAATCTGTCCCGCTAAATGTGTGTCTTTTATTGCAAGTTTTGCTTTAGAAATTGTTGCTAAGTTGGGACATTGTGTTGTTTTTTCAGATGGACAGAAGCTGGATTACAAAGGGTGTTAGAAAGCTTTCCAGTGAACACATTAAGGGAGTGGAAGAGTTCATGCAATGTGTTCGCAGAAATTTTGCAAAGGATGACCGCATTCTTTGCCCATGCTCCCAATGCTTGAACCGTAAAGCAGCAATAGATCAAGGAAGGGTGGAAGACCATTTGCTTCTTAATGGTATGGCCAGCACCTATGATAGGTGGATCCATCATGGAGAACCTATGCAGGCAGAACCTCAAGATGTTGAAGCTGATTCAGAGCCACGCCACGGTAGTGATGATGGAATTGCTTTTATGGAAAATGTTCTGCAAGGGGATGATAATTTGGAGGAAGAGGATGGGTTTGAGGATGATAGGATACCTGACTTGTTGAAGGATCTGTATAACTCTGAAGACCATGTTGATGGACAGAGGTCGATGTTTGCCGAGGTGTTAGAGGAGGCGAAGCGCGCAGCTGTTGAAGGGGGTAAATTTTCAAGATTTACCTTCACCGTGAAGCTACTTCACGTGAAGTCCTTCTACCGGATTAGCAATGTTGCATTCAATGCAATACTCAGCCTGTTGAACTTGCAGTTCCCTGGTAGCAGTGTTCCCAAGGATTACGAGGATGCGTTGCGCGTAATCCGCAAGCTAGGGCTTGGATATGTCTCTATACATGTCTGCCCAAATAACTGTGTGCTGTTTCGAAAGGCCTATGAAAAGTATGACAACTGCCCGAAATGCAATGCGTCTCGGTGGAAAGATGCTGATGGGAAGAAGTCGATACCGGAGAAGGTGTTGAGGCATTTTCCGTTGAAAAAGAGGCTGCAGCGGATGTTTCTCTCAAAGGAATCATCAGAGGAGGTACAGTGGCACAAGCTCAAGCGGCAGCCTGTGGAGGATGAGCTGAGCCATCCAGCGGATGGAGAGGCATGGAAACAATTTGACAAGGACCACAAAGAATTTGCGGCAGATCCAAGGAATATAAGACTCGGCCTTGCCACGGATGGCTTTAATCCGTTTGGGAACCAGAGGACGTCATACAGCATGTGGCCCGTCTTTGTGGTGCCGTACAACATGCCACCATGGGCATGCATGGATCAGTCTAACTATATGATGTCCTTGCTTATCCCGGGTCCAGAGTCTCCAGGAAAAGATTTTGACGTCTTCATGGAGCCTCTTGTGGATGAGTTGCTCGAGCTCTGGAGTGGTGTACTTACGCACGATGCCTTGACTCCCAAGAAGAAATTCTATCTACGTGCTGCAGTCATATGGTGTATCCATGATTTTCCGGCGTTGCACACTTTGTCGGGGAGGATTACAGCGGGTTATCAGGCTTGTGTGCGGTGTGACAAAGACCCCTGCTCGAGGAGGATAAGGGGCAAGATCTGCTTTATTGGGCACCGTCGCTTCCTTGACCAAAACCATAAGTGGCGAAGAAGCAAAGAGTTTGATGGCAAGACTGAAACCCGTGATGCGCCAGCAGAATTCACTAAAGAGGAGCTCGAGCAGCAACTTGAAAAGGTGAAAGATGTGAGACCAGGAAAGCTGGAAAAGAAGAGAAAGCGCGAGGAAGGCCAATGTTGGGACCGAAGATCCCGCTTGTGGGACCTGCCATACTGGCCTGGTCTAAAGCTGAGGCACAATCTCGATCTAATGCATATCGAGAAAAATATCACCGACAACCTCCTTGGGACATTTATGAGCATTGAAGGAAAGTCGAAGGACACGGTGAATGCAAGGCTTGACTTGGAAGATATGGGAATAAGAGCAGAGTTGCACCTACAACCTAGAGAAGATGAAGACTCGTATGACATACCACCTGCTTGGTACACAATGAGTAAAGAAGAAAAGATTGCCTTCTGTGAGTTCATAAGGGCGGTGAGGTTTCCAGATGGTTACGCCGCAAACCTAGATAAATGTGTCTCTCCTGATGGATGCAAGCTTCAAGGCCTAAAAACACATGATTGCCACATTCTCCTTCAAAGAATCTTACCGGCGGGGCTCCGAGGAATTATGCATGAAGATATATATGAAGCGGTTGCCGAGTTGGGTAATTTCTTTAGAGAACTATGCTGCCAGACACTCAAGTTATCGGTTCTGAAAAGACTTGAAAAAGAAATCCCAATAATTCTTTGCAAGCTCGAGAAGATTTTTCCTCCAGCTTTCTTCACCGTGATGGTCCATTTGTGTGTCCATTTACCAAAAGAGGCAATGCTTAGAGGCCCTGTGCAATATGGTTGGATGTATCCGGTCGAAAGAAGGCTGCTTACATGTAAGCGCTCCGTGCGGAACACAGCGAGGCCGGAAGGATCTATTGCCGAGGCGTATGTTGTCGATGAGTGCCTCACTTTTTGCTCGAGGTACTTTGACGATCTGGACACGAGATGGAATCGGCGAGGCAGAACTTTCTCGGGGGCTGACTCGCACCGTGGTGATGTGTCGGTTTTCAAGCATGGTGTGAAGTTTCTCGGAGGGTCACAATACTTGTACGCCGGCGATGACTATGACAAGATGGTCTGGTTTGTCCTCAGCAGCTGTCATGAAGTTTTACCTTACATAGAGTATGTCATATGTTGTGAACTCTTTATTTTATTATGTTGGGTTTGGAGGAACCTATTTTTTTACCACATGGATGATGTTTCCACTCACTATTTTTCTTGGCATGGCAGGATGTGCAAACAAGAGCTGAATGGGGAAGCAAGCAGCATCCATGTTGATAAGAGGCTTGCCAAGGAATTTGCTGGTTGGTTTAAGAAAAAGGTGAGATCTTTAGCCATGTAATCCATTGCCACATCATTTTTTTTTTGTGTGTTACTCACCCTGGTTTATATGTGCAGATTGGAAAATTGCATGAGGAGAAGAAGGTTACCGATGATCTCTTTGCTTTGGCCTGCCAACCGGATAAGCGAGTGAGATTGTATTCAGCTTGTATTGTTGACGGTGTTCGGTACCATACCATTGACCGCGAGAAGGATAGAAAGACACAGAACAGTGGAATCGTCACCGAGGGAGATCATGATGGTGAGGCTATGGACTTCTATGGTCAGCTGAGAAGCGTCATCGAGCTGCAATACAACTCCAGCGGAGGCGTCGACCGTTCGGTTGTCCTCTTTAGTTGTGACTGGTTTGATCTCGGTGGGAAGAAGAAGACAGGATTGAGAGATGATGGACACTTCACAAGTGTCAACACTGGAAGGTGCTGGTATAAAAGCCATCCATTTATTCTAACCTCACAAGCAACAAAGGTGTTTTATGTGCCAGACACTCGTTTCCGTGGAAATTGGCGAGTTGTGCAAAAGTTCATGCATAGGCACTTGTGGCGTGTGACCGAAACTGATGGGGAAAATGCTCCTGGTGGTGGCGGACTAACATATCAAGATGAAAGAAATGGCACGGAAATTCCGGTGCAAGCACGTGAAGCCACTGTGCAAACTAGAGTGCGAAGGGACCAGAGCGACCGCGTGCGTGTTGATGCTGCTGTTGTTGAAGGCATTAAGAAGAAAAGAAGGGTGCTTGTGGATGGACAGGATGACGAAGAAGATGCGGCTGATGATACAATGCTGCAATATGACAGTGATGATGGGGAAGACAGAAATGGGCATAGAGGTCCTCGCTTTGGTATCGACAATGATGAGTAGCGGATGGACGTGAAGGTAACTGCTTGTCACTGTTAAAATTCAGATTTTGTCACTGCTATCACTCTTCCTCAACGATTCAGATTTTGTCACTGCTTGTCACTGTTAAAATTAAGATTTTGTCACTGCTATCACTCTTCCTCACCGATTACTCCAACTTTGATGCAGGTTGCTGCTTCTACCTAGAAGGAAAGATGAGCAAATGGTGCAAGCAATTGTACCTAGAAGGAAGGATGAGCAAATGGTGCAAGAATATCTGAATCTTTGAGTGTATTGCTGTCTAGAATTGTACCTAGAAGGAAGGATGAGCAAATGGTGCAAAAGCAAGCTAAAATAATGTTTGTAATCTGAATATAGAACTTGTGTTTTGTAATCTTTGTTATCTGAATGTTAAACTTGTGGTTTGTTATCTGAATGTTAAACTTGTGGTTTATATCTGAATCTTTGAGTGTATTGCTGTCTATCTGAATCTTGCACTTGCAAAAGCAAGCAAAAATAATGTTTGAGGCCTGGGATTCGAACACAGAACCTCTGGTTCCCATCTCTCTGTTACTTGCCATTGGGATACAACAGTCATGTTGTTGTACTGTGTTGGCTCTTGCTATTTATATGTAACTTTTGTTGTGTCTGTTATAACCATGTAAGCTTAATACACTGATTCAATTGTCCAAAAACAACCAGATAGTATCTTAATACACATTCAATTGTCCAAAAGCAACCAGATGATAGCTTAATACACATTAAGTTGTCCAAAAGCAACCAGATGATAGCTTAATACACATATAGCTTAATATACACATTAAGTTGTCCAAAAGCAACCAGCAAGTAGGATTAGTTCACTACACATCCAGAGCAGTACATTAGTATGTCCAAAATCAACCAGCAGCTAGGCTTAGTTCCCTACACATCCAGATCACTACAGCAGCTTGCTAATCAATATCATCAAGCATTGGCACACTGCTCACAGGGCCAGAATTTCTCAACCCATAGCCTCAGACGATCCTGGCAGCAGCAGAAGCCAAATACCACAACATCGCCCTCCGCTAGTGCTTCATCTCCTACCACATCCAGCCAGTTGCTTGTTAGCAGCGCTTGCTTGTCGCTTCCAAGCTTGATGTTCACTGGCCTTGACCACCCTTGGCCTAGCACTTCAATTGTCTGGGGCACAGTTGAGATGTAGTTGTTCAGGTAGTTTTTTGTGAATATTTTGTTGAAGTACTGCAAAGAAATACAAGGTTATTAGGAGGTGCAAACATAAAAAAATGGAGGGAGTGTGCATACATAAGAGACACAAATTTGACTGCTGTTTACCATTTTCCCTCTCTTCTCCACCACATGTGAGTCTTTGATCTCTGAAAGATACAGTGGGATGCATGGTTCATACCCAGCAACATAAGCCTTCAGAGAATCAACCTGATGATGATCCATATTGACAATGTTGGCGAACACACAGTGGGGGTCATATATGTCATGTCCTATCACTCCGGGGCCTGCATTTAAGCACCAGCATAAGAAAGACGAGATGGCGAACACACAGGATATAGCAGCAGCATCATATGTGAATCCATTACCTCTAACTGTCAGCTCCTGAGGATGGGGACCATCTTCCTCTTCTGAGCTAGTGTCGAAGTCCGAGCTACTGTCAGTGTCCGAGATAGGATGGGGAACATCATCACCACTGTCAGCAGAAGGAGGAGCATCATCACCACTCTCATCCGAGCTAATCACGACGAGCTCATTCTCATTCAATATTGTCACCTACAGCACAAAGAACAACTTCATTCAAATATTGTACTCACTGGCAGAACACAAAGAACAGCTAAAGTGTAGCAGAGGCAATGTAGCAGAGGACATCAAGATGCATTCATAGCAGAATTCACTAGAAGGCTAGAACCCTAGATCAGAAATCAGAAACCACACGCGCACCCAGAAATCAATCCCACTGGCCTAACCCTAAGCGGCGCGCACCCAGAAATCAGAAACCACATGCGCGCGCGTCCGAATCAAATACCAACACGCGCACCCGAAATCAATCCCCACTCGCATTTCAGCAAAAATCCAACCCCTCAGACGGCGGCGCGGAAGAATGAGATGGAGAGGAAGGGGGCTTACCCAGGAGGAAGAAGAATCCGTCCAGCGGCGGTGCACGGAGGTCTTGGCCGGTGCGGGCGGCGCGCTCCTCCTGCTCCTCGAGACCTCCTCCTGCTCGGCTGCTCCTCGAGACCTCCGAACTGACGAAGGGGAAAAGAGGGCGGCTCTCCGTGTACTCCAAAGGGCGCCGTCTGCGCTTCTCTGAGGCTGACGTGTGGGACCATGTTCAGCCTGGGATAAATATAAATTTGCTTAAAACAGGGCAATTTCAAAAAACTACTAAAAACAGGGGTTTTGACTTAGCTTAATTTGCCCAAATATGCCCAAAATTGGCACATGTGTTCATTGGGATGTCAAGCAATGTTGCCGAACAAAGATTTCTACATGTTTCACAAAAAAACCCGCTTTCCATTTTTCAAGTGCTTAAATAGCGTTATTTTGTGAAGCAACTACCGAGAAAATCGTCCAAAATGGCACCGATACATTATTGCCACAAAGTAGACATCATTTCATGTACAATAACCAAAAGGCATGCATTTACGAGCTTTGTACCTATTTCTGGCCATTTAAACGGCTTCCTGCCGATTCAGCTGGAAACCGCTAGATTTTGAACTGCAGCTGCCACATAGCTTTTCCGTTATTTTTTCTAAATTTCATATTTAGGTTCACAAGTATCCATTTCATCATAGATACATCAAAATATCCACATGATTCAACCACTAGACACAAACGGTCACCGCCACGAATTCGACTAGATTTTCAAATGAGCATACGAAATTCAAAAAAATCAAAAAAATGGAAAACCTTCGCGTAGCGTCATCATATGTGACATAGTTACCAGAAAAAAATATAAACTCACATTGCACATGTTTTACTGGAAAAGTGTTCTCAGAAACTTGCTATCACGAACAAACATTCATAGCTTTCAAGACAGAGGAGCAATGTTTTGGCCACATTCATGACATAGTTTGTCCAAATATGCCCAAAATTGGCACATGTGTTCATTGTGGGATGGCAAGCAATGTTGCCGAACAAAGATTTCTACATGTTTCACAAAAAAACCCGCTTTCCATTTTTCAAGTGCTTAAATAGCGTTATTTTGTGAAGCAACTACCGAGAAAATCGTCCAAAATGGCACCGATACATTATTGCCACAAAGTAGACATCATTTCATGTACAATAACCAAAAGGCATGCATTTACGAGCTTTGTACCTATTTCTGGCCATTTAAACGGCTTCCTGCCGATTCAGCTGGAAACCGCTAGATTTTGAACTGCAGCTGCCACATAGCTTTTCCGTTATTTTTTCTAAATTTCATATTTAGGTTCACAAGTATCCATTTCATCATAGATACATCAAAATATCCACATGATTCAACCACTAGACACAAACGGTCACCGCCACGAATTCGACTAGATTTTCAAATGAGCATACGAAATTCAAAAAAAATCAAAAAAATGGAAAACCTTCGCGTAGCGTCATCATATGTGACATAGTTACCAGAAAAAAATATAAACTCACATTGCACATGTTTTACTGGAAAAGTGTTCTATACATGTATAGTACTGCTTATTTAATTATATTTATTTTGGACAACAAAATCCCAAAAAATTTCCCTCCTAAAATTTCGCTCCCCTTCCAAAAATCCCGCCTAAATTTCCCTCCCCCTCCTTTGATACGAATTGTCCGAAACACCCTCCAAAAGAATTAAAGCCAGGGGCTTTTCGGTCCGCACCGCAAAACTCCCACAAAAAGCCCTCCTCCGCTCAGATCCACTTCCTCTATCCTCCGCTCAGATCCACTTCCTCTCTCCTCGCTCCGATCCCTTCGCCGCACCGCTGCCGCCCTCGCCGCACCGCCGCCGGCTCTCCCCCTCCAAATCCACCAACGCCGCCGACGCACCAAGCCCGTCCCCTCCCGCTACCTCCTCGCGCCCTCCTCCAAATCCACCTCCACCTCGACCTCCACCACCACCACCTCCTCCTCGAAATCCACCTCCACTCTCCACCGGCAAGCGACGGACGACGACGAGGTGTAGCGGCGAACGACGACGACGGCCACACGAGGTCCCTGTTTCCCACCTCCCTTGCTCGCTCGCGTGTAGTTTCTAGTTCCTGCTAGGGTTAGAGTTCACGTGTAGTTTCTTGCTCCTGCTAGGGTTAGCTGATACTTTTACTCGCTCGCTCGCGTGTAGTTTCTTGCTTCTGCTAGGGTTAGAGTTCACTGCTTGCTTCACGTTTCTATGGTTTAGCATAGCTAGGGTTTGCGTGCTAGGGTTTCACTGATTGCTAGGGTTTCACTGCTTGCTAGGGTTTGACATGGTTCTAGTGATGCCTCAAAGTGAACGAATTTGACATGGTTCACTGCTTGCTAGGGTTTCAGGTTTGCATAGCTAGGAAGAGGGATTCACTGCTTGCTAGGGGTTCACTGCTTTGCCTCAAAGCATACTTAGAGTTGTGGTTGACATGGTTGTTCTGGACTAGTACATGCTGCAGTGCTCCTTCATCAACTCATCATGTGCTATATGTTATCCCTCACTTGATTGTGGTACTTCTATCTAACCATGTGTACATAACCAGTTATCTAACCACTTCTTCCTTGCAGGGAAGTGGCCATGGATTTCGCAAGCTGAAGCAGTGATTCAGAGGTGGGTTCAAGCCTTTGCCTCTATGTATACATGATGCTTGTTTAGTGGATAAGCATAATTTCATGCATGCTTGTTTAGTGCAGAAGCATCTTCCTGTTTATCTAATTACTTTTCATTCTATCTTGCAAGCTATTAAGGCAACCAGACACCAACATTACTACCACCAGTCCAACCACCTCCAGATCATCGACGACAAGTATGGCAAGGAAGAGTCAGTTTGTTGGTAAGTGAACTGTATTGATGCCTTTGCCTGTCTGTATACATGTTGCTTTTCTGTCAGTTTGATCTGTTGATCTATGGATTTTTATGTCTGCTGTTAGTCCACCTTACATAAATAACTAGGCTTGAATGAAAATAAAACATGGTAGCATACCCTGGTTCCTTTGGCTTTGCAATCTGGTTGTAGAAATGTAATGGTTTACTTCTGCACATTTGAAGTTATTGGATTAAATGATGAAAATAAAACCTGGTAGCTTACCTTAGCTGCTATTGTTGTCTTGCTTTTCCATGCATTTCGACATACATCTAATGGTAATTATTTTATTGTGTAAAGAGGCACCTCTCACTGAGTACGAGAAGCTTAGGGCTAGAAACATGATGAGAAACAACCACAGGTTACAGTCTATGGGCCTCGCAGCGTTAGGGTCATTTCTTAGGATGAGAAGTGAAGGTGATGATGTTAGTGGGGTTACCAACAATGACACTGCATCTGCAATAACAAGCTCAGACTATAATCCTAGAGAAGATGAAGATAATGATGGAGAGGAAGTTGATGACATTGTAGTGGACAAGCCTGTTGTTAAGGTGTGCAATTCTGTCTTGTTTGGAATGTGTTGGAGTGCTTTGTTTGCTATATCATTTGGTTCCTTGTTTTTTACTTCATTTTGGGCTCACACAATTTTCTTAAGTGTGTTCTAATATTGCTATCCTTGCTGTTTATATGAGGATCTGAAGACTTCTAGGAGGAAGAAAGCTGGTGTTAAGAAGACAACCAAGAGGCGGAGGAGCTCAGAAACATCTGCAACAATGCCTCCTGTTAGGGTGATGGCTGATCCTCCAGCCAGTTCAAAGCGATCGTTGGAACCTGTAGAACCTGTCAATGCTAGAGTTACAAGGCATAAATCAAAGATGACGGCTGCAACCAACCAGCATGAAAGCCCCCTGCTCAAGGACCGAGAGAGTTCACTGCAAACAGAGGATGGGTTTCAATCCATGGATGAAGGGAGCACAGTCCACATGGCTGAAGGAAGCACTGTCCGCATGGACCTCAGCCCTGTCGCACCGAGTGTGGACAGGAATGCTGCCTTCTCTGAAGAACAAGAGCATCCTGTCCTTCTGCTTGATGAAGGCAAGTTCATGCTGTCCTTGCTGTCTTCTTTCTTTTACTAATGCATTTTATAAGTGTATGCATGTTTGGCAGAACCATTCCTGCATTTGTAGTTTCTGCTTATTTATGAGGTTTATTTCATTTTCAGAGATGCCTCTGGCTGTCAAGAAAAGGGATAGAAGGGGCGCAGCCTTGGAAAGGCTAACCAAGTCTCTGCATACAAAGGTGGCAATCCAAATCCCTGAAGGGCTGAAGCGTCCAGAGAATCCTTTGCAGGCTGCCCTGTTTGCTTCAGAGGGTGGATTCCTTGCAAGAAAACATACCCCGGTGCTTCCACATTTCAAAGAATACAAGAAAGACAAAACTCTAATGAATGACTTTGTTGGAAAAGTTGCAGTAAGTTGCCTTTTCTTGCCTGAATGTGCTTTCTTATTTCTGTGACACCTTTATATGATCACTAATCTTTTCCTTGCCTTGTTTATTGCCTTGGTAGGCTAGTTTCCGGATGGACACTGAGGCTGAGGTAGTTCAGAAGTCGTGCAGCGATATGCTGCAGAAAATAGCGAAGAACAGACGTCACAACATCAAAAAGAATTTCTTTGACAAAGTACCAGCTAATGAAGTAAGCATCAAATCTCCGGTGGCAGATGTTACAGATGGTGAATGGCAGGATCTGGTGAAGCTGTGGTCTAGCCCAAGACACAAGGTTCGTATGAACATTTGCATATTTGCTGTTGTTTGTATGTTGTTGCTCTGAAATCTCATTTACTCGTCTTTGATGATGTACTTGCTGATTTATCTTCTGCACATGATGTTTATCTGTGCTAGACCATGATTAAGTCTGTCTTTTTTTGTAGAAAACATGTCTCTCAAACATTGCGAACCGGAAAAAAGTCGTGTTTCAGCAGAAAACTGGTTCCAGGAGCTACGCTGCACACATCTACAGCAAAGTAAGAACAATCTCGATTGTTTGTTAGGCCTAAATAACTTCTGTATCAAGAGCTTATGCTCAGATTCTTGTTGAATGATATTTCAGAAGGAAGAACGTAAGGGCGAAGAGCTCTGTGCTATCGAATGTTTCAAGGCCACTCAGCTCAGCAAGAAGGAGGGATACTCGGAGGCAGCTCGAATTGCCATTGTAAGTAACTTGTACTTCTGTAGTTGTGCTTCTTTGATTCTTGCCATCTATCTATGCTTGGTCCTCATCCTGGGGCTGGACCCACATTTCATGTTTGGTTCTTTAGTTTTGCTTGCACAGTAAAATGTAGTCCCAACTTAATATGGTGCTAAATATCATTCTTTTGTCCTGCTATATGTGTTTTTATCAAGTCTGTTTCATATGGAGTATTCTCAAGTTTATTTTGCTCATTAGTTTTTAATCAACTTCATGATACCATTGCTGCCTTCTACTAATCTTTGTGTGCATGTATATTTAGTGTTGATGTTTTTCTTTTCTTTGACATGGTTTTGCATTGCAGTTTGCTCACTGACTTCTCTTGTAGTCTCCAACGGACAGTGCAATCCCTATTGTCTAGCTAGGAAATTGATTGTACTTCATGTTTAGTGTTGCTGGATGTTTTTAATTATCTAGTTCTAGTTATGGAATCTGACTTGTATTTAGATTGCTGAGTTGATTAATGTGGGTGCAAATCTCCATGTGCCAGGCTGAGATGGAGAAAAGAAGGGATGCGCAGCCACCAGAAGGTCAAGAGCCAAAATCTGCTGTTGAAATTGTTGAAGAAGTTTTGAAGATAGATGTGAAGCATAGTACATTCCTGGAGAACATTGGTCTTAAGTCAAGCTCAACCCAGAACAAGGCAACCACTGCGGCTGTAGCTGTGCATGTTCAGGACTTGCAAGAGAAGCTTGAGAGGTCTGAAAAGCATGCTCAAGCAATAGAAGAAGAAATGGCGACACTCAAGAACAAGTCCAGGAAGCGGAAGCTGCAGCAGCGTTACGAGACAAGGCCATGGCAGAGATGCGCCAAAGGATGCAAGAACAGGATGAGAAGCTCGCAAGCTTTGTGGCTCTCATGGGTGCTAAAGCTTCTGGGATCTAATGCACTTGGTTGCTTTTGGGAACTAGCCTGGGAGTGTCTCACTTTTTGTTCTAAGTTATCTAAGTATGTAAACCTCATTCTGGTGGCTTTTGGGAACTAGCCTGGGAGTGTTTCATCCTTTTTTGGTAGCTCCTGTTCTAAGTTATGTTGGCTTTTGGGAACTAGCCTGGGAGTGTTTCATCCTTTTTTGGTAGCTCCTGTTCTAAGTTATGTTCTAAGTTAGAACTTGTTCTACACTGTAGGTTTCTGTGAACCTGTGAACCTGTGAACCCTAAGTTATATGATTACATGCTGAGCTGAGATTATCTACTTCCCTGTGCTTCAATGAGTATGAATCTGAATTTGAAATTGTGACTGAATTTGAAATTGAATGCAAACCTAAATTGCAAATTGAATTCAAATTCAAATTTGAATTCGAATTCAAATTTGAATTTAAATAGGATATTCACAAATTATAGAAATTGTTGTCGGGCCAAAATTTGCAGCAGAGGCCCAAACTTAGTTGGGCTTGGCCCATCTAGGCGCCTAAAGTTAATTGGGCTCTGAAAAGGATAGGGCCCAAACTTAGTTGGGCAAAACAGTAAATTGCAATATATATAAATTTCTGTGAACAACTGATGAGGCCCAAATAATATGGACTGCAAAAAAGGCCCACTTTATTGGGCTTGGCCCATCTAGCCATTTAATATTAGCAGCGAAACAACTTAAATGGGCTGATTTATTGGGCCTGGCCCATTTAAACGGCTGAAGCGGACCGGGCTGAATCTAATCTACGACCATTTCATTTGGTCACAAATTTGCCACGTCAGCTTTGCCACGTTGGATTTGATGTGGCGTGGCCAGATTGCCCGTGACCAAAATATTGGTCATAAAATCTGTGACCTTTTCTTTTGGTCATAGAGGTCTATGACCAATCCCCAAAAAAGGTCATATTGGCTAGTTAGTGACGCTCATAACGTGACCAAGTGTTTTTGGTCACAAAAAGGTCACAAATTAAAATATGTGACCATTCAATGACCAATATTGAGGGTCATAGAGTAGCATATTTCTTGTAGTGTGGATTAACTGGCCACGCGGTATATATTTTTCACCACGACGGCGAACAGTTCATTCCATCCCCATTCTGCCATCGTCTCCGCTGCTTGCTCTCCACCATTGTTGTTCTTTTCTGCCAGTTTCTTTTCTCCACCCTCCATGAGTGCTGCCGCGATGAAGAGGGGGAAGCCTGCTGCTGGCGCCGTCACCGCTACCGGGGCGAGCGTGATGAAGAAACCCGACGGCGACTGGGTGAAATCGTCGGTGAAGAAGGCCGACCTCGAGGCCCTCCGCGCGCAGGGGCTGCTGCCGCCGGCAGAACAGGCGACGGTGCGCGCTCCCGGGAAGGAGGTATTCCCCTCTCCTCGCGAGGGGGAACGCGTTTGCTTCGTGGATTTCTTGCCGCGGGGTTTCGGGTTCCCCCTCCACGATTTCGTCCGCGGTCTCCTGTATGCTTATGGGATTCAGATCCACGATCTGACCCCCAATAGCGTCTTGAGCATCGCGAGCTATTTCGTGCTCTGCGAGTGCTTCCTTGGAATCGAACCCAATTGGCTTCTGTGGAAGTCGCTATTCCTCGTGAGGAGGAATGTGGGGAAGAACAAGCAGGTGTATCTAGTCGGCGGCTTCGGCATCCAGGTGCATGGCAACACCAGCTATTTTCAGATGAAGAAGTCCGACTCCATCCAGGGCTGGCGGAAGAAATGGTTCTACATCAGGTGCGACCAGGAGGGACTGCCCGGATTCACGGCTGATCGCGAGTTGCGGAAGACGAACGCGTGGGCGCACCCGCTGTCGAAAGAGGACAGGCAGGCGACTCAGCCCTTGCTGACGCTTCTTCGTGGCCTACTGAAAAGTCTAGGACGTGAGACAAGTGGCGTCCATCTGATTGACACCTTCTTCAGGCTTCGGGTGCAGCCGCTCCGCGCTCGTGTCCACCCAATATGGGCGTATGAAGGTGTTGGCGATCCCGACCGGACGTCGCCGACCGAGCTCGATGATGACGAAGTCGAGTCGAAGGTGAGGAGCATCACTAGTCTCCGAGCCGCTGACCCGTGTAACGTCAAGTGCCCGGTCAGGCTGTATGAGCCTAACAACCCTGTACCCGAGGTGAGCTTTGTGCTTTCAGTCTTGTATTGTATCTTCCTCTGTCGAACTTCTGTTGCCTGACTTGACTTTTTTATTTGCTGACAGGGTCGTTCGAGCTTTGTTAGTCTTCCTCCGTTGATGGAGAATGGACCTCACGAAGAGGCAGAGTTCCCTGAGGAGGACGAGGTTGATGACGATGAAGTTTCCTCCGCCACCTCTCCGAGTGAAGAGTTGGAGGAGGACGATGAAGATGAGGAGCCGCTTCTGAAGCGGCAGAGGCGAAAGAGTGGCGACTCTGCTTCGACTTCGTCGCCCGTGAAGGGGGCGAGTGTGAACGAGGAGGAGGCGGGTGAGTCGTCCTCGGGCGATAGGCACGTGAGTGTCCTGGCCGATCCTTTGGTCGTGCCTCCCTTAGCTCTGCGCCGCCGACTGACTTTGCGAGGATGGCCTCCGTCTCCCTAGGCAGCGAGGATGATGCGGATGGCGCCAGGTTAGTCGCGTAACCATCGCCTTGTTTTGTCGAGTTTGCTTTTTGATTTGCGAGTCCTCGTATTGAATTGTCTTGTGCATTCACAGCGAGCGTACTGGCGCTGTTGGTTCTCCTCGTGAGATGGAGCACACTTCTGCTCCCACAATCGAGCAGACTGCGAAGACGACTGGGGAGAAGGCTCAGGCGGGTTGAAGGCTTCGACATCCTCTGCGCCAGAGAAAGCTGCTGATGTGACTCCGGCTGACGCTGGGCTGCTTGAGCATGTAAGTGTCCCTCGACTTATTTTGAAGAATTTGTATCAGGTGCGCGAACAGCGCTCCCGATGGGAGTAGCCCCCGAAGATGTGCGTGACTAGAATAGTCGGGCGCAGATTGATATACCGTGTTTTCTGCAGCCATACTATCGCCAGCAGATGGAGGGAGCCGCGGCCTTTGTTTGCATGGAGCAGGAGAGGGATCAACTCCGCACTGATCTGGAGCGGGTGACGAAGCGAGTCACGGAGCTGGAGCAGAAGCTTCAGACTCACGCCGACATGGAGAAGACGCTGGGTGAGGCCCGAGAGTGTGAAAAGGCCCGGGATGATCTGGAGAAGAGCCAGGTCGACCGCTTGCTCGCACTCGCCGATGTTGTTGGAAGTAAGTGTTTCGGCTCGACGCCTACTTTGCCCTTGTCGACTGCTGATGTCTTACGGGTGTGGTGTTCTTTGCTCAGAGACTTGAGGAGGTGCTCCTCCGGAAGGGAGTTCCAGCGACAATGTCGGCTTGGCGGAGGCTGTTGGCTTCATCGACCGTGTCTGCGCGTATGCGTCTGCGGCGCTGCAGAAGTCGACAGGGCCTTGGCAACTGTGCACAAGAACATCTTCCCCAACAAGCTGTCGCCGGTTGCTGTCGACGCGCTCACGGCTCCGTTTGAAGGCAACGCGACCACCCTGGTGGACTTCATGCACGCGCAGACGGTACGCGGCTCAGAGCTCACTTTCCATCTGCTTCTTGGCCACCAGGTCGCAGGTGATTTTGAGAAGGTTGTCAGCGACTTCCCCCATAAGCCTGATGGCAAGACCGCGTCCCTTAGCGGGGTGAAGACGCAGGCGAGTCAGCTGGCTGCAAAGCTGATCGCCACCTTCGAGAAAAGAATCGCCAAGGCTGCAGCGCTGACTGCTATGAAGAGCCGTTCCCAGTCGGAGTCTGTGATGTAGACTCCTTTCTTTTACGATTCTTCTATTGTTGGGTCTTGGTTTCTAATGAACTTTATAGTTTGCGAGTCTTCTGGCCGCGAACCTGCTGACGTTGAAATGTGAATTTGTGCCCTTGGGGGTGTAGCCTCCGAGTCTTCTTTCATATCTAGGCTTGAATGAATTGTGTTGATTCTTTTCTTTGCTTGACGCTGTCGAATTTGGCAGTCTGAGATGGGTGAAGCTCCCAGGGTTGCTGGAATGACTGGTGCGGACAACGAGCAAGATACCTCTTCGGCTGCACCTACTCGTCGTCGTCGAATTCCTCCAGCTTCTGTGCGAAGTGTGAATGATCAACGAGTGATCACCTTCATGAGAAACAAGGTTGTGGAGCTCGAGTCGAAGTTGAAGAGGGCCGAGTTAGAATCAGAGCGCTTGAGGTCACGGCCCGTTGCGCCGTTCTCCCAGCGTGAGGAGTTTCTGCTAGGCGAGATTGATTTGATCAGTCAGCAGCTACAAGGTTGGTCTTCTAGCACTTTGCTTCGACTTCTTTTTCCTTTTACTGCGCTTAGTGCTAGTTCTTTATGCAGATGTGAACCCTGATTGGAAGGCTGAGCAGATTCGAGTGGACGAGCGGGTGGAGAAAGAGGCCGCCAGCGACTCACCCGAAGCGCGTCAGATTTGGTCGAATAAATCCAGAGGTAGGATACTAGCGTGCATGTTAGATCGCACTTGGCGGGCTGCTGCGCTCTTAGAAGGTTGCAGAAAAACACTCTGGCAGGTCAATCGGGTGTACTTTCCACACAACGAGCAGCCGAATGGACTGGCCGCGCTGCTGGAGAGGTTCCGTGAAGGAGGTGCGCTGAAGGAAGTCGTGCACGCTCAACTTGTTGTCGGGGCGAATGTGGCGTTGGCGTACGTCTGGAAGCACCGGCCTCATCTTCCACTGGCCAAGGTACTTGATGGCCTGCCTGGAGAGGATGACTACGCCGAGACTCTTGCGCCTGCGCGTCAGATGATTCAGCAAGTCCAGCGCTAGAGTGAGCGCCTTGTAAGGCCACTTGATGCGCCAAAGGGTGAGCCTGTAGAATAAGGGTAGTCGACTGCTGTTGTATAGCGTTAGCTTGTAAAGCAATTTTTTCCAAGTGGAAATATGGGTGTATGTATTCAGGGTGGGGGTAGCCCCCGAGTGAGTAAATTGTATCTTGTAGACTTCTATAAACCTGTATGGTGCAGCCCGGGTGGATCGAGTGCGGCCTAGGATTTTGAGTTCCAAACTCGTGCGGCGCAGCCCCAAGTGCTTCGGGTGCGGCCAAGGTGTTGCTAGTCAGACCTGTGCGGCGCAGCCCCCGAGTGCGTCGGGTGACGGCCCAGGATTTCGAGTTGGACCTGTATGGCGCAGCCCCCGAGTGCGTCAGGTGACGGCCTAAGTTTGACTTAGACCCGTGCGGCGCAGCCCCCAAGTGCTTCGGGTGGAGGCCAAGGATTTTTCGAGTTGGACCTGCATGGCGCAGCCCCCGAGTGCGTCAGGTGACGGCCTAGGTTTGACTTAGACCCGTGCGGCGCAGCCCCCGAGTGCTTCGAGTGCGGCCTAGGTGTTTCGAGTTGGACCTGTGTGGCGCAGCCTCCGAGTGTTTCGGGTGGCGGCCTAGGATTTTTCGAGTTAGACCTGTATGGCGCAGCCCCCGAGCACATCGGGTGACGGCCTAGGTTTGACTTAGACCCGTGCGGCGCAGCCCCCAAGTGCTTCGGGTGGCAACCAAGGATTTTTCAAGCTAGACCTGTATGGCGCAGCCCCCGAGTGTTTCGGGTGGCGGCCTAGGATTTTCGAGTTAGACCTGTATGGCGCAGCCCCCGAGCGCGTCGGGTGACGGCCTAGGTTTGACTTAGACCCGTGTGGCGCAGCCCCCGAGTGCTTCGGGTGGCGGCCAAGGATTTTTCGAGCTAGACCTGTATGGCGCAGCCCCCGAGTGCGTCGGGTGACGGCTTAGGTTTTTTTGAGTTAGACCTGTATGGCGCAGCCCCCGAGTGCGTCGGGTGACGGCCTAGGTTTTTTCGAGTTGGACCTGTATGGTGCAGCCCCCGAGTGTTTCGGGTGGCGGCCTTGGATTTTTCGAGTTAGACCTGTATGGCGCAGCCCCCAAGCGCGTCGGGCGACGGCCTAGGTTTGACTTAGACTCGTGCGGCGCAGCCCCGAGTGCTTCGGGTGGCGGCCAAGGATTTTTCGAGCTAGACCTGTATGGCGCAGCCTCCGAGTGTTTCGGGTGGCGGCCTAGGATTTTTCGAATTAGACCTGTATGGCGCAGCCCCCGAGCACGTCGGGTGACGGCCTAGGTTTGACTTAGACCCGTGCGGCGCAGCCCCTGAGTGCTTCGGGTGGCGGCCAAGTATTTTTCGAGCTAGACCTGTATGGCGCAGCCCCCGAGTGCGTCGGGTGACGGCCTAGGTTTTTTCGAGTTAGACCTGCATGGCGCAGCCCCGAGTGCGTCGGGTGACGGCCTAGGTTTTTTTGAGTTGGACCTGTATGGCGCAGCCCCCGAGTGTTTCGGGTGGCGGCCTTCGATTTTTCGAGTTAGACCTGTATGGCGCAGCCCCCGAGTGCGTCGGGTGACGGCCTAATTTTGACTTAGACCCGTGCGGCGCAGCCCCCGAGTGCTTCGGGTGGCGGCCAAGGATTTTTCGAGCTAGACCTGTATGGCGCAGCCCCCGAGTGTTTCGGGTGGCGGCCTAGGATTTTTCGAGTTAGACATGTATGGCGCAGCCCCCGAGCGCGTCGGGTGACGGCCTAGGTTTGACTTAGACCCGTGCGGCGCAGCCCCCGAGTGCTTCGGGTGGCGGCCAAGGATTTTTCGAGCTAGACATGTATGGCGCAGCCCCCGAGTGCGTCGGGTGACGGCCTAGGTTTTTTCGAGTTAGACCTGTATGGCGCAGCCCCCGAGTGCTTCGGGTGACGGCCTAGGTTTTTTCGAGTTGGACCTATATGGCGCAGCCCCCGAGTGTTTCGGGTGGCGGCCTAGGTTTATATTGCTTTTTTGACAAAAAGTAAAGGGGAGAGTTTGTTCCACAAATCACTTCATTGATTTTTGCGAGCAGGCCGCCTCATTAAAACCCCTCCAGTCCCCTTTGCTTCCCTGGTAAGGGAAAGAGTGCGTCTGAAACCTGCCGCCTCTTGACATGTATGCTCTGTTACAATGGGGAGTCGACTAGGCGTAGAAGCGGCATAGTTGCGCGACGTTCCACGGGTTGTGGCAGGCTGTCCCTGTCTTTGAGTCCATGAAGCGGTAAACTCCGTCGCCGATTGCCTCTGTATGGACCCTCCCAAGGGGAAGCGAGTTTGTGCACCTTCTTCTGTTTGAGGTGGAGAACAAGGTCGCCAGGGACGAACGATCTGGGCCGCAGTCGCCGCCCGTGGTAGTTGCGTAGGTCTTGTTGGTACACGGCTGTGCGTGTAAGGGCGATGTCGCGTGCTTCGTCCAGGATCTCCGCCGCGGACGTGAGGAGTGATGTCGCTGCCGTCGACGCGGGCGCGATTGGCTTGTTGACGATCTTGTAAGTCGATGGAGACGCGGGTAGCACGGGTGAGAACGGCGCGACTTTCATCGCGCGTGATGGTGTGGTCGATGTAGTCTAAGCTGACGTAGATCTTGTCCTTGCTGGCGACGCGATCGAGGTAGTCGAAGTGGACTCGATCTGCGCAGTGGTCGCCGAGGTGGTCGATGTAGTCGTAGCCGATGCGATCACCTTGACAGCCGGAGACGCGGGTGGCGTGGTCGTGGTGGGCGCGATCCCTGCTGCAGCGGAGGCGGTTGATGTAGTCGAGGCGGGTGCGATCTTCTCAGCAGTCGAAGATGCTATCCCCGCAGTCGCAGCAGATGCGATCCTCTCAGCAGTCGAAGATGCTATCCCCGCAGTCGCAGCAGATGCGATCTCCACAGCAGGTGGGGGCGTGGTTGGGGCAGCCGCGGCAGGTGCGGGTGCTACCGCCGCGCGCGGTGCGATCGCCGTGGATCTGAGTACTCCACAGCTGTCTACGAAGTAGTGCATGGTACCGAAGGTGAGGCACATACCTACATGCAGATCGGCGTACACCGAGCGGTGGGCCGGCGGGTGGAAGGTGTACTCGAAGGAGCCGAAGCAAATTGGCTCCTTGGTGATGCAGACGTCGGTCTTCAAAGTTGATGGAGCCGGTGCGACCATTGTCGTGGGATAGATAACACGGCAGATGTTACCATGAGGTAACTTGAGATTGGGGCAAGGCGACTCTGTTGTTCAGGAGATGGTCTAGCTCTACGGGGAGAAGATATTTTTTACCCAGGTTCAGGTCCCCTCGGTGGAGGATCCCTACGTCCTGCTATAAATCACTATATCATAATATGTTACATGGTGCGCCAATGGCGATCGCCGGGTTTGGATGACTCTGGCGTGGGAGCTCTCTCTTGAACTCTCTCTACTTTTGTCTATTTCACTCGGATCTGTCTATTTATGACCTAGGAGCCAGTTTATAAAGGCCACCGGGTCCCCTGGTGGCATACAAGGTAAGGCCGGGTTATTCCCGTACTTGGAATCCTACTCTAACTCATCTTGTCTTTCGTATCCTCCAAGTCTTGGACTTCATGATGCGTACTACCTCCGGGTCTTCTAGAACCTTCAAAGCTCACCAGCCCATCAGTATAACCCGGCCCATGATGATGATGGCTGGCCTCACCAGGCCTCCTGCCTGGCGGGTCATGCTTTCCTCTCCATGGGCCTACCGGGTTATAATCCCCCCATCAACCATGGTTCCAGCGCTCGTCCTTTCCCACAGACGGCGCCAATTGACGAGGGGTGGACTCGGCAAATCCCTGGGTTGAGTACCCCGGGTTGATTGAGGAGGAGAGAGATGAGCGCTGGTGATCACGACGGCTGACAAGCGAGGCGTTTTACCCAGGTTCAGGCTCCCGGAGGATAACACCCTACTTCCTGCTTGTCTGGTATTGATCGGAGAGTTGTGGTTACAATGGCGAGATGGCAATCTCGCTAGGGTTTGTGATGGCGGCTATGAGCTTACCCTAGAAGAGGGACCCTCCCAGCCTTTATATAGTAGGCTGGGTCTCAGGTGAACGATGCCGATGGCGTTTACAAGCATGGTAAGAGTCGCATGACCTATCCATCGACTATCTTGGGCCGCACGTCGTCCTCCTTGGGCCTTCCTTGGGCCCTCGTCATAAGGCTGATAAGCTTGGCGTGCCCCAGGTATCCTCACCGTGGGGTAGCCGAAGAGTAACCCCACGACACTAACTAACCCAAATTAACCTAAATTGAACTAACTAAACATAAAGATGCAGTAGCTAAACCTAAAACAGTAGCTAAACTAACTAAACCTAAACATGCAGTATCTAAACTAACCTAAAACAGTAGCTAAACTAACCTAACTAACCCAAAACAAACCTAAACTAACCTAAAATAGTAGCTAAACTAACCTAAACTAACCTAACTAACCTAAACTAACCTAAAACTAACCAAATTTGGTTTGGGCATTTCCATAAGCACCTACAGTGCATGCTAGGAGGGAGAGGAGGGAGGAGGAAGAGGATGGCTGGGTGCTAGGGAGGAGGGAGATAAGGAGGGATGTACCGGCGGTCGAGGAGGCGGCCACGGAGGCCGGCGGCGAGGGGGCAGACGCGGCGGCGGAGGAGGATGTGCAGCGGTGGATCCAGGGTTTGCTATAGCCGCAGGGAGAGAGGGCGCGGTTGTCGGGGCGGCCTTGGACGGTGGAGGCAGGCGCGGTCGAGGAGGTGGCTGCGGCGGCCGACGGCGAGGGGGCAGATGCGACGGCGGAGGAGGACGTGCGGCGGCGGCGCTCTCGCGGTGGCTGTGTGGGTCGTGACGAGAGTGGGGAATTTTGTGTGTCAGTGGTATGTTCAACCAAACTTACCACTGACGCGCGCTCTGGGCCGCGCGTCAGTTGTATGTTCGGCACCGCTGGCGGCCGTCTGATGGAACGCGTCAGTAGTACAACGTACCACTGACGGCCGTCCGGGGCCGCGTCAGCAGTACGCCTACCACTGACAGACAGCATTTGTCCGTCAGTGGTAAGTTTTTTCTTTTTCTTGTTTATTTTGTTTTCCTTATTATTTTCTTTTTTCCATATAATAAGTGTGTCATCTATTATTAAATTGATACCTAAATATAATAAGTGTGTTATCAAGTATGATTTGATCGATTCAAGTCCGTATTTGTACAAAAGAGAGATATAGTTGCGTGCATGTTGCATATTTGAATATTCGTTGATTGATCGATACAAGTTGCATGTAGTTGTACAAAAGAGAGAAGATACATGCATAGTCTCGCCGCACACGTCGAATATTAGTTGATCGATACAAACAAGCGCATAACTATACAAAAATATGTGTTGATCGATACAAGCCCATAATTATACAAAAGAGAGACACATGCATATAGTTTCTCAGCGTTTAACAATCTTTTTTCCTTTTTTGTCGCCGTTGAATAGTTTAGCCCCACATCATGACTTGTTCTTTTGAACGGACGACCTGACCTCGGTAGTGTGGTTCTGCTTCTTCTCGTGGTGTATCTTGACTCGTCGACGTCTTCGTCTTCTATATTTGGTTCACCGTACATGTCAAAGTTTTCCTCGTTGGCGACTCCATCCATTCCGACGATGTTCCTTTTGCCTCTCCTCATGACAACACGGCTAGGCCGTGACGGGTCGGTTATGTAGAAGCATTGGGACACGTGATTAGCCAATACCCATGGCTCATTTTGTGCGGTGATGTTCACGCTTGTTGAAGTGCCAGCTTCGGGCATAACCATGGTGGTGAAGTATCGGTCTTCTTCAATGATGCTCGATCTCCTATCCCATCTGACACGGAACTTTGGCACCTTCTCTCCAGAGTAGTTAAGCTCCCATATCTCCTCGATCCTTTCGTAGTATCTTAACTTCACGTTACCGGTGTAGGATTCCATCGTTACCCCTGAGTTTTGCTAATCTGATTTCTTGTCCTTCTCCTCAGTGTTGAATGTGAACCCGTTTATATCATATGATTGAAACGTCGTGAGGTTGGGCGCGGGGCCATGTGCCAAGGCGTATAAGAGTTTACCGTTCGTGCTATCCATTGGCAGGAGATTAGCGACAAGCTCATCTTTGAACCAACACAAGAAAGAGGAGTTGTTCTCTCTGATAATTTCCCCTTCGGTCCTCTGCTTGCCCTTGTCAGTGTACTTCTTCGTAATGATGTTTTTACGCTTTTCCAACCAAGGATCGACCATTTCAAAGTGTTGTAGAGCTACCAAGTTTGCCCTGTTAAAGTCGATGCGTCGATTATCATAGTCCACATGTGATTCCTTCCGGCCAGATTTGTGACCAACTCCACCGAGCCTGCCAAGGTGCTTGTTCCTGGGCAAGCCAACAGGGTCCTCGACGTCCATATAGTTTGTGCAGAAAGAGATGCACTCCTCGGTGAGAAAGCCCTGAACGATGCTTCCATCCGGACGGGCCCTGTTACGAACAAAACCTTTAATAACCCCATTCATCCTTTCAAATGCCAGCATATTGTGTAGGAATAGCGGCCCGAGCTGCTTGATATCATCCACGATATGAACCAACAGATGCACACAAATGTCAAAGAACGTGGGCGGGAAGTAAATCTCAAGCTCGCACAGTATCACAACGATCTCTTCCTGCAGCCTTGAGAGCTGCTTCACGGTGATCGACTTTCGAGAGATCACGTCAAAGAAGTTGCAGAGGCCAAAAAAGGTTTCACGCACGTGCTTGTCCATTATCCCTCTGATCGCAACCGGAAATATCTGCGTCATCGTCACGTGGCAGTCATGAGACTTCATCCCGCTGAATCTTTGTTTCTTATGGTCTAGATATCTGCTTATAAGTCCCGAGTAACCCAAAGGCACTTTTACTCCTAGAAGGCACTTGATCAATTGTTCGATCTCGTTCGGACTGAGAGTGAAGCAGGAGGGGGTAGTAATAGTCATTCCTCTTAACCCTTTTGGCCTTGTTGTGATCGCCCGTCTCCTCATCCGGCTGGTCATCCCCATTATTCGGGCGTCCCCCCTGAAGCTCTTTCCTGATATCCAGATATATCAGGTCGCCTCTTGCTTTGCTTTTGGCCCATCTTTGGTCCTCTCCGGCATGTTGAGCAGAGTGCCAAACAAAGCCTCGTACACATTCTTCGTGATATGCATTAGATCAAGACAATGAGGCGTACCGAGGATTTTCAAATACGGCAAGTCCCAAAATGGACACTTCGTTTTCCATACATCCAGGAGCAGTTTTGGTGTCTTTTGCTTCTTTGCCGGCGCTGGGCACTGTTCCCAACCATTCAGCAAGTCGTAGATTTCTTCGCTGCACCTCGTATGTGGTTTGTCCCGGAGCTCATCTTTGCCGTTGAAAAGGTCTCCACGCCTTCTCCACGGGTCATCCTTGTCTAGCCACCTTCGATGCCCCACGTACACGGTTTTTGAACACCCGGTATCTCTTGGAGATGGAGAAACGTCGGATCATCCATGCACCTCACACATCCATTATGCCCGTGGGTCACCTGGGCTACGACATATCTGTAGCCGGGCAAGTCATGCACGGTACAGAGCAAGGCGGCTCTCATAGGAAAATATTGTTCCGCGACGGCGTCCCATGTCCTGACCCCTTCCTCAGCCCATAATGTGTCTAACTCATCTTTCAGCAGCTTCAGATACATGTTGATGTCGATGCCTGGTTGTTTCGGCCCTTGAATTAGCATGATCATGTGTATATACTTCCTCTGTTACAATGGGGAGTCGACTAGGCGTAGAAGCGGCATAGTTGCGCGACGTTCCACGGGTTGTGGCAGGCTGTCCCTGTCTTTGAGTCCATGAAGCGGTAAACTCCGTCGCCGATTGCCTCTGTATGGACCCTCCCAAGGGGAAGCGAGTTTGTGCACCTTCTTCTGTTTGAGGTGGAGAACAAGGTCGCCAGGGACGAACGATCTGGGCCGCAGTCGCCGCCCGTGGTAGTTGCGTAGGTCTTGTTGGTACACGGCTGTGCGTGTAAGGGCGATGTCGCGTGCTTCGTCCAGGATCTCCGCCGCGGACGTGAGGAGTGATGTCGCTGCCGTCGACGCGGGCGCGATTGGCTTGTTGACGATCTTGTAAGTCGATGGAGACGCGGGTAGCACGGGTGAGAACGGCGCGACTTTCATCGCGCGTGATGGTGTGGTCGATGTAGTCTAAGCTGACGTAGATCTTGTCCTTGCTGGCGACGCGATCGAGGTAGTCGAAGTGGACTCGATCTGTGCAGTGGTCGCCGAGGTGGTCGATGTAGTCGTAGCCGATGCGATCACCTTGACAGCCGGAGACGCGGGTGGCGTGGTCGTGGTGGGCGCGATCCCTGCTGCAGCGGAGGCGGTTGATGTAGTCGAGGCGGGTGCGATCTTCTCAGCAGTCGAAGATGCTATCCCCGCAGTCGCAGCAGATGCGATCCTCTCAGCAGTCGAAGATGCTATCCCCGCAGTCGCAGCAGATGCGATCTCCACAGCAGGTGGGGGCGTGGTTGGGGCAGCCGCGGCAGGTGCGGGTGCTACCGCCGCGCGTGGTGCGATCGCCGTGGATCTGAGTACTCCACAGCTGTCTACGAAGTAGTGCATGGTACCGAAGGTGAGGCACATACCTACATGCAGATCGGCGTACACCGAGCGGTGGGCCGGCGGGTGGAAGGTGTACTCGAAGGAGCCGAAGCAAATTGGCTCCTTGGTGATGCAGACGTCGGTCTTCAAAGTTGATGGAGCCGGTGCGACCATTGTCGTGGGATAGATAACACGGCAGATGTTACCATGAGGTAACTTGAGATTGGGGCAAGGCGACTCTGTTGTTCAGGAGATGGTCTAGCTCTACGGGGAGAAGATATTTTTTACCCAGGTTCAGGTCCCCTCGGTGGAGGATCCCTACGTCCTGCTATAAATCACTATATCATAATATGTTACATGGTGCGCCAATGGCGATCGCCGGGTTTGGATGACTCTGGCGTGGGAGCTCTCTCTTGAACTCTCTCTACTTTTGTCTATTTCACTCGGATCTGTCTATTTATGACCTAGGAGCCAGTTTATAAAGGCCACCGGGTCCCCTGGTGGCATACAAGGTAAGGCCGGGTTATTCCCGTACTTGGAATCCTACTCTAACTCATCTTGTCTTTCGTATCCTCCAAGTCTTGGACTTCATGATGCGTACTACCTCCGGGTCTTCTAGAACCTTCAAAGCTCACCAGCCCATCAGTATAACCCGGCCCATGATGATGATGGCTGGCCTCACCAGGCCTCCTGCCTGGCGGGTCATGCTTTCCTCTCCATGGGCCTACCGGGTTATAATCCCCCCATCAACCATGGTTCCAGCGCTCGTCCTTTCCCACAGACGGCGCCAATTGACGAGGGGTGGACTCGGCAAATCCCTGGGTTGAGTACCCCGGGTTGATTGAGGAGGAGAGAGATGAGCGCTGGTGATCACGACGGCTGACAAGCGAGGCGTTTTACCCAGGTTCAGGCTCCCGGAGGATAACACCCTACTTCCTGCTTGTCTGGTATTGATCGGAGAGTTGTGGTTACAATGGCGAGATGGCAATCTCGCTAGGGTTTGTGATGGCGGCTATGAGCTTACCCTAGAAGAGGGACCCTCCCAGCCTTTATATAGTAGGCTGGGTCTCAGGTGAACGATGCCGATGGCGTTTACAAGCATGGTAAGAGTCGCATGACCTATCCATCGACTATCTTGGGCCGCACGTCGTCCTCCTTGGGCCTTCCTTGGGCCCTCGTCATAAGGCTGATAAGCTTGGCGTGCCCCAGGTATCCTCACCGTGGGGTAGCCGAAGAGTAACCCCACGACACTAACTAACCCAAATTAACCTAAATTGAACTAACTAAACATAACATGCAGTAGCTAAACCTAAAACAGTAGCTAAACTAACTAAACCTAAACATGCAGTATCTAAACTAACCTAAAACAGTAGCTAAACTAACCTAACTAACCCAAAACAAACCTAAACTAACCTAAAATAGTAGCTAAACTAACCTAAACTAACCTAACTAACCTAAACTAACCTAAAACTAACCAAATTTGGTTTGGGCATTTCCATAAGCACCTACAGTGCATGCTAGGAGGGAGAGGAGGGAGGAGGAAGAGGATGGCTGGGTGCTAGGGAGGAGGGAGATAAGGAGGGATGTACCGGCGGTCGAGGAGGCGGCCACGGAGGCCGGCGGCGAGGGGGCAGACGCGGCGGCGGAGGAGGATGTGCAGCGGTGGATCCAGGGTTTGCTGTAGCCGCAGGGAGAGAGGGCGCGGTTGTCGGGGCGGCCTTGGACGGTGGAGGCAGGCGCGGTCGAGGAGGTGGCTGCGGCGGCCGACGGCGAGGGGGCAGATGCGACGGCGGAGGAGGACGTGCGGCGGCGGCGCTCTCGCGGTGGCTGTGTGGGTCGCGACGAGAGTGGGGAATTTTGTGTGTCAGTGGTATGTTCAACCAAACTTACCACTGACGCGCGCTCTGGGCCGCGCGTCAGTTGTATGTTCGGCACCGCTGGCGGCCGTCTGATGGAACGCGTCAGTAGTACAACGTACCACTGACGGCCGTCCGGGGCCGCGTCAGCAGTACGCCTACCACTGACAGACAGCATTTGTCCGTCAGTGGTAAGTTTTTTCTTTTTCTTGTTTATTTTGTTTTCCTTATTATTTTCTTTTTTCCATATAATAAGTGTGTCATCTATTATTAAATTGATACCTAAATATAATAAGTGTGTTATCAAGTATGATTTGATCGATTCAAGTCCGTATTTGTACAAAAGAGAGATATAGTTGCGTGCATGTTGCATATTTGAATATTCGTTGATCGATCGATACAAGTTGCATGTAGTTGTACAAAAGAGAGAAGATACATGCATAGTCTCGCCGCACACGTCGAATATTAGTTGATTGATACAAACAAGCGCATAACTATACAAAAATATGTGTTGATCGATACAAGCCCATAATTATACAAAAGAGAGACACATGCATATAGTTTCTCAGCGTTTAACAATCTTTTTTCCTTTTTTGTCGCCGTTGAATAGTTTAGCCCCACATCATGACTTGTTCTTTTGAACGGACGACCTGACCTCGGTAGTGTGGTTCTGCTTCTTCTCGTGGTGTATCTTGACTCGTCGACGTCTTCGTCTTCTATATTTGGTTCACCGTACATGTCAAAGTTTTCCTCGTTGGCGACTCCATCCATTCCGACGATGTTCCTTTTGCCTCTCCTCATGACAACACGGCTAGGCCGTGACGGGTCGGTTATGTAGAAGCATTGGGACACGTGATTAGCCAATACCCATGGCTCATTTTGTGCGGTGATGTTCACGCTTGTTGAAGTGCCAGCTTCGGGCATAACCATGGTGGTGAAGTATCGGTCTTCTTCAATGATGCTCGATCTCCTATCCCATCTGACACGGAACTTTGGCACCTTCTCTCCAGAGTAGTTAAGCTCCCATATCTCCTCGATCCTTTCGTAGTATCTTAACTTCACGTTACCGGTGTAGGATTCCATCGTTACCCCTGAGTTTTGCTAATCTGATTTCTTGTCCTTCTCCTCAGTGTTGAATGTGAACCCGTTTATATCATATGATTGAAACGTCGTGAGGTTGGGCGCGGGGCCATGTGCCAAGGCGTATAAGAGTTTACCGTTCGTGCTATCCATTGGCAGGAGATTAGCGACAAGCTCATCTTTGAACCAACACAAGAAAGAGGAGTTGTTCTCTCTGATAATTTCCCCTTCGGTCCTCTGCTTGCCCTTGTCAGTGTACTTCTTCGTAATGATGTTTTTACGCTTTTCCAACCAAGGATCGACCATTTCAAAGTGTTGTAGAGCTACCAAGTTTGCCCTGTTAAAGTCGATGCGTCGATTATCATAGTCCACATGTGATTCCTTCCGGCCAGATTTGTGACCAACTCCACCGAGCCTGCCAAGGTGCTTGTTCCTGGGCAAGCCAACAGGGTCCTCGACGTCCATATAGTTTGTGCAGAAAGAGATGCACTCCTCGGTGAGAAAGCCCTGAACGATGCTTCCATCCGGACGGGCCCTGTTACGAACAAAACCTTTAATAACCCCATTCATCCTTTCAAATGCCAGCATATTGTGTAGGAATAGCGGCCCGAGCTGCTTGATATCATCCACGATATGAACCAACAGATGCACACAAATGTCAAAGAACGTGGGCGGGAAGTAAATCTCAAGCTCGCACAGTATCACAACGATCTCTTCCTGCAGCCTTGAGAGCTGCTTCACGGTGATCGACTTTCGAGAGATCACGTCAAAGAAGTTGCAGAGGCCAAAAAGGTTTCACGCACGTGCTTGTCCATTATCCCTCTGATCGCAACCGGAAATATCTGCGTCATCGTCACGTGGCAGTCATGAGACTTCATCCCGCTGAATCTTTGTTTCTTATGGTCTAGATATCTGCTTATAAGTCCCGAGTAACCCAAAGGCACTTTTACTCCTAGAAGGCACTTGATCAATTGTTCGATCTCGTTCGGACTGAGAGTGAAGCAGGAGGGGGTAGTAATAGTCATTCCTCTTAACCCTTTTGGCCTTGTTGTGATCGCCCGTCTCCTCATCCGGCTGGTCATCCCCATTATTCGGGCGTCCCCCCTGAAGCTCTTTCCTGATATCCAGATATATCAGGTCGCCTCTTGCTTTTGCTTTTGGCCCATCTTTGGTCCTCTCCGGCATGTTGAGCAGAGTGCCAAACAAAGCCTCGTACACATTCTTCGTGATATGCATTAGATCAAGACAATGAGGCGTACCGAGGATTTTCAAATACGGCAAGTCCCAAAATGGACACTTCGTTTTCCATACATCCAGGAGCAGTTTTGGTGTCTTTTGCTTCTTTGCCGGCGCTGGGCACTGTTCCCAACCATTCAGCAAGTCGTAGATTTCTTCGCTGCACCTCGTATGTGGTTTGTCCCGGAGCTCATCTTTGCCGTTGAAAAGGTCTCCATGCCTTCTCCACGGGTCATCCTTGTCTAGCCACCTTCGATGCCCCACGTACACGGTTTTTGAACACCCGGTATCTCTTGGGAGATGGAGAAACGTCGGATCATCCATGCACCTCACACATCCATTATGCCCGTGGGTCACCTGGGCTACGACATATCTGTAGCCGGGCAAGTCATGCACGGTACAGAGCAAGGCGCTCTCATAGGAAAATATTGTTCCGCGACGGCGTCCCATGTCCTGACCCCTTCCTCAGCCCATAATGTGTCTAACTCATCTTTCAGCAGCTTCAGATACATGTTGATGTCGATGCCTGGTTGTTTCGGCCCTTGAATTAGCATGATCATGTGTATATACTTCCTTTTCATGCACAACCAGGGGGAAGGCTGTATATCCACACAAACACGGGCCATGTGCTATGCGTGCTGCTCTAGTTGCCAAACGGATTGAGTCCGTCAGTGCTCGCACCCAACCTGATGTTCCTTGGGTCTGCCGTGAAATTTTTGTATTCACAGTCTAATGCTTTCCACTATGCTGCATCCGAAGGGTGTGTCAGCCGTTTTGGCTTGTCGACGGTCTGCTTTGGATCTTTCAGCATTGCCTTCTTTTTGTCTGCGTGCCATCGCATTAGCCTTGCTTCCTTTCGGTCCGCGAAATACCGCTGCAGACGGGGAATGAGCGGAAAATACCACACACCTTTGCGAGGAGCTTTCTTCCGGCCTGTCTTGTACCGATCAGCCTTGCACACTGGACATTTGGTCTTCTCCGTGTCGTCTTCCCGATAAATGTAGCAATCATTGATGCACACGTGGTATTTTATGTGCGGTAGATCAAAGGGGCACACGACTTTCTTGGCCTCGTTTAGACTGTTTGGAGACTTGTTGTTCTGGGGAAGGATATTGTGCCAGTACTACAGACTAGTCTTGACGCTTACGTCGCTCTAATTGTATTTTGCCTTCATCTGCAGAACATCGAGCGCTACTTTCAACCGGGAGTCCTCGCAACCAGCATACAATGGAGTATTCGAGTCTATCTCTAGTTGCGCCAGCTTAGTTTGCTCTTTAGCAGCACCTCTGGAGGTAGTCGTGTTCTTAAGAAGCAGTTCTCGAACGTGAGGGTCCCGCACGACTGAAGTTAGAGATGTATGCGTGTCCTCGTCTAACGACGTTACATCATGATCGTCGTCGTCTTCTCCACCATCATGTGTGGGAGGTTCTCCGCCTTCTTGCCCGTCATCATGACCTTCCTGATGATCATGTGTTGCTGCCGCCGCCTCAGCGACTTCATCATCTTCATCATCATCTATCCACTGAGTGTAGCCATCCATGAAACCATGCCTGAGTAGGTGCTCTTGCAATTTTCTGGAAAAAGGCCTGAGCCATTCCTGTAGTTTGCATTTTCGGCACAGACACAAGATATCTTTCAATTTATTTTGAAACATGTCTTCCGTCGCGCGTTGCAAATATCTATCCACCACCGTTTCGCTCATAATGACCATCGTGTCGCCTGCACGCGGTGTACATTTATTAGGACCATGCATACACACACACACATCTGTTAATTTACTAGCAACTCATTTTTATTTCATACACAACACAAGTTTACATATATGCATCATGCATCCGGGACAATTGCGCATCATCTCTCCCGCACACATGTACGTCCATAAAAATTTCACAAAATTTTAAATTTTACGTTAAATTAATTTGCATCTCCTTTTTAGTCACCTTAGCTACGATAAGCAAACGTCACAAGAGAACCGACGCGACGAATATAGGATAGATATGATGTGGGAGGAGAATGGATAGTTTTGGAGAGGAGTGTGGTAGATCTAGATCCACACAAGGGTGTGGGTGGATTTTTTTGGTAGATCTAGATGTGGGAGGGGAGATTATGTTAGATCTATCAAATTATGTAGGTTTTGTCGGTAAGAAAGGGGAAGGACATGGGGGAAGGAGCCATCAATGGAGGAGGTTCGAGCTAGTGAGAAGGGGGGGTGAAGTGCAATGAAGGAGTGGTAGGTGGCTGGTCGGGCTGGTGACTTAAATTAAAGTCCCAGGTTACCACTAACATGCGGAACAAAACGCGCGCCAGTGGTACCAATCACAGCACTGACGCACGAGATTGACGAACGTCAGTGGTAAGTGGGGCCCGCCACGGTAGCCGGGGGAGGCGCACCGCTGACGGACAAAACAAACCGTGCGTCAGTGGTACCCTTCACACCACTGACGCACGTTAATTCCACGCGTCAGCGGTACTCCTCCCCCGGCTACCGCAGCGGGCCCCACGTACCACTGACGTAGCATTTAGGCCGTGCGTCAGTGCTATCTGGACACTGCTGACGTGCCGCTATTTTGCACGTCAGTGCTAAATAGCAGTGACGCACGGGTGTTTTGCCCGTCAGTAGTAGCGTTGCATCTATAGGCTTTTCCTGCTAGTGTTTGTCTCCGCTCTCCTACAACCCCCGCTACCGCCAGAAGATATAGTGGTGTATCTATGCGAGTGCCTAGGGTCAAAGCGATGAATTTTGCCAACGTCGAGCACCTAGGGTACTCTCGCGTATGCCCGTCAACGACTTATTAACATCGAGACATGTATCAATTCTAGGATGAGAAATTTATCAGGCGATCCTGACATTTTTGTTTTGTTTTTTTTTTCACTTCTTTCTTCGGGTTTCTTTTATTCCTTTATACAGATCATAAAAACTTATGTTCCAATCCATAAGTCGTCATCCATTGCCAACCTTCTCAGAGTAACAAGCCAAGCAACAACTTGTCAGCGATGGATCTATTTGCCCTCTGAGAGATGATCTACGTCGTGGATAGGAAGAAGCAAGAATGACGAAATGTGCACATGTACGAGAAGTTGAGAACCGAGCTTAGGCTCGACGGCTAGGCACGACACAAGCCTGTGCGTTAAGTTGAGTTCGATTTGAATTTGGGTCTCTCGGTGAAGAACCAACTTAACACGATCCCAAACGCAAGGAGAGACACTCTTATGTGAGTGTGTGTTCAGTGGGTCAACACATGACCGTGATTCGAAAGATTAGGTGCCTCCCGTTTCTTTCCTAAAGCATGTGTGCACGTGCCGTCGGTGAGCTGTGTGGGTCCTCCTTGAGCCTTAAAAATATTCAATCTGTATGTTTTTGAGGAAATATGTATGTTTTAGTTAAATCTATGTATGTATGTTTGCCTTTGCTAGTTGGAAAGAATGAACAAATTAAAACAATGGTCTAAAATGACATATACATATATGAAAAGAAACAAGCTGACAAGAAGCTTGATTTATCAAAGGTCGTGCCATCCATGATAATTTTGTCTATGTCCAAGCAATGGTGAAGGCACTGCGACAAAAGAAAATCCCCTCTGCAATGCTCAAATTAGATATCTCAAAGGCTTGATTCGGTTTCCTGGGAATTTCTGCTTGGACTAATGCAATACATGGGTTTTGGACCGAAATGGAGAGGATGGATAGCTGCACTTTTTCTGACTTCAACTACGAGAGTTCAAGTTAATTCTGGCCTGACTGAAACTATATTCCACCGCCGTGGTCTGAGGCAAGGAGACCCTCTCTCTCCCCTGCTGTTTGTGCTCGTCACTGACTGCCTCGGTCGCCTAATGGATCATGCTCACGCCATCAAACTGCTTTCTCCTCTTGGAAATCAGAAACTCAAATACAGAGCATCCATTTATGCAGATGATGTTGTTATTTTCTCCAAGCCAAGTGCAGATGATTTCACCACTATTCACTCCATCCTCAATGCTTTTGGGGCTGCTTCTGGGTTGCACATGAATATGTCCAAAAGCAGCATCCTTCCCATAAGGTGTGAAGGCCTTGATCTAACCCACCTGCAAAATACTCTTGGATGTCAACTAGCCTCCTTCCCCTGCACCTATCTTGGCATACCTCTGTCTGATAGAAGACTCACAAAAGATCAGTTACAGCCTGTGGTGGACAAACTGGGCAAGAAGACCTCGGGATGGAAAGGACGTTGGATTGCCATGTCAGGGCGACTAATTCTTGTGTAGGCGGTGCTTGCTGCCCTGCCTATCTACCAGGTCATGATCATCGTCTACCCGAAGTGGCTGATACAGAAAATTGAGAAAATTCAACGCGCCTTTCTATAGAACAATTCTGACACCGTAAGTGGCGGCAAATGCCTCGTTCGCTGGAGTAATGTTTGCACACCCAAACACTTGGGTGGTCTGGGCATCCCCAACATTGCAATGCAAAGCACCGCACTGCAAACAAGATGGCTATGGCAGCAGGCTACCAATGCAGAAAAGCCATGGCAAGGGCTCCCCTTGCACCTCCCACCTGTTGTGATCAACTTTTTCAAAATGAGCACTACCATCATAATTGGTGATGGCAACAACTTCTCTTTTTGGAATGACCACTGGTTACAAGGAGACACTCCGAGACTGCGCTAACAGTGAGACAAGGTATTCTAAACAACAAATGGATCCAGCTTATAAAGCAGAATCCGGGGATTGAGGTGCTGCAGCAATACATTGATCTTTGGCAGCGAACTAATGGTTTCACTCTCACACTGACCCCTGATAAAATTATCTGGAAGTGGACAGCTAATGGTGAGTTCTCAGCCCGCTCTGCTTATCACTGTCAATTCATGGGCAGAATAGAGACGCCGTTAAAACAGATCATTTGGAAGATCAAAATACCGGCCAAGTTACGACTTTTTGCTTGGGTGGCAATACAAGAGCGTTGTCTCACAGCGGATAATCTTGCTAAACGGAACTGGCCTCACAACCCAAACTGCCCTCTATGTGGCCTTGGAGATGAAACTGTAGTCCACTTATTCGCCAACTGCCCATTCTCGACTGGAATTTGGTCTTTCTGCATTACTAAGTTTGCTTTCCCTACACACTTCCTACCACAATGCAAACTACAAGCCTCCAACACTGGTGGACTTCATGCCTGGATGTCTTACCTGCTCAACGTCGGCCTCATTTCTCCTCTCTTGTGATGATGGTATGGTGGCAAATCTAGAAAGAACGAAACGATAGGATCTTCAACAACAGAGCGGTTACCTTCTTCAAAATCTGTGATTCCATCATGGAAGAATTCAGAGTTTGGAGGATTGCTGGAGTTCTAGGTGCTTTATGGACTGAGATTACGTGATTAGATATACTTGTACCTCCTTTCCTCTCCCCCTTTGTAAATAGAACCTCTATGCTGGCTCCCATCCCCCAGCCTTCACCATATACTTCTGTACGTTGTTCCTCTTCTTAATAAATGAAGAAAGCGCTCGCTGACTTTCGTCAAGAAAAAGAAGCTTGATTCTCCTGAGTTGTCATGAGATTTTCTTCCGTTGGGACTTGGGAGGGCCCACGGTTACGAATTTGGGAGGAATTAAGAGAGCGATTACAAAATTTGGTAGGAATTAATAAGAGCGATTACAAATTCGGAAGGAAACAGGAGGATTTTGCTCGCTTGGCCCCCACCTAGCATAGAACAGCACACGGCTCCCGTTACGCGTCGTTCCCCTTCCCGTTCCGACGCGGCTTCCGCCCCCGTTCGTCTCAAGTTCTCGCGCTCGCTCGCCCGCACGGCCGCACGCACGCACGGGGCCAGCCAAACCCCTCCGCCACCCAAGCCATCCTGGGCCCTCGACGGAGCAGGCGCGGAGCGGGGATCCAATCCGGCATCGGGATTGATTTCTGCGTCTTTTGATGGTAAGCATGCCCTAGTCTTGTTTTTTTTCTTGAACTGAAGATTTCCTCTGTCCGAGACCGAGTTCTTGCTCCGTCCGGATCCTTCGCCGCGAGCGATCGAATCGATATTTTCCGATAGGCTCCGTTACTCGATTAGCGTCATTGCTCGATTAGTCGCTGAATAGCTGCGTGGTGGCTTGGTTTAGTTCCCCTGCCACTGCTTCTCCGTGCGATCGATCGCGCGCGGGATCGATCCGCCTCGGTTGACCGCCGCCGCCAATGTTGAACTGCGCATTGTGTTAGGGTGGTGTCTGCTGCTACGGGCCCGTGAGCACGTGGTACTTATATGCTAATGAGGCGCTAGAATACCCTTCTTTGTTGCCCAAATATGCATTTTTTTTTCTTGTATGTGCTAAGAAAAGTAAGTTAGTATCAGCTTTCATTTTGTTTCTTAGCAGTTCTGGTTTTACCGTGTTGGTATGTTGACTGTTGGCCATCTCTCTACTCCCCGTCTCTATGTATATGATTTAATTTTTATTTTCCCGTGAGCAGGCTGATTACTATGCGATCGCGAAGAGACCAATTGATGTACTTCTACATCATGCTGCCCAGAGCATTGTGGCCGAAGGTCGACGACGTCAACAACTGTCGGAGCAGGTAGCATCTGGCTCCAGCTATGGCACAATGATTCCAACACCAGTTATTGCTCAGAGTGAAAATGAGACTTCTGTAGCGTCCCATTCGATGGACACCAGATTCACAGGTGGTAACTCAACTACAGGTGCGAATATCTTGTCTTGGCTTATACTTGGATATGTCAGATGCTTCTTTTTTTGTCTGACCGGTCGTCTTTCATGTGCTGTTACTTAGTACTTACTATGTTTACTCTTAGGTTCTATGTATAGTGGGCATCATAACCCATCCACCAACATCCCACTAAATTCTACCAGCGGTGGCATCTCAGTGGACACAACTTCAGAGGGCATGCAACGTCTAAGACTCTAAGTCATATGATCCCAACTCCAGGATTTAGCAACCAACCGACTTTGCATTCTAATTCCGAGTACTCTAATGGAGCTGGATGCACCGATGGAATTGAGCCCAATTCCTTGACCCTAGCCTTGTGATGCAAAAAGTGGTCCAAACGAAAAGCTTGGTTGCAGTGCTGCGAAAAAAACATAAATGCAGAAGTTGTATTTCCTCTTTATCTGAACATTTTGGATTTTCTACATACAAACATTTGGTAAGTTTTTAAGGAAGAACTATGAATCTTGCACTGAAAACATTATTCTCTGAGTTGTTATGTAAGAAATTCTGTGTTATTTATGTGACAGGAACGAGTCTTCTTAGTACTTTCATATTTTGTGCCAGTTATGCATACTTCACCTGCACACTTGTGTTATCTGAAGACATGTCATTTAGTCAGTGCCCACACTCTTGTGAAGGATAACTGAATATGCGGCCACCATTGTGGAATCGATGATGTAACTGAAATGGTAACAGCACAAGGGGAAGCGCCAGCAAGTGAGCAACAATGCCTCAAATGACTGTACGTACCAAGAAAATGTGCAGTTTCAAGCCCAGATGAGGTTATGACTTTGTTGAGAGAACCAGAATCATCATACTTAGTACTTACAATCTTACATCTCCCAAGTCACTTGGATGAACATTGGGAGGACAAACAACACCTCCATTCTCCAAAAGATAAAAATAAATTCGAAGAGCGCACATGCATTACACTGAATGAAAAATAGTAGAAGCTGAAATACTGAAAAGAACATCCATTTGAAGTAGCAACATTGATAGGCAGTGAAATGCAGATTTTCCAAGTTCCAACAAAAGCAAAAGTCAAATATTACAGATATGATTTAACGTTTTCCCAAACCATGAATACCAAAGTCGGGGTAACTCAAAGAAAATCAATGTCCAGTGCGCAGTGGGTTTTCTGATGATGCTCGGACCCGCTTGATTTATTTCATCCACTTTGCTTTGTAACAAAACATTGTTGTTTCCCTTATTACAGTGGAAATGGACATTCCCGGTTTGAAATGAAAATAATATAGGACATGCGGTGCAGATCGGGGATAATGTTGTTCCTATGTTCGGTAGGATACACACGATTAGCTAAAGTGATGGTGTGGCGTGCATGTGCTTGCTAGTATAGACAGGCAACACAATTCATTTGGTTTCTGATATCCAACTATTAGTCTGACACTTGCTAATGTGATATGAAAAGAGAGGTTATACTAGCTTACTTGAAAGGATATTGACATTTATGCCAAAAGAATAGTAGATTGAGATGGAGTGGAGAGGATAATGGGAGGTGATATATTTTACAAATGTTTGACTCCTCTTTTAGAAAATGCTAGATACCATGTGTATCCAGTGTACACTATAGTTTTGTGTTGATGGACCTCAATAGCTTGTCAAATCCGTTTGCATGCAGCATCCTGGGGTCATCACATTCTTAATGCATATCCGCATTCCGCATCAGCCTCCAACAAGAGAGCTTACCATATCAACATTCCGGTGATGAAAAAAATATAAGGTGATGCAAGAGAGCTCTATAGACCGGGCTACTTTGAAATCAGATGGTGTTTTTCGCAGCAGTCGAAGGGGTTGGTTCACTTAAAAATTACGTCCAATTTCTACTATCTCGAAGTCGGGTTTAAAAAAGGTGTAATAGGTGTCCCAGTGCAATTTTTCGCTACTAAACTGAGAGTGTAACAAGCTCTTTGTTAAGGAACATGGATCTTATTCAAGAATTTGGTATGTTTCAACGGTGGAGAGGTGGTGCGGTTGGCGATAAAAGAGAGAAAAATGAGATGTTGCCAAGGAGCAGAGGACGCAAGATTGGAATACGCGCTAGGAGGATGTTTTGTCACATCTGGCATGCAAAAGGAAGCATGTATTTGCTCATTAATATCATGTAAATATCCCCACAATAAGACGTTGAGATGCTTCGAGGATTCAGCGCTGCTGAACTTTGAGGTCAAGGAGGCAGTGAGGGGGGCTCATTTAATTGTGGAGTCATGATGGCATTGAGGTTTCTTTGTAAGGAAAGACAACTTTCAATGTCATCCTCACTTTGTGGCCCAACAAGGCCCATATGGGAAACCCTAGTTTCTGAATATATTTAAACCGTCCATTGGGTGTTCTCTCTCCTTTGTCCACAGAACCCCAATGACGGCTCAACATACCAGATGTGTAGCTCTTTCCCCATATCCATCTCTTCTTTCCTATGCACTTACCGCTACTCTCCTACCAACACCGTTACTGCCAGAGGACATCGCCGTGCACCTATACATGTGTCTAGGGTCAAAGCGATGCATTATCAGCGCCGAGTGCTTAGGCATGCTCTCGCGTATGCCTCTCAATGACTTTGTTGACAGTGAGAGCAGGTAATGATGCTAAGATGGGGAATTTAGTAGGAGATTTGATTTTTATTTTGTTGTCCCCACTTCTTAACTCAGTTTTGTGTCATTTGTTTATTCAGATCATCACAAACTACCTTCCAGTCCATAAGTCGACATTCACCGACCGCCTAAAAGCTAGGCAACAACTTGTTAGCGACGTATCTATTTACTCTCTAAAAGAGACAATCTAAGTCGCGAATAGCAAGAAGCGGGAATGACAAATGTTGCATATGGATGAGAACCGAGCTTAGGCTCGATGGCCAGACACGACATTGGACGGTCAACTAACTCGAGTTCAATCTGAATTTTAAGTGTCTCGTTGAAGAACCAACTTAACACGATCTTAGATGCAGAGGGAGACACACTCATATGTGTGTGTTTTGCGGGTCAACACATGGCCCTGTTTCGAAAGACTAGGTGCCTCCCGTCTCTTTCCTAAAGCACGCGTGACGTCGGTGAGCTATGTGGGTTCTCCATGGATCTTTAAAAAAATATACATGTATATTTAGGAATTTAGGAGGGAATATGTATGTTACATATGTATGTTTGATTTGCTAGTTGGAAAGAATGATAAAAGCAGCGGTCTAAATGACATACCACATTTGAAAAGAAACAAGGTGACAACAAGCTTGATTCTTGAGTTTAGGGCAATATACAATGTTGGAGAAAGCGGCCTTCTCTTATGCCTCCATGTCAGCAAGAGAAGACAAGAAAAAATATTGTATAAGGCCTTATTGGTTAATGCTAACTCTAACACTTTAAATGAGCGCAAAAAAATATGGTTCAAGAATAAATAGTACAACACATAAATATGGCTTTTCTTTCTTAACAGAGATGATCTCTTACGAATACGAAAGGGAAGCCTCGGCCTTTTTTTCGCTCTATCTCCTCTCCAGGTCGGTCAACATGCTAGGTGACATTGTTAAGGGAAGGCTGACAGTTGTAGATTTTTTCTTCCGTTGGGACTTGAGAGGGCCCACGGTTACAAATTTGGGAGGAATTAAGAGAGTGATTACAAAAAGAGCAATTACAATATTTGGGAGGAAATAATAAGGGCGATTACAAATTCGGAAGGAAACAGGGGAGATTTTGCACACGGCTCCCGTTACGCGTCGTTCCCCTCTCCCCGTTCCCGTTCCGACGCGGCTTCCTCACCTCAAGTTCTCGCGCTCGCTCGCCCGCCCGGCCGCACGCACGCACGGGGCCAGCCAAACCCCTCCGCCACCCAAGCCAGCCTCGGCCCTCGACGGAGCAGGCGCGGAGCGGGGATCGAATCCGTGCTCGGGGTTGATTTCTGCGTCTTCTGATTGTAAGCATGCCCTAGTGTAATTTTTTTCTTGTTCTGAAGATTTCCTCTGTCCCGAGACCGAGTTCTTGCTCCGTCCGGATCCTTCGCCGCGAGCGATCGAATCGATATTATCCGATAGAAACCATTACTCGATTAGCTCCATTACACGATTATTAGTCGCTGGTCTGTGTAGCGAGCTGCGTGGCGGCTCGATTCAGCTCCTCCGTGCGATCGATCGCGCGCGGGATCGATCCATCCGGCTCGGTTGACCGCCGCCGCCAATGCCCAGCTGCACATTGCGTTAGGGTGGTGTCTGCTGCTACGGGCCTGTGTGCACGTCCTACTTATAACAGTTTCCCCATTGCCGCTGACTGACATCGGCAGAGGTTTGTGGTGTTGCTGCAACAAAATGGGCTTGGTTTTGCTCTGGAAAATTAGATGAAGCTTGCTTGCTTTCTTTTCCTGTCTTGCTGTGCATTGTGCTGCTGATCAAGTCTGCTAACCGAGTGTTGTTCTGGTTGCTGCAGCATTGAGCCGCATTTGTCATCAGCGGCTGATGATGTCGATACATTGACGCCCATTTTGCCAAGAAGATGGATTTTGGGCAGGCGTCGTCACGCCAGGCCGTGCAGATGAATCCAGGGAATGGTCACGGTGTGCCGCAGCAACAGCAGCCGCAGGTTGCTTCGGGGAACCCTGGTGTTGCTTCGGGGAACCCTGGTGCGGATCAGTTCTTGTTGTGGCGCAAAATCATGCTTCAGAAGATGTAAGCTCTTACTTGTTGCCAAAATGCACTACTGGATCAGTTGTTGTGCAATGATAACTCATGCTTTGTTTTTTGAAGTGTACGTCGGTCTAACGAAAGAGCTGGCTTAGCACAGGACGTGCATTTAACCACTAGCTTGAATTATGATGTTAATTAACGGTGTCGTTTTTACATTGCCAGAGTAAAAGCTATTGTGGAGAGGCGGAACCTTTCTTCTGTAACACCACAGCTGGTGCAATTTGCAAAGCAGGTTGAAGGCTTTATCTTCAAGAAATATCCGAGCATGGTAAGAACCATTCATTCTTTTAAACTTAGGCACACAAGGAATAAACCTTGCAGGCTTACTAAAGAATATATGATGCTTTATTTCTAAAGATGCTCCAGATATGTGTCGTGCATGCCATTCAACTAGTCGTTTCCACTCTTGATCAGTCTACCGTTCAGTAGATTGTTGTTATGGTTATTTGCCGCAGTATGTAGAATATCCACCACTATCGCAAAAGCTAATGTTTGATGCTATCTACAACCGACACCCTTGTCCAGAAAATGCAAGTCCCTATGTAAGGTGATAAAATACCCAGGAAGCTTTCGATCTTGTGGTGCCTGGTGCATCCAGGTAACTGGGATCAGGGGTGCACCCCCTGTACTTCTTTTTGCTCAATTGCAGTGCACATGAGCTTCTCTCGACCATCAGGCCCATCATAACACACATATTCCGTCACCACTGCTTCATGGGTTCAAGTCAATACAAAATGAAGAAAGCAAATAACTGAAATATGACAATCTTGTACCACCCGGCTAGAGAAACATCAGGATGACGATGGCCAAACTTAAGATGGGGGACACAGTGCTCCATCATACCACGACATTGTGATTTATGCAAATCGCAGTATGTGCAGGATAAAAACGTCCAGTTAAATGACGTGGACAGTATGAAATATCAGCGTTCTTCTTATTTTCTAAAAATATGAGGATTTGTGGAGAGGTGTACCTGAGGGTTTTCTCACTGTCAAGTGTCCCTATGACTTATATGCTAATGAGGCGTTATAATACCCTTCTTTGTTGCCCAAATATGCAATTTTTTCTTGTATGTGCTAAGAAAAGTAAGTTAGTATCAGCTTTCATTTTGTTTCTTAGCAGTTCTGGTTTTACCGTGTTGATATGTTGACTGTTGGCCATCTCTCTACTCCCGTCTTACTCTCTATGTATATGATTTAATTTTTATTTTCCCGTGAGCAGGCTGATTACTATGCGATCACGAAGATACCAATTGATGGACTTCTGCATCATGCTACCCAGAGCATTGCGGCCCAAGGTCGACAACGTCAACAACTGTCGGAGCAGGTAGCATCTGGCTCCAGCTATGGCACAATGATTCCAACACCAGGTATGGCTCAGAGTGCAAATGGGACTTCTGTAGCGTCCCATTCGATGGACACCAGATTCACAGGTGGTAACTCAACTACAGGTGCGAATAGCTTGTCTTGCCTTATACTTGGATATGTCAGATGCTTCTTTTTTTGTCTGGCCGGTCGTCTTTCATGTGCTGCTACTTAGTACTTACTATGTTTACTCTTAGGTTCTATGTATAGTGGGCATCATAACCCATCCACCAACATCCCACTAAATTCTACCACCGGTGGCATCTCAGCGGGCACAACTTCAAAGGGCATGCAACATCCAAGTCATATGATCCCAACTCCAGGATTTAGCAACCAACCGACTTTGCATGCTAATTCCGAGTACTCTAATGGAGCTGGATGCTTAAATGTGGAGGCAAATATTGCGCCACAAATGCTGCAGCAAGAGAAGCCAATTGGTAGTAATGAAAATTGTTATCCAATGCAGCACCTTGGGAGCCCTGCTGTTTCTAGAGTACATCCAAACATGTTGGATAAGTCCTCGTCGTATGGTTCGTCAGATGCAAAAATGAACTGTGGAATGGGCATAAACAGGTCAAATATGCAGCTCATAAACAGAACCACGGGGTCAAAAGCATGTGTTAACCTATCTCCTTATGGTGGTTCGTGCAACAAACCATTGCAGCAACAGTTTGATGCTCCTCTGCCGCAGAAGTCACCAAGTACGTTTCCTGTCATTTTATTGGAAAGCCTCCTCTATACCATTTTGTTTGATTATTTGTGCTGTGCCTCGATAGATAGGAAAATTAATTGGTAGTGATCACACTGAAACTTTGTTGGTTCTAGTTCTAAAAAGAAATATGGCTTTGAAATCTAATATTTGATTTATCCATCTTTGGAACTTTCATAAAGTAAATTCTAGTCTCACATAACAGGAATGCATTTCAGAAAAGAAAGAAAAATCTTTGAAACTTTCTCCATTTATTAGGGAGCAAAAGTAAATTATATGTTTACTTTTGTTCAATTTAGTGTAAAATACATGCTACATGTTGTGCAAGAAGATATATCCTTCATTGTCACCATAATGTTGGTGGTGTTAAATTAAAGAAGTGCATCTTTAGTGTAGCAAAACCTTGCTCTCTACCTTGTTCTTACATGGTACTGTAGGACATACTGTTCAGGTGTCGTTGAGTGAGTGGCCCAGCAGGGTAAGTATTGGGAAGGTCTTATTTTTTCAGTCAAGTTATCTCAAAAGTTTGATTGGTTTCCTATGACAGAATATTTATTACGAATATCAATTGGTTCTTGAAAGATCAATTAGCTTTCTGATAATCCATCCTCTGTATAAGGATTAGTATTGAAGCATGCAAAGTAATGATGAAAGAAGTCTTCTTTTAGTAAAAGTTTTTTTTGTCCTCCCTTTGCACTGTAGAGATTTATGTCCTACCAAATTATGTTCTTCTACCAATTATCTAAGTATCATAACTAATAATAATATGATAATATATGTAGTTTTGAAATTCTCCATATAGCAAAGTTTCTATGTATTTCTACGAATTATATTGACATTCACATTACACATTCTTGTATGTTAGAATGAAATAAATCATTGTCAATGAATGTCTTGAATCCTTATGTGTAAATAGCACATTCTGATCATAACACTTGATGGTAAATTTAGTCTTGTCTATATTTGTAGGACGTGTAACATTTAAGAGACTTGTAGCTTCTATCAGCTCAATTATTTTTCTGTAGTACTGCACTAGGCTTATCAGTTGCTAATCGTTTGAGGCGGTATTGCTTAGTTTGATGAAGTTCATGTGTTCAATATGGTTGACCGTGAGGCTTTTACTGTCATAACTCATAAGTCGGTATCGCTTGTGCTGGATCTCATTTATTTGACGAGCGAGTAATATTCGCTTTAGGCGTTTTGCACTGCAAAACTTTTCTCCTACAACATCAGTTGATATGGCTGTTTCTAGAAGTTTCTAGGACACTGATTCATACACCCTACAGGTACAAGTAACCATCATATGAAAGCTGAAGTCTTGACTCCGGAAGACAAGGTGAACTTTAGTGCATCACAATTTTCTCATTAACAACTAATTCAGCATTGCTGCAACCATATTGTTTCTCAGGCAATAGAAAAGACACGTTTGACTAATGTTGTTTGATTGAAAAGCAGGGTCAGCATTATATTTGTCAGAGAAAAATGGTACAAGATAGAGTACCTCAGCCAGTTTCATCCGATCGGCGGATTGTTGGGTGTACTGTGACTTCACTTGACTCTAAGTTGTCAAATCTCCCAACAAAAGAAGATAAACATGACCCAGCAAACATCAATAATGTAATTCAGCTTCGATGGTTACTGATGTTAAAGCACGCAGAACACTGTGTATCTCCTGCAGGAAGTTGTAAATCTCAGTATTGTGCTCATGTGCAAAAGATCGTGAAGCATCTTAGACACTGTCAAACAGAAAACTGTCTATATCATTACTGCGTGCAGTCAAAGAAGTTGTCTGATCACTATAAGAACTGCATCAATGAGCAGTGTACTCTTTGCAGCGAGGCAAAGACAAGATTCCGCCGCTCTTATGAACAGGCGCACAAGAGCAGTCCCGATGACCATATATTAATTGCTAAGCAGAGTACGGCCCAAAGAATTACCAATGGTGCACTAGAGGATAAAATGGATATTGACCTTGTCATAGTTGAAACCATTGATGAGCAACCATTGGCACCAAAACGTTTGAAGTTGCATCATGTATCTCCCAATGCATCAAAGAATGGAAATCTAATCCCTCATGTCTCTGTTCATGAACCGAAGCCAGTGTTGCAGGAGCAAAATAACAATAAGCTGCCAAAACAGGAGGCCAGTGTGAGGGTTGATACGCAACATCCAGTAAGTCATACAACACTTGGTTATGGCATTGATGGAAAAGTAAGTGTTGCGAAAAATAACATGATTCCTCATGTGAAGCAAGAAAATATATTGTCTGACAAAGATATAAATGAGAATGCTATTGATCTTAAGAACAAAATAAAAGGTCGTACAGATGTTACAGTGTCTAAATCAGGGAAACCAAAGATAAAAGGTGTTTCACTCATGGAATTGTTCACTCCAGAACAAATTAGAGAGCACACCGACAGTCTAAAGTTATGGGTTGGTCAGGTATGCTTCTTGAACTTGAAAGAATTCCTATATGCTTTAGTATCTATTTGCAGAGTTGCTAGGCACAGTTAGGTGGATCTATGGGGGTGGCAAATGAATTAAGAAAACTCAAATGGATATGGTCAAATTTCTTGTCCACTGTTTTCCTATTGGTTAACTGTGTATCTAGCAAATTTTTACAACAATTTAGATTAATTCTGTTGATAGAGTGGGATAGGAATGAGGATGGCTGTATGTTCATCTGAATCCTAAAGGCTAAGAAACCCGCGAATTGTTATCAGGAAATAACTTAGGAACTGACGTTTCCCTTTTCTATTGATCTTTTATTACATCCCTGTCATTGCCGGGTCCATGTGGTCAGCACCAGAGTTTAAGAAAATACTGGCTTCAGAAAATTTCACTCAGTCCGGCAGTCATGAATACTAAATATTTTGGATCAGGCAGTTTTTATAAAAACAATATGTACAAAAAAATTTAAATACAAATACATGAACTTGTTAACTTCGAGTGGGATTTCCCACTGCTCATTGAGATAAAAATGTATTTTAGGACATGATGCAAGGATACTATGGGAAGACTGTACTTGCAATAGCACAAATGAAAACTTTTATATACACCGCATATGGAATATTGAAAAACGGGAAAGATAGAATACCAATGTGCACTACTTTTATGCAAGATCTATATTTATCAATAGTAAAGATTATAAAAATGTACATGCATCTACTGTGGACAAATCGCAAGTTTGTTAAATTTTCCTGTAAACATGGCATTTTTTTATAAACATGATTCGGTAACCTTTTAGTTCGTTATTTCAGTTCAGTAAAACGTATGAGTCTATAGTTTCAGTGGTTCTAATGATGCTGGTATTTTTTGTTACTACAGTAATTAGCTGATTTCTGCTTCTTTATTTTTCTTACCCTGATCAATGTTCTATCACTGCTAGAATTTTAAACCCTGACATTTCATATCTTTTGCTTTTTTAATAGGTAGACTTTTTTAGATAATGCTTTATTACTGCTATTACAATTGTACATAATGTAAGCATATCCTACAATTAAATGCTTTACTACTATTAAACGTTCCCTCGTTTGGCAGAGCAAAGCTAAAGTTGGAATGAATCAAGCGTTGGAACATTCTGACAATGAGAACGCATGCCAGCTTTGCAAAGTAGTGAAGCTTAATTTTGAACCTCCACCGGTATATTGTTCTCCCTGTGGTGCTCGGATAAAACGAAATGCACCATACTACACTGCTCCTACAGCTGAGACCTGTTACAATTCCTGTCTTTTGTGTTACAATGAGGCCCGCGGTCAGACAGTTCAGGTGGAAGGTAAACAGGTTCCCAAGGCAGATTTTGTTAAAAAGAAAAATGATGATGAAACGGAAGAAGGGGTAAGCATGTAAATCTCCCTTTTGGTTGTCGTGAATTATGTAGTTATGTACTCTTTTCTTGCATACTAACTTATTCTAATTGATTGGCCCTACAGTGGGTTATGTGTGACAAATGTGAACGATGGCAGCATCAGATTTGTGCCCTTTTCAATGCCAAAAGGAATGAAGTAGGAGAAGCAGAATATACCTGCCCCAAGTGCTATGTTTGGGAGATAGAGCATGGTTTGCGTGTGCCTTTGCCGAAAAGTGCTGTTCTTGGTGCTAAGGATCTTCCAAAGACCATGCTTAGCGATCATATTGAAGGACGCCTTTTCAAACGGCTCGATGAAGAGAGACATGAACGTGCGGCTCGTGATGGGAAAAGCTTTGATGAGGTTAGCGCTAGTTCGGAACTCACCAACATAAAATTTGCGTGTTCTTCTCCTTGTCTTTGTTGTTGGGTTATGTCTTCGTTCCACCTTTCTAAAAACAAGATGTGGCTTGTGTGCGATATATAAAGCAGCTCGTTGTGGTGCTATAGGTGACAGGTATTTTTAACTGATTTTTTTATTGAACCGAGAGGTGGCAGGTTCACATTCTCCAACTTCTTAAAAAACATATCTGCAGCCATCCTGCATATTTTGATAGTACTACTGCTTGTTTTTGCACTTCTGCTATGCCCTTATCTATTGCAAGTGCACCTTTTCGGTTACTGGTTATCTTTGTGGCAAGAACACCATGTTGAGGTTTGTAGATGTGTTTCACAACTTAAGCACAGCTGAACATCAAGCCTTTTTCACCTCATGTGGCTCTCAGCATTCCCTATTATGCATATTCTTTCTATTAGGTCTATATGAAACAATTATATTCTTCGCAGATGTTAGGTCCTGCCTGTCTGTTTTATGTACTCATACGACAAGTTTGCCACCGAAGTTTTGTGTGTACTATGATGTACTGCATGAATTTGATTTCCGATACACTTTTAACGCCACAAACTTTTAACATTTATTACACCCTTGCTTAGCTGAATGTTTACCATGTTAGAATTGGATAATAGGAATCTCAAAAAAGAATTGGATAATAGGTACTCTGCATAATATAGACTGAGTATAGTTCAAAAAAATAATATTTATCATATATAATGAAGAAACATCAAACATTTGTAAAATTAAAATTAAATACATAATTATAATTTATATCGGGTGCATGTTTAGATCTTGTTCACATACTTTTAGCACGTTATACTCCTGAATTAACAAAATTTTAGTTTGTTCTTGTATCACACTGAATAGAGCAAGCAATGATTTTGTAATAGCTGTAGCATCAGAGTGAACAAATCTTTCACATGTTCAAGCCGCCACTAGATTACATGCATAGCTTAATTGCGTGCTACTGTTCATGCTCTAATGGAATCAAGCAGTTCTTCCTACCATCTTTGGAGAAATGGAATCTATTTGCATGCTTTAGACAATCATGTCATCAGAATACCAATAATTTGTTATCGTGTGTTTCATATGTGGCCTACGGTAATCTCAGCAAAGGCTGTTTACTTCTACGATCTTTTGCTTGAGTTGTGTGCATATGTCCGCACTTGTTTATCTTAGCTGATCTGGATTTCTGTAATGAAGATCATCGGTATGGTAGAGTATGAAGATTGAGATGCTATGAGGCATCTGTAGAAAAATCTTATTTGACGTTGGAGTTGTTTTAGAAAGTGCCTTCATGCCAAATGTTAGCTATGTTATCTGTCATGAATATCGAAATCTCTAGGGCTAAGTTAAGAGACCTGGGCACATGGTAAGCCTAATTGTATTACCATGGTTCAAAGCCTATTAAAAATGGGCGGCATGTCTAATCCTATTATCTTGTTGGTTGAAAGCCTATAAAATGTGGCCCCACTTGTATTTCATGACCAAGTTATAGCAGTAGAGGAACGTCATCAAAGACAAACTTTCCTTAGCTTCTTCTGTACGCGGTCCTCATGAAGTTAATCTCAAAATCTCCATGGTCTGAGTTAGCTTCTTCTGTCGTTCTGCACTGTCTTAATATGCTGGCCTCTGCTTGGAACTTTCTGTTCATGAAGGAGTCAGAAAAGTAAGTTTCCATAGCTGGCTACGTTTTACCTTGAACTGTAATGATATGGCCTACGAGTGGACTCGACCATCGTGAGACAGTCCCCCTTTCCCTCTGTAATAAATGCTCAAGTGTCTTAGTTAAGCTGATAAGATGACCACCCTCACTTCGAAGCAAGCATAGTGGACATGACCTCGTGATACAGTTTTGCTATGTTATTACCACTGCCATAATTATATTGCTGGGGATATTTTTTTTCAAGTAATTCAATATATGCCACTATTATATTCACCAATTTTTCCGCCTTTCCCAGTTTCTAATCTCTTAGTAGATATTTCTTTGTTGGGTGGCTTTCTCCTAATGTTTTCTCACTTGTTAGGTTTCTGGAGCAGACGGACTTGTGGTCAGAGTTGTTTCATCAGTGGACAAAAAATTGGAAGTTAAACCACGTTTTTTCGAGATTTTTCAGGAAGACAAGTATCCAGCAGAATTCCCTTACAAATCCAAAGTAAGAAAACGGTCCTGCCAAAGTATAAAATCAGTTGATGCTGTTGGCATTTGGCAATTCAAGTTACCGAAACGAAAGTTTTGTTAATTTCATGCTCTGTAATATTGCCAAATATTTTTGCAGGCTATTCTCTTATTTCAGAAAATAGAAGGTGTTGAAGTATGCCTATTTGGCATGTATGTTCAAGAATATGGTGCAGAATGTGCAGACCCAAACCAACGCCGGGTTTATCTCTCATACCTTGATTCTGTCAAATTCTTTAGACCTGAAGTAAAAACAGTGTCTGGGGAGGCCTTGAGGACATTTGTCTACCATGAAATTCTGGTAATTCACCACACCCTTTTCGTAATTTTTATAAAGTTTATGTATGCGAAGCAAGGTTAATGGTTTCCTAAATCCACTGTTTACTAGAATTTCAATTTATTATTTTCGAATAGTTGTTGCTGTTGGTGTAATATTTGTTTTATGCGCATACAGATAGGTTATCTTGAGTATTGTAAGCAGCGTGGATTCACTAGCTGTTACATATGGGCTTGCCCACCTTTGAAGGGTGAGGATTACATTTTATATTGTCATCCAGAGATTCAGAAGACACCAAGGTCTGATTTGCTACGGGAATGGTAAGACCATAGATGGACATTTGTGGTAATAAGCTTCTTAAATCAATACCTTACCGAAGGCATCTGTAATTCATGTCTCATGTGACAAATAATTCCTTCACAGGTACTTATCTATGCTTCGAAAAGCTACCAAGGAGCGTATTGTTGTCGAGCTGACAAATCTCTATGATCACTTTTTTATCACTACTAAAGAATGCAAAGCTAAAGTTACAGCAGCTCGCTTGCCATATTTCGATGGAGATTATTGGCCAGGAACTGCAGAAGATATGATCAACCAATATTTCCTGGAAGAAGATGACAGAAAGTTGCAGAAGAAGGGGAAAGTAAAGAAGACTATCTCAAAAAGAGCTCTTAGAGCCGCTGGTCAGACTGATCTGTGTGGGAATGCTTCAAAGGATGCTATCTTGATGCAAAAGGTATAGTATCATATTGTGCTCTACTTCTTGATGCACCGAATTTGTATCAGTTTTGCCACATGTTATTCTTAGCAACCAAGTTGATGGTGTGCAGCTTGGAGAAGCCATTTACCCAATGAAGGAAGATTTCATCATGGTCCATTTGCAGCATTCTTGTAGCCACTGCTCTACTCTAATGGTAGCTGGAAAACGCTGGGTCTGCCACCAATGCAAAAGTTTTAATATTTGTGACAGGTAAGTTACTTCTATTCATCTCATATGTTACTTTCCTGTGAGACCCAATATACGATACATCTGTTTGATGGATGCCTATACACGCTGCTACTTGAGAGCATTGTGCTACAATAGACAAAGTGCTTTCTATAAAAGAGAATAGTATAATGTGATGGTGGCATGTAACTATTCTTCTCTAATCTCTACACAACTTCATAAGTGGATGAAACTACTCTATGATCTGCTTACAGATAGTCTCATCTTAGCTGATAGTCTCTTACCCTTGCTTCTGCAACTGATTGGAGTTCTTGTTGCAGTTGTTATGATGCAGAGCAACGGCTTGAAGAAAAGGAGAGGCACCCGAGTAATAGTAGAGACTCGCATGTGCTCCACCCAGTAAGATCTGGACAACTTATATGAATGAAGAACAAAGCAAATTATCACAGAATTATTAACAAAAATTTATTTCTTAGGTTGACATTGTTGGGGTGCTCGAAGATACGAAGGATACAGACGATATCATAGAGTGTGAGTTTTTCGACACCCGACAGGCATTCCTGAGTCTCTGTCAAGGAAATCGCTATCAATATGACACACTTCGCCGTGCGAAGCATTCCTCAGTGATGATGTTATACCACCTTCATAATCCAACTGCACCAGCTTTTGTTACCACATGTAATATCTGCAAACACGATATTGAAACTGGTCAAGGGTGGCGATGTGAAGAATGCGACTTTGATGTATGCGCTGCATGTTACAAAAATGACGGAGGTGCCAATCACCGTCACAAGTTAACACCCTCATCTGCAGACCGTAATGCTCAAAATAAGGAAGGTCGCCAGATGCGTCTCCAGCAGGTGATTTATACTCTGGAAATTAATGCTGAAAAATAATACTAATATTCCAACATCTAAATTCTTTTATAATGCTGTTTTAGTCTGTTGAGCGAACGCTCCATGACTCTTTATTTTTGCACTGTTAATTCTAATAATGCCAATACTTGCCCACTTATTTCCTTCAAAACCATGTTTGTCCACTTATTGTGCTCTTGACCTGTTGTCGTGTATACAACATGTTATCCTTTCTGCATAACTGAAAAGAGTGTGCGTTGCTGGTGCAGAGGTTGTGATTCATATATTTTACTCTATGAGCTAGGTGATATATACATGAACTTTGTGCAATCTACTTTATAGATTATAGCCCATGAGGGACTCTGTCTTAATAAACTAATAACTAATGATGCATCTTTGGTGGGTCTGCAGAAACGGCAAATGCTTGACCTTTTGGTCCATGCACATGCATGTCGCACCGCAGGTTGCCAGCATCCCAATTGCCGAAGACTCAAGGGACTCTTTTCTCACGTGAGGAATTGCACAAAGAGGGCATCCGGAGGCTGTAAACTTTGCCAGAAGGTGTGGGGCCTGCTTCATTTGCATGCCCAGGCTTGCAAACAGTCAAACTGCACTGTACCAAGATGCAAGTATGTAACACCCCTCTCCGCCCCGTCCGCACCTACAAAGCGTTGGACCGTAGCCGTTCAGAACGAACAGATGATTTATCTGGTTTTGCTTGATTGCAGGGAACTAAAAAACATTTTAAAAATAACGCAGCAGCAGGCTGAGTCCAGGAGGAGGGCTGCCGTGAACGAGATGATGAGACAAAGAGCTGCAGAGGAGGCTGCTAGGAGTTAGCGAAGGCAGGTATACATTTATACTTTTACAGAAAATAAAAGATATAGCAAGTACATATGGATACCGCAGCTCTTGTCAAGCCCCAACAAGACAAGTTGAGGATGGGCAGATTGAGGGGATACAGCTGCAGCGGAAAGATCTGTTATGTTATGCCGGGGACGGAATGTCTCGGTCATAGACGACGGTGGTTCTGCCCTCGCTCTGCACCGATGCTGACACTCGTTTCGGCATGCCGACTGATGATAGGCTCTGATGACTATACTGTATGTAGTGTTGGTCATGTCCTGTAGCCTGCTCATGTACAATAGGGATTTTGGAGGGCTCCGATAAATGTGCGAAATAGCGCATGGTTGGTGCTTTTCTGTTGTTTTCTCGGTTAAGAGAGGACAGGACAGTAGGAAAGAAACAGAACATGGTTCACATGGATGATGATGTCAGTTATTTCATTTGTTCTTTCTAGTCCCCACATTTTTGCGGTATCTATCTGTGTGGGATGGATGTATATTTATACAAAGAGATAAAAATATATATATAGCAGAGAATGACCGGAAAGTTGTTTTTGCTCCCAAGCTCTAGTGATCCCTCTATTTTAAAAACTCAGAAAATATATGAAAAGTTTTTTTAAAAAATCTAAAAACAGTCATGCATGTTTGCAATGATGTATACCACAATCATGAAAAATTTCAATGCAAAAATCTTTATATTATAGTCTACAGCAAAATGACAAAACTTGGAGATTTGAAACTATGCATGTTAACTGTAATTAGATCTGTAAATTTGTCATTTTTGTGTAGGTCGTAATACAAAGTATTTAGTACTGTGATTTTGCAAGTTTATATGATACATTATCAAGAACATGCATGTTGTTTTCAGTTTTTTTGAAACTTATAAATATACTTTTCTAAATTTTTAACGGTTTTATTATTTCTCACTAGAGTGAGAATCAAGTTAGAACTCACTCGACTCTAATCTTGTTAATTTTACATTGTGATTCATGCGGCGTGTGAGTTGCACATGCAACTCAATTTTTCTCCAGTTGCAGTTGCAGATTTTTCGGGTGCAAATATTTTTGCACATGAGTTACAAATAATAAAAATTCAGTGCACATGAGTTGTAACTGAAATTTTTCCAGTTACACATGAGTTGTAATTAAAAATTTCTCCGTTGCACATGGATTACACATGCAACGAGTAAGAATTAACTTAATCTCACTAAGCCTAGAGCACGGTGAAAGAAATTGAACGACTAAATTACTGGTCTTCCCGTTCCTGCCCTGCACGTCGGCCGGTCTTCCAAATGCATATTCTTGCATCTCTGTGTGTGTGACCGGATTATCCAGAATCCTGGAGGTTTTGGGCGTGTCCACGCCATCCCCACTGCGTTGTTGGACTTGGATGGATGGCTGTTCTGATCTCATCTGTCTGAACTCTGAACAATAGTCTCACACGGAACGGAAGAACCAGCAGGACAAGTGAAGCCAGCATGACCACGTCGCCGCACTCCTATCCAGTATCCACTTCCACTCGTACTAGACGCAGAGCGTGGGCGCCAGTCACCCGGGACGGCGACACTCGCCATGCGCCATCTCTCTCTCTCTCTCTGCGCCGTGAGCCCCACCGGCGCGGTGGGCGAGCTCGCCCAGCCACAAATGGAAGCGCGGCGCGGCAGCGCCACTCAGCCGGCCGCTTTATCTGCCTACCGCGCGGGCCGGGAGTGGTCTTGGAATATACCAAGAAAATACAAGCGCGAAAACAGCGGAGCAGAGCTGCTGCTAGTGCTGGTTCGAACCGTCGCCGGCCATGGTTGCTGCCGTGTCTCCCCACGGCGCGGCGGGGGCGGCGGCCGCCACGATCATTGCCTCCTTCCACAACAGCCCGTCCCGCGCGCTCCCGCTGGCGGCGGGCGGCGGCTGCTCCGCGGCCAGGCGGTACCACAGCGGCGCGTGCTGCTTCGCGGCCGCAAAGCCCACGCCGGCGGTCGAGCTGGACCAGGACCAGGACGAGTACGGCGGTGTGAACGCCAACGGCGCGGACCCGAAGCCGTCGACGCGGAAGAAGCGGCGGGCGCGGAAGGGCAAGAAGGCGGCGGCCGCGGCGCTGGAGGAGGCGGAGGCCGAGGCGAAGAAGGAGCAAGAGGAGGCGGCAAGGAAGAAGGCGGCGGCGGCGGAGGAGGAGAGCCGGGCGGCCACGGCGGGGCTGGACCTGGACGAGGTGATATCGGTGAGCCCCGTGGGGCTCGGGCGCCGGTCGCGCCAGCTGTTCGACGAGGTGTGGCGCAAGTTCTCGCGCCTGGGCCAGATGTCCAGCGCCTCCGCCACCGAGGCGCTCGCCGAGGAGGAGCAGGCCGTGCTCAGCCGCGGCGGGCCCATGTGCGAGTTCACCGTGCCCGGCGCGCAGGACACCACCGTCCTTGTCGTGGGAGCAACCAGCCGCATCGGGCGCATCGTCGTCCGCAAGCTCATGCTCCGTGGATACAATGTCAAGGTCTCACTTCCTACTCCACTCAATCCTGCCTCTTTCTTTTACCTTCACCACTAGGATAATCATACTGATTATAGAATACAATTGGGTTGGCAACTTGGCTTAACTGAACTCATAATGTAGCACATCGTATCTTTCTTGAATTTTGAAAATAGTGAAATTTTCAAAATTTACTCCGAGGCTAGAATGTCAAGGTTGCCGGTTGCCACCGCCCACTCACTCCTGCCTCTTTCTTTCCTCTTAAAAAATGTTCACCTCTAGGATAATCATACTGAGTTTTGATAACTATGGGAAATTTGGACATAAATTTTACCATTTTGTAACAGGCTTTAGTTAGAAGGGACGACGCTGAAGTGATTGACATGCTCCCGAGGTCGGTTGATATCGTTGTTGGCGACGTTGGTGATCCTTTAACTGTGCAGTCAGCCGTGTCAGGTTGCAGCAAGATTATCTATTGCGCAACCGCACGCTCAACTATTACCGGCGACCTAAACAGAGTTGATAACCAAGGAGTCAGGAATGTCAGCAAGGCTTTCCAGGTATTCATCCTAACCCTGATTTTCTCACCTTACCAACTAATCCGTTCATTCCAGGATAAATGCAGTCAAAGTTCTGAAACTAAGATCACTAATACAACAAACTATTAAGATTTTCCACATGAAAATGATATTAGTAATTTTAGCATCAAACTACTTTTATGTTGATAACTACAAGAGGTGATAGGAGTGTTCATGATTTGGAGAATCATTTTGCCTTTGTTGACGAAAAGCTTCACTGCAGGATTACTACAATGAGATGGCTCAGCTCAGGGCTGGTAAAAGCAGCAAGAGCAAACTTTTGATAGCAAAATTCAAATCTAAGAAGTCTCTGAATGGTTGGGAGGTGAACCAGGGATCTTACTTCCCAAATACATACTCTTCTGGTTCTAGGTTCGATGAAGGTATCGATGCATCATTTGAATTTTCACAAGATGGCCAGGCCGTTTTCGCAGGTAACACCCTCCTCTGTGTAGCGTTAGGACATGCTTCTCAGTGAATGTATAGATTCACCTAGAAGTATTGGTTTTGTTCTTGTCTTAGCTTTCTGATTAAACATCAATTTATCTCAGGATTTGTTTTCACCAGAGGCGGATATGTTGAGATATCAAGGAGGCTCTCTCTTCCTCTCGGTTCCACGCTAGACAGGTATGAGGAGCTCCTGGATTTTGCTTAACAGCTTCTCCAATGTTGAAAAATCTTGATGCATCACGATGAACTCGGTGGCATACTGATTCTTTCATTCTTGCATAGGTACGATGGCTTGATTCTTTCGGTGGGTGGAAATGGAAGATCATATGTTGTTATTCTTGAGACTGGTCCACTGGCTGACACCTCACAGAGTAAGCTCTATTTTGCTCGGATGACTACAAAAGTAGGCTTTTGTCGGGTAAGTAGCGTTGCAACAATTTGAAAATAATAGCTGATTTTCCTGCATGCTGATAATCGAAGAACGTAGAATTTGATCTCCTTTTTTTTTTTTTTTGCTGCAGGTGAGGGTACCTTTTTCGGCTTTTCGGCCAGTAAAACCAGAAGATCCTCCCCTAGACCCTTTTCTTGTGCATACCTTAACCATTAGGTTCGAACCAAAAAGGCAGGTCAGTACAATATGGTGAACTATTTTCTATCATCACTAAATGTAAATTAGTTGTTTATAGCATCAAATCGGTGGCTTAGTTACCAATGTGTTACACCACAGAGACCTGGTGATGAATCTCAAGGTGGTACTGACCCCAGAAGTTTTGAGCTAATACTGGAATACATCAAAGCTTTACCTGTAAGTTGTTCCTGCATTATTTAGCTGCCCTAGTGCGTGTGTTTTTTTTTTTTGGTCTGGATTCCCTTCTTTAGATGAAAATCTCTTCATGACCGAAACTCTTGTATATTTGTTTTGATTTTTTTCTTCTTTGCACGTTCAGTCGTTCATTAAAAGAAGATTATTTGACTGCCCCATGACTTAGCTACTTACTTTCCCTTTTCTTTCTAATGCTTGTTTAACCAAAGTTTCCCTTGCCTCTGATTATTTCCTAGAGTAATATATGATCTTCTTGTGTTGTCAGAGCTGATTCATGCTCTCTATCAGTTTATTGAGAACCAGACATCTAATTCTTTTCAGACCGGTCAAGAGACAGACTTCATACTGGTCTCATGCACAGGTTCTGGAATTGAACCTAACAGAAGAGAACAAGTTCTCAAAGCAAAGAAGGTTCTACCTTTTGTATCCATTAAACATATATGTGCTTATCTAACTCATGCTCATTAAATCATTAATGTCCTCCATGTTCTTCTAGGCTGGAGAAGATGCACTGAGGAGGTCAGGCCTTGGATACACAATTGTACGGCCTGGTCCACTTCAGGTATGCCATAATAATACAGCAACCGAAAATCCACCCTATGTTCAACAACATAATAGACAGTGTGTTTGATCATATCATCTCAAGTAGGATTGTCAAAGCAGATGCTAGTTACTTTTGAAGTGTTATCTACATCAAAACTGGTTGCATCATGATCATTCAGCCTTCTGTTTGCAGGAAGAACCTGGTGGTCAGCGTGCACTGATTTTCGATCAAGGAAACAGAATCTCTCAGGTGAAATATCATCGGCCGTCCATAATATGCGTTCTTTAGTGCCATCATCTTGATTTTTGAAGTTGTAATGTAGGCTATCAGCTGTGCGGATGTAGCAGATATCTGTGTGAAAGCGTTGCATGATTCCACGGCAAGAAACAAAAGTTTTGATGTAAGATTTGTTCGTCCATATTGTCCTCTATGGTGATGCTTTCAAACTGATTATGATATTAATCCACTTTTTACCACGTACCACGTAGGTATGCTATGAGTATGTTGCTGAGCAAGGGAACGAACTCTATGAACTTGTAAGTTATAGTCGAGGCTGCAATGGAATGGATGGATATCCTTGTTCCAGTCAAGAGTTGTCTTCTCTCTGCTCTTCATGTGTGCTAAGAAAACTGAATGTTTCTTTTTATTGTTGCAGGTGGCTCATTTGCCAGACAAGGCTAACAACTATCTTACACCGGCACTATCGGTTCTAGAGAAAAACACCTGATTCAGATTTGTGTCATATACGGGTCACGTAATGTGTATACTCTTCCCCTTGTAAAGCTATATATTTTTCATAGAAGTCTGCGGAATTTACACGACAAGCCCCGGAAATCTGCATTGGCTCATATGTCCAGATGATCACACTATCTTGACCACCATTTTGTCTCGTGATCCCTGACCACCCTCTGTATTCTGTATTCTGCTATGTATTCATGAAGTATGCCCAATTTATTTCAGTGCAGGGCCCCACCGCGACAGCACATGTCCTGTTCCACGCCCACACGGTACAAGACGACTGCCCATTTCTTGTACCGTGGACTGACCAACATGGACGACTCCTCTGTTACATTACTAGTTGAATTTAGCGCGGCGACACGCCGCGCCCTTTAAGAGAAATTTTATGTATGAAATGTTTTGTTGTAATGACATAATAAATGTTGAAGGAAATTCGAATTTGACGAAATTCGTGGAATGTTTGTGCGAATTTGGATCTAAAATTGAGGAGTTAGAGTCGACAAAACTCGGAACCGTTCACGGGGGTGGAACTTACTCGTTGGCGCGCATATATTTCGTGTATATAATTATTGGAAAACGTGGGGTTTTTCCTGCAAATTTTTGGCAAAATTCGTGGAATGTTTGTGCGACTTTGGATTTAAAAATTGAGGAGTTAGAGTCGATTGAAATCGAAAGCGATGACGGGGATGGAACCTACTCGCCGTTACGCATATTTTCATGTATATAATTTGTGAGAAGCGCGGGGAATTTTCTGCAAAAAATTTGACAAATATCGTTAAATGTCTGTGCGAATTTGGATCCAAAATTGAGGAGTTAGAGTTGACACAACTCAAAACCTTTCACGGGGTGGAAACTAGTCATCGACGCGCATATATTTCATGTATATAATTTTAGGGAGAACAATTTTTTTTTGTAAAAAAAAGTGAACAGTACCCGGTCGGGTGCTGTAGCTTCGTGAAGCTACAGTGACCCGAGCAAGGAGAGAGCGAGGATTTGCTCCTCCTTTATATATAGAGAAAAATTGAGAAGTTGGAGTCGATTAAACTCGAAACGATGACGGGGATGGAACCTACTCGACGTTACGCATATTTTCATGTATATAATTTATGGGAAGCACAGAGACTTTTCTGCAAAAAATTTGACAAAATCAAATTCGTTAAATGTATGTGCGAATTTGGATCGAAAATTTGAAGAGTTAGAGTTGAAAAAACTCAAAACCGTTCACGTGGTGGAAACTACTCGTCGACGCGCATATATTTCGTGTATATAATTTTAGGGAGAACAAAAAAATTTAAAAAAAGGTGAACAGTACCACATCGGGTACTGTAGCGTTCGCGAAGCTATAGTGACCCGAGCAAGGAGAGAGCGAGGATTTGCTCCTCCTTTGTATATAGATAGAATTTGTGGGAAGCGTGGGGAATTTTCTGCAAAAAATTTGACAAAATTAGTTAAATGTCTGTGCGAATTTGGATCCAAAATTGAAGAGTTAGAGTTGAAAAACTCAAAACCGTTCACGGGGTGGAAACTACTCGTCGACGCGCATATAATTCGTGGAAACTACTCGTCGACGCGCATATATTTCGTGTATATAATTTTAGGGAGAATAAATTTTTTTAAAGGCAAAAAAAAAGTGAACAGTAAACGCCGGGCACTGTAGCTTAGCACTGTATCTTCGAATGCTACAGTGCCCGGAGCGCTGAGAGCTCAGCAAACTGAGTTGACAAAACTCAAAACCGTTCACGGGGTGGAAATTACTCGTCGACGCGCATATATTTCGTGGAAACTACTCGTCGACGCGCATATATTTTATGTATGAAATGTTTTGTTGTAATGACATAATAAATGTTGAAGGAAATTCGAATTTGACGAAATTCGTGGAATGTTTGTGCGAATTTGGATCTAAAATTGAGCAGTTAGAGTCGACAAAACTCGGAACCGTTCACGGGGGGTGGAACTTGCTCGTTGGCGCGCATGTATTTCGTTTATATAATTATTGGAACTTTGGATTTAAAAATTGAGGAGTTAGAGTCGATTGAAATCGAAAGCGATGACGGGATGGAACCTACTCACCGTTACGCATATTTTTCATGTATATAATTTGTGAGAAGCGCGGGGAATTTTCTGCAAAAAATTTGACAAAAATCGTTAAATGTTTGTGCGAATTTGGATCCAAAATTGAGGAGTTAGAGTTGACACAACTCAAAACCTTTCATGGGGTGGAAACTACTCATCGACGCGCATATATTTCGTGTATATAATTTTAGGGAGAACAATTTTTTTTTGTAAAAAAAAAGTGAACAGTACCCGGTCGGGTGCTGTAGCTTCGCGAAGTTATAGTGACCCGAGCAAGGAGAGAGCGAGGATTTGCTCCTCCTTTATATATAGAGAAAAATTGAGAAGTTGGAGTCGATTAAACTCGAAAGCGATGACGGGGATGGAACCTACTCGACGTTACGCATATTTTTCATGTATATAATTTGTGAGAAGCGCGGGGACTTTTCTGCAAAAAACTGACAAAATCAAATTCGTTAAAAACTCAAAACCGTTCACGTGGTGGAAACTACTCGTCGACGCGCATATATTTCGTGTATATAATTTTAGGGAGAACAAATTTAAAAAATTAAAATTAAAAAAAAAGGTGAACAGTACCCCGCCGGTACTGTAGCTTTCGCGAAGCTATAGTGACCCGAGCAAGGAGAGAGCGAGGACTTGCTCCTCCTTTATATATAGATAGAATTTGTGGGAAGCGCGGTGACTTTTCTGCAAAAAATTTGACAAAATTAGTTAAATGTTTGTGCGAATTTGGATCCAAAATTGAAAAGTTAGAGTTGACAAAACTCAAAACCGTTCACGGGGTGGAAACTACTCGTCGACGCGCATATACTTCGTGGAAACTACTTGTCGACACGCATTTCGTGTATATAATTTTAGGGAGAACAATTTTTTTAAAGAGGAAAAAAGAGAGTGAACAGTACCCATCGTGCACTGTAGCTTATCACTGTATCTTCGAAAGCTACAATGCCCGGAGCGCTGAGAGCTCGGCAAACTGCATGTCCTTAATATAGTTAGTGATATCTCACCAGAATCTACTCCCCATTGCCGAGCTGCCTTGAACTGTTCCCTAAAAAAAATGCCTCCAACCGCGTGACGTCCTAAAGTATACAAAATCTACTCCTATCTTGATCAACTGAAGGCAAGTTCATTCACTAACTCGGTTACGTATGGACGTCGCAGAGAATTGTTCACCATATGTTTCAATAAAAGCACTAACCCACTTGAGTGCAGATTTTTTTTTCTAACAACAAAGACTACACAATTAGTTGTATATGCAGTAGCCACGTTTAAAATCTGAAAACATTTATTACAACAACTGACCGTAGAAACTGGGATCTAAATACAAATACACCTGTTTTATCTTTTCCATTAACCAACCGTTGAAAACAAAAAAGATACAATCAGGAAAGAGTATTGCCTTAACATCACATAGCACATGCGGGGTTAAACTATATTTATTTAGGGGAACAAACTCCATTTTGCAACGGCCTGCGTGGTGCATGTGTTTCTTCTGTGCACAGCCACCTCACAATTTGTGCATTTTCCAACCTTTCTTGGATGTTTGGAGTGCGTCGCCTGATGGTCTCGAAGAGCAAGGACTTGATACCTGCAAAAGTAAACGGGATTAGGTTGAGACTCCATGCAGAGTGTATAGTAAGTGGAAGACAGTTTTCCCACGAGGGGTGACTCGAGGGTTTAATATCGAACTCTCGGGGAATCTGAAGTGGTAGATTTATCTTCTTATCCTTCTTTTGGTTACCTACAAAACAAGGTTAGATGTTTTGGTCCTCAACCTCACCTGTGGTTGTCAAGCACAAGGTGTAAGAATGATATCAGGATAGTTATGCAATGCAAACAAGAAATAAATATGCAATGATGGTGGATGCAATGATAAATGATATTTTTGGGTTTTTGAATGATGTATGCAAGATGAAAAGTATTTTTGTATTTTCGGATTTAATGATGGCTGAAAATAGAAAAGTGGTATATGGTGTTGGAAAGGTGTTTCTTATGATTAAAAATGGACTGGGGTTCATGGTTTCACAAATGCACTCTCTCTTTATAAAGTGGTAGACAATGGAACACACAGTTAACATATGAGATTGCAACACAGGGTTTGATAACAAGTTACTTAGATATATGGGCATCACGTCCTAACATAGAGATCTTTTGGTTATTAACCTCTCTTATACTCCACCAAGATGCGAACTAAATCATAACACCTCAGTAATTAAGATAACTCAGAGTATAGCATTAAGTATCATGACATGAAGTGAAAATAAGAACATGCTAGATCTAGTCATGGAGTAGTGGCAATGGTCACGCCCACATCCCCGGTAGCATGGTATTTTAGTTTATCCCTAGTGAGGTAACAAAGTAAGGTAAAGATACCAAAGTGGATCGCAGAACTTTCTCTCACGTTCACTGCACTAGCCACCCCCCGTTACTCCAACTAATGCACACGTTCCCCCACACGCTCTCATAAACATGCTTGATCAAAACAAGTAGACAAGAACGGGGTACATAATATGCATCTATACTCATAACTGAAACAAACATTGCAATCTCAAACATATATTAACTCATAAAGATCCACCACAAAGGTATTACAACGGTGACCGTAATCATGTTCAGCAGCTCATACGGTGCTAATTAGTGAAGCTCAAGAGAGGAGAGATACATAAGTTACTTCCACAAACCCATAGTCCAGAGGTGGACTACTCCCTCTTCATCATGGAGACGGTGGAGAAGTCGATGGAGAAGATGGAGACCACGCCGGCAGCGCCCCGCCGGAGTTTTCCCCCTCCAATCTGCAGCTCCTGATCTCCGTTTCGGTGTTTCTGTGTTTGTGCGGCGCTCCTTCCAGAGAACGTCGGGGGACCTTTTTTATAGGCGTTTTTAGGTCAAGACGATGTCGGTGGAGAAAGATCGAAGGCAACGGAGCCACGAGGCCAAACGGGTGGGTCCCACGCGGCCACAGTACCTGGCCGCGTGGGCCACCCCTTTGGCCCGGCCTCCGTTTGTTCGCTTCCTTCGCCCACAGTCTTCTTCCTTCCAAATATTGACGCCCGTAAATTTCCAGGTGATTTCGTTGACGTTTGGGTCCCTGAAACATTAAAATAAGAAAACGGGTTTTCTGCCTGTGCAGGGTTAATTCCATAAAAATAGGAAATAAATGAATATTCCCAAAATCATTATAAAACATTGATATAACCCTTATATGATGCAAATATGATTGGAATATAAGCAATTAAAGTGCAAAGTTCATGTATGCATTTTACATGCATCAACATCCCCAAGCTTAATCCATGCTCGTCCTCGAGTATGAAGATGATAAAACTAACATGGACTTTGCAATTTAATACTTAACAATGATATCAAAGATGATTACTATTGCTACATATAGTCAAATGATTCATTCTTCAAAGGAGTAGCAATATGCAAATAGTTTATGAAGTGATATCAAGTATTCAAGACAAGGATGTTCATTGATAGTTCACAAAGTGTAACATGTAGCAAGTAATATGGAACACATGTATGCATAATGATAAGTAGAACATCCTACAATGGTCATAGAGTGTAGATGAAAATCTGAATATGATAGGTGTACACTTTGGAAAGATGTATATGTGAGTAGAGGTAAAGCATGCATAAGTTTCATCCAACTTCCAAACTCTTCTACTTAAGTTAATGATTGCAATAAGGTATTCATTGGTGTCAAGCTCTCATTGCCCCTATCATAGCATCTTGAATGATTAAGGTTAAAGTGAAAGCAAATATGAGTAGTGTGCTTGATAAAGAATGGGTTGAATGTCTCATGCCCCTTGAATACAAGTACTTACACCATGTGTTACTCAACTTGGGAAACAAAGCAAGTTCAATTAAATATCATTGTAAGCATAATAGTATCATCAAGAGCGTCAACTGGGGTACCTCTTGTCCCAAGATATGGAACAAGCCCATATCAAAATGACAAGACAAACAAACAAAATGAACAATCTCAACACCCTTTTTATTTACCATTTGGAATAGTTTTTTATTGCAAGGTGTATCACAGAAGGTTCACCATAGTATGTAAGTAAATTTCCACCATGAATGATGCATGGCTTAGATTAGCGGCCCAGGCGTCTCTCTAACCATTTACACAAACTCATTTAAACTCACTCTATTTCCACATTTATTTCAACATGATAAGCATCCATAGACAAAAGCACATGATATCAACTAAATGAGATGAAGAGCGTGTTGAAAGCTTGCCATGTGACAGCACATATGGGCTAACTTCCAACCCAAAACATTCATCAAGCCACAAACATCATAATCTTAATCACAATGGGTCAAGTTTTATTATGCAAATAAAAGAACATTGTGCATCAAGTTCGTGAGAGCTATATAACCAATTTTTTCCATTGCAATCAATAACATAAACATTTTCATTCAGAGGTAAGATAACACAAACAACATGTTAAACATACTCGGAATAGCATAAAGCCAATAGGTAGATATGGTGGACTCACTGGAATAACTTTGGTTGAAGGTGTTGGAAACAAGTTTTTGCTTGTTGGAGTTTTTGGGCTAGCAAAAGGGAGAAAGTTGACCATCTAGATGCATGCATGAGTGTCCATAGAACTAACTAATCCATGTTAAACCAAGTAAATAACAATCAGCACCAAAACATGAATAAGTGATAGCTCTACAAAAAGAATTTGCAAACTATTACTCATAAACAAGCTCATGAATCATGCAACTATATGTATCATTAAAAATCAAGTCAAACATCCCTTTTCCCAATCTTATAAAAGCATCCAACATATTTCAACCCATATTTCCAGTAGCTCTCTCATATATAATTGATAGTGTGGTGGTCTCTCAAGACTCAAACAAAAACAAAAACGACGCTCCAAGTTTATGCGATAAAGTGTTTCGATCGAAAAACAGAAGTTGGACGTGTGCAAACCGAGAGTGTGTAGGTCCAGCGGGGTTGTCTTCACATCCCCAAGCTTATGGTCTTCACCATCCTTGGATAGCTCTTGGTGCATCTCCTCCAATCCCTGTGAAAAAACTTCAAAACACCGTTTCTCCCATCTCTTTTCTGTGGGGTGCATTAATAGTGATAAACAAATAGGTTCCTTGCTGCATATAATCCTTGAACAAAAATTCATATGAATGTCCAGAAAGTGTATAATGTTGTATGCCTACTCATAAACTCAATTGGATCAAAAAGATTCAACTTAAAAGCTCAAAGCATGCATCAAACAAAATGGGACAGAATCTGTCCAGAAAAACAGCAGCAGCAAAACGTATTTTTCTACCCTACCAAACTTTCTCGAAAAATTCCGAAAAAATTCATGCATACAGAGGATGAAAAGTTGCAACTACAGTTCAAATATGAGCTCATTCGGAGTTACAGAATAAGAATTAAAAATCATACCGTGCACTGACTTGTGCAGGAATAAAATCTCCGAACGCTATAAGCAACTTTTTCAAACCAAAAAGGGTAAAACTTGGCACTTTATTGAAAACTCCAGAACCTAAACTAGACACAAAGTCTCTTGTTACAGCAAGAGGACACAAAGAAAATCACACATAAAAATAACCGGGTTGCCTCCCGCAAAGCGCTTTCTTTATAGCCATATAGCTAGGCTTCTTACTTGTTGTTTTATTGTGGACGAAGCTCATGAGGGAGCTTGAACTTTGGTGGTTCCCTCTTCCTTGGAAAGTGTTCCATGCACTTCTTGTGTGGAAACTGAAACTTTACATTCCCTTCCTTTGAATCAATGATAGCACCTGTGGTACGAAGAAAAGGTCTTCCAAGAATAATAGGACTAGAGGTTTTATCCCCATGTCCATGATTAGAAAATCCACAGGCACAAAAGTCATATGTAACTCTACCATAACATCACTTACTTTTCCCAAAGCATGTTTAATAGAGTCATCAGCAAGTGCTAGTTCAATAGAGCATTTTTCAAGATTTTTCAATTCAAGCACTTCATATAGTTCTTTAGATAAAACAGAGACACTAGATCCTAGATCAAGTATGGCATGGTGTGTCTCTTTTCCAATAGTTACTAGTACCTTAGGTATCCACATATCCCCAAGCTTAGGTGGTATCATAGCCTCTTGGTTGTACCTAGCAATCTTTTCTTTCAAGACATGATTAGCAATATAAGAACCAAAACCTGCTTGGTTAGTGTTGATGGAAGGATCACTTGCAAATTTTTGTAAGATAGATATTAATTCATGCAAGCTACAATTTTCTAAGTCAAGCAAAGGATCCTTGACTTCATTAAGCATTTTAACTTCCTCAACTTCAACCTCTTTCATTACCCCAATAGATTCTTTAGCAACTCTCTCTTGCTCATGAATGTGTTCCCAAGACTTATTGATAACCTCTTGGCAATATTTTATTGTTTCCTCATGTTTTTGGGCTGTAATGATGCTCTTTAATGATGAGACTTCCTTAGTAAGCTGATCTACCCTTTCAAACAAAGCATCTTGTTTTTCAAACTTAGAGATAAATTCCTTATTAAGCTCTTTTTGGGTAGATATAAAAGATCTAATGGTGTTTTCCAAGTCACTAGAAACATTACCACTAGAAGCATATTTATTTGGCACATATGGGGGTTTATTATAAGAGTTATAATTGTTGTTACCATACCCATTATTACCATAGTTCCTAATGAAGTTGACATCAATATTTTCAGAATTGTTTCCAACTAGTTCTTGCAAAGGAACATTTTCAACACTAGGTTTATTAAGCAAAGCAAGAATAGTATCCATTTTAGATGACAAATCATTAGTTTCTTCAATAGAGTTCACTTTCTTAGAAGGATTAGGTGCCCTATCAGTATGCCATTGACTATAGTTTTGTAAAATGCTTTCCAATATATTTTTAGCTTCTACTATAGTCTTACTCATAAAAGCACCTCCAGCAGCAGAATCAAGTATGTTTCTAGACATGTAGTTTAAACCATTGTAGAAAGAGTGTAATATGGTCCATTCATTAACTCCATGTGAGGGACAAGTTCTAAGCATAAGTTTTATCCTATCCCAAGCCATAGCAACATGTTCATTTTCATTTTGCCTAAAAGAAAGGATGTTGTTTCTATTTTGCAAAATTTTAACAGGGGGATAATATTTCTTAATGAAAGCTTCTTTTAGATCATCCCAAGAATTAATACTACCAGATGGCAAGGAATGCAACCACTCTTTAGCTTTTCCTCTAAGTGAAAAAGGAAATAACTTCAGTTTTAGGATATCACTTTCCACATTTTTAAACTTTTGCATGTCACATATTTCAACAAAGTCATGAAGATGCATAGAGGCATCCTCCATAGCACTACCACCAAATTGTTCCCTAGTTATCAAGTTCATAACTCTCAGCATTTATCTTAGGTGTGGCAATAGCTCTCGTGATAAATTGATCATTAGGAGTGTTTGTGTAGTCACACAGCTTAGTTCTTTCTCCCATTTTAGCAAGTTTTTTTGGTATTTTTAATTTTTTATGCAAAACTGAAATAAATATGATATGATATGCAATGACACTAACAAAACAAATAAATTGCTTTGTAAGTAAAGATGGATAAGATGGTGCTCACGTAGGTGCAACCTCCCCAAGCTTAGGTGTTAGCACAAGTTGGTGACGTTGACTTTGTTGTGAGATGAATGCGATGATGCACACCCTTGGATAAATCTCTCAGCTACGATTCCCCGGCAACGGCGCCAGAAAACGTCTTGATGGTCCCGAAGAGCAAGGCTTGATACCTGCAAAAGTAAACGGGATTAGGTTGAGACTCCAAGTGCAGAGTGTATAGTAAGTGGAAGACAGTTTTCCCCACGAGGGGTGACTCGAGGGTTTAATATCGAACTCTCGGGGAATCTGAAGTGGTAGATTTATCTTCTTATCCTTCTTTTGGTTACCTACAAAACAAGGTTAGATGTTTTGGTCCTCAACCTCACCTGTGGTTGTCAAGCACAAGGTGTAAGAATGATATCAGGATAGTTATGCAATGCAAACAAGAAATAAATATGCAATGATGGTGGATGCAATGGTAAATGATATTTTTGGGTTTTTGAATGATGTATGCAAGATGAAAAGTATTTTTGTATTTTCGGATTTAATGATGGCTGAAAATAGAAAAGTGGTATATGGTATTTTAGTTTATCCCTAGTGAGGTAACAAAGTAAGGTAAAGATACCAAAGTGGATCGCAGAACTTTCTCTCACGTTCACTGCACTAGTCACCCCCCGTTACTCCAACTAATGCACATGTTCCCCACACACTCTCTCATAAACATGCCTGATCAAAACAAGTAGACAAGAACGGGGTACATAATATGCATCTATACTCATAACTGAAACAAACATTGCAATCTCAAACATATATTAACTCATAAAGATCCACCACAAAGGTATTACAACGGTGACCGTAATCATGTTCAGCAGCTCATACGGTGCTAATTAGTGAAGCTCAAGAGAGGAGAGATACATAAGTTAATTCCACAAACCCATAGTCCAGAGGTGGACTACTCCCTCTTCATCATGGAGACGGTGGAGAAGTCGATGGAGAAGATGGAGACCACGCCGGCAGCGCCCCGCCGGAGTTTTCCCCCTCCAATCTGCAGCTCCTGATCTCCGTTTCGGTGTTTCTGTATTTTTGCGGCGCTCCTTCCAGAGAACGTCGGGGGACCTTTTTTATAGCCGTTTTTAGGTCAAGACGATGTCGGTGGAGAAAAGATCGAAGGCAACGGAGCCACGAGGGCCAAACGGGTGGGCCCCACGCGGCCATAGTACCTGGCCGTGTGGGCCACCCCTTTTGGTCCTCGGACCTCCGTTTGTTCGCTTCCTTCGCCCACAGGTCTTCTTCCTTCCAAATATTGACGCCCGTAAATTTCCAGGTGATTTCGTTGACGTTTGGGTCCCTGAAACATTAAAATAAGAAAACGGGGTTTTCTGCCTGTGCAGAGTTAATTCCATAAAAATAGGAAATAAATGAATATTCCCAAAAATCATTATAAAACATTGATATAACCCTTATATGATGCAAATATGATTGAAATATAAACAATTAAAGTGCAAAATTCATGTATGCATTTTACATGCATCATCGCCACGTTGAGAACACATTGTTCTTTTGTGACCACTACACCTGCATATCATGCAAATTTGTCTTTGCTCAACGCATCTTCAGAGGTGCTGCCAAACGTGCGAGATCACATCCATCCATCTCTCGATTTGTTTCCATCTTCTAATGAAATCCACTTTGCCTCGCGGATGTATATCCCCACATTTATTACCGCATACAAAGTCCTAGAAAAAATACATTGTTTATAACCTGTCTAAAAAGAAAAAATGTATCAAAAATCAATTGGAGCACCGACACGCAGGAGCAAAAAAATTCCACACATAAAATTTTGCGAAAAAACACATTTTCTTTAATATATGCAGAAAGACAATTCCGGTGCTACAACATTACTTCATATGAGACTTTTTTTTGACCTTTTACACATAACAAAAAAAAATTGCAAAACTTTGTCACTTTTTTTCGGAAATTTTTCGGCAAAACACATATCCAAATGTCCAGAAATTTCAAAATAGTATCCGGGTGTACATCCCCGACATTTCATATTCACACACAAAGTTTCGCAAAAAAAATTAGGGTATGTGTAGAAAAGACGGTTTCCGTGCTCCAAACTGATTGACAAGACATTTTTTCTGTTTACTGAGGCCAAAAGAAATATTTTTTTTCTCGAAACTTTTTGTATGATGGGAACATCTCCCGGGAGCCAAGGGTGATTTTTGTTGGACACGATGTTTTGACTCACGGGAGTATCTAACCCCATTATGTAAAATGCATTGAAGAGAATTGTAAATGTCAAAAATTCCAAAAAAAATTTAGGATGTACTTCCGGACATTTTATGTTCACACACAAATTTTCCCTAAAAGATATATTTTCTATGGTTCGTGTAAAATGACAAATTTGAGTCTCCAAAATAAATTTTCACAAGACACTTTTTTCCCAGGTCGAAAAAAATATCTTTTTTTCACGAAACATTGTGTATGCACATAAAACGTCCCTCTGTGAACCCATTTTTTCTCTCGAAATTTTCATACATTTAGAATTATGTTTTCCCACAATGTGAGCATCTAGTCTAGCAAGCAGAAGGAAAAAATGTTTCTCTTATTTTAAATTTTTTTGACATTTAAAAATTGTTTTTTGAGCAGTGGGTGCATCTGCACACATGACCCGATATGGATTTCGGGTGACTGTAATGGTATATTATCTTGTTTGTGCTCTTTCTCTTCTAAAAAATTGTAAGCTTGCCGAGTTTCATTTAAGAATAGAAAAGATACATGTGACTATTGAAGCAAAGGAAGATACTTTTATGGCAACCATTCCCGCCTAAGGCCTTGTTTTATTCCACAGGGGATAATGCCCACAGGCAGTGGCGGAGCTTGGGCTGTAAGGGTGGGGGGTCAAATGGGCTGCAGAGTAATGTTGGGGCAGTGCTCGTGGGACAAATGGGCTAATTACCACTGATTTTAGACACAAAAGGGCCAAAAAGCACTGGATTTTTACTAAATTTGTCTGGGGCTGAGGGGCGATGCCCCCCTAGACTGGTCATCGCTCCGCCTCTTCCCACAGGTATCATAGGGGATAATCCCCACAGATATTAGGTGGCAAGAGGTGTGGCCCAGATAAGGATCAGCATGTCGTCAGCGTATTGGAGTACTGGGAAAGGAATGTCATCACAAATGGGATGAGAAAGGAGACCCACATGGCAAGCATGCTCAATTAAATTTTTTTTACACACATTACCGTAGGGGAAACCCTACGGTGTAAATTTTCGATTAATATGGGTCAAAAAATCTAGGGGTCACCAAAATGATGACTCCCAGGTTACATAAGGGAGGATAGAGTTCAAGGAGGATAAAAAATAAACCAGGATTGCATATCTAAGTAAAGTTGTTTCTAGTCCAGGCGATCAACGGGGCTACTAAGTTCGCCCTAACCCTGTGTTGATGCAGCATGAGATCACTCTGAAACTTCACCTTCCATACGCCAAAAGCTGCTTGTATATCGTTAAAAATAAGTTCATTTCTGACCTTCCAGATGTTCCATGCATGCAACACATGCCAAAACCTCCATGAAACAGGGCCCAAAGAAAGTCCGATTTGCCAGCAAAATACGTGGCGACACAGGTAACTGGCAATTCCAACTGATGCCCACAGCATTCCAGCACCTAGCAGCGAACGGACACTGAAAGAAAAGATGGTCCCGAGTCTCAAGAGTCTGTCCAGTACAGAGAACACAATGAGTACCATCTTCCACTTGCCAGTGCTTCCGGGTCATGCTCAATTAATTGTCGGAGAACAACAACGATGATGATGAACAAATATGGGGACAAAACCATGAAGAAAATGGTGACAAAACCATAAAGAAAACTGAAATAATTTTCTGTAGAACCCAAGACCAAGACCACCCATGTAGGGCTTGTCGTCTGCTACGTCTGCAAAATGGGGGCAGACATTTCTTGATCAGAGAAGGTGTCATCGAGATAGAGCGAAGCTGGGAGATGGATTGGGGGTAGATTGTTTGAATCGACAATGGCCAATACGGGGAGAAGGCAGTACCAAGTAGTATGTGTGAGTACAAGGAGGTGAGAATGGACAGCTTCTCAACATGCCACCGTGTTGAAGTAAATTCTGACTGTAAGGACATGATCAACGTGATGACCAATGGTGGGAACTCTCTCGGATCAGCCGCAACTATTTATGAGGAATGCACCCTTCTTTGTCGCAATTTTACAGAGGCAGTCCTTTTTTCCGTTGCCCTAGGGTTGCACATGTTTTAGCTAGCCATGCAGAGAGTCCTTTGTCGGTTGTTTGGCAGAGGAAATCTCTGATTTGTTTATCGGTGTAATAGCGGATAATGTATCTGTGTTGCCTAATGAAAAAAAATCCGCCATGATGGCATTTCTCAACAAAAAAGTAGTAATTGTGAGTATAAGGAGGTCAGAATGGATAGCTTTGGACATGGCTGAAAAAATCGATGACAGCCTGCTCAAGAACATAGATCTTCTTATTTCTCCATCGAACCGTGTGTTTTCATGGATTGCCAGCCGAGTTTTTTGCACGCTGCCGCTAGAGACCGGCACGTCGTCGAATAGCATGTTTAATGGCCTAAACTCGTTGGATCAGATCAAGATGACTAGTTTGGAGTTGGTTTCGGTAGTATGGTGGGGAATGACAAGACGGATTTAGCTTTAGGGAGATCAGTGTCATCAAGTTTTGTTTCGGTTCAAAAGAAATTAGTTCGGCAAGCACGTCTTTGCAGTTTTCCTGCGGAGTCGACGCGTGGGCACTCAAGCAACGGTGGAGCTCTACAAATGTAGGGGGACCAGCGCCCCCTCCCCCCAGCTTTAAAGGAATAATGATTTTTTTAAGCCTTTTGCCTCGAGGACCACCGGTTGCTGGGCTGCCATGAGGAAACTCGGGCGAGGAGGGAGGGACTTGGTGAACGTACGCGGAATGGAGCTCTCGGTCGTCGGCGGGAGTAGTGATGGTGCCCAGGCCACTGGCCATCTGATATATAGCACTATGTGTGCGGAATGGAGGGACTTTGCTACGTGCGCGGAATGTGGCTCCGCGGAAGTGGCCAAATCAACCATTCCTAACGGGTTTGGCTCTAAATTGTTTTGAGCGGCGTGCTAGTCTGACCAGAGAGACGTGCGAGCATCCAATTATCGTAATTTCCGTTTTCAGGGACTGGTCTAGTCTCATGCGGGCTACAAATCACGCCCTTACACTAGTAGGGATAACCCTTTTAGTGGCGCACCAGTTTTGTGATTCTGTGGCGCACGGGGCATGCGCCACAGACATCACGCCACAAAAATTCACATTCTGTGGCGCACCTGGGATGCGCCACAGAAATTCCACATTCTGTGGCGCACCGTCGACCATGCGCCACAGAAATTTTATTTAGTGGCGCACCAAAGAGGGGTGCGCCACAGAATAGGGTGCGCCACAGAAAAAAACTTGGTGCGCCACAGAATATATGTACAGGATTTGGCAATTTACTGCTGCCCGCTGTACAAATACAGATATATTACAGAAATACATGTATATTACAGTATTTATGCAGATATAACAGAAACAACAATATATTTTGACAGGTATATTAAAACAAACACAGAACTATGTCATCGCATTACTTATATCCGGCCCGAGATAACATACATATAGATCGAGTGACAAGTGCGGAATTTTTACACAAATGTTGATACAAAAGTTTCACATATTACAGATGAAGTGTTCACCGCCTACACTATATGATCGAATAGAGTACATCGGCGATGATGGTGAGCAAGAGCAGGAGCACGACGATCATGAAGCCTTCTTCTTGGAGAGCGGCGCTGGGAACGGTTTATACATCTCTTTCGTCATCCACGTCATGTTGTCACTCTGCAACTCTAGGCGTTTTTCGATGTCCCTCTGATGCAACCCTGGAGATGGATTGGGATATATATTGGTTAGTAATATAAATAGAGTATGCATGATTTATTCATCTAAGTGGATACATCCTACCTCGGCCGCGGTAGTTGAAGGCCCCCCCCTGATGTGTTGACATCATCGACGATGATTTCCGATAACTTTGTCACGATGCGATGGAAGTCTTCTCTAAGATCAGCATCGGTGAGCCTATCGTCATTTTTGACCCATTCTCGCATACAAGATGGCATCCTCAATTGCTCAGCATCTCGGACATACCCTTTAAGGAACCGGAGGGCGTACAAGGCATCCTTCTTGCTGCCAGGCTGCTGCTTGAGGCAAGGAAACTCGGTCACATGCTTGAACCGGTGCTTGTTGTCTTTCGTAAAAACTTCGGCCTTATTTTCGAAGGCGCCTCCCTTTTGATAGTAGCCCTCGATAGCATCATCGAGAACACCCTTTATTCTGGTGTAGTCTTTCTTCCTCCTACTACCCGAGTCGAAATAAGTGGCAACGGACCACCTCGGGTTTAGGACGATGAGGACGCAGAACGTGTCCCTGCTCAACACAATTGAAACGGAATGTTGGAAAGGATCAGCAATAATGGAAGAAATCGATAAGAAGCATAAGTTACGACGGCGGCGAGCGGATGTGTGTACTTACTCGGGAAAGAAAGGCAGAAGAAGGCTGTTCTTCCTCTTGTTTTCTAGCATGAACCTCTCGAGGTGCTCCGTCGCCATGGTCAACATTTCGGCATGACCTCTCTTAAAAGTATGACATATGGGTGGTGCAAAAATTTGCCGAAATGGAAATTAATCAACATTTCGGCAAACATCCATGCACCACGCCGGCGCAAGCAACAACAAAAAGTTTCTTCCGGACCAATTCATGCACAACACACAAACTTCACATACACAACATACAAACATGCATATGCATGTCCATCCAACTTTCCTCACCTAATAGATTCGTTGCCGAGACGTGACCGCGATGGACGAGAGAGTGTGTGGGAGGAAAAGAGATGGGGGAGAGAGAGGAGGAGAGTATATATGGGGAGCCTCCCGGTTCTCAACAATTATCTATCAACCAAAATAGGTTTACCTACAAAAAATGGAGAAAAGAGTGAGCAAAATGGGATGGGAGGGAGGAGGGACACGAGCTAGAGGTGGAGGAGGAAGAAGAGCAAATGGGTAGGGAAAGGGGGGCCTGCTTTCCCTTTTGTACATCTGGGACAGTTATTCTGTGGCGCATGGGCCCACATGCGCCACAGAAAGTTGACATTCTGTGGCGCATGTGGGTCCATGCGCCACAGAATTAGTGTCCGACCAATCATTGGTGTGGGCCCCACCAAGCTTTCTGTGGCGCATTAGCACAGATGCGCCACAGAAATGTATATTTCTGTGGCGCAAGGACCCCAGAATTCGAAATTCAAAGATTAGAGGTGGGGCCCACAGGCTTTCTGTGGCGCACTCCTTCTGGTGCGCCACAGAATGCATGCTTTCTGTGGCGCATGTTACCTGGATGCGCCACAAAAGCGTCACACTTTCTGTGGCGCACCAGTTGGTGTGCGCCACAGAATATTTTTAGTGACGCATGTACTTTGTAGTGCGCCACAAAAAGCCCTTCTATAGAAAGGCAGTTTCCTAATAGTGTTAGTTGCCACAATGTGTCAGGGTACCGAAATTTTGAAACTGACAGTAGGCATACCCAGCCTAGTGATCACCATGGCAGGGTCTTTTTTTTTCTCTTTTTTATTTCTTTTTTTGGTTGTGTGCATCCTAGATGTCTTCGAACATCTTGTTAGTGCAGAGACTAGGTGTAATCGATATCTTTGATACTATTAATATATTCCCTTTAAAAAAATTAGGCATGCCCAGCAATGTCAAAGTTTGACGAAGTATGGTTATCAGCAGGAACCGGCGGCACGACAATGTGTAGATTGTAGACTACCAAACCATAGACACCGAGCAGCAAAATTTAGGCGTTCTACGGTCTGCGCAGCTCGTGTCGTGTCAATTAAAACGGCGTCGCGTGCGATTTACTCGCCGGTATATATAGGCAGACGCAGGACAGAGACAGAGAAGCGGCAGTTAGCAGGTGGGCGTCGCCATCGGAGAGGATTGAGGCCACATCGTCTTCGCCTCATCTTCTTCCCCAGCTTCCATCCTCCCCTCCAGGTACGTCTCCCTCCCCTCCGCGCCTCCTCCCCGAGATTTCAACGCGCCTTCAACCCGCCTCTTCCACTAGTCATCAAGATCCATCCTTTAGCAGTTCTTATAGAGTCCACGCCTCAATTTCGACCGAATTGCACAGCCACAATCTAATATTACGGCGCGAATGCTAACCATGCCTGCGAAATCCACGTTCTTGGTCTCGGCGCTGCAGGTACGCCATGGCGTCCGCCGTCTCCTTCTCCCCGGCCATGGTCCAGATGCTCCAGGCGACCACCGGCCACGGCCCCGCGGCCTTCGGCAGCTGCTCCGCCGTCCCGCGCGCCGGGCCGAGGCTGCGCTCCGCGGCCGTCAGTGTCAGCAGCGAGCAGGAGGTCAGGGCGAGGAGCATCGAGGAGTGCGAGGCCGACGCCGTCGCTGGGAAATTTCCGGCCCCCGCGCCATTCGTTAGACCGAAGGCACCCGAAGGAACCCCGCAGATCAGGCCTCTTGTAAGCTCCTGTTTAGATGCTGCAATGTCGCTTGTGGTTTACAGTGCAACTGCAAGAAACTGAATCCTACACCTATTTGATGTGTTCAGGACATGCCAAAGCGGCCTCGTCGCAACCGCAGATCGCCGGCTCTTAGGGCTGCATTCCAGGAGACGACCATATCGCCCGCTAATTTGGTGCTCCCATTGTTTATCCATGAAGGTTGTCTTGAAATCTACTGGCTTGAGTGGTGGACAATTTGAGATTTGATACATCAAGGTTCTCTTTCTGGGTGATGATTTGCAGGGGAAGAGGATACTCCAATTGGTGCTATGCCAGGGTGCTTTAGGCTTGGATGGCAGCATGGGCTTCTTGACGAGGTATTGGGAATTGGCTATTTTTCTGAGATCATGATTGGATTGTCATGTATGTTTGATGCATTTTGTTGGAGGTCTAAATGTGTGTATATTTCCTTGCCGTGTAGACCAATAGTCTTAGCCTGCAATCAGTATTCAGACTTGATGTTCGATTATCCTTACAACCACTCTTATATTCAGGTTTACAAGGCACGTGATGTTGGTGTTAACAGCTTTGTGCTCTTTCCAAAAGTTCCTGATGCCTTGAAGGTATTTGACAAATATATATAGCTTTTTGTCATAGCTAGTAACTGTACCTCGAAAATGACTTGTCCTGTTTGTTCCTCCAGACTCCTACAGGAGATGAGGCATACAATGACAATGGTTTGGTTCCGCGGACAATTCGCTTGCTCAAGGATAAGTTCCCTGATATTGTAAGTTGTGTCCCTCGTCCAATGTTGATTGTAGCTTGCATCAATGTTGCTAATATCTTTGCTTATAATCATATGATGGATTTAGATCGTCTACACGGATGTTGCTTTGGACCCTTATTCATCTGATGGTCATGATGGCATTGTGAGGGAAGATGGTAAGAAAAATGGGCACGTTTTGATCTTGCACTCCTTAGGATCAGATTTACATGATATGTGATCTTCTTGCATGATGAATTGCTAATAACATAAGAAATATGCTAGCTACTTAAGAAACGGTGTTACCAATCTATGAGTTTCCAGACATATCCATACATGTTCTTGTTGGAGCTTCTGAAACTGGCACCATAAATGATACAGGCATACAGCCATGCAACTATTTTATTCTAGTTCTAGATGATTATTGGTAGCATCAAGCTTGGTACTGGCTCTGAGCCTGATAAGGCTGTTGTCTAGAATTAGAATCTGCCGAACTCCTGGTTTCAATACATCACTGTGCATCGCCACTTCGCTACAAGCTAGGAGCCTGAGATACTACTGTGTAGAATGTAGACAGTCATTAATAAGGTTTTTGCCACTTGGCAATGCAACTTTAGTTTCGTCATTTTCCTCCAGAGATGTTGCACAAAGTTTGTTTTGATGCAACAATCTCATTGGATACCTCTCACATAATTTGAAATTAGCTAAAATTGGAAAGGTTCACTTTTTGGTGCCGAAATCAGGAATCGACTAGCTCATGTAGCTTTTTGTACCCCTTGTTGTGAATAGTCGAACTACTACTGGCAGTGTGAATTTGTATGTTCGATGATTATGCTTGTATTTTGAATTTTGAATTACGCTAAGAGCAATTTTCATTTCTATTGTTTGTCCAGATATTTTATGGAGTTAGATATTGTCATAAAGGGAATTTTGTACTACAAACTTCTTTCCACTTAACTGAGAGTTTTTTTTCCATCTCAACAGGAGTAATTTTGAACGACGAAACAGTTTATCAGTTGTGCAAACAGGCTGTTTCACAGGTCCATCTTTTCCCTTGATACTATGTTTTGTTTTTGATGACTGAGTATGCAAATGTTCAGTGACATATAACTGTTTCTCGAACTAAATAGGCACGGGCTGGTGCTGATGTAGTCAGCCCTAGTGACATGATGGATGGTCGTGTTGGAGCAATCCGTTCTGCTTTAGATGCTGAGGGTTTTAATGATGTCTCCATTATGTCCTATACCGCAAAGTAATTATCTTTGTCATCCGTGGCATCATAGTGCTTATGTTATCCTATATTTACTTAACATTTTTCCATTTAATGATGCATCTGTAATATATGTTTATGCAGGTATGCCAGTTCATTTTATGGTCCATTCCGGGAAGCTTTAGATTCAAATCCACGATTTGGAGACAAGAAGACGTATGCTACTGACACTCAAGCTACTATTTAGATTCATCTAGTGTATAATTTGGTTGCTTATAATATCTAACTATTTTCTCGCTTTTCGTTCTTAAGTTATCAGATGAACCCAGCTAACTACAGAGAAGCTCTTCTAGAAACTGCAGCAGATGAGGCAGAAGGCGCTGATATTCTTCTAGTAATTCTCTTGCTTTCACACAGTGTCATATTGCCAAGATAGCTCTTATGTATGTTGCTCCATAATCATGGTTCCATTTGACAGGTGAAACCTGGATTGCCGTACTTGGATATCATCCGACTTCTTCGGGATAATTCTGCTCTGCCAATTGCTGCATACCAGGTTAGTACATTGGCTTGTCCACAGTGCTCTTTAAGTTGTGCTTTTCTGCCGTTCTAGCTAGGATTGCACAATAAACCAGGTGTGACTTGTTTGCTCGTAGTATAAACCATATGCAATCATCAATAAAATCATTTTAGCATTAGCACTGTAACTGTATATTATAATTCACCTTCCATTCCCCAAAAGAACCCTTTTCTCACCACTTTTATTAATACCAGAGTGAGTCATATTCCTTCATATTTAGTTTCTCCGATATAAAAAACTCTGCCAATTGATAGTTGTTTCGAACATTACACTGCTGAATTGCTACTAGTATCTCGCTATGGGTTAGCTATACTTGACTATATCCGCCTATTTTTTGGACTGCGGAGCAGATATGTCTTTGCCAATATACACACACCCAAGATTGGTGAAAAAAAAAACACTTGGACCGTGATCTATAGTTCACCTCATTTGTTTCGATCATACATTCTGCTCCTCAGTACTACCTATGTTCCTAAATATAAGCCGTTTTGGGAGTTCCAGCTTGAACTCCGAAAACGTCTTATAGTTAGGGACGGAGGGAGTACTTTGCAAGGCGTCAATAACTTTCCCTTGCTAGCTAGCATCAAGTGAACTCATTTTATGGTCGCCAAATATTTATCATGTTACATGTTCCCCATTTTGTTATTGTTAGCATATATACTTGAAACAGGGTGGGATTTATCTCTTGTTAAAAATATGAGAGAAAGATGTACTCCCACCCTCCTTTTCTACGAGTAAAACATAGGCAGTCGTTGAGGTTTTATGATTCTGAAGCTGAACACGGATCGAGCTCTGAACCGAACCAAACGAAACAATGATGATGTTTCAGGTGTCTGGCGAGTACTCGATGATCAAGGCTGGCGGTGCCCTGAACATGATCGACGAGGAGAAGGTGATGATGGAGTCGCTCATGTGCCTGCGGCGCGCCGGCGCCGACATCATCCTCACCTACTTCGCCCGCCAGGCCGCCACACCCCCCTATGAGTGTGATTAAAAGTGTAAAGTTGAGGAATCCAGCAGCTATACTGTGCTACCTAGTAGGTTTTGACGGTTGACTTGAGGCACTTGAATAATCCGTAATCTCTTTACATGATTACTAGTTTTTTTTACTAAGTACATTGTTGATATCTTCTACTATTACAAATTTGAGGCTAAACGATGATTAATCTGGTACTCCTCTATTCTTACAATCCTACACAAGCAAAGCAAGCAACGGCAGATGGAAAAAAGAACAATGGGAAAGAGTTGCAATCACGATGCATTCATCCAAGCAGTGACGACTGATGAGTGCGTATGAAGCGTTCTGGCATCTCACACATGATCACATCATCAGTTCACCGGGTCGCGGTAATTTAAAAGAGAGTTTGACGATGGTGCAAGCACGGGCCCCAACAGTAGATCGCAGTAATGCGCGTGTAAGCACCTCATCGGATCTCGAGTGTAGTAATAAAACTCTGATCAAGTGCTGAGCGGTAGCTGGCTCCAGTAGACGCAGAATTTTGCAATTGCTATTGCAGTTGCAGAGGGAGACGGATGGTACAGAGGAGAGGCGCGCAGCAGTTACTAGGCCCCATCCGCTCCGTCCCGTACCACGTGAAAGAAATCACGGACCGCGAGCGATAATAATTTTTCAGTGCAAGAACACTCTAGTACCATCGCTGAACAGATCAACGCACCTGTGGAGGCTCTATGGGAGTTAAATAAATGGCGAGGAAGGAGACCTCAAGCGCGTATGCAGCGGCCAACTGCTCTGATAATTTACTCACTCGTATCCTCGTACATCTATCTTCTATCTTCTATCTATCTATATATAATATCTATATATAATGGCCAATTACTTCAGCCCCCAACCCATTCGGCCACGTCACCCGCGACCGACGGCCGTCCGATCGGTGAAACGGACAGTCCAGATTAACCCACGCCACTGCTGTACTGTTCATCGCGCATCTACAGAACGCGCCCGCCTCCGCGCCGTCCGATCCAGATCCGACGGCCCCGGTGTCGTTCTGCACAACAGCGCCTACGTTTCCTGAAAATAGCAAATTGGTCCTCGGTACATAATACACGCGCTAACCCTAGAGCTTAGATCGAGCTTATCTCCCCCCGTCTCCCTCGCCTCCGCTCCGCCCCGCCGCCGCCGCCCATCCCGCCCCCGCTGCCCATCCCTAACTCTCCCCTGGCCAGACACTCCTTGGCCTCGGTCCTCCGCCGCCGAGGTGCCGTCCCTCTGCTGCCCGTCCTACCCGCGAGCGCAGCGGCCAGCTACGAGCTCGACCGAGCCGCTCGCGGCTGCTCATGTGCATCGACCGCCCGCCGGCTTCGCCTTCTCTGCCCGTGGACCACCGCTGGCGCTCTATCCCTTCCGTCGGCTAGCTGGCCGACGCCGAAGCCGCGCCTGACCGTCGCTCTCGCGTACATGATGCTGTTGAAGATGCAGGCCCTCTCACAGCTCAAGGAGGAGCTCGCACCGGCCGCCGGCGCCCCGGATCTTCTACCCCCATATGGCCTGCTCCACTAGTCCCACCGCATCTCCCTCAGGGTAAGCAATTGATCGTTCATCAATGTGATGCTTTCTCAGATCATTTCCATGTGGTTGTCGCAAGCATGTTATTGCTAAGAAACCTCGCGTCCAGTATATCATTTTATTAGATTTGGAATGGATTTGCTAATAGAGATAGAAGCACAAGTGTATCCATTTGTTCTAAGTTCTGTACCAATCATTGGTTCGGAAAAAAGGTCTGGTTTAGAGTTTCTGAAAACCCCTTCTACATTCATGTTGGTTTGAGATAATTAGAGGCAGCATATGTTGATGCTAGAAGATCTAATCGCAGACTTGTGTTCTCCAATACATCAATGGTAAAGAATTCCATAAATTTTTATTATCTACTTTAGAGTTTCTGAAAACCCCTTCTACATTCATGTTGGTTTGAGATAATTAGAGGCAGCATATGTTGAAGCTAGAAGATCTAATCGCAGACTTGTGTTCTCCAATACATCAATGGTAAAGAATTCCATAAATTTTTATTACCTACAAAATATGCTATTCAGTCTAAGCGTAGATTGAGAAGAAAAGGCTGGCACAGATATTGATGATTCTCATTGTAGCATACCCTGTATGAACCAAAAAAAAAAATTAGCTGGGAACTATAAATTCATAATTTTAGTGCTGGTATACTCATGATAAGATTTCAGATGCATAGAAACTTGGGTACTCATAGTATATCTTATAGTGAGTAGATATGTTTTCTCCTACGATTTGCCTGCCTGTTGAGTGCACTCGGCATATTACTTTGTGGCTTTATTCTTGACCTAATTACAGTTGATAATTTTACTTAACAACGCTTTATTCTGAGATTTTAAAATTATGACTTTCCTTCTTTATTGTTCCTTCCAAGATTTGAGGAATTTGTGATGGTGCAGAATTAGGATCGTCTTATCTTGGGACGCAGTAGTGGCGCAGGGCAAGGGCATATGGTGAGTTCGAATCAGGCTGGATATGTACAGTTTCTGCTGGTTGGTTGATTGCTAGAAAGTATTGGGTTGGGGATATGCGATGTAGGTACTCTGAATGCTCTTTCTGCGGATTGTAGGATGCAATGAAATTTGGGGAGTATTCGTCCAATGCTCTTTCTGTGAATTAATTCGTTTTAATCTATGTTATTTATGAGTTTTTGTGTTTTATTCTACATAATAGGACCTTCTTCAGCTATGGCCTTATTATATGTAGTTAAAGCTTGTTTTAGTTCCTCCGTTTCTTCAGCTAACGCCTCATATATTTGTGGTTTTATCAATTCTAGGCTTTTCCCATACAACATATTAGAGCATGTACACATAGGACAAGTCTGAAACCATATGAATGTTCCTTTGGTGGAATAAGTTATGTCAAGCCAAAAAAATTACATTCACATAATTGTAAGCTCATTTCACCTTGAAGAACATTTAGATGAGGCAAGCTTGCTGGTGAAATTAACCTGTATTTCATGGATTCGATTCTGATATCATTCATGCCAATTTATTTGTAGATGTCATACTTAGATTATAAAATATTGGCTCATAGAAAGCACAACGGGATAATTTAGATCTACATATCTTCAGGTAACTACTCCCATAAAAGATAGTCGATCAAGATTATTTTTCGTATGCTCTGTAGTATGGTATATCACATTTCCATGCATAAACATATTTGCGACATTCACCGGCGGCGGCCCACAAATCAGAAAACATTTAACAAGGTCAAAATCTTGTGTTCACTTCAACAACTTACTGCCCTTTCAGATTATTAAGGACAATTTTTACATGGCTAATATGGCCTCTTCCTTCTATTTTTCACCATCATATTTTTTTTTACTCATTCAGTGTATATTTTCCATGTTGCATTGTCAAATCTTCTTTGCTACAGTGAGGAAAATTAATATTTTGTATTCAAGATCATCTCCGGCTTCTGCTATAGTTGCATTTGACACGAATCTGTACACATCCACTCCTGATGCTTATCGAGCACCATCTGCACCATTGTCATATGATGGTGCCTTACCAGTTACATAAAACCAGGGTAAAGTTTTTCTAAATTTGAGGAATAGTTATTACATTGAATTGTGACGTTAGTGATGTAACTATAACTTCTCATGTGCAGATTTGGAAAAGTTAGATATTAAGGGAAAACCAGATGGTCAGCTGGAGTCTTTTAAGGTGGGAGAATATGAGTCGTGTGAAAAGGGTGTCCCTGAGAAGGAGGATGTTTGCCCAATCTGGCTTGAAGGTTGAGTTTCTCTTCATCATTGATAATTATTCTTTAGATTGTGAAGAGAAAAACTAAGTATTTGCTGATATTGTCTTTACTTTGTTGGTTGAGGGACTAGATGACATGTTTTTTGCTAAATAGGCAATGGCCTGCTAATTTCTTTTTATCAGGTTAAATTTGGTCAGGAGATTGGTTAGCTCATTTTAGTTGAAACATAACCATTCATTATTCTCATTTCTCAAATCATAGTCGGGGCATATTTAATATTTTACCCACATTCTACCAGTCAAAGTGTCAAACAAGTGTCGGTGCTCCAATTATTTGTCTGTATTTTGTTCACATGGGATAGATGCATACAGCCTGATATAGCGGACCTTTTCAAAAGGATGTTATTTAGAAACCTGCACCATGATGTAGTTGTTAATATTGTGCATCACCAATAGGTATGCTTGCATTCAAAGTACCTCTATCACTGGCACATCAATATACCAATTCTAGAGATCGATGGTCTTCCTAATAGGTAAAACATATATAAGCTTTTCTTATTCATAAGCACTCACCATAGCAAAGGTTTGTATTATATAATTTAATATAGTTAGTGTCGCATATAGCAGCAGTGACGGACAACACTATGTTATAGAATGGCAAACCCAAGCAGGCCTTAAAAAGGACCCAACTGAAACAACGCTTTCTGCTCTCAGTATATTTCTATTTTGATATTTGATACAGTTAACTGAAAAAAATGTGGGAAAATAAAAATACTTTATGCAATAATTTTATACCCCTGTCGGTATACAACGATGTATAAGTCAGATTTCGCAAAGTTCTATGCTCAACTTTACATATTCGTTGCTTCGATCACAAATGCTCATGTCGATATGTTCCAATTTCTGTTCCTTTTTGGTTTTCCAAAATAGGCATGGGCCACCATTAATATTCTTAAAAGGGATTCCGACCTCACTGACCAAACACAATGCAGCAATCATTGCCAATTAGAGTCAAGAATTATTAATATCCAATGAGGGTGAAAGTAGCGGCTAAAATTACTAATCTTAATACATTTTCAGTGACATGTATGGATAGTTCAGGGGTTGTCATCTATTTATTCTTTGCCAGCTACATGTTCAGTACTTGAAAGTTCTTGCATCTCTCAATGATTAACTTCTATTTTTTAAACCATACAGGGTACCACTTCTGATAATAAATATTATATGGACGCTTTGGTTTACATCGAAGAAACCATATACATTGTGAGACTACAACCAAGGAATCCTTTAATTCCACACCAAGAAAGGCAACCAGGTTTCGCACTCTTCCTCCATGCTAGCAAAAATAATGAACTACCGCTACCACACTATCCCTATGTCTATCAATGGATCTGTCTTCCACATCCTCAGACGGATTCGCCAAATGCACCAACGGAGCAAGATAAGAAGAGCATCACGGATCTAGACAATAGGCTACAGTGCTCCTACCATTTGATATTATGCGTTTAATATTTCGTCCTCCTTATGTATTCAGGAAGATAATCTGTAGTAGTTTTAACATCCAGTACTATGTCTTTGTCTTTTATTTTCCTGTAATATAGTGGCCACTATGTATGGACTTCTATGTAATTCTATGCATAAATTCGGTCACTATACATATTACTCCTTACACCTGCTACTGCCTACTACTACATAGAATAATCCAACGGGCGCGGCGTGCCGCCGCGCGAATTTTCCTAGTTCATGTCACGCGTGAATGCCTTGGGGCATCCGCAACGTGCTACAAAAGCACACCATAAGGCAAAAAATGCACCTTAAAGTTGGAAACATACATTGTGGAAGTTTACCTTAAGGGAATCTTTCTTAAGGTGAACCATAAGAGCATCTCCACCAGGGCGCCCAATTCCGCTCCCAATAGACGTTTTGGACGCGCCGGCACCAAACCGTGCCCCAGTGGCGCGTCCAATAGGAAAAATGTTGCCGGCACGTCCCATTAGAACGTCTGGCAACCCCGCTTCGCGCTCAGTTTCTAGGGGCGCAAGCGGGCGTGCCGGCAACACGTAACACGTCCGAACCTGACGGACGGGCCCGACGTGTCAGCGACCCAACGGTCGGGGGGCGGATTTATTGTGGCAGATATGCCCGTTTTAATGACGCAGCGGTTCCCCTGGCGGCACCGGCTCCGGGACCGGGGCCTGCCGCAGCACCGGCAGACGAGGAGGACAGCAGCGACAGCGACTGGGGTGAGACGGAGTGGGAGGGAATGCAGGCGGCCATTGAGGCCTCCCTCCGCCGCCGCTAGATCAAACCCCACCACGCTCGGCGACGGCGGCGGCACGGGGCACGTTCCTCAAGGCCGGAGCCGACGAGGGTGGAACCAGAAGCCTCAGCCACGACGGGGCAGATGAGACTTCCTCCTCAGCGGCCGAGATCATTGAGGCATGCAAACCATGTCGCCGCAGGGAGGGTCGCCTTCTTCCACGCCTCCGTGTAGTTTGCTTTCACCATCGTCAGAAAATAACTTCCTTCTCTGGGGCCGTCGGCACCGTCTCTAGATTTAGGGTCTAGGGTTTAGTTTGAATTTAGTTAAATTTCGTTCAAGTTTGTTAAATGTCCTTCAAATTCAATGAAATTCCGCTGGTTCGTCCATATTCGAGTTTCTATTTTTTTTCTCAAAAACCTATTGGGAGCGACCGGTGGGGCGCGGCGCTCCCAATAGGCGGCAACGACTGCCGGCGCGCCCAAAAGAGGCTGTGCGGCAACTTTGCCGGACGATGTATTGGGCGCGCCGGTGGAGATGCTCTAAGCTTATGGTTGTCCACAAGCAATAAAACTTTTTTACTATTTGCTCTCTCTCTTGCATGTAGGAATATGACAAGCTTATGGCTAAAGTTCACCTTATACATTGTGGAGAAATTCATAGAACAAAAATAGGACAAGTGGGACCCGACTTATGGTGTGGTTCATCCATAAACATTACTGATTTTTTTTAGAAATGGGAGAAGCCCCGGCCTCTGCATCGAGTGATGCACACAACCATTTATTGAAATTATTGTAGCATCATCTTATTACAACTCAAATATCGCATAAAGTTGAGACATGTATCAACCAACGAAAGAACAACATAATATCAACTACCAAGTCGACTAATATGTTGCCATGTATGTCGGGAGAAAAACTCCTGTGCCACCAACAGGTGCCGCGCGCATCAAGAAACCATAAGCTCCTGCTGGTCCGAAGGAAGCAGTGTAGCCCATAGCTGGATCCAGTATGTAGCCATATTGATAACCTGTAAGACATGAAAATTGGTTTTCCTGTTAAAAACGATATCATTCCTACAATTCCAGATGGACCAGCAAATAGCTGAAACGCCGATACGAATTCTAGCTTTGGTCTTTTTATCTACCCCGTTCAACCAATTCCCAAACATATTAGAAACATTGGAAGGTGGAGGTATATTGTAGGTACAGAAAACCACCCGCCATATTAGTCTAGCAAATAGACATGTGATGAACAAATGATCTACAGATTCCTCACATCCACAAAACGAACATTTTGTACATCCATGCCAATTTCTTTTGACTAGATTATCTTTAGTGAGCAAGATCTTTCTATTTAGGAACCACATAAATATTTTAATCTTCAGAGGAATCTTTAACTTCCACAAGTATTTACGCAAAAATCTAGTATGTCCATTCATCAAATCATCAAACATTGATTTCACCGTAAAACCCCACTAGTGGTAAGTTTCCAAACAAAAGTATCTGGATCGTCAGTCAAGTTAATATCCATTAATCTAAGACATAAGTGAGACCAAGTATCCCACCTATCTCCAATCAGAGCCCTCCTAAAAGATATATTTAAAGGCGGCGCCCCCCTAAACAAATCATGGACCAGCACATTCTTTTGCTGAACAATGTTGTAAAGAGTTGGATATTGTTGCTATAATGGTGTGTCCCCTAGCCAAGTGTCCTCCCAAAACCTAGTGTTTTTACCATCATTGACTTTGAAAAAGCCTCGATTAAAGAACTCATCTTTAATTCGCATGAGACCTTTCCAAAAGGGTGAGTCTGTTGGGCAAGCCTCAACTTGCGCCAATGTTTTATTTGACAAGTATTTGTTTCGTAACAATTCTTGCCATACCCCATCTTCATTTAATAGCTTAAAAAGCCATTTGCTAAGTAGATACTTGTTCTTAAGTTCTAAAACCTCAATACCAAGCCCACCTTGTCTTTGGGTCGGCACATGATATTCCATTTAGTTAATCGATATTTCCGCTTGTTCTCATCGCATTGCCAAAAGAAACGCGATCTATAGAAATCTAGTCTTTACGTACCCCTTTAGGTATCTCCAAGAAAGACAGCATGAACATCGGTAAACTAGTTAAAACAGAATTTATCAGTACAAGACGATCCCCATATGATAGTAACTTGCCCTTCCAGCATCCCAATTTGCCTTCGAAACGACATTCAACAGGATACCATTCTGAATTTCTAAGTTTCCTATAGTGAATTGGCACCCCCAGGTATTTGAAAGGTAAAGAACCAGACTCACATCCGAAAATATGCTTGTATTGTTCTTCTACCTATTTCGCCTTGCCAAAGCAAAATATCTCACTTTTGTGAAAGTTAATCTTTAGGCCGGATAGTTGTTCAAAAATACAGAGAATGAGCTTCATATTAACCGCTTTAGTTAAATCATGCTCCATAAACAGGATAGTGTCGTCTGCATATTGCAGAATGGAGACTCCCCCCTCAACCAAATGCGGAACGAGACCTCCCACTTGACCGTCCTCCTTTGCCCTTGCAATAAGGACGGCCAACATATCTGCAACAATATTAAAGATCATCGGAGACAACGGGTCTCCCTGCCTCAGCCCTTTTTTTGTTTGGAAATAATGACCGATGTCATCATTGACCTGTATGCCGACACTTCCTCCCTTAACAAACTGCATAATCCAATCGCACCATTTTTGTGCAAACCCTTCATACGCAAAGCTTGTTGTAGGAACGGCCATTTAACTTTATCATATGCCTTCTCAAAGTCAATTTTAAAAAGAACCCCATCCATTTTCTTCCGCTGAAGCTCATGAATGGTCTCATGTAGTATCACCACCCCTTCAAGGATGTGTCGGCCAGGCATAAAAGCTGACTGTGTAGGTCTAATAACCTTATGGGCTATCCCAGAAATGCGATTAGTTCCCACTTTTATAAATATTTTAAAACTGACATTTAGAAGGCAAATCGGTCTATCTTGTTGAATTTGGACCGCATTTTCTTTCTTTGGTAATAAAGTGATGACGCCAAAATTCAGTTTGTATAGGGGCAAATTCCCTTCCTGAAACTGAACAAACATAGCCATAAAATCATCCTTTATTACCGACCAGAAAGTTTTGTAGAATTCCGCAGGGAAACCATCAGGGCCCGGCGCCTTGTTCGTCTCCATTTGGGAAATTACCTCAAGGACCTCCTTCTCCGTGAAGTTAGTCGTGAGAATTTCGTTTTCCTCGACGGAAAGATGTGGTATATCATGAGTAACATTTTCATCTAAAAGAACCTTACTTGGTGCCGACGCCCCAAATAGTTTCTTATAGTATTCTGTAATATAGACCTTTAACTCCTCATCACCGACAATGATTCCCTCGTCTTGCTCTAATTGGAAATTGTTCTTTTTCTGTGTTTGCCATGAGCAATAAGATGAAATTATTTCGCATTATTTCCACCCTCTTGCACATGTTTTCTTTGTGCCCATTTTGTCTCTTCATCTCTTCGTAGGTTACAAATTCGATCATTTGCTTCTCTTAGTATTTTTGTCTCAAACTCCGAGAGTGGGGATGTTTCTGCTTTGATGTCTAACTCATCTATGATTTTTAATAGTCTTTCTTTTTCAATCTTATATCGCCCACTCATTATTTTCACCCACCCTTTCAAGAACCGTCGACGGTGTCTTATTTTATTTTGCCAAATTTCAATTAGTGTATTTCCCTTGGTGAAACTAGCCCATTCGCACTAGTAGGGAAAGGCCTAGTGGCAATACTTGGTTTGCGATGTGTCCATGGTAGAACACGTTGCAAGTGCGCGTTTGCAACGCATATGCAAAAAGCGCGTTGCTACTACGACCGTACTGGCAACGTGTCTCTGGGCGCGACCGTTGTTGGCACTATTGGGCTGATGCCAGAACCCTGTGAAATGTAGTTGCAACGCGTCCTCATAATGCACGTTGCTAGTAGTCGGGGTTTAGCAACGTGTGCTCGCAGCGCCCGTTGCTAATCGTGAGGCAGTGGCAACGCGTTCTAGGGAACACGCATTGCTAACCCGTGTCGTGACTATTAGTACCGGCCGCGGCGCTAGATCTATATCGACACCACACCAACTCGCCCGATCTCCTTCGCCACGGCTGCCGCCGCCGCCGTGTTGAGCGAGGCGCCCTGGCCGCCGCCGTCTTCTCTGCTCCTCCCCTCCCCGCGCCGTGCCTCGCCGCTTCCCCGCGCCATACCTCCCCGTACCGAGCCTCCCTGGCCGTCGTCTTCCCCGCTCCGCCCAAGGTCGCCAAATCGGTCGCCAAATCTGCCGGCGTACGTCTTCCCCGAACGCCCCCAAGGTTCGCCTCCTACTCATTCTTTGTCTCCCGCCCGACTATGAAGGTTCCACCGGCGGTGTTGTTAGCTAGGGTGTAGAAAAAATGTTTTAGGGTTAGGCAGAAATAATTTTAGATTCTAATACTATGTTGTTTGTTTACTGTAAAATTAATTTAGTTTGCATTGTTTGATATATAGTGCTCACATTGAAGATGTACAGCTACCGTAATCGCGATGGCGAGTATTCGGACGTGGTATAACATTATCTTGTTATTGAGCTAGCTAGTAATTTCATTTTGTGAAGTTTTACGATAAAAATTGACATATATTTCTTTATTTAGGGTTCCGTAGTTGAACCGGATGTGCCGACCCATTTGGAATTTGTCGTTGAGAGGTTAGATAGTGTTGAAAAGGAAAATCTTGAATTGAAACAAAATTTGGAGAAACTTCAAGAAGAGAAAATGTTACTGGAGTTGTCTGCTACACAAGTCATCTATGTCAACAAAGTGAAGATGGAGGCAAAATAGTTGCATTATATGTACTAGATGATTTAGTGACATTTGAGTTAAAATGTCATCCATGTGTTGTAGCAAAGTTGTCTTTGGACTAATTATACTCTATGTTGTAGCAAAATGTTTCACATGTGTGATAGTTGTGGCTACCCCAAGTGTACGAACAAGAAGTTTGGCGTAGTTCTCCCAGAAGAGGTTGACAGAGAAATGGTATGTTTTTATACAACTTGAGTGTTTGTATTTGCCTTGTTGTTATAGTTTCCACAATGATATATGAGGCATCTTTTTATCTGTCTTTTTATCCATGTTGTGTATGTTTGATGCTTGTGCCGATGATTTAAACACTTGTGCATTATAATTTCGAGTGTTGGTCTAAATGACCTACTGACATGTATAACAACATTTGTTATACATTTCTCTTGGTCCTTTAGTTTCGACACTTGGAAAATCATGATGTGCACTCTTCATATGAGGCATCTTTTAATCTGTCTTTTTATCCATGTTGTATATGTTTGATGCTTGTGCCGATGATTTAAACAAATGTCATGTTAAAGGAAAGGAGAGTTCATACAAAACCTTGTACTATATACAATTTAGTGCTTGTATTAGTACCTGGTCTTGTATGAACTTTTTTTCCTTGTTTTGAGAATGATATATGAGGCTTCTATTTGTGTTGTTATTTTAGTTTTGATACTTGGAAATTCATATATGAGGCGAGGATGACTCTAAGTGTCAGGATGACATAATCTCTAGAAGTAATGCTAAAAAGGCGCCAAATTCATGCATTCCTTCTGAAGGTTCTGTCGTCCTGACACTTAGTCGCGATATTGTCCTTTGAATCAAACATGTATAGGCTTCTATTGTTTTTCTCGTCGTTTTTTGATGTTTAGAATTTGTGTACAATGTGCCAATGATTAGACTCCTGTGCATAATCATTTCGTGTGTTGGTCTAACTGACCTACTGACATGTATAACAACATTGGTTATACATTTCTCTTGGTCCTTTAGTTCCAACACATGGAAGTTCATGGTGTACACTCTTCATATGGGGCAACGTCTTATCCATGTTTTGGCAATGATGTATGAGGCTTGTACTGTTTTACACCGATGACTAGCTTTTTTTTTTGACCGGCACCGATGACTAGCTTTGATTCACATTGATGATTTTGGCAATGTCTAATTGTCTTTTGTTTCAGGATATCCCGTGCAGGACTAGACGTGACTTCTTGGAGCATGTTGGCATTCCCATTAATGGCTACAACATATTTGAAGTCACCCTGCTCCAGCATACGGATCACACTAGGATCTTCGAAGTTTTGTGCACCAACGAGCCGAGACGGACATATTTCAATGGCTACCAATGTGTCGGAGACCAGTCCCAAGAACTAGGGGTATGTCTCACAGATGCCAGGAATCGAGTAAGGGGCTGAACACGCAGTCAAACAAATCCTCAACAACCCCGGCGACGGTGCTCGTCGAGCTCGGTGAGGAACATCACGACAGAGAATGAACACGAGCCGCTACCTAGGTTCAGGCCCACCGCGAGGTGTAAAGACCCTACGTCCTGCTAAGTTGTATTGCACTGCTTGGAGAGGTTACAGTACAATGAGCTTGCCGGAGGTAAAGAGCAGCTATGGAGGAGCTACGGTGGAAGAAGACTTTCTCTCCTTTCTTGCGACCTAGTCGACTGAGTGTGGAATGGTTCGATCGAATGCCGGATCCTCTTCCTTGGTCGTACACTGGCTCCTTATATACTGGCCTCGGTCCTCTTCCCCGAAAACCTCCGGCGGGAAGGGATACCACATGGCCGCCAAGTTGGAGCACAGCGCACGGCGTCGGGGCAGTCCATTGGACGCGGTCCATGGCAGGAGGTAACGTCTCCAAAGCTGATAAAGCCACCGTCCATCTAGGACGATAAGCTGGCGCTGCAGAGGTCCGTGACGCGCCCACGGTGACGTCGCGCTTGGAGCGTAGTGGGCGCCGGTCCCCTTATCACCAAAGTGGCAATACTGGGAGTCCGCTTTGCTCCCCCCAGCTTTGTTGATTGCTTTATACACGAGAATGGCAACTACGGCGTCGTCGTCATCGCGCGCAGGCGCGCGTGTCACTCTGCGGCGGGCGCAGAGGCCATGTGCGCTCTGCAGCGGGCGCAGAGCTTGCTTCCACTTGAAGGAACCCCGCTAGGGCCTGGAGCCTCGCCGAGGGTCGGTAGTACTTGACGCCTCGCGAGGGAGGCCTCGCGAGGGTGGCGCGGAGGTGCACCAGGACTTGGTGATTTCCTGGGCAGGAGAGGCCCTCCCGAGGGAAAAGTCCCTCTCGAGGCCCATTAGGCCGAGCGTCTGGTCCTTAGCAGAAATGCTTAGCTGAGTGAAGTATCCCTCGCGAGGGAGAAGTTCCTCGCGAGGCTCGCCAGGCTGAGCACCTGGTCCTTAGCAGAATTCTTCGCAGAAACGTCGAGGGTTGTGGCAGGCCGGCCCATGGTACCATGGTTTCCATTGGGCCGACAATAGCCCACGGGCCCGCGATGGGCACGCTGGAGTTTCATGGACGCAGGTGAATCGTCGTGGGCCCAAAGAAGCCACCGCTGCACATGATGCCACGATCTCTGTAGTAACTGGCGTAGTGGCGGGACCCACCATGTCCTGGTAATGGCTCGATGAGTTGATAAAAAGCGGAGAGCTCAGCGCAGACGCCCATTACTCCATTCGTTCCCCTTTCGCCTCCTTCTTCTCAGCGCACAATCCCCGAGCTTCTCCTTCGCAATCTCGCTGCAATGGCGCCCAAGAAGGCCACCGTCTCCAAGAAAGGCAAGGAGGTGGTGCAGGCAAGCGAGCCTGCCCCGATGAAGCAGGATGGAGATCTCAAGCCGGCTCTGACCGGCTTTCGCATCTGCAAGGAGCCACAGCTGGATGAGGTGCACCACATGGCGGCCTCCGAGACCAATGAGCACGGCACCACGGTGCTCAAACTGGTGAACAGTCCCAGCGGCAGCCTCTACCCCATCTTCAGGCACACCCTCTTCACCGGGCTCATGCCTCCCTTTTCTGACTTCTTCTTGGCGGTTCTGGAGCGCTACCAGATCCAGATTCTTCATCTCCACCCCAACTCCGTCCTCATTCTCGCCATCTTCGCCTACCTCTGCGAGGCGTACATCGGCATTCCGCCCTCCGTCGACCTCTTTTGTAGCTTCTACGCGCTTCGATTCACGGCGAGCAACGAACGGTCGGGGTGCGTCTCCTTCCGCATCACTGATGGCATGGCCGGCGTCTACATCCCCATTGCGTGGGCCGGCAAGAATGTCGTGACCAGCGTGACGAAGAAGGTGGAGGACTTTCGCAAGCGCTGGTTCCTTGTGGACATCGGGAGCCAGAGTCCCTTCTTCGAGCTGCCTGACGCGCCCCCGACGAAGAGGGCAAGCTGGTCCTCCAAGACACTCACGAGCGCAGCGCTTGGCCCGTGGTGAGGCACCTGAAGGAACTTCGCGAGGCTGGCCTCACTGGGCAGATGGTGGCCAAGGACTTCGCGAGGTGCCGCGTTGCTCCGCTCCAGAGGCACGCGGACCCGATGTGGCTGTACACCAACCAGAGGGACAAGATGCGCCTGGGCGCTGCTCTCTTCTCGCAGGAGGAAGTGGACATCATTATGGAGGTCCTCTTCACGTCTCCATCCATCCCCAAGTCCACCGACAAGACCGCTCCGCTCCACAGGTTTGAGCTTGGGTCTCGTGTCACATTCGTGGAGATGATTCCCATGTTTGACCAATGGGGCCTGGTCCTGAGGGGCACGTTGGGCCCCGCGAGGATCCGGAGTCAGCGGCGCAGGCGGCGCTAGCCGATGGCGGGGAGGAGACGACGGAGACGCCTGTGGAGTCTGACGCAGGCGCGGCCGGCTCCTCATGCGGCCCTCATTTCTCGGCGGGGAGCTCGGGCTCCTCGAGAGGCTTGGCGCCTGAAGCCGAGATCCACGAGATCTCCTCGGGCAGCGGCGACCAGTTCTTGGTCGTCCCCTCGCAGCGCGCCGAGGGAAAGGAGGGGAGCAACGACGATGATGCCTCGTCTGGCCACCGTGAGCCCCGCTCCAAGGCGATCCATGACAGGAATGCCGGAGCTCGGGAGGAGGTGGAGGCCAGTGCCAAGGTGGGCCAAGACAGGCCTGCCGAGGCTCAGAAGAGCACGGAGCCCAGTGCTCCGCCTGTGCGGCGGGTGCCGAAGAGGAAATGGAGTGACACCGCCGCGTAAGTCTTGTACATCCGTTCTTTTTCAATGTTGTTCTTGTGCGACCCTCTAAAGGGATTTCTGACCATTCTCTTCTCCAGGCGCCCCGATGAGCCGAGGTGGCGGAGGCTCCGGAAGATTGGCGAGATTTCCAGCGCCACGGCAGCGTCTGCGGCGCCTACACCTGAAGCGGTGCCTCATGAGGCCATTGCTCCTTCTCCTGAGACAGCGGCTCCACCTCCCGCGACAGAGGAGCACCGCGAGGAGGAGGAATCTGAGGCGACGGCGTCGCCGACAGCGCGGCCTAACGCTTCACCTGCGCAGCAGGAGAAGGTGACCGAAGAAGATGCGGCGAAGACCGCGATGCCGGCGGAGGAGTGCGCGGCAAAGACCGCGACGTTGGTGGAGGCGTGCACCGATGTCGAGATGGAGGAGGCCACCGTGCAGCCACCTCCACCAAATGCGGACCCTAACGCGCCGGTGGTGGATACTGAGGCTGCAGCGGGAGCGGCCTCTGTGGAGAAGACCAATCCTGCCCCTGGGGAGGAGGAAGACGCGCCCCAGGGACAGAAGGATAGCGGGGCTGATAGCGAGGGCGCTCCGAGCCCCCAGAAAGCCCCCAGCGTGGAAGAAGGGGGAGGCTCTCACCAGAGCCCCCAGGCGCGCCTCGAGGCCACGTCGAGCCCAAGACGTGACATTCCTGAGTCCTCAGTGGGCGCCGGCACCTCTGGGCCCCGTGGTGACACGTGGGCCTTGGTCCTGCGGGATCGGCGCCCGATTTCAGCTCGCCGAGGCGCCATCTTCGCTCGGCGAGGGAGGTGCTTGATGGGCCCGAGGCCGAGCTTGCCGAGGAAGATCGTGCCAAGGCAGAGGAAGACGCCGAGCTCGCGCGGGGTTGGATCTGCCTCCAGTAGACTGTGGAGCGCTGCCGCCGGAAGGACGAGGCGGCCCAGGCGCAGCGCGGGGAGGCGCTGCGCTTCGCTGAGGAGGCCCGCGCTAGTGTGGTCCGCGAGGCTGAAGAGACCCTCGCGGACTTGAGCGCTAGGCGTGAGGCTCACGAGGTGGAAACTGAGGCCAGGCACCAGGAGCTGGCGCGCGCGAGGCGGCGGTCACCACCAAGCATCAGGAGCTCGTGGACCGCGAGGCAGGGATCATCGCCGAGTCAGAGACCATGCGGCAGAGCTTGGAGAAGTTCTATGAGGATCTGCACAAGCGCGAAGAGCTGATGGCGAGGCGCGGGGAGGACCTAGACTTCCGCGAGTCCGAGCTGCGCAAGCGCGAGGAGCAGGTCGAGCAAAATGAGAAATACCAAGCCGCGCAGCGGGAGAGCCTAGAGGCTCGCGAGGGCAAGCTGGCCCAGGACGAGGAATTCTACAAGAAACGCCTCGCGCAGACCAACGAGAACCTCCGCAAGAAAGAAGAGAAGATGCAGGAGGAGTCCGCGACTAAGGAGAAGCTCTTCCGCGACCACTGCTCCAAGGAGTTTGCGAAGAAGGCCCAAATGCAGGAGGAGCGCTTCACGAAGAAGCGCGACGAGCTCAATGCTCGCATCAGGGAGCTCAAGAGGGAGAAGAAGCGGACTGACGCCCGCCTCCAGGCTGCCAAGACCGCCCAGGCCCGCGCGGAGCAGGACCTTGCTTCCATGACGCAGGATATGACTGAAATGCAGCAGCAGGTGGCGCCTGTGGTGGAGCTTGTCGAGGAGGCCCAGCAGAGCGCTCAGGCTGCGCGTGTCTTGTCGCGCCAGCAGGAACGCATGTTCCGCTCTCTGGTGTCCCACGCGCGGGCTGTCGCGGAGCGCCTGGGAGGCAAGGCCCCCTCGCTATCTGTCGAGGGGAATGCTGACGCCGCCACATACCTCGGCTCCTCACCAGCCTTGAGGAGGTCGTGACCAGCCTCGACGACCTGGTCGATACTGAGAGCCGCGAGCTCCTTGGCGTCGCAGTCGGCCGTATCTTCGCCAACCTTGCGCATCTCCATCCCAGCTTCGACTTCACGACTGTGACGGAGCCCCTGGAGCAGAGGCTCGCCTCGAAGCTGAACGCCTCGGTGTGGGAGGACGTGGAGAAGTACATCCAGCGCTTTAAGAGGACTGAGGTTGAAGAGGAGCCGACCCAGGAAGGTGATGGTGATGCGGGCGCTGAGGAGGAGGACGACAAAGCTTTCGACAGCGAGGACGACGACAGCCCTGCTGCTTGAGCTGCCCCTGTGGAGAGATGTGCCTGGAGCACCATTGTATCTTAGGATTTGCTCTTTTCATTTCGTAGTGGCTTGTAAGATATTTTATTATATATGCAAGTGTGAGCGCCCTCGGGAGGCCTTTTATCTGTTTCCTCATGTCTTTTTCGCTCTACGTCGTTAGGACCCTGTTTCAGCGCAAATAATACCGCCGCTTCGGTATGCCGGAGTCAGGGCTCGACAAGGCCGGGGGGTGCGTAAGGCTTAGAGAGGTAAGAGCTCTCGAGGCACGATGCTCGGGAGCTCCCCTTTGACGTGCAAGCAGCCCATGAGGCGTAAGAGAGAAAAGAGAGGCTCGAGGGGCGACAAAACCAGCGAGAGGAAAAACTCATGAGGCGTAAGTTCTGGACTTAGCTTTGCGAGACGTTTGCTCGTAGAGGGTGTTGTGTTCCCTGGTGAGGCGTTTCCCTCTCGAGGTTGCCTGAGGCTGGTTTGGAGCTCCGCAGCCTTGTAGGGCGTCTTGTTCCCTGCGTTGGAGAGAGAGGCATACCCACAAGCAATGCACGGTTGTACAACTCATGCGCGCTCATAGGTTTCCTCATGTGTATCTCACGAGGAGAGTAAGCACCAAGGTCCTTGGTGAGGTGACGTGCATGGGAGCAGGCCCATGAGTCAGAGCTCTTTGGTGAGATAACGGTCGTGGGCGGAGAACCACGAGTTAGAGCTCGGATCCTTTGGGTTTTGCGATGCTGCTGGGATGCTCCCGAGGCACAGACACCGTGCTCAGCCCCCGCTCGCGAGGTGCGCATGGGGAAAAATGTGAGCGCGAATGAACGTAAGAAAAACAACTCACCAAGCAATATTACATAACGGCGCTGAGGCGCAAAGGTTCATTGAACCGAAATTGTTCATTACACTTGGCGTGGCCAAGATAAAGTCCGCCATGTCTGGGCATGGGGTTCCACATGGAGTGGCTGAGGCTTCTCGCGGCCCGTGGCGACGCGTTGTAGAGAGCTCAGTGGAGATGGCCCTCGTGAGGGAAAAGCTTTTGTGAAGCTGGGAGGTGAAGCATGCTTCCCTCTTGAGACAAAAAATGCCTGCCGCGACGTGATCACGGGTAGAACTTGCGTAGATGCTCGATGTTCCACGGGTTTTTGACCGGGGTGCCGTCTTCCGTCTCGAGCCGTACCGCGCCGGGCCTGGCGATGTGCGCGACCCTGTAGGGGCCTTCCCACATGGGCGAGAGCTTGTGGAGGCCTCTCTGGAGAGTATCCTCCTCAGGACGAGATCGCCTGTCTCGAGGGTGCGCGGCGTATGTGGCGGCTGTGGTAGCGGCGCAGATCTTGTGGTACTTTGCCGCCCGGAGGGCAGCACGGCGACGTAGTCCATCGAGCAGCAGCAGTCGTCGTTGTGGAGCTCTCTTGGTTGTCCTCGTTGAAAGCAAGGATCCGTGGGGACCCATGCTTGATCTCGGTGGGGAGGACTGCTTCAGCGCCATAGACGAGGGCGAACGGCGTTTCTCCAGTGGGCTTTGTGGCAGTGGTGCGGATGGACCAGAGCACAGAGGGAGTTCTTCAATCCAGTTCTTGCCGTGGGCCTTGAGGCGGTTGAAGCTTCTTGTCTTGAGGCCCTTGAGCACTTCGCGTTTGCTCGCTCAGCTTGCCCATTGCTTCGTGGGTGAGCCACCGAGGCGAAGCAGAGCCGGGTGCCGAGGCTTTCGCAGTAGGCCCTGAAGATGCCACTGGTGAACTGTGAGCCGTTGTCGGTGATGATGCGATTTGGCACGCCGAAGCGGCAGGCCAGGCCTCTGATGAATTTCACCGCTGATCTCGCGGTATGCTGCGCACCGCTTCGACCTCCGCCCATTTGGTGAACTTGTCAATGGCGACGTAGAGGTAGCGGTAGCCCCCGCTGGAGCGTGGGAACGGTCCCAGGATGTCCAGCCCCCAGACCGCGAAGGGCCAGGAGAGCGGGATGGTTGGAGCCCCAGTGCAGGCTGATGGACCTGCTTGGCGTGGAATTGGCATGCCTCGCAAGTTGGACAATGGTGGTTGCGTCTTGAAGCACTGAGGGCCAGTAGAATCACTCCTGAAGACCTTCCCCGCGAGGGTGCGCGATGATGAATGGTGGCCACACTCTCCACTGTGTATGTCCTTGATCAGCTGGCGGCCTTCTTCAGGGGGGATGCATTTCAATGCAACTCCATTTGGACGCTTGCGGTACAGGTCTCCCTCGTGAAGGCAGTATGACTTGGCCTGTCGAGCAATTCTTCTGCTTCTGCATCCTCTTCAGGGAGGACTCCGTCCCTGAGGTACTCCTTGAGCTCGTCATCCAGCCCGTCTCTTGATGTGTCATGGCCAACAACAGGCGTTCTCCTGAGGGTGGACCGCAGCTCGGTGCTCCAAATGTTGGTGTTGGTGGGAGCTCTTCGTCGACGTCCACGCTGGCTGCTTCTTTTGGCTGCTTCACCGTCGCCCTGGTGAGCCTTTCCTCGAACACGCCGCCTGCTGGGCCTCTCTCCGCGACGCTCGCCTGGCGATGTCATCAGCCTCCTGGTTCTCCCTTCGCGGGATGTGCCTGAGCTCCATCCCCTTGAAGTGCTTCTCGAGTTTGCGAACCTCCTCGAGGTAAGCGGTCATGTGACCGTCCTTATGCGTGTAGCTCTTGTTGGAGAAATTGACGAGGAGCTAGGAATAACCCTTGATGAGGGAAAATGTTAAAAAAAAGCACGCGCGTCCCGAACGCTCGCTACCTGTCGCATGGGTTGTCTGCACGTGGTGGAGCATGGTGCCCTCCCGCTTGTCCTTTCTCTGCTCGCCACGTGCTGGCTGCTGTTGCTTTCGGGTTCGCTTGCCGCACGATTAGTCTAGTACCGTGAGTATAGATCTGATTCTCTTTTTCGTTTCTTATTCAAGGACAGAAAATACAATATCCTGTGAACTGATTTTCGAAATATTAATCCGTTTTTAGGAATGGGCTAGTCGTGTTGAGATCTTCAAAATAAGATCCAATTTTAATATGTTTCGACGAACTTTTTTTGTGCACTGCCCGGAGCGCACAGATTGCACCGCCTTGCTAGTTTTCTTTAGTGCAGTGCAATGTCTTCTACAATATCTCGAATAAACCAGTGCACGATGCACTGTCCTGAATGAGGAACTGTGCTGCCTTATTTTTTTCCCTGCACTGCCTCCGATTGGGATATTGTGCTGCCTTCTCTTTATACACTACACTGCCGAACGTGTTGTGTCAGGGCGCAGCCCGTAGCGTGCGCTACGACATATGTATCGATGAAATATAAGGGACAACGACCAATGCATCATTCAAGATCTTTATTAATGATAGCCGCGCCGAAGGCGCCGTGCTAGGGCGTAGCCCGTAACACGCGTTACGACACATGCATCGACGAAATAGAAGGGACAACCACATGGAGCAGTGCACTGACTTCTGTTTTATAGTGCACTGCATCAGATAGGGCATTGCACTGCTTTCTCTTTTCAAGTGCTCTCTCTCAGATAAGGTGCATTGCCATGTGAATTGCACTGCTTTCTCTTTTGTAGTACACTGCCTCGCATGAGGCATTGCACTGCCTTCTGTTTTAGGATGCACTGCATTGCTTCTCTTTTAAATTATACTATACCTTGGATGAGTGTATTATGCTAAGAAAATATACCCAACAAAATACATTAAATTTGTACTATCCTGTTGGAAAAAGAAGAAAATAAGCAAAAATTATACGTACTCCTGTTGGAGTACTAAGCTAGCTAGCTAAGCTAGCATTCGATCGATCCATGCAGGTGCCTACATAGCGCGTCCGCTCTTAAAGAGAAAAAAACATAGCAGCTAGCATGCGTATCAGGCCGCTCGCTTTTAGTAGCGCGTCGCTCCAGAGCTGCGCTGATGACACGCCACGTGGGAGGCTAGGAGCCGCTCTCGCGTGCGCTCGCGCCCTGCATTCCGCGCGTTACGAACGCGCGCGCGTTTGCTAGTCGTTGTTTTTTATGCCGAGGGCGATTGCAGCTCTGAGCCCAGCGAGGAGATCTTCATACTCGGCGATGTTGTTGGAGACCTTGTCAGTTGTGAAGCACAGCTGGACGGCGTAGTAGATCTTGTCGCCCTTTGGTGAGGTCAGGACGACACCAGCCCCCGCGTTCTGGCATGCGAATGCCCCGTCGAAGTGCATGGTCCAGTGGATCGGCACTGTGTCTCCAGACGGCGTGGTTTCTGCCTCTTGAGGCTCTTCATGTTGTGTGTCCGTCCATTCGGCGACGAAGTCCGCCAATGCCCTTCCCTTGATGACCCTGGTGGTGTCGAAGCACAGGCCAAAGGGTTGTAGCTCGATGTTCCATCCTGCGACGTGATCAGTGGCGTTTGGGTTGCGCAGGATTTGCTCCAGAGGGAATGAAGTGACCACCGTGATGGGGTGGCCCTGGAAGTAGTGGCGCAGCTTCCTGGAAGCGATGAGGAGCGCGAGGAGGAGTTTTTGCTGCATGGTGTACCTCTCGCGAGCATCTCGCTACACCGTGCTGACGAAGTAGACGGGATGCTCGACGAGCGTTGTCGATGGTGGTGCAGCGCTGGGTCCCTCGGGAGCCTTGTCGAGGTTTTCTTGAGGCAAACCCTCGGCGAGGGTGCCTGCTGGTTGCGCGGGCTCGACATGAGGCTCTGGGCCTGGAGAGGGTGCTTCTTTATCGGGAGGCTCTGGGCTTGGCGTGGCTTTGTCCTCCTTGGCAAGGACTGGCTCTTCCCTTTCTGCCACCAAGACCGCGCTTGCTGTTTGTGGAGTGGCTGATAGGTACAGCTTCAGATGCTCGCCAGGCCTTGGGGCGACCATGACTGGTGAGCTAGCCAAGTACTTCTTCAGGTCTTCAAATGCTTTGTCTGCCTCCGGTGTGCTTGTGGACAACCACCGTGTTGGAGAGCCATGTGGGGTGTGCAACTTCTCGGATTATGTGTGCTTCTTTCAGCTTCTCTACTTTCTTGATGATGAACTCTTGCTTCTCTGGCACCTGGCGCCGTGCTTTCTGCTTCACGGGGCGTGCGTTTGGACACACGGCTAAGTGGTGCTCGATCACCTCCCTCAGTACTCCGGACATTTCTGACGGTGTCCATGCGAACATGTCAGAGTTTGCCCTGAGGAAGGCGACGAGCGGGCTTTCCTATTTAGGAGGGAAACCAACGCCTATGGTGACGCTAGCCCCCGAGCCGCTGGCGTCCAGCGACACCTTCTTCGTGGCTGCCTGCTCCTGTGAAAACAGCTGCTTCTTCTTCGCGGGCCTCTCGAGGGTCTCCATGTCCTCGTCAGCGGGGAATGCCACGGGAACGGCCTTGTAGGCGGTCTCGACATAGCGCATTGCGTCCTGGACTTGACCGTGGATGGAGATGGTGCCGCCGCTGCCTGGGAGCTTGACGATGTTGTACGCGTGGTGAGTGACGGCCATGAACTTCGCGAGGGCGGGGTAGCCGAGGATGGCGTTGTAGGACAGGCCAATGTGCGCGACGTCGAAGTCGATCTGCTCGGTGCGGTAGTTCTGCGGCGTGCCAAAAGTGACCGCGAGCCTCACCTGCCCCAGTGGTGTGGTGGAGCCACTTGTCACCCCGTGAAGGGCCTGGAGGGCATCAGCCACTCGTATGGCACTTGAACCTGTTCGAAGGTCTCGACAGAGATGACGTTCAAGCCTGCACCCCCATCTATGAGCGTCTTGGCGACGGCGATGTTGTTGATGATGGGAGTGCACACCAGAGGGATGGTGCCGACAGCCTTAGTCGACTTTGGGTGGTCCTTGGAGTCGAAGCAATGGTGTATTGCGACCACTTGAGGGGCTGGGATACCTCAATCCCTAGAAGCGCGGCATTGACCTCGCGAGAGAACTGCTTGAAGTGGTTGTTGGACTTGGTCGCCTGAGACCCGCCGAGGATGCATGCTATTGCCCCCTGAGGGGCCTGGTAGCCCCGAGGGTTCTCGTCGGGGAGATTGTCGTTTTGCCCGGCGGGGTTCCCCCGAGCCCTCTGCTAGTAGTTGTGGCGTCCGGCCCCGCGGCCGCCACGGCCTTGGTTCTTCTCGCGTTCCTTGCTGAGCTGCTTGAGCTCCCAGCAGTCTTCAGTCGCGTGGTTATGCCTGTTGTGGTAGATGCAGAACGGGCGATTGTCCACTTTCTTCTCATCAGCCGCCGGAGAGGCCTCGCGAGGCTGCTTAGCGTCAGGCTTTTCCGTGAGGATGGCGGTGGTCTTGCGCTTGTCGACAGGCTTCTTCCTGCTCCTGGACCCCTCAGGAGGCTCTTCCTCCGTTTCTTTCTTGACGAAGAGGAGGCCCTCTTCAGCCTTGGCGCACTTGTCAGCCAGGTCGAAGAGCTTCACCACCGAGGTGAGGGTGTCGTGGATGCCAAGCTTCTCGAGCATCCGGCGATTCGTGACGCCCTCCCTGAAGGCAGAGATCACGTGCGAGTCCGGGATGTTCGAAATCTTGTTGCGGACCTGGCTGCAGCGCTGGATGTATCTGCGGAGGGTTTCGTCGGGCTTCTGGCGCACCGCGCGAAGGTCGTTGTAGGTGAGCGCGTGCTCGTAGGTGCCCTTGAAGTTGGCGACGAAGACCTTGCAGAGGTCCTCCCACGTGTCGATGATGTTCTCGGGGAGGTTCATGAGCCACGAGAGCGCGGAGTCCTTGAGCACAATGGAGAGCCAGTTGGCCATCACCTTGTCGTCGCCTCCTGCAGCTTGGATGGAGACGGTGTAGAGCTGCAGGAACTCCAGAGGGTTGGTCCTGCCATCGTAGCGCGGGGGAGATCTGACTTGAACTTCATCGGCCAGACGACGCGGCGCAAGTTGCGGGTGAAGGCGGCGCAGCCCGTGGCGTATGTCACGGCGCCGCCAGCGAGTGCGCCGCGGTTCTGGCGGCATGCAGCTGCAATCTCCTGGACGACGCGGTTGTGGCGGTCCCGCTGGCGCTCGATCTCCACGCGCGCATCCGCCGGAGTGCGCTGCACGATTTGGCAGTTGTGGGGCGAGGATGCGTGCGACGCGGCGCGGTGGTTCCCCGCCGGGGCTGCAGCTGGAGGAGGTGGAGGCGGAGGCGGAGGAGCGCCGTGCGCTACGTTCCCTCCGCGTCCCGGAGTAGTGCACCAGCGAGCGGGAAGGTGCTGGTGCTGCAGTAGGAGCGGCAGGAACGGCGGCGGCGTTGATGAGCTCCTCGAGGCGCCCGAGCCAGTTGTCGTGGCCCGCCTGCGTGGGGCGGTAGCGCAGCAGCTCCTGCGCCATCAGTAGCGCAGTGGCTGGACTGGGCGCCACCCGGCTCTGTGTGGAGGCGCTCTCGCGCCTTGACGGGTGCTGGGAGGAAGCTCCCTCGCCGTCGTCGTCATTGCCGCCGTCGTTGCCGCTGCCGTTGCCGCCGTCGTCTTCTGGGTGCTCTGAAGCGCGGTTCCAGAATTCGCATATCAGTGGTAAAAGTATTACCCTGAGTCCACCAAGACAGTCCTGTGACTTGCTCATTTGAAGTCATTAGCTCTCCATTAGCCACTTTGACTGGTAAAGCTGGTGCAGCTGAAATAACACAGCCAGCTCGCTCGGCAAAAGCTCTGGTGACAAAGGTGTGAGTGCTGCCAGAGTCAATAAGAAGCAGCATGACTTGATTCCCAACTAGTGCACGCAGGCGAATCGTTTCACCGCCTTCAGTACCTGCTAAGGCATCCACAAATAAGTGACAGCAGGCGGCAGTCATCACAGAGCATGCTGCAGTCACAACAGGTTCGCCAGGTTCATCTAACAATTTCAGAGCTAGCTCAGCATCATCTGAAATGACTTCTCCAAATTCTCCCACTTCTATGGTGAGTAACTGCCCAGACCTCTTACACTGATGTTCCTTAGAGTATTTATCTCCACATTTGAAACACAAATGATTTGCACGCCGGTAATCCCTTAACTGCCTCTCCCTCTGAAAATCATCAGTGGGTGGCTTCTTGTGCCAATCAGTGCGAGCCACAGAAGTATTGGTACTGATTTGAGGTGCAGGAATGTGCTTGGCTGACACATGGGAACGTGATCGAGGTCGACACTGGTCAGCTTCTTCTTCCTGGATACGAGCCAAAGATGCAGCTCTAGTAATACTCGTTGGGCCTTGCAGTCTCACAGCACAACGAACATCATCTTTGAGACCAAAAACAAACTGAGTGACAAACCAACGCTGACTGAGTGTATCATCCAGAGAAATCAAATGATACATGCATTCCTCAAAAGCTAAGCGATATTTCACTACAGTACCAGTTTGTTTCAATTGCAGTAACTTGGTCATCTGTCCATCAAACTCATCTAAACCAAATTCCTCTACAATTGCTTGCATGAACACATCCCAGGCAATCAATCTATTTCTGCGCTTAAAGGACTGAAACCATAATGCAGCGTGACCATCTAAGTGCAGAGTTGCAATGCTAACCCAATGATGTTCCGGAACCTTGTACATGTCGAAATACGTCATGCTAAGATCTATCCAGAGTAATGGCTTATCACCTGAGAATCGAGGAAAATCATGCCGTCGAGGTCGCACAATAAAATCTCCTTGACGCTCACCCTCCACCAAATCAGTGGGTGACGAGGGCGCCGTCTGAAACTCCTGCTCCGTCACTGGAGCAGTGAGCAGCGGCGGCCACAGGTTGGTGAAGCGCGCCGGCATCGGGGCCTTGTTTGCCTGCGGAATCTCCACCCGCGGCAGAGGTGCGGTCGGTCGTGGCTGCGGTCGCGGCCTTGTCATGTTCGACGAGGCGGCGCTTCACGCCGTCGAGGTCCTCGCCGAAGTCCTCGATCTGCTTCTTCAGACCGCCCACCTCCGTCCCGACCTCCTTGATCTCCGCGGAGAGCGCGGTGAACTTGGAGAGCATCTCCTCCAGTGATTTTTGTACTGCTTCCATCTTAGTGATGACGAAATTTGTCTGCGCCGATGGCACAGCCGCCTTGGCCAGCGCCGTCGCGGCTCGCCCTGAATCAGACCCAACCCTGCGGAGGATTTCGCGCCGATTCACTGAAGTGATTCAGCACCTGTCGCGGTGGAATTTTTCGGGTCCGATCTCGGGAATTTGTGAGCGCGAGCGGAGCGGATTCAGCTCTGATACCAGATTGTGATGTCCCTCAACTCGGTAGTATTATCTCAGAGGAATTCAGAGTAGTTCTTACAGAAATGGGGTGAGAAGCAGACGAATTACAGAGGTGAGATACAGGCGAAGGTAGGAGGAGTTCAGATAACAGTTCAACGATACACTCTTCCGCACACGACGGGGTCTATATACCCCCAACTTTCCCTCTTACAGGTGGGCCCGGGTCCCACCCACCGCTCCGAAGCTTCCTTGCCACGTTCGTCTTCTGCTGGGCCAATCATAGCTCACCAGCTCAGCCTGGTTACTCCTCGTCCACCGACACGTCAGCAGGAGGTGTGACACATCCGCCGTGGTCACCGCGCCACCGCACCACCCGGCCGGAAACTGACTAGTGGGCCAGTATTTTTTCATGTCGAAACTCCCAGCAAACATTTCGGGTGTCTTTTGAGAAAAAGGTGCCGGTGGAGCTCTTAAAGCTTTGGCGATGAATATTAAAATTGTACGATCAAAAGCTTAGTCTTTTGAGCAAGCTTACAAAGCTGCAAGGAGAAGAGACAATGGCTGGCCGCATCCACGAACCACGAATCCACGATCCACTTTGGTAACTACTGTAGTTTACCTTGCCCGCCGCCGTCACCCTATCCTGAGCCATCCTGATCGAAGATGGATCCCGAGGAGATCGGTCCCTTGTTCCTCGAGGAAGAGGAGATAAATTCCGAGGAAGAGGAGATCGATCCCCTCTTCCGGACGGACTCGGAGGAAGAGGAAGAGGAGATGGAGGAAGAGTTGATGGGTTCCGAGGAAGAGGAGATGGATTCCGAGGAAGAGGGTATCTCATTCCGGGATGAATTCTTCCTCAAGGTAGAGGAGATGGACTCCGAGGAAGAGGATATCTTGTTCCGGGAGAAATTCGTCCTCGAGGAAAAGGATATAGATCGCCACGTCCTCGAGATCTTCCAGAAAGAGGAGATGGGTTCCGATGACAAGGAGATCGATGGCCACGTCCTCGAGAGTCTCGAGGAAGAGGAAGAGGGAGAGGAGATGGGTTCCGAGATCAAGGAGATCGATCGCCACGTCCTCGAGAGTCTCGAGGAAGAGGAAGAGGAAGAGGAGATGGGTTCCGAGGAAGAGGATATGGATCCTCAGGAGATGGATCCCCAGAACGAGGAGATGAATCCACACGAGGATTTCTTCGTCCCGATGGAACTCGTCCGCAAGATCCTGATCAATCTGGGCGATCCAGCTACCCTTGCCAGGTGTAACACCATACACACATCATGGAAAGAAGTCATGGCTGAGACCGGCTTCTTCGACCTGCGCGACCGCACGCTGATGGCGGCCGTCGGTGTGCACGACGCCGAGTACGGGACGTCGATGCGGATGACGACTGAAGAGGTGTCGTCCAACAAGTTGGTGCTCGTTGGGGTGGAGGTGTTGCGCGGCTCCATACACAAACTGTTCCGAGAATGGAAGCCGGTGGTGACCATCATCAGTGCGAATTCCCGCGTGAAGAAGGTGGTCAACGTGATCAAGTCGTCCATCAACTCCAATCCAGAGTTCCACATCTTTCGTGGCAACCGGTGGCCGCAGTTTGTGGAGGAGAGCCATATCTTCGAGGAAGACCTCGTCGACATCTACACTGGCACATGCCGCGGCCAAGGCTGCCTCCTCTTCTTCAATAGAGGAAGGGTTAAAAGGTTGGACCGGTTGACATCTAAAATTACTACGTACAATTTTGCAGTTATTTTTTATCTGAAATAAATTTGCACCTGCGAGGGTCTGTCCTAGGTACTAGTATAATTTATAGGAGTTGTTTTTATCTTATTTGCGGATGTGTCAGTGTGGACGTATGCCGTGCGCTTGTGGCTTGTCCAAGCCTGAGTATATTTTGTGCCGTTAGTGGTGAGAATGTATATCATATGCTGATTCAGTATGATGGATGTGATAGTATGCGTCAGCTCGTATTTGTTACTAATGTATGGGTTGTAGAGAATGACAGGGCACATACTTTAATGGTATGAGCATAACCTAGCTGCACATCTTATGTTCTGTTCTGCTAGCTCTGCACCATACATTCATGCATTATATTATGACTAGGCTCATGCCGGATAGCCTCATGTGTTTGTAGCAAAACAAATTGGCCAAAAGGAACCTGATTAACTTAACTAGACACGCTTGCTTGGTCTGATTACTCCAAAAAAATAAATGTTCGTCAAGCAATTTCTGAATTCTGAACTTAACACGGAGCATCATATGGGTTAATAGGGTAGCCCACAATTTTGAACTACTTTTATTCAGGATCCAATAATCTATGATGCTGCTCGCGTGTAATATGTTTTTGTGTGTGGTTTCTTTTACCACTTGCGTTATCTTAGTTTTGCACTCTTGGATCCCAAACTTTCTGCCTTATCGGGCATCTTCTTTTCCATAATTCACCGTATGCAACTCAACCACATTTAGTTTTTCTTTTCTGGAAGCACACAGCCATTTTTGTCGTTGGTCACTCATGAACCCACATGATGGCTGTTACATAAGCCTAATGCTCCGTTCGGATGTTGATATTGAGGGTTGATATTGGATATTCGGAGCAATCCTTACCCGAATATCCGAAACTGGGATGTTCAGATGTACTAGATATTCGAGCGAGGTATTCGCGTAAGATATCGAGAAAGGCATCGGTAGTGAAAAAATCTTCTTCATGCTTCCCCGAGCCAACCTCGCCCCGCCTTGTCCTTCCCGGCGCCAACCCGCCCCGCCTCCTCCTTTTCTGTCGATCTAATGCTCGTGTTGCTTGATTGCAGGGACGCTCCGGCGGCCGCCGCACCTGATTCCGGCGCTGCAGCTACGTTGTGAGGTATGTATGGATCAATCTTCTTCATCTCCTTTGGCACCCCCACCTGAAAGGAGTTTTTGTGCTGAAATTTGTGTGGATGCTTGATTAACATGCTTGTAATATATGTGCTTGTGTGATGTGCTGAATTTTCATTACCATGCTTGTAATAGCTTAATTTGTACACAAAGGTTGCCGAGGGAGTTAGGAGCCTTGTTTGAGACCATGTACCTTGTTTGTTTGAGACTTCATTATGCACCTTGTTTGAGACCATGTACCTTGTTTGTGAGATTTCATTGCTATGTGATGGATTATGCATTGAATTTCATATAATGTTGTTGTTGAAATATTGGAGAATTTTACTTATTTGTCTAACTTCATTTTGTCATGAATATAACACTACAATGATCAATGTCTCGAAAAACTGCTTTTGTAACATCCAAACAACATTTGATATTCAAACTCAATATCTTGTCTAGGTCTGAATATCTAACACATCCAAACAGAAAATATTGACATTCGATCTCAATATCAATATCCTGGGTATTGGACATTCAGCCCAATATAATATCTACCCCCCTCAATATCAACATCCGAACGGAGCATAAGACATTCATATACGAGATGTGTTGAAGGATTTTTAGAATTAAGTGGAGTTATTAGCCCATTATATCTCCGTTTCCGATGGTGGAGATGGGTTGTAGTTTGTAGACCACCATTTACTTGTCTCGAGGGAAACATGTTCGTAGTAGTTTTTTTTTACACATGCATATGTTCTACTGATATGGAGAGATGCTTATTTTCTATGCTTGTTTTTTTTTGTAGGTCTTGATTTCAAGAGCTTCTGGACTTCGATGAGTCGACCCATCGTTTTCTTAACCTGATATTTATTTTGGATAAAAATAACAAAAAAATGAAAAAAAAACCCAGAATAAGGGGACAAAATCCAAAAAAAATAAAAAAAAATGAAAAATCAAGAAAAAATTAGGAATGATAGACTTGTTTTTTCTTTTGGGTTTTGTCTGTGTTGTGTGATTTTGCATGATTTGTATTGTTTCTCTTTCTTTTTCTTTGTTAGAGTAGGTAACTCCGCCTATGCTACAATAACCATAATATTTATGGTGCATAGCCGGTTCCAAGCCCGGAAAAGGAGGAGGGAATTATGTATTGAGGTTGCACGCATGCTGGATTATAACAAACCCCTTTGGGTTTGATTAGCAATGCTATGTTGTATGTTGTACACTTGTACACATATTTGTTGAAAATAAACCCCTTTGACTTGACTAGCAGTGAGAATATAATCAAGAAATGTTTGCTTAAATTGTTCGGTCAAAATTCGTCTTGGAAAGCGCGTGCGCCTTATTCATTGAAACAGAGTTAGTACTTACTAATAAAAACACAGATGTTGATTGTGGCTTGCATCCATGTTGCTAATATCTTTGCTTATAATCATGTGACGGATTTAGATTGTCTACACGGATGTTGCATTGGACCTTTATTCTTCTTATGGTCATGATGGCATTGTGTGGGAAGATGGTAAGAAAAAAATCAGCACATTTAGATCTCGCGCTCCTTAGAATCAGATTTACTGATATGTGATCTTATTGCATGATGAATTGCTAATAACATAAGAAATGTGCTAGCTACTTAAGAAATGGTGTTGCCAATCTCGTTTCAAGACATATCCATACATGTTCTTATTGGAGCTTCTAAAACTGGCACCATAATGGATACAGGCATACAGCCATGTAACTATTTTATTCTAGTTCTAGATGATTATTTTTTATCATCAAGCTTGGTATTGGCTCTGTCGAACACCTGGTTTCAATACATCAGTGTGCATCTCCTCTTTGATTTTCTATAAACTGTACCCAACTGTAGTCATCGGCAATTATTGGTAGCCGCCACTTCGCTACAAGCTAGGAGACTGAGATACTACTGTGTAAAATGTAGACAGTCATTCATAAGGTTTTGCCACTTGGCAATGCAACTTTAATTTCGTCATTTTCCTCCAGAGATGATGCAAAAAATATGTTTTGATGCAACAATCTCATTGGAATACTTCTCATGTAATTTGAAATTAGCTAAAATTTGGGAAGTTCCAAAATCAGGAATCGGCTGGCTCACATAGCTTTATGTACCCTTGTTGTGAATAGCCGAACAACTACTGACAGTGTGAGTTTGGATGTTCGATGATTATGCTTGTATTTTGAAGTTTGAATTACCCTTGAGCAATTATCATTTGTATTGTTGGTCCAGGTATTTTATGGAGTTAGATATTTTCATAAAGGAAATTTTGTACTACAAACTTCTTTCCACCTAAATGTGAGTTTTTTTCCATCTCAACAGGATTAATTTTGAACGACGAAACAGTTTATCATTTGTGTAAACAGGCTGTTTCACAGATCCATCTTTTCCCTTGATCCTGTGTTTTGTTATTTATGGCTGAGTCCGCAAATGTTCAGTAATATATAATTGTTTCTAGAACTGAATAGGCACGGGCTAGTGCTGATTTAGTCAGCCCTAGTGACATGATGGATGGTCGTGTTGGAGCAATCCGTTCTGCTTTAGATGCTGAGGGTTTTAATGATGTCTCCAGTATGTCGTATACCGCAGTGTAATTATCTTTGCCATGCCTGGCATCATAGTAATTCTGTTATCCTATATTTACTTAACATTCTCCTTTTTTAATGATGCATATGTAATCTATGTTTATCCAGGTATGCCAATTAATTTTATGGTCCATTCCGAGAAGCTTTAGATTCAATTCCACGATTTGGAGACAAGAAGACGTATGCTGCTGACACTAAAGCTACTACTTAGATCCATCTAGTGTACTATAATTTAGTTGCTTATAGTATCTAACTATTTTCTCTCTTTTCGTTCTGAAGTTATGAGATGAACCCAGCTAACTACAGAGAAGCCCTTCTGGAAACTGCAGCAGATGAGGCAGAAGGCGCTGATTTTCTTCTAGTAATTATCTTGCTTTAACACAGTGTCATATTTCTAAGATAGCTCTTATATATGTTGCTCCATAATCATGGTTCCATGACAGGTGAAACCTGGATTTCCGTACTTGGACTTCGGGATAATTCTGCTTTGCCAATTGCTGCATACCAGGTTAGTATATTGGCTTTCCACAGTGCTCTTTAAGGGCACGTTTAGTAGCCTGCAGGGGTTTCGGCCCATCGACGGGTCTGCCCCCACGGAGCCAGGTCTGGTTGCTGCAGCCTCTCGGCCTGGTTGCGCACTGCAGGCAACTGAATTGCAGCCCGTTTGGTTGTCTGTGCTTTCCTTTTCTGTCTCTCGACATGCAAACACATGTTGTTTGGTTGACATCAATGTTTCCATGTGTGTGACAGAAGTGAGATACCCTCACCACATTCAAATTTGGTGAGGTTACCAGCACACACAATCAAATAGAAACACAACAAAATGACATGTAAACAGACAACAGAGGCACATAATTAACAACTACTTAGATAGAGTACCAGCTCAAGTAACAGACTAGGCCTAACTAGGTTCTTACAACATCCCTCCAAACTACCGAAGTTCATATGATGCTAACTTAACTGCTGGAGATCAAGCCCAGGGATGAAATTCACACCGAAACATCTTCTGAGTGGAGGTACCATGCTTGAAGACCTTGATGTCGAAGCCCCCATCACTTGAACACCACTACGTCGCCCATCTCCAGCTCCTTCTCCCTCGCGAATTCCCTCCCGCCGGCGAAGATGACGAGGTCCTCTTGGAACCACTGAACCTGGACGAAAAACTCACATCACTTGGACCACCGTATTGGAACGGAGGCCCTGGGCTGAGGCTGAGACTTGGACGACTTCAGGTTCTGCTTCTTCATCACGAAGGGCTTTATTTCAGGAGGAAGGACAATGGCCCTCAAGTCGGAGTAGCCAATCTCGACATAGAAGCGTCGCGTCATGCCATCTTGAGGAACATTTCCCAGATGTGGAGGACGGCCTCTACTCTTCTCGCCTTGCCGGATCTTGTGCTCTATCTCCTCGACAATAGCCTCCAAGCCTTCCACAACTGCCCTCGACATAGAAGCGACGCGGCATGCCATCTCGAGGATCATTTCCCAGATGTGGAGGACGGCCTCTACTCTTCTCGCCTTGCCGGATCTTGTGCTCCATCTCCTCGACAACAGCCTCCAAGCCTTCTACAACTGCCCTGCGAGCTGCAGTGTTGTGGTAGATGACGTACTCAAGTTGTGGAGGTGGAGTAGGCATCATGGCACACAACGCCTCCCAGGTCTGCAAACAATGAAGCGTAGGGGTTAGTGTTGTAAGCATGTGCATTGCAAGCATGCAAGGATCAATGGCATTGATGCTTGCAAGAAAGCAAGGATCAATGGTAATGTCCATTGCAAGGATCAATTCCATTGATGCTTGCAAGAAAGCAAGGATCAATGTCATTGATGGCGCGGCCGCCCGAGCGGCGACGGATGTGTGCTGCATCACCGGGGAGGGGCGATTGAGGTACGGAATCTGGGCGGGGTCTATGTTGGCCACCACGCTGCGAGCCGCCGCCGCCTCAAACTCCTGGACAGCGCGTGCCGCTGTCAATGAAGGTCGGGGAAGGCCGAGTCCGGCGGGATCCATGGCGGGCGGAGGCGGCGGAGGAGGAACACTGGCCATCGGTCTCCTCGGTCAGACTGATGGGACGTGAGAGGGGCAGTTGGGCGGTGACACGAAGTGAGTGAGAGGAGAGAGAGAGAGCAGTTCGGACATTTATTCGGCGTCTCCCGCCCTTCTGCGCGCGTGCAACTGCTTGGCAGTTTCGGGGCACGCTGCGCTCGCCAGGGCCTGGTTCCAGAGGCACGCTCGATTCGAGCGTGACCAACAGACCTGGTCCGACGCTGTTTTGCAGTTCGTGCTAGCCTGGCCCAGCCCCGGAAGCAGGCCACCAAACGCCGCACTGTTGCAGCAGGCGGACCTGGTCTAGGCCTCTGTAGGCCACCAAACGCGCCCTAAGTTGTGCTTTTATGCCGTTCTAGCTAGGATTGCACAATAAACCAAGTGTCTTGTTTGTCAGTAGTACAAACCATATGCAATCATCAATAAGATCATTTTTGCATTAGTATTGTAACTGTATATTATAATTCACTTTCCATGGTCCAGAAGAACCCTTTTATTAATACCAGAGTGAGTCATGTATATTACTTCATATTTAGTTTCTCCGATATTAGAAACTCTGCCAATTGATAGTTGTTTCGAACATTACACTGCTGAATTGCTACTAGTATCTCTCTATGGGTTAGCTATACTTGACTATATTCGCCTATTTTTTTGGACTGCGGAGCAGATATATCTTTGCCAATATACACACACATCCAAGATTGGTGAAAAGAAAACACTTGGACCGTAATCTATAGTTCATCCCATTTGTTTCGATCATACATTCTGCTCTTCAGTACTACCTATGTTCCTAAATACAAGACGTTTTGGGAGTTCCAGTTTGAATTACGAAACGTTAGTTAGGGTCGGAGGGAGTACTTTGCAACGTCAATAACTGTCCCTTGCTAGCTAGCATCAAGTCAACTCATTTTATGGTCGCCAAATATTTATCATGTTACATTTTCCCCATTTATTTATTGTTAGGATGACTCCAACGGGCCGACCCAAACGGACGCACGTTTGGTCCGCGTTTTGTCCGTTTGGGTCGGGGAACGGACGCACGTCCGGCCCATGTCCGCCCTTTCTGGCCAGTGCCCCCAACGGGGCCGACGCATTGAGTCCGCTTGCCATTTTTTTAATACTAGGATTACATTTTTAAAACTAAAATTACATAGTAAATTTAGGACTTCCTCCTAACATTAAACCCTAAAACCTAAACCTAAACTTGAAGGAAATTAATAACCGACCACCGGCCGGCAAGGGGGAAGATCAAAGAGGGGCTGCGGCCTTGAGGAACGTCACGCAACATGCCCGTTCTGCAACGGACTTGCTGGCTCTTCCTTCATCGCGGCCATGGCCAGCCAGGGCTGGCTGACTCAATCTTTTTTGATCATTTTGTAGCTACGAAACACGTAGCGGGCGCCGGTATTAGTGGAAAATGAACCGCACATAGGCGGCCACGGCCTCGGCTCCTTTCGCGGTGGAGCTGACATCAGGTGGAGCTGCCTGCTCCTTTCGCGGCCTCGGCCTCCGCCAAGGCCTCCCGGTGTCGTTTGTGCCTCGCCGCGCGCTTCTTGGACTCTTCGGCGTGGCGCATTTGCTTCATCTCCTCCTCCACTGCAGCGTCGGCACAGGCACGCGCGGCGGACATGAACGCGACCGCCCTCTGCGCGTTCAGCTGCATGTGGGCTGCATCCACCGCCTCCTCCTCGGTGATGTGAGCAGGGCCGCCCACGCCAATGGGAGGCTCCGGCGGCGCGCCATCCCCCGCGACACCGGCCGCCGCGACAGCAGCCGCCGCGACACCGGCGGCGTACTCTTCTTCGTCGCTGTCGGCGCAGTCCGCGAACGCCGCCTCCACCGCACTCCTCTGGGCGTCCGTCAGGCGCGGACGCGGCGGCTAGGGAATCATGCCGGCCCATGCCGGGCTGGTCGCCATCCGGCGCGAGAAGCTGCCGCGATAGCGTCCGCGCGCGCTCATACGCGCTCGCTCGACCTCGTCCACCAGATGCTGCGGCGGCGGCGGCGGCGGATCCATTCCGACGCGTGGATCTGAGCTTGGAGATGGTGGCCGCCGTGGCTAGGGTTTGGCCGGCCGGCGCGATTGGGGAGGAGTGCTAGGGTTTGTGCCTAGGGTTTGGCCGGCCGGCGCGATTTATACAGCTCCACCGCCCACAGTTATTACAGGTAGGTGGCCGTTGGGGTCGATGACACGCGGGGTCAGGGCGGACACGGGGAGGATGCAGGAACGGTCCGCTCGCGTCCGGGCCCGACGATCGGTGACCCAAATTTGGGCCAGGAATGCGTCGCGGCGGACCAAAAAACGGGCCGCGGTCCGTTTGCGTCGCCCTGTGTTTTTGGCTCCCGCGGACAGGGACGGACGCGCGCGGACTCGATAGGTCGCCCCGTTGGAGTCTTCCTTAGCATATATACTTGAAGCAGGGTGAGATTATCTTGTGTTAAAAATATGAGAGAAAGATGTACTCCCACCCTGCTTTTCTACGAGTAAAACACAGGCAGTCGTTGAGGTTTTATGATTCTGAATCTGAACATGGATCCTGCATGCATGAGCTCTGAACCGAACCAAACGAAGCAATGATGATGATGATGTTTCAGGTGTCTGGCGAGTACTCGATGATCAAGGCTGGCGGCGCCCTCAACATGATCGACGAGGAGAAGGTGATGATGGAGTCGCTCATGTGCCTGCGGCGCGCCGGCGCCGACATCATCCTCACCTACTTCGCCCGCCAGGCCGCCACCGTGCTGTGCGGCATGAGATCGGAGGCCAAGTAGGTCAACCCCCCTATGAGGCTATATATGAGTGTGATTAAAAGTGTAAAGTTGAGGAATCCAGCAGCTATACTGTACTCCACGTCTCCACCCAGTAGATTTTGACGTTTGACTTGAGGCACTTGAATAATAATCCGTAATGTGTGCACATGATTACTGGAGTCAGTTTTATTATTTTTAACTGAGAAGTGCATTGAATTACACGAAGTTACACGAGCAAGCAAGAAACAGCAGTTCGAAATGAGAAGGATGTGGAAGCAATTGACTGACTGATGAGTGCGTGTGAAGCAGCTAGCTTCGCATGATCCCATCATCAGTTCATGGGGTCGCGGTAATTTAAGAAAGTTTAACGAGGGTGCAAGCACGGGCGCCAACAGTAGATCGCAGTAATGCGCGTCTAAGCAGCCCATCGGATCTCGAGCAGTAATAAAACCCACCCTGATCAAGTGATGGATGTCGAACGGCGGTAGCTGGCTCCTCTACAGCAGCTGCAGAATTTGCAATGGCTATTGCAGTAGCAGAGGAAGAGCAGATGCAGGCAGCAATTACTAGACCCCATCCGTTCCGTTCCGTCCCGTCCCGTCCCGTCCCATGTGAAAGAAATCACGGACCGAGAGAGATAATAATTTCAATTTAAGAACAGCTCCCAGGTCAATACACTCCTCTCTTACTCCACCATCGCCGATGAAGGCTCCATGGATATCCATGGACCATGGGAGTAAATAAATGGCGAGGAAGGAGACCTCAAGTGGCCAAGTGCTCTGATAATTTACTCACACTCGTATGTATCCTCATTCATTCATGGCGTGAATGCCTTAGACTACCTATAGTGGGAGTAACATAGGTAGTAACATAAGTGCCATATAAGTACGAATGATGATGTGGCATGCAATTAAAAAAGAGAGAGATGGTGGTCGTATCATAGGTAGATACCATAACATAACGGATTTCGAGGCAAGATGAGTCTATAGGCTAATAAATGTATGATTATATGATACCATACATATGTTACTACCCATTATAGAGGTAGTAACATAGACTAGTATCATATGCATGATACTAGTGTATGATACTCCCCACTATGAGTAGTCTTAGACTACCCACAGTGGGTATCATGCATTTCATGCATGCAAAAATCTGACGTGGCACTGTAATTAATGATGAGAGAGGAGATAGTAGTATCATAGATAGATATCGTAACATAACGCATTCCAATGCAAATTGAGTCTACAAAACTAATAAATTCACTACTACATGATAATACAATTATGTTACTACTCAAGATGCAGGCGGACACGGAATCCGTCTGTCCGTCCTGTCCGCTCCGCCCCATAGCCCAAAACGGCCTGGTGGATGGGCCGTAAAAAACTGACGGACCTGACGGAAAACCTCTGCTCGGCCGCTGAGCTCCGTGTCCGTCTCCATCTAGCGCTCCCAGAAGCGCACATACATGCATACAGCAGCACCAAAAGATCAATCGCCGCTGCCAGCTGCTGGCCGCTCAGCCACCGACCGGCTCCCCGGCAGACCCATCGAATACAGCGATCCCCAGCTGTGGAGAGAAGTCCGATGTTGTGGAGACAGCGGCGGAACGCAGAGCAGTAGAGGGTGAAAGAAGCCGCTGGAAGAGGAAAAGAAGCCGCCAGAGGAGAAGAAGCTAGGCGAGGGCAACGACACCCACATCAATAGACAGGGCAAGGATTCGATCTATTTAGTCCCTTCCATTAGGATCCTGATTTGATCTGTTGATTGGCGAAGTGGGCGTCTTTTCTCCTTTTCTGGGCTCAATCCCATCCACCACTTGAGTCATGTTGTCTGAATTTCACAAAGTATTTCTGATTCTGTTGGCTGTTAACATGCTGGCCCTTTTGTAATCTTGTAATGCTTGATCTGTATTTCCGATCCTCTCTGGTTGTGAAAAGCATCAACTGTTCAAAGCTAGCTGCATAGCCTACATCATAATCCCCCCCCCCCCCCCCCCCCGCCTGCTTCTGGCTGCTCGGCCGTCGACCGGCTCCTCGGCCATCTTCGGCAAGCCGAGATGTCGGGAATCATAGAGGCAGCGGTGGTGGAGAGGAGAAAGTAACCGCTAGAGGAAGAGGAGAAGATTCGGTGGAGAAAGCTCACGCAGCTCCTCTGAAAACAAATCTCGATCCATAGTTCGTCTCGGAAATCTCGCAGCGGATGTCCGCTTCGGTCCGCTGGACACGGGCGAAACACAAGTTAGTGGACGCGGCGTCCGCTAGACTTTAAGATTAGTACTAGCGGATCGAGCGGACAAACACGGAGGTCCAACGGACCGTCTGCCTACATCCTGAGTTACTTGTATGGAGTTAGTAACATAAAGTAGTATCATATACTCTACATCATACCACCATATGACACTTCCCACTGTGAACAGTCTTACACTTCATCAGTATGGTGTGCTATGCTAGTACTACCGGCACGAGTCGTGTTTGCTTGCGAGAAACAGTCTCGAATTGCATGTGATCGCCGACCGTGCTATGCATGCCACGACAACGCGTTCGACGCCACAACGATTCTCTTCCATGTTCATCCGTAGCTAGAGTTGTTAACGCCATCCGTACTATTAACAGCTAATGAGTGATCAAAGAGTGAAGCATGAATACGAATGAAAGAATCCACCACAGAGCCACCATGGAATTCAATTCTTATCAAATAACAACATAATAATAGAATAGTAACACAAAGAAATGAAGCAAAAGAAAGAACATCGAAGGAGGAAGAAGCTACAGGGAGAGATGTACTGGTGGGTGACCACTGACTGAACTGACTGTCTAGCTGACGATGAGCCTCCGGGCGCGGAGGAGGCAGCCGGCCGACCCATCGATCAACCCACAGCTACTACGGAGTACTTCCTAGCTAGCTAGCTAGCTCCTAGCTCTACGGCTCCGCCGTCGGTGGAGGCGGCGATCCGTAGGAGACCCCGCGCACAGGCTCGGGTGGTGGTGGCGGCGACGAGTACGACGTCCCATAGACCGGCGGGAGGAGCGGCGGTGGCGGGGATGAGTATGACACGCCGTAAACCGGCGGCAGCTGTGCTGCTGGTGGCGGTGGTGGGGACGAGTATGGCACGCCTTGCACTGGCGGGATCGGCGGCGTCCCGCTGGGTGGTGAGGATGGCGCGCCGCTTGGAGGCGCCGGTGGTGTCCAGGGACCCGGCGCTGGTAGTGGCAGCGGCGAAGATGGTGTTGGGGCGGTCGACGGTGTCTGTGGCGGCGTGACGTAGCCGGGGGGCGCCGCAGTGGGTTCGCCGGACGGAGAGGACGCGGATGGTGGCTGGTAGCCGGAGGACGGAGACGGGCCGTGTGAGGGCGGCATCGCGTGTCCTGGGCTCTCGCCGGAGGTCGGTGGCGGCGGGGCTGCGGTTCCTGGCGGCGTGGAGCTCCGAGGCGGCGACGGGTAGGACGGAGTACCCGAGCCCGGCGGCGGTGAGGGAGTCGGCGGCACAAACGGGCGCATATGTGGACGAGGCGCTCCCACTGGAGTGGGCGGCGTGCGGCCGCCTCCGCGCCCGCCTCTACTGACCGGTCGGCCTGGCACCGCTGATGGTGGCGCCTGGCATTGCGCCTTGCTGCAGTCGAACGGGCGAGCAGCCACGGCGGCGCACTGCGCCGGCGGCCGCTGGGCGGGAGCACCAGGGATACAGTTCCACTGCCCGTCCGCCGTCGCCACCGCGCATCCCGGCCGGAAACTGAAGAAGTTGTCCACATAAGTAAAGTTCCTGAGGCTCTGCAGCGCGCACACGCTGGGCGGCACCGCGCCCTCGAGGAGGTTCCCGGCAACATTGAGCTCCTGGACGGCCACCAACCCGGCGACGGTGGCTGGGAGCTGGCCCTGGAGCCGGTTCCCGCTGACATCGAACACGGTGACCTTCCTGAGCAGGCCGACCTGCGGCGGGACGCATCCTGTGAGGTCGTCGTCGATGAGCAGGATCTCGTTGAGCGTGTCGGCCATCCGGCCGATGCTGGGCGGGATGCACCCGCCGAGCCTGTTGTGCGCGAGGACGAGCACGGAGACGGGGGAGTTGCCGAGGTTGGGCGGGATGGGGCGCGTGAGGCGGTTGGAGTTGAGGAAGACGGCGTCGAGCGGGCGGTCGAAGAGCGCGGGCGGGATGGGGCCCTCGAAGTCGTTGAAGCGGAGGTCGAGGTACTTGAGGGAGGGGAGGGAGAGGACGACGGTGGGGAAGCCGCCGACGAAGCGGTTGTTGCTGAGGTCGAGCTCGTGGAGGAGGCGGAGGTGGAGGAAGGTGTCGGGGAGGACACCGCAGAAGCGGTTGGAGTTGAGGTGGAGGAGGGCCAGGTCCGGGAGGCCGGCGGGCAGGGAGGAGGGGAGGAAGCCTGCGAGGTCGGCGTGGTTGAGGTCGAGGCCCGCGACGACGAGCACGCCGCCGTCGGCCGGGTGCGGCGCGCAGAAGACGCCGTTGTAGGCGCAGACGTTGGGGCCCGACCAGTTGGCGGTGAAGTTGGTCGGGTCGGAGAAGATGGCGGTGCGGCGCCAGGTCTGGAGCGCGACGTAGGCGGCGCGGAGGCGCGGGTTGGGGAACGACCAGGACGGCGGCGGGTCGAACGGTGACGGCTGGGACGCGGCCGGGGTGAGCGCGACGGCCAGGAGCGCCAGCAAGAGGAGGTAGTGGCGGCGACCGGTCATGGCCGCGCGCGGTGGGGTGGTGCTGCTGGCGGCGGCGGCGGCAGAATGGGTGTGGGGGGAGAGGTTTAGCTCGGGGAGTGGGGTGGTGGAGTGAGCGTTGGAGTGTGATGGAGAGGGGCAGCTGGCAGAGGGATCACATGGCGAGGGTTAACGCGGAGCGAGAAGCTCGAGGCACAGAGAGTGTGCGTGGGCCGGGCCGGGCTGGGCTGCGACTGAGTGGGGCCCCGACCCGTAGCCTCATATTCGAACAATCACGGCAAATACGAAATGTGTGCGTGTGTTATGTATAGGACGGCGTAATCGATCGATGTAAATGGAATGGCCGTAGTTGATTCAATATTTTTCAATGGTCTTGACACGTAATGTTTCATTTCTTCCGTGCGAACCATGTACTAGCTGGAATAGGACTTTGACATCTGCATGATCGCATGAAATTTAAGGAGAGGTACCCACGTAGTAGTGTAGTACGAGTTATTTGAACTGTTCATCGCAAATCATGTGTCAATCAAGAAGAAAAAAACACAAATCCTTGTTGAAGAATTTTCCTCTCTGTTTGTTAGGTTTGGTTCCGCGCAAATCAAGTACATGATTGGTCCGATTAATACTATCTCCGTTTGATAATTTTGTTGTGGTTTTAATTCAAATTTGACCTAAGACAATGACAAGAATTATGTAACCAAGGAAATTATTTAAGAAGCATATACGCATGTCTGTCGATAATAGCAAATGCATCAAGATCAGAAAATTGAGTGATTTGTTTTGAACATATCGGACCCTTTCCTCCTCGTATCATGACTCTGCTAATTTCACACCGCATTGTGAATTTGTGACCGATCGCTCTAGATGGTTAGGACCAGATCTAACCAAATCGAGCACTTGAACCGATGATCGTATACAATAGTAGTAGTACTAAAATACGCTTTCGAAGTACAGCGGCCGATGGGGTTTCGCAGTGTGCATCATACGTGCAGGCTCGTGGATTATTTGAGGATTCCAAGGCACACACACGTCGATCGATGACTTGTTCAAATAGCTTTTGAACTGAAGCTTTTCTCTCTCGCTCGACGGGTCGTCGGTGCTTCTTTGCATCTCCATTCCAAGACATTATTTTGTTTAGCCTTAAGAAAAGTTCTATTACTCGAGAGAAGATTTTTGCCTCCCGAGATCAAGTGATCCCGATATTAGAATATTCAAATTTACATTTGAAGTTTCAAAAAATCCAAAAACTATTTACGTGAATACATATACATTAATATATATGGCTGCATAGTTTTACTCAATAATACATTATATTTTAGCCTACACGGAAATCACTAAATCATGGCTCTAAAGAAGGGCAAAAAAGAACTCGTTTTACTCGGTGCATTTGTCTGTTTCTGTAGATTATAAAGACATTTTGTTGCAAATTTGATCGTACATACTAGTAGACATGTATACGTAAATTCATTGTAGACGATATGATATATATATATATATGTTGTAAAGTCGATTCATTTTACTCGATAATTCATTTTTTTTCCTTTTGCGACTACCCAATATAAAATCATTGCAGTCGACATGATACTCTATACTCCAGTATGTTGTAAAATGAATCGATGTTTACATAGTATGATGTAAAATCGATTGTTGCTCTAAACTCTATAGTACTAGCTCCGATGATCAAACTAGGACCGCTCTACATCTCCGGACGAACTTGTCGTGTGCCGCTTGTCTTGCGTTTTTCGGTCTCTTTGCAAGCACTGATCGAAACCGCCGTGGACAAATTAATGCATCAATACGATTACCCCCTTATCATCATTGGATCGTGGCAAAGCAATGAATGCAATGTAGTATTGGATCTCGTCGAGACCGGAACGATGCCACAAGAGATGATCGCCAATCGTACGTGGAGCTGAGCTGGCGATCCGTCAAATCGGTCATGGCCTGGCCCCACTTGCCATACTCACACATGATTATGTTGCTGCTGCCTCACACGGAGGAGAGATAATAGCATAAAACTACCGCTTTTCGTGCGAAATTTACCGATTCATACCAGTGCGTGTCCCAATAGCAAAATCATATCACATTTTGCGCTAATTTTCTCAGAATACCCAAATGGCCATCTGAAGCGAAATTGACAGCGAATCTGGCATGATGGACCCACATGTAAGATGACGTGGCAAGTAGGCCCAACTAGTCAGTCTAATTAGAAAATAAATCTGAAAAAATAAATAAAGAAATAAAAAAATAAAAAAAGTATACCCGTCTGCCGCACATCTCCTTCCGAAAGAAATAAATAAATCTGAAAAAATAAAAAAATAAATGAAAAAACAGATAATAAAGAAATAAAAAAATTAAAAAAGTCTAAAAATCTAGCTAGCACGGCCAGCGAGCGCGACGAACGCGCATCTAGCTAGCACGCCGGCCGGCCGGCGAGCGCACACGTGCGGCTAGCTAACACGCCCGGCCGGCGAGCGCCCACGCCTCGAGCATGAGCTCCGCGGCAGTCGCCGGCGACCTGACCAGCTTGACCCCGCCGTCCGGGAGCACCACCCTGGAGCCCGGCTGCCGCGTGGGGGGGCTGGGGGCGGAGGGTGCCGGAGGTTGTCCCAGTTCTCGCCCGCATCCTCGCCGAGCTCAAGCTCCTCACCACCGAGCTCGGCCGCACGTCCATGTCGGCGGCCGCCGTCAACGACATCACTGCGTGGATCCCCACCGTCCCGACGACGTGCCCCGCGCGCCGCCGGCGTGCCCACGCCAGGCGCCGCACCTCCGCCCCATGCCGCCGCGAGCAGCGGGCCACGGCGGCGAGCAGCTGGGAACGGCGGCGCCGGGCGCCGGCGAGCAAAGGCCAAGGCCGCAGGTAATGGCGGCGCCGGTTGCTGCGCGTGCAGGGACGGGTTGGTTTGACTTTATTCTATATTTAGATATTTTGATTTGTAGAGGCTGACAAGTGGGCCCCACAGTCCCCTCCCCCCAAATAATTTCTTTTCTCAGCTTTTTTCTTTTTTATAGATATTTTGTTTATTTATTGGACTGACAAGTGGGGTCTACTTGCCACGTCATCTTACATGTGGGTCCATCATGCCAGATTCGCTGTCAATTTCGCTTCAGATGGCCATTTGGGTATTCTGAGAAAATTAGCGCAAAATGTGGTATGATTTTGCTATTGGGACACACACTGGTATGAATCGGTAAATTTCGCATGAAAACCGGTAGTTTTATGCTATTATCTCCACGGAGGAGGAGGAAGCCTTCTCTTTTACATGGCGCATCGGCTCATGCTTTGCTCCACTCTGAATTCTACACAGAAAAGACTGACATGTCACACTGAATTCTACACGAACAAAACGCATGAATCTGTAGTAAAACTTATTTGAATGCACAACATAGAAAAGCAAAGGTACTTCTCTATAGCACTAGATGCATGTCACAGCTCTCATAGAAACAGAGTAGAACAAATGTATGGGATTGGTCTAGATAAAAATTAATATGAGTTTTAATCTTACATACCAAACAAGCGCTATAGGAAAGAATCTGAGAAATTGAATCCTCCAAAATTCCTAAATAAAATTTAACCATAAGACCTTAAATCAAGAGTGGGGAACTTCACTTTCTAATGTAAAAGCGCATGCGAGAAAAATGCAAGCAGTATTTGCTAACATCATTGACGTACTCTTACAACTTAAACACAGTTGTCACCCAGTTTGGACTGAGCTACCGACATACCGATGTCGCCCCTCCGCTATCGAAGGGACTCTGACTTTGTTGGTGACAGTCAGGAAGTTTTCACGCACGTGCCTCTTAGCATCAGTGCCCCAGAACCAACGTTGTCGTCGTTGAACTCCTAAATCGAATCGAATCTTCTGACGCCGAACCCGCAGCACACGTTGACAAAACGAGATACAACACTCCAAGGGCCGGAGCAGAACCTGACGATTCGCCACCCTCCTCGATGCCTCCAGGGAGATCGCCCTCGACGAGTAAGTACAATTAATATGGTGCAAAACGACCAAGGACAAATTTGAGGAATTTCCTCGCTTTCTAGATACTTTTGTGCATAAAAATGATTTTTTGCCAAATTCTCAAATGTAATTCACTTTTGAAGTAGTATGTTCTACTTTGGTTCTATTTTCCATATACGGCACACATGTCCTTATTGTCGTGACAAACAAATATCCCAATAGAATTTTCCAATTTCGATTCATAAAAAAATGACTTCCCATTTTATTAGGCTTTGTTTGTGAACTAACTGCAATAAATATGGACCAAAATGGCACCACTGTAATTTTGGCACAATGTGACCTTGTGCGATGACCAACAACGAGATGTGAAGAATGTTCTCACTCTGTAGATATTTTTGTTTTTTGGAGTTTTGGCCGATTGTTCAAAAGTAACTCAAGTTTAAACTACCAGTGTGCAATAGCTTGGTCAACAATTTTGGAGGAAATCATTCTAACATACCCTAGTATGATTCCATGGAGTAGAGATGAAGACAGTTCAAATATTAAAATATTTTTTTCTATGAATGACCAAGCGGGCAATTTTGACTGCATTGAAAAAAAAAAGAACAATCAAAAATAGAAAACTTGCGCAAAGAGCTTTTTATGGTCATAATTTTCAGAAAAAAAAGAGTTCACGGAAAGAACTATCGTTTATGAAGATTCATTGGTTTCAACCAAATGACCAAGTGGTTTGCCATATCTATGGCACACTTTGTGAAGATTTTCCCATATTCATTACAAATGTGTTTCTTGGCATGGAAAACAAAAGTTTCAGAAGGAGTTTCCGAAATAAGATGTAAAAAATAATTTCCATTTTATTCCTGAAAAAAGTTTTTTGATGAAGCAACTACCAAATGTGGGGCAAAATGACACCACTTTAATTTTTACACAAATAGGCTTTGTGGGATGGTGAACTATCAGATGAGAAGAATTTTATCGCTTTGTAGACACATTTGTTATTTTTTATGAGTTTCGGTTGATATTTCAAAAAATAACTCAAATTTGAAATACTAGTGTGTGATAGTTTGGTCATAAAATATGGCAAAAGTTATTTAGCGAATCCTAGTATGATTCTATTAAGTACGCATGAAGAATGTTCGTATATTCCAACCCTTGTTATGAATGGCCAAGCCAGCAAATTTGACCCCATATTCGAGGAAAACAAAGAAAATGAGTGAGTAAAAATAGAACAAAGAGTCCTCTTATATGACATATTTTCAGAGCAAATACGAAATCTAGAATATGACACGTAAACAAAATTCATAGCAAGGGCTATCAAATATGGACATTCATGGGTTCTAAGTTTTCAACCCAAATGAATAAGGGAATTGCCACATCCATGGAACTTTGAGAAAAGTTTTCCATATTCGGCACACATTTATATCTTGGCATGACAAAAAAAAATCAACTTTGTTTCATAAATTACATTTTCTATTCTATTAGTGCAAAAAAGGGTTTTATACGCAACTAGTCCAAAATAATACCACTGCAATTTTTAAACGAAGTAGATCGTGTGGGATGGCCAACAACTATTGGTTTTGCTTTCTTTTACAAAAAGTAACTTAAATTTAAACTAGTGTGTGATAGTTGGTTATCTAATTTGGTAAAAAAAATCATCCTATGCTGTAGTAACATGATACCATGGAGTAGACACGAATAAAAGTCAAATCTTTCGGTTTGAATGGCCATGCCAATAATTTTGACGGAGTTCAAATGAGGTGATGGCGTGAAAGAGGTGGGAAATACAATTTTTTGAAGTCATAGATCCTGATGACCAGTTTGTAGTGTCCGGATAGACAGATGAATCAATCGAGTATGCCATTATTAACTCCTTGCTCCTGGTCCACAGCATTGGATCTTTGCCTCTTTGGAGAAAGCTCCTCCTTCCTTCCGCATATGCTGTTCCCCGTCCACTTTTTTGACAAGCAACTGGCAGTGCGGCAGCTGATCATGCAGCCCCAGTAGCAGTGGTACGTCCAGCACGTTGGCGGCGAGACAGCTCAATAATTCTTTGCAGCAAAGCAGAGCTTGTCGTCTGCCTGCATGTCGGCCTAAAACAACGTGCTCTCTCCCAACAGCGTTTTTTTTTTGCATTGAATGGGAAGGATGCCGTCCCCTCCCCTGTCTGGAGCAGGAGGCGGCGAGTAATGGCGGACGGCCGTGGTTGGTAGTGAGCAGGAGCCGAGACGAGGAGGCCCGTGGCGTCTATGGTACACGCGTACTGGCACACATGTCCCGGCTACCGGTTCTCGGGATTTATTTTCAAGTTTTGAAAAGCTCATCAGGCTATAAAGAAGAGCTGCAGACCAAAAGAGGGCGGAAATGTCGACGTGCATGACCAAAAGGGGTGCCTGCTGGACTCTGCCATCACAACTCTTGTGATTCCATGATGTAACAATTCCGGATTGCTCCTTTTTAGGAAAAATAATTCCAGTTAGCTTTGATTCCTACATTATCACTTCAAAAAAGCAGCTATTGTAACCAATACATGATGTAACAATGTGATAACTCCTGTCTGCTTTGACTGCTCAATTAGTTTGTTTCCAGCCATAGTCGCCTTCTAGGCAAACACTGCATCCAGCTTTCATTTACATTTAACACTGCGTCATGGAGCCGCAACGTTGCAGAATGAATGAATACGCTGTGGCAAATGATATACTTGTACAAGATTTTTGATGACAGAGGCTTCTTTCTTCGTATCGTCAGGGAGCGTGAGCGACGTAGCAGAATGAATACACTGTGATAAATGACAGAAAAGAACTTGTTCAAGGAGACAGACAAATGACATACAAGAATATGTTGGAGAAAGGCACAAACGACATAGAATTTGTTCGGTAAGCATATACCTCAGAGGAGAAAACTATGAACAATTGATGCCATCTGAACTAAACAGAAGGGACCAGTAAAGAGCACTGACTGCGCATTCCTCCAATCCTCTTAAAATACATGGCTAACGTGCCTCTGTGGCGGTTCGTCCAGCGGTATCTGAAAATGAGCTTTGTGTAAATCAAATGCCGTAAACTTACTAATATAAAAACCGCTGGATATGAACATTTTATGTATGCAGTTCTCATGAAAAGCAAGGAACTTGGTATATCTCCTAACAGAAGTCTCAAACCATCCAGAGTTCCACCAGAAATGCCAAAGCATCCAGATATGAGAATGTGCACTCAGTATAATAATTGGTACTGTAGCATACTGTAAGCAAGCACATCCTAATAACAAAAATGTTCTGCCTTGGAAAAAGAAGCAGAAAAATCTTGTGTGTGTCATCAGTTAGATGCTAGAGATAACAGACTGGCATGCATGCCACTTCTTCAGGATGATGTACGAAACAAAATGAATTGTCTATGACCAAACATTCTTAAGAAATAAAACCATAGAGGTATAGGAGGAAAGTATTTCACACCTGTCCAATTGTCCATTTTTCCTTCAGCCAAATACTATCATCCTGATTTTCATTTTTACTATCTCTGTTGAATAAAGACAAGGTAAAGATAAGCACAAGCAATCAAACTTCTCTCTGTTACCCTCATAATGTTAGAAACTGAGTAATCAAAACCGACAAAAGCAACAAGATACATTATAATGGGTCAAGCAGCAAGTCTAATTGATATATTATATGCTCCTGAAACCATATTAGCGAGGAGCATAATGTCATCTAAATGGAGTTTAAATATTGATTCAAACTTGTACAAATACTAAGAAAATTAAGACAGTTAACCACATTATCCAAAAGTATGTGCAGTGATTTTCTTATAAGCAGGTTACAGTTTTTGCCCAAGGTACATTTAAATTAGAATGATCACAGAACTTACTCAACAGGTGCCTGGTCCGTGGCGCTTGTACGAGCTGCAATCCCATTAAGTAACTCCTGTGATTGCCTATCAATGTCTCTGTGATGGGTAGAGGAGGTAGAATTTGGAAAATTGCTGTTGCTGGACATGCTCCCAAAGGTTTGCCTTGACGTCGATGCATCTGCAAGTTTCAAAAAGTTAAATGGCATCCCAACACAACAATCTTTAAAGATCTCCGAAAAGGATAATACAAACAAATATCCATAAACATAAGAGCGAGACGAAAAGGATAGGATCGATTTCAAATAAGATTGTTAAATGCTTAATATTCAAGGCAAAGAATAAACTTTTGACAGGTGCAGCATATTTAAAGTAATCCATAGGCCTATCACGTGGTCATAGTTTCACTTGGTGCATGCCAAAACGCCATCTTCTTTCATTTAACAGTACAAATTCCCAGTACGGTCTAACAATTAATATATCACTGTTCGAAACAGTTTTGCCATGCATCAGTACAGGACAAGGAATATGTACATTCTGATTCCCCTCTTGGTTCCGCATGGTGCACATACACATGAAGAAAACATCCTTTAGAAACCACTCATCACTATGGACCAAAACTTAACAGAGAAATATTTACAGACGAACATCATCTAGACATTTGATAGACACAAACAGTTCACGTAATCTGATTCCTGTCGGGCAATGCATCTATGAAATCACTCTTTATGGGCATTTCCAGAAATCACTTTAGGATTGAATAGCACATTAACATAAAAAGAACAAATCTAAATATACTTCTCAACTTACTCTACGCATGAAGCCATGAGCAAGAATTTTTCAGGTTCAAATGCATTCAATGCCAAGACCGTACCAAAAAAAAGAAAATCTGATATATGCTAGAGGATACAAAACTTGCATTTCCAAAATGCACACATAATTTCTTTGCATTTTCCTTCAATCGGACTTACAACTCGATCATTTCATTATAGCCATGTGTATGAGGTGAACATATGATTCATGACCTTATTTGCAATTGCTCTACTCATTAATAAATATACACACAAAAATCATGAAACTAGTTGGAACTTGGAACAACAAAGAACTAGAAGCATAATACATAGATCAATTAAGACATATACCTTGAACTCCAAATTTCATTCCAGCATTTCCAAAACTAGGGCACCAAAGGATGGTGTAGATGGTGCAGGCTGGCCGAAGGTCGGTCTAGTAGACTGACCGAAAGTAGGCTGGGTAGACTGACCAAAAGTAGGCTGGGTAGACTGACCAAAAATGGTATTTGTTGGCACTCCTGGTGTGGTAGTTCTGCATAAGATGTGTGCGTTCAAGTTATACAAACAAGCATACAATAAACACAACCATCATACTGAGGCAACGAAAACATGACCAGTGATATTCAGATAATAATTTCTGCCAGTGAGTATTCTGAATAGGGCCAACTTTTAATAGAATCAACAGTTCATCCAAGACCATCGACAAAGGATTACCTTGCCCCAGACCCAAAAGTAGTTGCAGCTCCAATTTGATTGAAACTAGTAAACACGGGTGGTCCATTAGTTTGCGAACCTCCAAATGATGAGTTATTTTTCACTTCAGGGAAGGAGCCCACAGTTGGAAAGCTTGGGGTTTGTGATGCACGTGTACTGTTCAGCAAATTATTGAATTCTGCCAACTTTGCATTTTGTAGATTTCTTTCTCCCTCAACCTGAAGAAAGAAAAAACGAATGAGAGGTTGTTCTTGAGAAAATCAGAAAAAAATATCAAAGTTAATAGTGACCAGTCTACAGAAACAAAATACTAGTATTTTTTGGTAAATTCACAATTAAGAGTTCGAATACTTTCATGGGCACAGACCATTGTCCATAAGGATAGTTTCCTCATATGTCTATGACTCCACCAAAAGATAACAAAGCACAAAGAGAGGAACACATCGGACAGTCTAACCATTTGCTAATGTAACACAAAATTCCATAAAGGATTATGATATACAGCATTGCCCTAGTCCCTTTGAGGTCAGAACGATGTAGTTAAACTAATGTTCGACCACATACTTTAAAGCACGAAAAAAATCATGGAACAGGGAGAAAAGAGGGGTGTTTATGCTGGTAAGCTTACTATTGACTGCAGAGGATGCCCTTGCTTTCCCTGTTCGTATGCTTTAGTTCTCAGCTCCTCGTAGCTAATATCCCCTGTGATGTCACAAGGACCACTGTGTGCGAACAGCAAACAAAATATTAAGTGCATAAACATTCTAAAATTCCTAGAGCAATCCTGAAGCATAGGAAAGCTGATTTACCTTCTGAGATGAGCATAACATGTAAGCTTCCAGAGCGGAGTCTCGTTCTTGAAATCGTCAGCGATCTGCTGCCTGCAAGACTCGGGATCTGTACAGGATCTGGGAAACAACACGCAGCATCGGTAAATTCAGCCATAACCAGGAAGATCAAAACTATGATAGCATCATCGCATTGCAAGAGGGACTCACGTGTGGGCTGCCTGTGGTGCTGGCTGCGCCTCCGCTTGCTTCGTCGGTGGAGCCGAGGGATCCCTTACCCACTTATTTTGAAAGGGCTGATACAACGATTCACTAGTGTCACACATTGACATCGATACGACCGGTAGAAATTTGCAACCAATGAAGAATGAAGTAGAAGAACGTGTGTTCCCCATATTGGGGACGACGAACCTTTGCCGGGCCAGCAGCGTTCCGCTGCTGGGAAGCACCCCTGCACCCCGAACCCAAAAGGGTTAGGCGGCTGCTGCTGCTGATACTGTTGGGACTGCGCGCCGAAGGATTTGGTGTCGCGCCCCAAATCCAAATTGGTTCGGCCTCGCCTGCTGCTGCTGCTGCTGGTTGGAGGTGGCGTGCGAGTACCTGCACTGCGCCCCGAACCTACAGCTGCGCGCATCAATCCAGAACCAGGATTACATACGATTCACGGCACGCGGGAGCCCCGCGGCGGAGGAGCCAGGACGCGAAACAGGCGGGCGTCGAGAGGGAGGGGGTGAGGTAGGGATCCGGTACCTGCCGCGCTGGAAGTTCCTGCAGAGCTCCGGCTGCCGCCGATTCATCGCCAGCGAAGGGGATCGATTACCGGGATGTGTTTATGGATTCGGAACGGCGCTCGACTGGGGCGGCTCGTCTCTAGGGTTTTACGGGCCGCGCCGCTGCGGAACACCCTCTCGCCCCGCCTCGCCAGATGCCGCCTCTTGAGTTTGCTCCGCCGCTACGGTAGCGTGGAAGCGACGCAGCAGTAGGCGGCGGGCTGCCGGAGTTGATTGAGTTCGGGGGAAGGAAAACGAGGCCGTGGTAATTGCTGGGCTGTATGGGCGTGGGCTGGCTTAAATAACGAGTCGGCCCGTTCGAGTAGTGGGCTGTTGATGGGCCTTTGTACGAGTGGCTGGTTGGCTTGGACCGTCCCTCACCACACAGAAACCAGCGAGGCTGAGTGGCTGACCAGTGCAGAGCAGAGAGTCAGAGACCACGAGGCACGGCCACGGCGCTGGTCAGCTTGGTGCCCGCCGCCGGTGTCATCTACTCGTCTTCTTTGCAGACGAGCGAGCCGTGCCGTACCGGCACAGCTAGCCAGCGATGGCGGGGTTCGCGCCGGCACCGGCTGTGGTGGCGTTCGCGCTGGCGGCCACCATCCTGTCCACGCCGCCGCCGCAGCCGGAGACCTTCTCCAACATCCCGCCCACACTCTCTGGTACGTACGTATATAACCCGTGCCATCCGCACGAGCGACGGGATTTGCAATTGCACGCTGCTGATCGATCGAGGTGGGTGGGCATGCGCGCAGGGGACGACAAGGCGCAGGTTCGGATCAAGCACCCCAAGTCGGCCAAGGCGCTGCAGTGCACCTCCAAGTGCGTCGCCACCTGCATCCGTGGCGGCGAAGGGCCCCTCAACGTCAGGAGACCCCTCGTCGTCTTCAAGGAGCAGTTCCGCAGCCGGCTCTACTGGTGCGTGCGCCGCTCGATTCGTTTCCTTTTCCTTACAACGATGATGCCTTGGGTATTACTACTGATGAATTGAATTGTGCATTGTATGTGCTCCGCTGCAACTGATTAGCCTGACGGAGTGCTCGGACATCTGCAACCTCATCAAGGACGGCGAGGATGGGCCGTGACAAGGAGCTTTTGCCCGGGAGAAGCGGCAGCAGGTACATTCAGACTTCACTACTTCAGAAAGTTCAGAGATAGTTGATGAGTGAATTTTCACAAGGAACCGAGCGCACCCTCAGCTAGGATTGCTTTTGCGGTACAGAGATCATACTAGAAAAGTTGTAAATGTAGAGTTGTTCAATCCTTCCATGAGAACTGCTCATGGAATGAAAAGCATCTTGCACCATGTCACTGAATTTCGCTGCTTTTTACATTTGTTTGCTTTAATTGTACATGACACAGCAGGCAGAACAAATACATTTTGTCATTTACATTTTCGTCAGGACCATGAGGATTACACATACAAGAGTTAGGAGACCATGACTCCATAAGTGAATGCCTTCAATCGTGAGCTTCATTTTGGTTTAGCCGTACAACATCTTTCACCGAATTCGACGGGAAGTCGAGGCGAACTGGCCTATTACAACATGCTCAAGATTTACATCTGACGTGACATCCTAGGATACCAGTCTTCTAAGCCATCTGTTGCACACTGGTTCAGTGTTGAACCAAACCTGCTGCAGTCCCATGATCACTGGATAGACTGGTGTAATCCGAAAGGGTTGTACACTTGCTGAAGCAGCTTGGTTCAAGACAACAGAGGGGCTTGCTTGTAGAGGCGATGCTGTTGTTTTCTCCTGTCAGTCTGTTACAGCACGCGTATATGTGAGCAGAAGAAATGGAAATACGCCGTGTTGTTGCTTAAACATTCAGAATAGAAGCTTTAAAAATTAGTATAATTTACCAGTTCAGTTTAATGATCCCATATCAGGTAGGAAGAGGTACCGAAACCGAGAATCGAACGGAATGATGCCAAAAGTCCAGGTGCCCAGGAGGCTTTGCCGCCTCCGAGACACGCAATTCTCAACAAAAGTAGCCTGCTGCTGAGGCAGAAAATGTGATATCCAGATAGGGAAGCTGTTGTCATCGACAAATCCTCGCGCGAAACAGTGCAGCATTTTAGGGATCAGAAGCTTCCCCTTTCGGCTCACTCCTACCGATGCTCTAATAAAATCACGCTGCGCATCCTGAAGCTCTTCCCTTACGTTGCTGTCAGTGTATATCTTCACCTGCAGGCATAATAAGTACCGAGTTAAGTACGAAAATGTCTTGCCAAATAAAACTACACAAATGTTTGCGAGGCATTCTACTTGGGTGAAAAATGGTAGTGCCATATTTCATACGAAAAGCCATAAGATGAGCGATCTAAGCTTACCGCGGGAGAAGAATACATTCCACAGCTCAGAGCAAACGTCAGAAGTGGTTCAGGTGCTGAAATGCAGAACTTTTTGTGCTCCTCTGGTGCCTTTATCTTCTGAAGGGCAAGAAGCAGAGCCTTGACAAAACACCAAAGAAACTCTCATCAGTTTGCATTCATGAACAAAGGGTTATCAAACAAGCAGGTTTTCCATCAAGATACACTGCATTTCACTTACCATCTGTGGTCTGTGATTCGGTGGTTTCATCTTCAAAATAACATACTCGATGAATGCTGCACTGAATGAATTCCCTCCAATTGTATACGCAGCCTAGATAATATAATTGCGACAATGTTAAGACGTGAATCATGAGAAAGTATGGAGAACAAAATTCAGTTAATGAGCATGAATCTGGTTCTCGATCAAACCTTTTGCATTAGTGAAAACAGTTTCATATCACTTCGAGGAACACCATAAGCAAGATAAGCCTGTAAACAGACAAAATACCATGAATATTTTCAGTATAAGAAATGAAGCTTCTCTCGCGTTTAACTATCAATTCTATCGTTGTAACCAGAAAAGGCTATACAACTGAAGAGTGTATGAAATCACCGTACATGCATCAACAAGGCGTTGTACAAGTTGATCCAAAAGGCCAATTCGCGTCGTCATTGAGATGAACAGGGTTTACTTCTGCCAACTGCTCAATTAGCAACCTGCACTCCAATAAGTTTCCATCAGTACTTTGTAGTGAATTCTCAATCAAGAATTGAAGACTAAAGCATCATACAGTAAGTGCCAAGAACCCAGATCAGTGACAACTACTCCACTCCGCTCCAAAATACATTTGATCAAACACGATACCTGAATTTTCGGAGCGATTCTGCAGCATAGTCGAGCTGTTTTTTCCCGGCCGACATCCACGATACCTCAGATGCCGCACCATAGCTCCCGATATCAGCCCAGCTGAGCTTCTCCCGGGCTTTATACGGATCAAAGACAGTCTCAGAAGCCAGCAGGTTGTTGTTCTGGTTGAGATCGACCTGGGGGCTCTGCACCCAGGAAGAGATTGAGGATGGCTCGGACAGGGACCAGAACGCGGAGATCCCGCTGGGCGACGGGACGGACCGCTGGCTCTCCGCCGCGGAGGCTCCCTTCGGAGTCAGAGAGTGAGATGAAGATGTTCCGCATGCACCGGACGATGTCCTCCGACAGGTGGTTCGGGTTCGCGGTCGCGAAGCTCTTGGACGAGAGCTGCCGATGCAGCTTGGCCGCGGCGGCCAAGTGGTCCTGGGCGGCGGCGCAGGGGTGAACCTTGTCCCCTCTGCTGGGTTTCGCGCTCGGGGTGGATTCCTCGGAGGATTCGGGGTTGCCGGCGGAGCGGTGGGAGGAGCGGACGGAGGGCCGCTGCTTGGCGGCGCGGTACTCGACGAGGCGGCGCTCGTTGCGCTCCTGGATGAGCTGGAAGTGCAGCGCGACCATCTCCTCCTCCAGCTTGGATACCGCGGAGTCCATCGCGGAGATGTTGGCGAGCAGCTCCTGTGCCTGCGGAGTCAAAAGCAGAGCACGAGCATTGGTTAGGATAGGCGCGCCGTCGAACGACCGTGGAGCGGTGGTTGGATGGAATGGGGGGGCAGAGAGCGTGCGCACGTCGGCGGGGAGGTAGGACATGTCGGCGAGGGTGACGGCGGCGTGGTCGAGCGCGTTCTCGAGGATGGCGTGCAGCGCCGTCTCCCCCGCAGCACCTCCTGCAGCCTCTCCACCTGCAGGATGGAACGGAAGGTTCAGCAGCAGCAGCAACAGCTTAGTTTCAGTCCACGGACATGTCAATGGCTGAAGCCGGAAAGGAAAGGAGATGGAGGGGATGCCACACTCACCTCCTGCTCGAGCTGCGACCGGCAGCCCTTCCTGGCCCTCGCCTTGCCCCGCGGCAACGGCATGGCTCCGAGCGCCGGGAGAAGACTATCGAAGACAACCAGCCGAGCAGAGAACACGCGCAGAGCTTGATAATGGTGGGATGGAAGCGTGCGCGGAGCGGGCGGATGTTTAGTTGGGTCAGCGTATGTTGCTGAGAAGACCAGAGGACTGCGACGGCACAGCAGCGGGTAGTTACTGAGGGTTGGGGAGTGAGGCGTGCCAAGTTCAAAATTTGAAAATGGTTCGTTGCCGGCGTCTATTCTAATGGCGCGTGGAGGAGAGGGTGGGAGCTGGCCAGACCCGCGACTCGAGGCTGGAAGAAGAGCCCGGGCGCGACAAGACGAGCGGCCTCGCTGCCATGCCTGCCCATCCCAAGTGCCACAGACCGAGCCAAACCAAAACCTCACTTGGGGTAGTAGGGATGGGGGCTGGCAGAGCGTTGGGAGCGGCAAGGCGGCGTGATCCGCGGACCTACGGTGCATGCTCAGCGGGGGCTAGTACGGGGATTCAGTTCGAGGCCGCTGGCCGCCGAGCCCAAGGCGACGCGCTCGTTTTGTCCGGCGCGGTTGTTCCCTTGCTACGCTAGTACGCTTTTGTTCTTTTAACCCGGCATTGGTTATCGTTACCGCGGGTAGTGGAGCGGTGGTCGCGCCCAGCTTTCGTGTCCCTCCGCCCGCCCGCACGCCGCCCGACGACGACGACGGATGCGCCCGATGGATGATCCCGATCCATCGCTCCTCTGTCAGCCACCACCCAAACGGATCGACCAAGTTCAAAAACCTTGCCTTGCACTCAACGAAAACAAAACGCGAGAAACACAGGCCCTATCGTCCTCTGGTATGCCGAAACCGGCAGCGGGCGGCGCGCCGAACGAACGCCGCAGGGCACTGCTGCCCCCGACCTGAGCATTCCGAGCTGTGGCCGGCAATGAATACCGGTGCCCAAATGCACCTACCGCTACTGCTATACGCATAGGCTCTGACGGCTGTCGTCGGCGGCGCCACAGTACATTCAATGCGACCGACTGGAGGGAGGGACGGAAGGAGGGTGACAGTCTACACTGGCCCCGCTGTAGTAAAGACAACCAGTGTGAATCAATGGTCAATGAAGTTTGCCGGTTCCGCCACGAGTCAACAGAGAAACTTTGGTGCGTCGCGTAAAGTACAGCGTTGAAAGCGCAGGACTTTCTGTACTAGTGTGCCTTGGCTTTTATCGTTACAGGATGTGAGCGTTTGGATTCAAAAGCAAAAACTCAAATGGAGGGAGGACACGTTCCACGTATCCTGTTTAAAAAAGAGTAAAATGCAAAAATTCAACACAAAAAGATGCAAGTACATATTTGATGTCTATCATGCAGGTGAAGAGTTTCGTTCAGTTATGTTTTTACTTGTGGCATGCACAAAACGACAAATTCGAACACCAAAATCGAAAAAACAATCTACCAGAGCCGAGTTTTGGGATTTTTCGTAAAAGATAAATGTAGGTTTAACAAGATTTTACATGCTCGTAGAAATCTTCTTCACATATGTATAGGAAAGGAAATCAGGATTTTAAAACATTGACATATAACTTTTGTTACATGCGCGCGACAGCGGCCACCACGTCCTGCTCGGACGCCGGGTAGGCCAGGGCCGCCGCGGAGCAGTCGGCGCGGTCGGGCGCGAGCTCGCCGGAGAACGGGAAGAGGAGCAGGAGGCGAGTACCGCGAGCTGGTGCTAGACTGCTGGTTCCGTCGGCCAGGCCAGAGAGATAGGATAGAGAGAGAGGAGAGAGGCTGCATATGGAAGCAAAGGATTGGATTTCGCAGCGCCGAGTTGTGTCTGGGGCCGCCCAAGGCCTCCCCATTCCAAGGGCTTCATGTGGCGCTGCCGGACAGAAAAATGGGCGTTTCCAGACGGAATTAGCTTTTGAACGTCGCAAGTGGGAGCAGCTTTCACCTAAAAGGCTCTAAAAGTGGTTTGGGCGACCGTTTGGACGCTCCCACTAGAGATGCTCTGAGCATTCCGAGCTGTGGCCGGCAATGAATACCAGTGCCCAAATGCGAGGGAATTGCGGTTTCCACCAGGCTCATGACACTTTGTTGCGCAAACCACCACTTATACAGATTTTTTGCGGTCTTCACCAGGTTGACATCTAATCCTGTTTAACCCAGCCTAAATAGCCCATTGACATCAACAACACACTTTGTGTGTATTAAAAAATGACACGGTGCAGCCTTATATGGAATATATATTGAGCAGAACATAAACATTAATTTCAATTAATTGGCCAACACTTTGTGGGTCTGGATCCATCGTTGGCGACGATTTCACCGGCGATTTCGCCGGACGCCATCCAGACCGGGGAGGAGCAGATGGTTAAATCGGTCACGACCCAGTTCACGGAGAGGGGAAAGGGAGCAGCTCGGAGATGGATGTGATGGCCGAGTTGGTCACTACTGTCAACGTGGGACCCAACCGCCAGTTTAGCTATCAATGGGCTATTTAGATTGAGTTGCAACATATTAGACGTGAACCTGGTGGAGACTGCAAAAATTCTGTAAAAGTGGTGGTTTGCGTAACGAAGTGTCATGAGCCTGGTGAAAACTGCAATTCCCTCCCCAAATGCACCTACCGCTAGTGCTGCGCTACGTACTTTATGTTTACTGCTATACGCATAGGCTCTGATGGCTGTCGTCGGCACCACAGTACATTCACTCCGGCGGGTTCAATGCGACCGACTGGAGGGAGGGACGGAGGGTGACAGCCTACACTGGCCCCGCTGTAGTAAAGACAACCCTGTGGCTTGCTGTGTGCTGCACAGAAAGCAGCACCAATGAATGGTCAATGAAGTTTGCCGGTTCCGCCATGAGCACATGAGTCAACAGAGAAACTTTGCTGCGTCGCGTAAAGTACAGCGTTGAAAGCGCACGACTTTCTGTACTAGTGTGCCTTGGCTTTTATCGTTACAGGATGTGAGCGTTTGGATTCAAAAGCAAACTCAAATGGAGGGAGGACACGTTCCACGTATCCTGTTTAAAAAAGAGTAAAATGCAAAAATTCAACACAAAAAGATGCAAGTACATATTTGATGTCTATCATGCAGGTGAAGAGTTTCGTTCAGTTATGTTTTTACTTGTGGCATGCACAAAACGACAAACTCGAACACCAAAATCGAAAAAACAATCTACCAGAGCCGAGTTTTGGGATTTTTCGTAAAAGATAAATGTAGGTTTAACAAGATTTTACATGCTCGTAGAAATCTTCTTCACATATGTGTAGGAAGGAAATCAGGATTTTAAAACATTGAAATATAACTTTTGTTATTGAAAATAAAGAGTTCCCTCGAGCTCGTCTTACATTTTCTCCGCTTTCCTCTAGCAATTCCATAAAAACTCTTCTTTTTTTGCCATAGTCCGCCTAACATACTTCAAATAGCTCCTTTTTCCTATCTCTTTTTAGAAGTTATGTAGATCCACGGCCAAAGGTGCGATGGGTTTAATCATGTGCTCATGAAGCCGGAGAAACATCATCACGAGGACATGGACGACGTGGCGGCCGATGTAGCCGTTGGGTGCCTAGTAGAGAGGGGACCAAATATTAGTGGTGTTTCTCCATAGTGACATACCACTAGTATTACCAAACGCGTAAAACTTTCAGGCACGCCACCGGTAAGTTACTACTAGTCGCCACCAGTAAGTTACTACTAGACTACTAGTCGTGTGCCCGTACCAGGGACACGCCACTGGTTTGGCATCATGTGGTCTGACTCGTCATATATCATTATTCTTGACTTTGATGTGATTTATTCGGTAGAGCTAGAGCACGCCACAACGAAAGACCACTAGGATGTTGATATTTTGACAAAATTTTGAAATTTTGGATGTTGATATTTTGACAAAAATCAAAATGTTGACAAAATTTTGACAAACTATATATATGCTGAAGTGTGTGTACGGATATGGCATCCGGTTATAGGGGAGGTTTTGTCAAAATTTCGATTTTTTCAAATCTGAGATTAGTTTTTCAGCAGCAGGGGCAAAAGAGTCATCTTAACAGCCAAAATGAATTAGAGGGCCAAATAAGGAAGTCATCTAAATTTTTTGGGTCAAAAAGGGACACGAAACTTGTCCAGGGCCAAAGAAGGCATCCAAATTTAAGAGAGGGCCAAGAAAGGAATTCTCTCCTAGTATTACCAAACGCGTAAAACTTTCAGGCACGCCACCGGTAAGTTACTACTAGTCATGTGCCCGTACCAGGGACACGCCACTGGTTTTGCACCAGGTGGTCTGACCCGTCATATATCATTATTCCTGACTTTGATGTGATTTATTGGGTAGAGCTAGAGCACGCCACAACGAAAGGCCACTAGCTCCTCGCCTCCACGCCTGGCACGTGTTCAACAAAATGTTGATCACTCCTGACTCTAATGTGATTTATTGGGTAGAGCTAGAGCCCTCCTTTGATGCTGAGAAGTCTAAGGACGATGCACTGGCCATGACAATTGTCGCTTCCAAGGTCGAGGACGTCGCCGCGGTCGAAGAGGAGAAGGTGTTGAAGGTGGCTATGGCCTCTTCCGTCATCGCGGCCCGGTAAAACACAACCATGGTTTTTTTCGCCAAGGCCCGACCAAAGCTTAGGAGGTCACCGACGCGAGGATTCTGCTCGGATCATCCACGTGGGCAAGGCAGGTTGCCTGGAGTGGAGAGACCTGCCTCCCTCTGGATGAGTACAAGAGGTGGCTCGATTCTTTCAAGAAGTAGTGGTATGTTTTGTATGTTATATTTTTATTTGAACTTGAAATGTTGAAAACTATGTGTTCAAAATGTTGTTACTTCGTCTGATGTTGAGCCGTGATTTTTGTAAAGAAAAATTGATGTTAAGTTTGGAGTTGGAATAGGGTTCATATGCCAACACATAAGAAGAGAAAGTATATATAAAGATTGCCGTCTAGGGAATCCGAAAAGCGGAATAAACGTTAGAGCAAGTATAATAAGCTTATGTAAACCTAAAATGGAGCCCGGGCTACATGGTGCCAGTTTTTTCAAAAATCCAAAATCGACAGTTTTAAATTTCCAAAAATCGAAAAAACATTCCCGGATGTAGATATTGTCGAGATGTACAATCATGCAAAATTTTCATCTCTAAATTCGTTATATTTTGGGCTGCACAAAAAAGACAAATGGGTGGATCTAGGTGATGAACAATGCACAGTTTCAAAATTTTGAAAATTTCCCCGATTTTTCTTTTTTTACAGCCTAAAGGTAAAATTTTGCATGCTTGTAGATCTCGATACTAACTACATCCGTGATTTTTTCACGATTTTTGGAAACTAAAAAATGCTATTTCGATTTTTTCAAAAAAAAAACAGGCTCCATGTAGCCCGTGTTTCAAAAATCCACTCTCTATGTAAACAGGCTACACAATAGTTAATTTTTTTTCTGAGTTGGAGGGGAGAGAAGAGGAGCCGGCCGTAGATTAAAGAGTCAGATGCAGCATAAGCTCCAACACACTATACGAAAGTGTAAGATGGGCCACAGATTAATAAAGAAGGAGATTTTTACAACCAACTACTATACATTTTGGCTATTAGATTGCTCCTCAGGACGCTCCCCATTGAAAAGAACCGAGAAGGTAACTGAAGTCACTAAACGTAGCTCCAACAAGGTTGCTCACGAGCTAGCACAGGCGGGTGCAAAATGTAATGTTAATTCATGTTTAGCTTGGGACTATGAGGTGCCCGAGTGCGCCGTTGTTGCTGTACTGGGCGATTCTGCTCAGAATGTTTTGTAATATAGTTTTTCGCTTAAAAAAAAAGACTCCAAGAGCCAGGGGAAGCCCGGTCATTTGACGGAAATGGAAGGTGTGATGTGGCAATAGGATACAACCAGAAGAATGCTCTTAGCATAACAAAAATTGTGGTTCATGGTATGTTTGGTTGATAGTCTCACTTTGTCAAAGGTTATAGGCACACAAATCTAGCAAATGTCTTTTTTCTTTCGAGAATAAATCTAGCAAATGTCTGGTTACAGCCGCATCATGTTGTGCCACACTTCGTTAGCATCTTAGCCATTTGTTGTAGACACATTTCTTAGCCAACTAACTAATTTATCCGCCACAAAAAATGTGGCTTGCTACGTACAAAAATATGGTAAAGTGTGGAATACGACACATCCCTAAGAATTTGTGCACCTAAGAGTAGGCAAGTATGAAGAAGAAAATGTGTGCACTCAGTAAAGCAAAGTTAGCTCTCAGGAGAACAGCCAGAGTGCTGTCAACATATCTTTCCTTGCTCAGTCCATTAGATTGCAAGTTGCTGTCCCAGGCCCATTTCATGCTTCCCACTACCAACACAACAAAAGCTAATCGACGGCTGAAAGAAGTTAATCCATATACTACCCTACCGTTTCTGTCACATAAAGTTCACTGAGAGTTCAAGACAAAATACTTGGAAATTCAGATTACTACTGTACCGCTAGCAGAGTAGCAGTAGCACACACATAACAAAATGGAGGAGGCGAGACCATTGCTCCACAATGGACGCCGTCTCAATGGCGATCAGCAGCCTATTTCGGTGCTGCAATCCAGTCATTCAGCACCGTGGTCACCCTATCATGCTGAACCACGGAAGAACCCTGCAGGCGAGGGGTGGCACGGGCCAGAACGAGGTTGTAGTGGACGTACTCCATTTGGCAGAACCTCTGATGTTCAGATGCTGTTCTCTTCGACCGCTCAACATGCAGCTTCTCGGATAAGCTCCAGTTGATGTTGTATCTGGTAGAGCCAAAGCACGTCTGGCTCAAGATCCGTTTAGCCACGGTTTGTAGATCCGGCGTGCGAGTGCCATGGGCCGACCACCATTGAACTGCGATTTCAAGTATAATTGTGGTGAGAAAAATCTGTATTTTAATATGAACAAAATCATAATGATCTCAGTCGATGGTTCAAATTTGAAAGTTTAAAATGAAAAGAAAAGCAGAGATGTTTCCGATACAAATTAAGGGGAGCATATATTTCCAGTTGGCAACAAGCAACATTGGAGGTGAGTTAGCCTAATAGTACAAAAACAAAGTTGATCATGGGACATTCCGAATATGATTGAAGTGCATTTCACACAGATGGGACATTCTGACCTTAAATAGAATTGCATTATGACATGATATATTGGTGCCATGTACAGATACAGAATATGTTGGTATACTATGTTACAGACTTAACACTTTAACAGTACACAAGTGAACATGTAAGATTTGTGGAGGACCTCGTGACACAATTCCAGAGTGGTCTAAATATTGTAAAGTTCTAGCGCATTTGACACAGGCACTATGGCCACAATGACTTGTTAATGAGGGGGAATTTTGTAAGAAAGTAGACTGTAATTTACCTTGTGGTATCCCCATTATTTGCTGATTTGCAGGATCTGAATCGAAAGAACCCAACCTTTGTTGGTAAACTTCCAATTGTGCAGCCGCTTTTCTGGGATTGTAATGAACCTGGCCCAGTTGGATTATACAGGTTGTGATGCCGCTGCTGATCTCAGTATCATGATTGAATCGGTCGGAGTAGAAGATCCTTGGATTTAGCATATGACCAGCAGCATGGAGTGGGGAATGCAAATAACCATCCCATATTCTGTCAACCTCAGCCCAAGTATCACCATGTTTATCTCCAAGATTGCGCTTTATGTCTTCTTTTGCACTATCCATTGCGTCATACAAGATACCCATTGGACAAATGTCAGATTCCAGTTTATACAACACACTGAGAAGTGGACTTGTAACCTTGACAACGTCAGCAGCAGCATGCCAAAATGCATCGTCCGTCTTTACTATACCAGAGATATGTCTAAACAAGTCACTAGAAGCGGCCCAAACAGAGGAATGCCATGCAGGTGAGTTAAACATATTCACTAGATTTACTCTCGCAGAAACCAACCTCTCTAATGTGATGAACGCTGCAACAAATTTCAAATCAGAACTGCTCAGAATCTCCTCCTGGAAGTACCTTCCCTTCAGTTCCATTGGCAGTGCATGGCTATATATAAATCTTGTAATTTCCTTTGCCTTTATGAGTACCTCGCTGACATTTTTGGATGCTGCTATTTTCTCAAGCAGAAGGTTGATGCAATGGTCAGCACATAGCGTGAAGAAGAACGCATGGTCATAATACTTTAGCACATAGTGCCGTGCAGTCTGCATATATGGCGACACATCATTTGTGACAATCTGAACAATGTTGTTGGCACCAACATCATCGACCACACGAAAAAGCATTGCCGTTAGTAAATCCACGTCCTCGATGATGGCAGAAACATCCATGGATCTGAGGAACATCATACCTTTGCTGCAATAAACCAAGACACTTACGAAGCTTTTGCCACATTGGCCCTTCCAACTATCCAAAATTACACTGCAGCCACTTACTAGCCACTCTTGCCTGAGTTCCCTTTCACGATTCTCTGTTTCTCTTAGTTGCTCCTGCAGGATAGACTCATACGTAGGCATTGCAACCCCTGACACATTGACAAGCACACCAATCATCTCTTTGAAAGATGAAGAGTGGAGAACACCAGGCTCAAGTCCAGCTTCGGAGATGAACCTGCCTATTGATTTTGATGCCAGGGGATCCAAGTGATTCTCTGTCTTCACTAAGGGCTTCGATTCACATGAACTTTGTGTGGTTCCCATTTTTACTGGATTCATCAAATCAGGTGTGGGCTGAAGAAAGGAGCGGTTACTGCATGTAGTTGGCTGTAGATGTGGTTGCTGGACTGGAGTAGATGGAATAGCTGGGCTTCTTGTCGGAGGAACCTCATCATGTTTCAGTTTGTCCATTTTTCTGAGCATCCAATCTTGCTTGCGATCTTCAAGTGAACTCCTCAAGCTTTCCCTGACACTTTCAGGTACTAGGTTGCATGGAGAAACATTCCCCCTGATGCCTGCTAAATGATGCTCCAGGCGGTTGTATCCCTGAACCACCTTTCCACAGTAGTTGCAGCTCACCTTCAATCCTTTCTCATCGATGGGTTTTCCATGCCTTTCCTTTTCACTATTCCTTGTCCGACGATCTTGTACGGAACAACCCTGAAGAAAAGCAAGAGATAGGCTTCTGTGATGCAAATAAAAGATAGATAATTAACAATGCCTAATTCCCCAAATATGTGTAACACAGATTGATAGGAAATGAGGCTTCCTCTTCAACAATATAGCATATTATGTACTACAATGATCATCTTTTTTACCATATGCAAACACAGAAGACTGAGATCCAACCAAACACACATTGTTAATTGATGGAACAGAGCACAGAGACATGGTCTACAGTTCAGAATATATTTACCACTTGCCAAGATTGAAGACATGAGCTTGTGCACAAATAACAAGTTTATTGTCACCAGAGAAACAGATCACTTGGCATCAATACAGCGAATTAACAGTAACCATAACAGGACAGTTCAAGAATTGGCCATTTTCACCATGCTACATTCCAGAAACATGTACCAGTAACTAGATTAAGAGTAGATGTACACGGTTCATATTTGCCTTTTTTCCTATCTACTGAAGATTCAAAGAGAGAAGCTTCTTCCTCTTCAAGTTAGAAGTGCAAGAAGAAATGATTGTTTAGCCCGGTCACTGAAGAAGAATATAGATCTGACTGAGCTGTTCTTATGTTCCAGAAGTTTAAAACTTTATATTTACAATCCTGAAGGATCCAAACGAGCCAGAGAAAATAGTTCAATGTAACTAAAAGGCTAACTTTTTTTATCAAAAAAAAAGTATAGAAGGCTAACTATTTTGGTAAACATCAACCGAACAATCTAGTAATTCGCAGTTTGGTGAAACGAAACGCAGCGAAATTGCCTTTTGCTGCAAAATGTAATTGCGGGAAAACCATACTGAGAATTTAAAACTAATAACGCCCTCTTTTGAAGTCCGAGCAACTCCTTGTCTGCTATCCGCCGCGAAAAAAGCCCTATCTATCATCCACCCTAAACGGCTCAAAGGCTCAAAGGCCTTCCAGAATCCAGGGCAGCCAAAACCTAAACAGAGAAAGGGGGATTCTTCCCGAGCCACGCTCCAGTTCGCCCAAATGGCCTTCCTTGCGCAGCGCAGAGCCCTGAACCGCCGCCAGGGATCATAAATCCACTCCCGATTTCCCTTTCCCCGGCTTCTATTCAAGTATATATTGCGAAAGATTTTGGTTTTACCATTTGTGTTCGCCTCCCGCACGAGGACCAGAGGGTGCCGCCGCGACGCGCGTCCTCCTGCCTCCCGGGGCGGCGGGGCTGTGTTACGCTCCGGTGGTCTCTAGCTGGTGCGCTCTGATCAGGGCGGCGGTCACGGGAAGGGTGAGGGGAGAGGCGGCAAGGACGAGGAGGACTGGGGTTTTGGGGCGGCTGCGAAAGGGGCTTGACCGTTTGCCATTTTGGAGGGAGATAGACTAGGGGGTCAGCTATGCCTGCTACTCCTACAAGAAAAAATAAATAAAGTAGAAATAAGCTGAACTACAGAACTGGAGACTGAAGTATGTGTTCATCACTCCACCATGACACAACTGCCTCGGATCGTCCATGTACGTCCTAGCTAATCCAGCTCAGCACCATGTAGATGGAGTGTGTGCATTTGTTGTGTTTCATCAATATAAAGGTTCATCTTACAAATATGAAAGGTATCTTTGAAGAGGCGCATTCTTTGTGTAATGGCAAGTTGAATTTTATTAAACTTTTATTCGGATTTACATAAGACCCTAACACAAAAAAATGAGATTGTAGAATGAACTTGTAATTTTTTTTGTCTTTTGTTGGATCTCCATCTCACGGTCCAGTTACCTCAGGCCACATCGATACAAGGGTATAGACCCATCACCCATCTTCCATCCCAAGATAACCAACGATGGAGCATGCAACGATACTAAACATGGGTCAACTAAACACACGCAGGTAAGAATGAACCAAGTTAGCACACATTGTGGTCAATTTATTGTTAGCGGGCTAAACAAGCATCTTAAGATATCCAAGAGATAAGGATGGGCACAGCCCATGATGGTCAACCTAATCTTTGTCACTAACCATAACCCAATCTCTACATATCTCCTCCTCCCCACCAACGCCGCCACAACTTTCTAGTCATGTTTGTGCTTAGATCTTTAATCCATGGTCTTCTCCTTCCTTTGTGGTGACATCCGTGATGTTCCCATTGTACTCACCTTTCCTCCCCTTATGCTTCCTTGAAACAATCAGGGATTTTCCGCCCATCGCCTCTCTTCCATCGTTTGTGCTCGACGACATCGTCAATTCTTTAAGACGGCGGGCCATCCATCCTTTCTCGATGCACAAACACCGTTGTCCCAATATTAGGTCCCCCTCTTATTTACATCTCGTGTCGGAGAAGACAAGATCCAAAGTGGAAGGTACGAAAAATCCACTGGGAGCATGGTTTTCCATCATCAGATAAGGAACCGTGAAAAGGAAAGGCATGTCAAAACTATCAATGATAAAGTCTTGAAAGTGAGCTGCAATTGCCGTGGAAAGGTGGTATCGGGATACAACTGTCTAGAGCACCATTTAATAGGCATCAGGGGATGTTTGTCGGTGCTACATAGTACCTGAAAGTCCTAGGGCAAGGTTGAAGTTTTCACTTGAAGATCTCAAGAAATACTGGATGCTCAGAAAAAATGGCACACCGAAACATGAAGGGGGTCCTCTACAAGCCCAGCCACTCCATCTACTCAACTTCAGCAACCACATCTACAGAATATATCCAGTAAACGCTACTTTCTTCTAAGCACACTGTAGATTCCCCTGCAGCAAAATCAATAGGCAGGTTCATCTCCGAAGACGGACTTGAGCCTGGTGTTCTCCATTCTTCGTCTTTCAAGGAGATGATTGGTGTTGATGTGCCAGGGGTTGCAATGCCTACTTATGATTCTATTTTGCAGGAGCAACTAAGAGAAACAAATAATCGTGAAAGGGAACTCAGGCAAGTTTGTCGAGAAAGTGGATGCTGTGTAATTTTGGATGGAAGGGCCAATGCGGCCAAATCTACATAAGTGTCTTGGTTTATTGCAGCAAAGGTATGATGTTCAGATCCATGGATGTCTCTACCATCATCGAGGACATGAGTTTGCTAAAGGCAATTCTTATTCTTGTGGTCGATGATGTTGGTGCCAACAACATTTTTCATATTATCACAAATGATGTGTCGCCATATATGCAGACTGCATGACATTATGTGCTAGAGTATTATGACCACCCGTTCTTCTTCGCGCTGTGTTCTGACCATTGCATCAACCAAGATTTTTTTCGTCAATGTGTGTAACATTTTCGAAATACAAATATTGTATACATATGAATATGAGTAGTACACATACATTAATGTGTGCAATGCATACATTAACATGGGAAGTACACTCACTTAAACATAGGAAAATACACACACATTAATTAACATGGGCAAGCACACTTAGGAAGCACTTGAATTGAAAAAGGAAGTACACATACTGACCGTTCACCAAAATCTGTCAACATGTAGTATGATTTCCAAGACTCAATGCGAAAAACGTAAAGATGACAACAGTTCATAATTTGGATGCACGTTCAAGAGATATTTCAATATGGACTTTAGTTTCTAGAAAATAAGAACAATCATATGCGAATGAACTCCCCCACAAATTTCCGCTCACCCCATGCACTCTTATTTTTGCATTTTTTGTTATAGTTTTCATGGAACAAGTTGTTGTAGATGGAGTGTGTACATTTGTTGGGTTTCAACACTGTCAAAACATTCACCTTACAAATATGGAAGGTGTCTATGAAGAGGCGCATTTATGGTAATTTAAATTTACCAAGCTTTTATTTCGATTTCCATAAGACCCTAACCAAAAGTTATGAGATCGTGGAATAAACGGCTATTTTAGGTAAAGGGGTAAATTTATTTTGTTGGATCTCTATCTTACGGTCCAATACCACGCGCCACGTCCATACAGACGGGTATAGACCTATCATCTGTCTTCCATCCCAACATAACCAACTATGGAGCGTGCAACAATATTAAACATGGGACAATTTAACACATACGGAAAAGAATGAGCCAAGTTAGCACACATTGTGGCCATTTGCTCTCAGCGGGCCCGAACAAGTATTTTAGGATAAAAAGAGTGAAGGATGGGACACGGCCCAGGATGGTCAACCTAATCTTTATCACTAACCATAACCCTAATTCTATATAAGGGAAACCCCAATCCCTACATATCTCCTCCTCCCCACCGCCGCCACAACTTTTTAGTCATGTTTGTGCTTATATTTGTAAGCCATGGTCTCCGCCTTCCTCTCTAGTGAGATTCGCGGTGTTCCACTATACTTGCCTTTCCTCCCCTCTCGCTTCATGTAAAAGATCAGGACTTTATGCTCATCGCCTCTCTTCCACCGTCTGTGCCCGGCGACATCGTCACTTCATACAGATGGCGGATCATCCATCCTTTCCTGACACACCAAACCCGCTGCCCCAACATTAGGGCACCCTCTTATTTACATCTCGGTCGAAGAAGACGAGATCTAAAGTGGAAGGTGCGAAAAATCAACCAATTCATTTAGAGCATCAAATATATTTATTGACTATCATTTTGGTCACCTCCTTAGAGAGTAGATCTAGATCTAAGTAAATCCAAATTTGGGAGTGCACAATGTATTTTAATTTTCAAGAATTTTGATGGAAATCCCTTCACTCAAAAAATAGATCTTCAAGCGTTGAATCCCTCGAGATAGATAGAGGGCTAGATTTAGTCGTGGCCGAATACATCCAGGATGCAGGAGCGTGAATCTAGTCACAATAATGACCAAAAAGATAGGAAGTACCTTTAATTTACTTCACACCTTCTTCCTTGTGGGCTCCAGAGAGCGGATGCAGGTGGTCTCATGGAGCAGTGCAACTCAGTAAATAAGTATAAAAGAAAGACTTCCCCCAAAAAGGGAAAGTGTTATTTGCTCCCGAGGTCCAGTGCTCCTGACATTTAAAAAAATTGAAAATTATATTTGTGAGTTTCAAAAAATTCTGAAAACAATTACGGGTGTAGCCAATGGTGTATCTCATAAACGTGCAAAATGTCAATTTGACATACTTTATATCGTGGGCTACAAAAAAATAACAAAGTCCGGTAAAACTTTGAGATTTGCAAATATGCATATTTAGATCCAAAATTTATCATTTTTGTGTAGCTCAAAATACAAAAAAAAAGTTGATATTTTGCACTCTTGTGGTATATACTATTGGCTACACCCGGACTTTTGTTCAGAATTTTTTGAAACCCATAAATATGATTTTCGGATTTTTTAAAATGGAAGGATCAGGAGCCAAAATCCCTATGTCAAAAAAAAAAATACTTTTCTACTTTCTTTTCTCGTTCTTTTTCTGTTCCAACGAGCATAGGCTACTAAGGGCTAGTGAATAAAGTGAACCGGTGGGCACCTGCTCCTGCCTTTTTTTTTAATCTTGATTTAAACCACTTTTGAAAAGTCAAAAAAATCTGTAAAAAATCAGATGCATAGGTAATGCAAATCCAATGCGCCGGCAAGTGAGTTTCGTGAAGAATTTGTATTTACGTTGGCTACGTAAAAAGACAAATTTGCAAATGCTACAGTACACTATATAGCAGTGTATATACGTCATAGATTTGTCTTTTTTATACAGGCCAAATGAAAGATCGTTGCTCCACGAAATTTTGTACTATTACATAATACATGTGTATGAATGTCTCCATTTATTTTCGGAATTTTTGAACATTCGGAAGGTCCTCGTCCTGGGCAGGAGCAAATGCACCCAGGTTCATCCTAGTACTAGAAGGTTTGGGCGCGCTTTGCTGCGCCCGTCAGTGTTGCGCGTGTTGATGTACTTCGTTTGGTGCTGTTTGCGGGCTGGTTATGGGTTGTCCTTTTTTTTCCTTTTCGACCGGTGGCAGTATACCTGAGAAAGCATTAGCTGGGTACACTATTTTCGATTAAAAAATTCCAAGCAAATGATGTTAAGCTCTTCAACAATATCAGAAAAAGATTCAAGATCACCGACATCTCTTGTTAGTACTTAAAGCTACCTTGAAGCCAATGCTAAGAGGTTATACCTGAACTTCATTCCAGCTGATATGACATTACTTACAACAGTACAAGGAATAAACCATCTTAATTAATTATAGTGAACTCAACACCATGGACCTCCAGCTGCATGTTTTGGCTATATGCCAAACCCTTCATCTTAGATACATATATCAGAGGTGCAGTCTCCGCCAGGATATCTCATCTCATGGGCCAAGGAGACCTTCAGGCTCGGTGGTACCGAAATCCACAAAAAAGTCTAGGTTGAATAGCCAGCCCTCCTTTCTCAGTGTCGACATCGTTCTGCAACATGTGAGAGCCCTTCCTGAGAAGATCAACACCATAGAACTGCTCATCCCACCGGCTGAAGAGAGAATTGGTCACATAAACCTTCTTGCCATCCAAGCTCAGAAAAATCATCATTTGTGGCCCACATCTAAGTCGATGCCCCTGATTATAAGAAACACGGTGTCTCAGATAAACGTGTTTCCTTGAATGAATATTACAGTTATACTGGATTACTCTATTAAAGTTTGAAACATGTGTGCATGGTTCCAATGCGGATGAAATGCTTATTATGACAACAGATAGCAGCATGGTGTGGTGGATGTGCTGCAGTTTATACTTGAAACGCTTATGAAATGTACATTTGACCACTACTGAATTGTGACTCTCACGATAATTTTGTAAGAAGATAAACAAGACATTCTCAGGTTTGTAAATCAACTACCGAGCCATTAAGATTTAAGAGGAATAATGCTGAGTTTACCTTGACTTGGGGGAAATTATCAGTTATCAATCCTGGCATTTCGGGCAGCATCCACTTGCCCACCTTCAATGGTGTTATGGATGTAGCGACCTACAAAGTTAAGCATAATTAGTTTACATGAGATGGAATAACTAAATGACATATGAAAGAAGTTAGCATTACCATGCAGTTGTGAACAACCTCGTGGCTCGATGTTCCATCTGCAGTTTTGAAAACAACCAGAGAACTATGGTTATATGATATACGGCTGCATTATTATACTCCTCGTTTTAGTATTTGATACACACCTCCAGTGGAAGAACGCATTTTGCTGTTTATTTTATTGCGTGCACATGTTTTAGCTTAATAATATATTGGGTCAACCAGTTGGTTTCAGCATGTAAGCATCAGATGTCCTGAAGTGTTTTAAAAAAAATCAGTCGAATGTAATGGGGACCTGCATTTTGTGAGGTTCATAATGACATGGGATGGCTATCAAACGAAGCAGAGCTCGTTCTCGAGTTCAGTTATTCATCGGGTGCGCCACTGTTAACATCATATGGGGCTCGATTCTCTCTTGGGCCGAGCTTCCCCAGGTCACTCCGACGCTGGGTATTTCTCTCTGGGACTGGTGGCAACAGAGCAGCTACAAGGCGCGAGCAGGGCGAGGTTTAATACCTTAGTTATGCTGACCACTTGGAGCATCTGGTGCGAGAGGAACAGGAGAGTTTTCAATCAGGTGTACAAACCTATTGCTACCTTCTTGGAGCAAATTAAAACTGATGATATCATGTGGGCTGCTGCTAGCTCCAGTCGCTTTTTGTTACCAATGTCTGTTGATAGCTCCGAGCAGTTTTTGTTGCTTAGTTCAGGCGAGACTCCGTAGGTCGTCTTAGTGTACAACTTGTGTTTTCTTTCTGTTGAAATTCGTAATGACTTGAGTCGCAAATTCTGTCTAGCATGTACTCTGGCCCTCTTTGGGCCTTTCTTCTTCTCAATTCATTCACATGCAGTTCTATGAAAATACATGACACATTGTCAAAGAAAGGAGAACAGAGCATTGGTGCTTATGAAAAAGAGGAACACCGCGACACTGAAATCCACTAACGCCAACGAAGGGCAATGCTCCACCGCTGTGCCTCCTCTTGGCCTCGAACCCATTGCCAGAAGGCAAGCACACGCGTTGGTGGAAGACGACCGCTGCGCCTCCTCTTGCACTCCTCAGAGGAGACGGCGCAGGGGTTCTCATCAATATAAATATCGTAGACGTCACATTGCAAAATAATAAAACACATACATGAACTGTGTAATATACCGGAATATCAAAACGTCTCAGGTTTCCTTTTTATCTGCTCACCAAAAAATGTCTACATGAGAAAGAAACCGCAAATTACCAAACCACTGATATAATTGGATGTAAACAAATGTGGGGCTTAAAAAGAAACTACAAGATGTAGGATTCATGTAAAACCCCCCAAAAAGGAAAAAACTAAGGCCTACAGCGAGATTTCAGAAGTAAACAAGGTTCATTCCTATCTATCAGCTTTCTGAATTCACACCTATCAAGTGACTCCTCTCAATAAACAAACGTAACAAGGCTCACTGAATTATTTTATGTTGTGCTAATCAACCAGGCAACTGGAAGAACAGGAGACATCAAGTAGAACACCTATAAAGGGAACCGTACACGTACATAAAAAGGTAGTGGTAACCTAAAGGAAAGAAATCACCTATGCAAAGACCAAAAAACGATACAACCTGAATCTCCAATTACAGATACAGCAGACTGGCAATGCAACACTAATACAGTTCTATCTAGAACTAATTTTATCTTTCACATATCAAATAATTATACGCTTGAAATGTGTCCATGTGTCATTCACTTTGTATCCCATGCATAAACTATGAATCCAAGCAACACCAAATAATATGTGCATAGCGTGATAGTATCAAAATTAAGTAGAGGAAATTAGGGGGTAAATCTGGTACTCAAAGCTTTACAAACATACTATCAGTTGTGTTCGATTTCTATTTGGGTATTTATTGGGCCTGTGTCGGCAGAGGTGAAACACGCAAGTCTAAAACTGATTAAGTGTAACTTGGACATCATTAAAAAAATAACTGCCTTTATGAGTGGATGCCAGATTCGTTAAGTTTTCACTCAACAGCTGATGAAGCAAGCCTGCTTCTCAGATTTATGAGTTTCAAGCGATGAGGATTGTTATGTGTAGAAAAATTATACAGATTGAATGCATCAACCAGGAGGAAACTGGAAATCTCAGTATAGTATACCTCATTTGCAGTTTTGCACCACCATACAGTGGACTGTGGACCATATAGAGCTCCGAGCAGTGAAGACATCGACACCACTATATAAATATTTCCAGTTAGGCATCAATTCACTCCTACTACTTGAGCAGAGAAAGAAGGACATGATTTACCTCGAAGCAAGGTGCCTAATAGCAGCCGTTGAGCAGTTCATTTCAGAATCCTGGCAAGTCGGTGATTTAGCCTGTAAGTCTTTGTCACCCGTGCAAAACATTAAAAATAGGAAAATATGTATCAATATTGGAAACAGAACTTTAACCTTTTAGCAAATATATGTGAGCAGAACTGATAGAGCTTCCAACTAACATGACTTACAAAGAGTCCAGCATATACAAGCAATTCTCTGAATAAGAAAGATTATTTGAATGAAGGACAACATGTCTTCCTGCTAATATCAGGTAGGCTTCAGCTGCTATTACTGGTGCCTACAAAAATAGTCAGATCGCAAGTTAAGCAACATGCATAACAAAATCAGAATGAACCATCATTATAATTTTTATCATGAGGTTGCATGAAAATCTCCTGGTATTTTTGGCACGGTGAACAAAATGTATCAGTTGAAGGAGTAGTACCCTACAGAACTACACTAATTAAAGATAATCAGATAACTGTCATACCTTCCCAAGAAATGGTACAATTTGCTTATCCCTAACCTGCTTCAACTTACATAGATCTTGACCCTGCATGGGCAGAATTTATCCGCGGTCAACTTTAAATTGTTAAATAACATGTAACATATGTAAGTTACATGGTTTTACTATACATAAATTGTGTATGAACTATGTGACGAAATGTGTGCCCCAATTCTTGCATTTAGGAATTATTACTCACTCTAAGAGCAAGGTTTGCATCTAGATGAAGACTGAAAGTGAGCTCATTTTGCACTCGCGAGGACACCCATGGGGTGGCATCATGAGGCATTGATTGTATCCTGACAAAATTAAAAATCAACAGTATATCTCACATTATAATTGAAGTGAAGCCTGAAACCTGTCTGAAATTCTGAATACATTGCAATATCGAGGATACCAAGAGACCTCGAGGAACAGCACTACAACAGAGTGCTGCGAAATTGCAAAGTCCCATACACAGTGAACGCAATAAGTTGTTAACCAACAAGTATAAAACATCAAAGATGTGCTACAATCCTAGAACCCTATAACCAACAGAAGTTGTGCCAGAAATGGGAGGCGCCAACCCGCACCAAGATCAGTACATGTATAACACATTAGACAACGCATAAACAATGCAATATCAATCAGCCGAAGACGAATCCCTAAAATCCAAGAAACAAACACCCTGCAAGCAGCAAAAATGGACCAAAACGACTGGGGAAAATCAAATGCAGCACAGCAGGGACTCACCTCGATCGAATCCACACCAGGTAGCCTCGTACAGCCGCTGCAATCAGGGGCACGAACGGCCAGGGAGGCGAGGCAGAGCGGCCAGAGGAGATGTGGAGCCTGCAAGGAAAAGCGAGAAGGGTTCGATGAGGTGTTCTACGGGATGGGGTAGAGGAGAGAAACGGAGTGGTGGTTAACGCCTTACCGGAGGTAGACGATTAGGACTGGCCGGTGCTTTGTTCCCCTTCAGCCTAGCTAGCTCCGCCGTATGCATACGGTGGCCGCCCGAGTCAGGGAGCGGGGGCGGCGCGTTGTGCCGTGGTCGAGGTAGGCGACCAAACCCTAGAGGTGGTGGTTGTCCCATCCAGCGCCGCAGCGGTGCGTCCTTGTCGGCGGCGCTGCACAAGGCAAGGGCCGTTGCGGCCACCTGCGGCTCCTGCGCCGCCAGCTCGTCCGGGCACCGGCGCGTCGCCGGCCATTACCTTGCTGCCAGAGAAGAACTGGACGGTGTGACCACCGGCGCCCGGCTATGGCAGGGGACGGTGTGATGCCGAGGGAAAGGGAAGGAGGAGTTTGAGGGGAACGAGAGTTGTGCTCGCAGTCGGTTCTGTGAGCGCGACGGGTCAAACACGGAAACCGACCTACAGTTCATACATTGAAACCGACCGGACAACCCTACCACGTGTTATCTCGTTATTGGATAGGCAAACAAGGCACCAAATCAATGTGTCACTGAATTATGGGCCCGCAACGTGGATGCACCATAGGGCAGGAATCCTAGGGAGCTTAGATGTTGTAGTGATTTTCCACTAAGGCTAGCCCTTCATCAGTGAAACAAGCCCACCCGCCCACTCTTCCTTCCTCGTCCTTGCCGACTCTTCCATCTTCTCTCCTCTCACCGCCGCGCTGATGAGAACGCAGCAAGGAGAGGATGCAGGCGGCGAAGCTGGGCTCATCGCCGCCAAGCCCTGGCGCCTCTGTCGGAGGATCCCCCAGCCCCAGCCCCGGGGAGCCAGGACACGAGGTCGTCGAGGTGCGGCGCGGCGGCCGCCTCTGGTCCTCGCGCTGGAGGGGACAAAAATGGTAAAACCAAAATCTCTCTCACGATATAAATTATAATATATAATACTTGAATAGAAGCCGAGGAAAGGAGAAATAGGGAGTGTATTTCGATCCCTAGCGCAGTCAAGGAAGGCATTTGGGCGAACTAGAGCGCTCTCAGGAAAGCCCCCTTTCCACATTTAGGTTTAGAATTAGAAGCTCAGGAGTCAGGAGCTGGGTAGCGTAATGTTTGACTCTGAAAGGCCCTTGAGAAAATGGGCATTGTTTTTAAAATCTGTTTTGGTCAATGTACTAGTTAGTACTAGTTACTAGTACATATTTCCGGAAGTAGCCAATTCTTGAGCTGTCCTATTATGGTTACTGTTAATTCATTGTGCTGATGCCCATTGAGTTTTTGCCCTGGTGACAATAAACTTGTTATTTCTGAACAATTTCATGTCTTTAATCTGTTGGCAGGTGGTAAATACATTGTAAACTCTAGACCCCATGTCTCTGTGTGCTCTTCCTGAAGTGAGTTATAAGGAATAAACTGTTCCATCGAGTAAACTGTGTGTTTAGTTCGATCTCAGTATTTTTGTGTTTGCATATGGTAAATTTATGATCATAGTATTTGCTCTCATGTTGGAGAGGAAGCACCATTTGTTCTTAATATGTGTTAGACATATTTTGGAAATTAGGAATTGTTAATTTTTTAAAATCATTTTTGCACCACAGAAGCATATCTCGTTGCTTTTCTTTAGGTTTGTTCCGCACAAGATCTTCAGGCAAGGAATTGTGAAAAGGAAAGGCATGGCAAGACTATCGATGAGAAAGTCTTGAAGGTGAGCTGCAAGGTATCAGGATACAACGGTCTGGAGAACCATTTGGTAGGCATCAGGGGGAATGTTTGTCCGTGCAACATACTAACATAGTTCCTTGAAGTGTCAGGGCAAGGTTGAAGAGTTCACTTGAAGATCGCAAGAAATACTGGATTCTTAGGAAAAATGGACAAACCGAAACATGAAGGGGTTCCTCTGACAAGCCCAGCCATTCCATCTACTCAACTTCAGGAACCACATCTGCAGACAAATATGTCCAGTAACCGCTTCTTTCTTCAGTACACAACGGATTTGATGAATCCAGTGAAAATGGAAACCACACAAAGTTTGTGTGAACCGAAGCCCTTAGTGAAGACAGAGGATCACTTGGATTCCCCTGCAGCAAAATCAGTGAGCAGGTTCATCTCCGAAGCTGGACTTGAGCCTGGTGTTCTCCATTCTTCATCTTTCAAGGAGATGATTGACGCGCTTGTCCATGTGCCAGAGGCTGCAATTCCTACTAATGAATCTATTCTGCAGCAACTAAAAGAAACAGATAATCTTGAAAGGGAACTCAGGCAAGAGTGGCGAAGAAGTGGCTGCAGTGTAATTTTGGATACTTGGAAGGGCCAATGTGGCAAAAGTTACATAAGTGTCTTGGTTTATTGCAGCAAAGGTATGATGTTCCTCAGATCCATGGACGTCTCTACCATCATCGAGGACGTGGATTTGCTAAAGGCAATTCTTATTCTTGTGGTTGATGATGTTGGTGCCCACAACATTGTTCAGATTATCACAAATGATGTGTCGCCATATATGCAGACTGCACGACATTATGTGCTAGAGTATTATGACCATCCGTTCTTCTTTGCACTGTGTGCTGACCATTGCATCAACCTTCTGCTTGAGAAAATAGCAGCATCCAAAAATGTCAGTGAGGTCCTAATGAAGGCAAAGGAAATTACAAGATTTATATATAGCCATGCGCTGCCAATGGAACTTAAAGAAAGATACGTTCAGGAGGAGATTCTGAGCAGTTCTTCTCTGAAATTTGTTGCAGTGTTCATCACATTAGAGAGGTTAGTTTCTGCGAGAGTAAACCTAGTGAATATGTTTAACTCGCCTGCATGGGATTACTCTGTTTGGACGGCTTCTAGTAACTTGTTCGGACATATCTCTGGTATAGTAATGACAAACGATGCATTTTGGCATGCTGCTGCTGACGTTGTGAAGGTTACAAGTCCACTTGTCAGCGTGTTGTATAAACTGGAATCTGACATTTGTCCAATAGGTATCTTGTATGACGCTATGGATACTGCAAAAGAAGACATAAAGCGCAACCTTGGAGGTAATCATGGTGATTCTTGGGCTGAGGTTGACAGAATATGGGATGGTTACTTGCATTCCCCACTCCATGCTGCTGGTCATATGCTGAATCCAAGGATATTTTACTCACACCGATTCCGTCATGATGCTGAGATCAGCAGCGGCATCACGACATGTATAACCCACCTGGGCCAGGTTCTTCACGATATCAGAAAAGCGGCTGCACAATTGGAATGTACCAACGAAAGTTGGGTTCTTTCGATTCAGTTCCTGCATATCAGCAAATAATGGGAATACCACAAGGTAAACTACATCCTAATCTCTTACAAAATGCCCCCTCATTAAGAAGTTACTGTGACCATAGTGACATTCATGTGTCAAGCGCGCTAGATTTTTCCAGTAATTAGAGCAAGCTGAAATAATGTCTCGAGGCCCTCCACAAATCTGACATGTGCATTTCTGCACTGTAACATACATTGCGCCAACATATTTAGTATGTGGACATGACACAAATATATCTACCTATATATAAAGGGAGCAGGCTTTCCAGCGCTGTGGTTGCTCGATTTACTGTTCACTACTCTTTACATGAACAGTTATGAACAGTAAATCGAGTGCTTTTTTTTACCTATATATAAAGGGAGCAGACTTTCCAGCGCTGTGGTTGCTCGATTTACTGTTCACTACTGTTTACATGAACAGTATGAACAGTAATCGAGTGCTTTTTTAAAAAAAAAATTCCCAAAATCTTTTTTTAACATTTTCCCCCCAAAAAATTATATACATGAAACGTATGCGCGTCGACGGGTAGGCTCTATTCCCGTTAACGGTTTCCAGTTTTGCCTACTCCATCTCACTCAATTTTGGATTCAAATTCGCACAAACATTCGACGCATTTTGTCCAATTTTTTGTAGAAAAGTCCACGCGTTTCTAAAATTATATACACGAAATATATGCGCGTCGACGGGTAGATTCCATCCCCGTGAACGGTTTCGATTTCTGTCGACTCTAACTCCTCGATTTTGTATCCGAATTCGCGCAAACATTTCACGAATTTTGTCCAATTTTTTTCCAGAAAAGCCCCCGCTTTTCCAACAAATTATATACACGAAATATATGCGCGTCGGCACGCGGGTAGACTCCATCCCCGTTAACGGTTTCGAGTCCTGCCGACTCTAACTTTTCAATTTTGGATCCAAATTCGCACAAATATTTGACGCATTTTGTTCAATTTTTTGCAAAAAAGTCCCCGCGTTCCAAAGAATTATATACACGAAATATATGCGCGTCGACGGGTAGATTCCATCCCCGTGAACAGTTTCGAGCTAACTCCTCAGTTTTGAATCCAAATTCGCACAAACATTTGACACATTTTTCCAATTTTTTGCAGAAAAGCCTCCGCATTTCCAAAAAATTATATACACGAAATATATGCGCGTCGACGAGTAGATTCCATCCCCGTGAACGGTTTCGAATTTTGTCGACTCTAACTCCTCGATTTTGGATCCAAATTCGCACAGACATTTCACGAATTTTGTCGAGGGTAGATTCCATCCCCGTGAACGGTTTCGAGTTCGGCTCTAACTCCTCGATTTTGTATCTGAATTCGCGCAAACATTTCACGAATTTTGTTCAATTTTTTGCAGAAAAGTCCCCGCTTTTCCAACAAATTATATACATGAAATATATGCGCGTCGGCGGGTAGACTCCATCCCCGTTAACGGTTTCGAGTCCTTTGGATCCAAATTCGCACAAACATTTGACGCATTTTGTCCAATGTTTTGCAGAAAAGCCCCCCATTTCCAAAAAATTATATACACGAAATATATGCGCGTCGACGAGTAGATTCCATCTCCGTGAACGGTTTCGAGTTTTGTCGACTTTAATTTCTCGATTTTGGATCCAAATTTGCACAGACATTTCACGAATTTTGTCCAACTGCAGAAAAGCCCCTGCGTTTCCAAAAAATTATATACATGAAATATATGCGCGTCGACGGCTAGGTTCCATCCCCGTGATCGGTTTCGAGTTTAGTTGACTCTAACTTCTCAATTTTGTATCCAAATTCAAACAAACATTCCACAAATTTTGTCAAAAATTTAAATTTCCTTCAACATTTACTATGTCATTATAACAAAACATTTCATACATGAAATTTCTCTTAAAGGACGCGGCGTGTCGCCGCGCCAATTCAACTAGTATCATATCATGCACTTTTATTCATAGTCAGAATCCCAGTTGTGTAAAATGGACTTCTATTCATAGTAAGAATATCCTATATGTGTACAATGATCAACCTTTTTGTGTTAGTCTAACTTGTCAACATAGTTATTTAAGTAAATAGTAGAAGTCTCAAGTTAGAAAAAATACATATGACTATTTGCGAGGAGTTGCAGATTTTCCCTCTGATGTTGTTTGTCGCAAACTGGAATATATGCCCCCCTTAAATTCCATGTAGAAAGAAAAAAGCTTTCAAATTCCAACTTATCCCACTGAGATCATTATCATATTTGTTCATACCAAAATACAGGAATCGTTTCTTACCAGATTTTTACTTGAAATCACAGTGCAATGGTGGTCAACGCACGGTGCTCGCACACCCCATCTGCAAACCATGGCGAAACGGATCTTGAGCCAGACGTGCTTCGGAGCTACCAGGTACAACATAGACTGGAGCTTATCCAAGAAGCTGCATGTTGAGCGGTCGAAGCGGACATCACTTGAGCATCAGAGGTTCTGCCAAATGGAGTACGTCCACTACAACCTCATTCTTGCCCATGCCACCCCTCGCCTAGATGGTTCTTCTGTGGCTCGGCATGATGGGGTGACCACGGTACTGGATGACTGGATTGCAGCACCGAGATAGGGTGCTGATCGCCATTGATACGGCGTTCAGTCTGGAGCAAGGCTTTCACTCCAGTTTGTTATGTGTGTGCCCCTGCTAGTGGCAGGTTCATCTCCATGTGCAGCGGTAATCTGTCGAATGCCCCACTAGTGGCATGTCTTGATACTGTTGTAGTCTGCTGAATTTCAATGTTTTTTCCTCTTGAACTTTCGTTGAATCATCAAGTTTTATCCGTGGACTGCTGATAAATTTTGTAGTTTTATCAAGTTTTATACTCTACTCTGGATTCGTTCATATTGGGGGTTAGGTAGAGCTTTCATATTCATGTCTTTAAGCAACTTGGTGCTGTTGGACTCGGGCTTTTTTTACAGTTTTGGTTTTCTCCTTGGGAAAGCCCATTGGTGCTGCTTTTCTGGCAGCACAGCCACACAAGCACAGGTACATTTTTTTGTTTAAACTGCTAGCTCCTTGGACGTCATGAAATACAATCTGGAAGCATTTGGCGTCATACGAGCAAAAACAAGTGAGCCCTGTGAATTGTCATACATGAGTGCATTCATGGTCAATGAAAAGCAGCTCCCACTGCATTTTCGTTAAAAAAATGACATCTTTTGCATCGTTTCAAAAAAAAAAAATGGACTTTCATGCTTTGTTTTGTGAACTGGTCATGCAGCCACAAATCAATCATTTCAACTTCAATGGATTATAATCGTATGTTGGTACTATTAAAATTTCTCCAGGAAAAGATGCCAGTTTATGCATGACATATTTGTGTTGCTTTGTATGAAAGGAATCAATGCAAGTGAAATGTAGAAAAAACAATTAAGTAATTTCTGGGGTTCCAAAGAGGTGTCTGATATCTCTATACGTTTTCACAAACAATATATTCTGTTACAACACAATTAGCCACAGTTGGTTTCTATGGAAAATGACTGTCCACCTGGCTCTGATGATTGTCGAGAAATAGAACTGCAAGAGTACGATGAGGCACGATCACACCAAATTACCAAAAAGAAAAAGGAGACGCACGCAATGCTCCAGAGTCTAGACGGTGCACCGTCAATGGTGGTACTGCGGATCCCAGATCCAATCACCCAGATGTCTGTTGGGTTTACCAATCCGATCCCCAGAAATACCACTTACGAGTGGTTCAGCACTGGCGAAACGCATATTGTAGTGGACATACTCCAGCCCACGGTACATGTCTTGGTTATCATGTGGCTTCGGATTATGCACATTCTCGGATACGTGCCAGTCGATGTTGTACCTTTTAGCGCCAAAGCATGTTTGGCTTAAGATCCGTGTCGCAAAGGTTTGCAGCTCAGGTGTGCCAGTCCCATGCACCGACCACCAACGAACTGCAATTTGAAGGAATACTGGGTCAGAGCTTAATTCCACTCTTTTAATACGAATGAAGTAACAATGATCGGAATGAATTTGTTAACATTCTGGAAGCCGAACTGGAGTGAAATGAGTGGGAACTTTCAAAAGAACACGAGAGAATGGGCTCTACTTCACCTTGTGGTATTTCCATCATTTCCTGAATTGCTGAATCTGAATCCAAAGAACCCAATTTTCTTTTATATACTTCAATTTGTGCTTCCAGTTTCTTTCGATCATAATGACCATGGGCCATTTGAGTCATGCAGGCCTCAATACCACTGATGATCTCAGGATCATCACAGGCAGGATCTTTGTAAAAGACCCTTGGGTTTAGCATATGACCAGCAGCATGCAGTGGGGTATGCAAGTAAATATCCCATATCTTGTCAACCCAAGGCAAAATATCACCATGTTTATCTCCATGATTGTGCATTATCTCTTCTTTAGCACTATCCATGGCGTCATACAAGATACCCATTGGACAATCTTCACGTTCTAGTTTAAACAACACATTGACAAATGGAATTGCAACCTTCAAAACGTCAGCAGCAGCACACCAAAATGCATCATCTGTCTTTACGATGCGGCAGATATACCAGAACGAACTGCTATCAGCCCAACCAGAGGAATCCCATTCAGGCGAGCTAAACATCTCCACTAGATTTACTCTCTCAGAAACTAACCTCTGTAATGTCATGAACGCTGCAACGGATTTCAAACAAGAATTGCTCAGAATCTCACCGCCTTCAACATACCTTCCTACCAGTTTATTTGGTAGCTGATTGCCATATATAAACCTTGTTATTTCCTTTGCCTTCGTTAGAACCTCACTGATGTGATCAAGTGCTGCAATATTCTCAAGCAGAAAGTTTATGCAAAAGTCAGCACACAGCGGGAAGAAGAATGAATGGTTATTTTTCTTTAGCACTCTATGCCTTGCATTTTGCATATATGGTGATGCGTCATTTATGACAACTTGAACTATGTTACTGGCGCCAACATCATCAACCACACGAGAAAGCATTTCTTCTAGCATATCCACGTCATCTATGATTGCAGAGACATCTATGGATCTGAGGAACAATATGCCTTTCCTGCAATGCACCAAAACGCTTACGAAGCTTTTTGTACCACATTGGCTCCCCCAACTATCTAGAATTACACTGCAACCACTTTTCTCCCATTCTTGCTTGAGTTCCCTTGCACGGCTCTCTGTTTCTTTTAATTCCTCCCGCAGCATTGATTCATATGTGGGAATTGCAACCTGAACCTTATTGGCAATAGCATGAACCGTCTCCTTGAAAGATGTGGAGTATAGAACATCAGGCCCAAGTCCAACTTCAAAGATGAACTTTCGCATTGCTTTTGCTGCTAGAGAATCAGAGTGAGCACTTGCTTCCATTAATGGTTCCAATTGTTGTATCTGTGATGCAGAAGGCATGTCCACAGAGGAACTAGAGTTAACTCGCTGTCCTGAAGATGTTTTTGTCTTCTTGTTTGTGGGACAAGGATTTTGATAATGAGGGCAAGTGGCTTCTAAAGTCTGGCCTCCCTGCAATAATTAACACCTTTATTATTCCTAGCAGTCACGTATCCAAAGCGCAGTTCTAATATATTACCGATTCTCACATAGCAAGACCTCACATGACATACAACGCAGAAGATAATAAACAATACTACTTGATGTAATGTTTAGTTCCGTCCAACTGGCATCAAGGAACAGTATGCGAAGGTATTATCTATAGTCCGGAACACATTTATTAACAGCCAAAAGACAAAGCCATGAGTTTTCATGAATAAAAAGTTTACGGTCGCCATGAGGCAATAAATATTTTCGCAAATATACGATGCATGAACAGTAACCATGACAAGGCAGTTGAAGATTTCCCATCTTCAACATACCACCTTCCGGAAGTATGTAATTAAATTGATAGATGACATAATTCTTCCTTGAAGATACAAATAATTGTCTAGTGAGTTCCCGCATGAACCGTACAAAATGTTCCAATATAAGTAAAAACATTGGTTATTTTCGCAACACGAACCGAGCAATTTGGTAATATCTACAGACTAGTTATATTCTATAACAAGCTACATGATTAAAGCTGGCGTGGAGCTCTATAATTTCACTAAAGAAGGGAAGGGCAACCAAGTTGGGCATTAGCCTGTCCCCTTCAAAGCCAACTTCTAAACAAACTAGTCACCCGCAACAGAATTACCTTTTTCTGTGCAAGAGCTAATTACCACCAAACCATATTAATCTGTATATGAGCCCTCACCACCCAAGATGAAAAAAGAAAACTTTCTCTGCTAATCAAGCCTAGCCATATGCTTCTTGCTAACTTTTATGGACTAAAAAAGCAGTGCTACACGGAAACACGGGCCATAATATATTTTGCGGAATCGGACACCCGAATCCGTGTAGGATATTTGCCATTTCTAGAATTCTATTTGCTAAATCAGACACCCGAATACAAGTCGGATTCCGATACCCATGTCGGAGTCTGAGTATCACTTACAGGGCTCCGAATCGGCCAAACCTAAACAAAAACTGGGGGAAAATGAATCCTTTCATGTAGTATCTCTACCTAATAATAAATAGAGCAGCGCTTCTCCTCTGCTTCCTTCGTTTCGTCCGTCGTCCTGTTTTGCAGCAAACCCCTCGAGAAATAGTGAAATTAACCCGCAGTTCACATGGCAAAGGAGCCTTCGTCATTCCGTACGTCGGAGGGACTTATTTGCAATTTTCGGAAAACCTAGGGACCCGCATAGAACTCTCTCTGCCCATACGCCCTTCTCTCTCTCCCGTGCTCTGTTTCTTCCTCAAAACCTAACCCTAGCCGCACGACCGTCGCCGTCGCACCGCCGTCTCCGGCCTCCCCAGGACGAACCAAGACCGCCAGGAGCTTCGCCATCTTCTCATCTTCTTCTCCGTCGAGTATCGCGAGCCGAGATGGCCTGAACACCGCGAACCGAACCGTCTTCCTCGCGTCCGGCCGAACCGCCGCCGCGCCCGATTCGCCGCCGTCTGACCTTCCCCGACCTCTCCGTCCATCTCATCGCATTCACGGTGAGCTTGCGCAAATTTTAGTGCCTTCAATTCGATTTATCGCGCTCCGTAGTGTCGCCGTCGTGAAGCTCGTCGCCGGCCGTGGCTCCACCGCGCCGTACCCGCCGCTCCGGCGACCATTCGCTGGCGGCGCTGCCACCTTTTGGTAGCGCGCGTCCGTGCGCGTGCAACGCGCCCAGTCGCGCGACCCAGCTCGCGCTCCAGCATCCAGCCCGTGCTCAACAAAGCTGTGTCCACCATTGCTGACGTCATCATGACATCAGCAGTGGGGCCGCCTGTCAGGTTTTTAATCTTTCTGAAAATGATTTTGGAAATTAATAAAACTCTGACATGTGGGACCAGTCTGCTAAAGAAATTCCAGAAAATGAATATTATTGTAAAATCAATATCTTTTCACTGGTTTGTCAGAAAAATATGAATAATATATCAAAATGTTCAGAAAAATAAATTCTACCTGTTTATGTCAAATTCATTCATGATTGAACAACTAAAATTGACAAATGTTTGGAAATCACGAAAATGTCATTTTACTCAATTATGGAGTTAAATCAAAAAAATACTCATATTACAACTTGAACCCTAATAACATTTAAAATATGTTTTAGGTCTGGGAGAGTCGCGACCATATGGTCCCCAGTGCCGCTGTTGATTTTTCCCCGTGGCATCGCACGGGCAATTTTCCTAGTCTCTACCTAATAGTAAAGAGAGCAGCGCTTCTCCTGTGCTTCCTTCGTTGGTACGTCGGACAATTTGCAGAACCCCCCCCCCCCGATAAACAGGGAAATCAACCCGTAGCCCACATGCCAAAGAAGCCTTCGTCGTTTCGTCCGACGAAAGGACCTACGTGTAATTTGAGGAAAGCCCAGAGATCAGTTCGCAAAAACTCCTTTTCTCTGCTCCGCGCGCGCCCGAGAACGTCGTCGCGCCATCGCGTCGTGCCGCCGCTGTGGACCTCCCCGAGCTCATCTTAGACCACCACCGGCTCCGCCTTGTCGTCCTCTTCCTCCTCGACGAGTGCCGCGTGCCGGGATGGCCTGAATCGTGCGAATCGAGCTTCTTCTCCAAGTCCGGCCGCCGCAGGCCGAGCTCGAGCTCGTCGCCGTATGACCTCGCACGGCCTTCCCGACCATCTTTTCAGCTTCCTGGTGAGCTCGCGGTCCTCGTGGACCTTCTCTCCCTCTCTATCGTGTTCTGTACCACGCCCACCCCGTGCGCCGCCGTGGAGCTCCGCTCCGGCGGACGCTGCCGTCCCTCCGGCAACCAAAAACGAGCGGCGCCGCCACCATAACGCTCGCCGTGACGTTCTCTAGCTGTTGCACTAAACGGATTCGATCAATTTGCTCGGAATCGATCGATCCTTGATCGACCGAGGCAACTGTGGTTGACACGCCGGACCCAGTGTCAGGTTTTTAACCATTTCGAAAATGATTTTTGGAAAATAATAAATCCCTCACAATGGGCCCCAGCTGTTAAACAAATTCCAGAAAATAATAGATTCTTGCAAATTCTATAACTTTTGATCTAGTTAACAGAAAATTATGAACAATATACCAAAATGTTCAGAAAAATGTAATCTGTCTATTGGTATCAAAATTCATGCATGTTTAACAACTTTTAACCATGCTTATTTAGGACAACAAAATAACCAATTTACAGATAGGCAGATTTATTGGTTTGAACCACGCGGAACGCACATCAGAATTTTATTCTTTTTAATAAATGTTTCCGGTAATTAACAAACCCCTGCCGTGTGGGCCCCTACTGTCAGATATTTAACAATTACAGAAGATGCTGAAATTTGTAAAATTCATATCTTCTAATCTGTATTCATAAAAATGTGTCATTTTCTGACGATAATTGATTTCTCCCGTTGCATCGCACCGGGCCTTTTCCTAGTATTAACCTAACGGGCTCTCCCCCTCTGTTCAGCCAGAGCCCTGATCAGGGCTACTGATCACAGTTCCACCTATTTCTTGTAGGCGCGCACCTAGATGGTGTGCCATAGGTACAAGAAATTTTTGTGCAAGCCAGTGGGGTTTAACTAATCACCGGACGACAGAAGGTAAATAAAAAATGCTCACCCATGGGCAAGACCGCGGGTCGGGGCCGAGGCAGAAGCGACGGGATGACGCGACGAGGTACGTTAGGGACGGCGGCGACGAGGTAGGATGGGGTTGGCGGCGAGCGCGTGAGAGGTGGAGGAGTTGGGTCTTGGGAGAGGGGAGGCTTCGGCGGCGACGTAAGCGGCCAATGGTGCCAGGGCGGCGGCTCTAGGGCAGAGAGGTGGTGGGCCGCGAGAGATGGTTTGGTTTCAGAGCCTCATTTGCAGCCGCCGCCGCCGGCCGATCTACGGGAGAGGGGATTGGTAAGGAGGGTTTGGGACGGGGAGGAAATTCTTGCGAAATTGCGGCGGAAATGCTGTTCTTGCCAAAGTTCATCCGCGGCTCGGCTCAAAGCTGGTCACTCTCACTGAATTGTGGCCGCCCAATACAAGGCTTCGGCCCATTACTCGCCCTGCAAGCGGGCCGGTAGGCTCCTGGGCCTCGTGTGCCGCCACGTCATTCAAAATTCATTCAACCAGGCACAAGTGCACAACCTGACGCACAAAACGCTAGCAGCAAAATAATGTTCATGCTGTGATCAGCCTTGTGTTTTTTTTAACGACGAGCTATGATCAGCTTATTGGTTCCCCATTTCCATTCCCAAATCCCAAAGTGAAGATTATATATACATATACATACAACCCTAGCTAAAACCTCAAGTTCAGACCATGCATATGTATAGTACTCCCTCCATTACTGAATGTAAGGTGTATAGTTTTCTGCACAATATTAAGATATGGATATTTGGCATACGGTGGAGTCATCTTCTTTTGGGAAAAATCAGGAGATACGAGTTCCTAATAGACACAAATTGAAAACAATACACACTATAAATTAGGATTCATTTTTGATGAGTAAAATTGTCCATAAATCACATTATACCTTATATTTTGGAATTTTTCTGAAAAAATTATACATATCATGGAGACCTGCAGCTTGTCACTGAGACGTGACGAGATTCTACAAGTTCCCGGCAATGGCCGGACAATGTGACGGCTGTTATGAGCACGGGGACTCACTCTGGGCGTGAACCTCGGCACTCTGCTTTCCCGACGGCTGAGTTGAAGAAACGGTGGCAGGTTCAGGCTCAGTTCTATCTCTCGGCGTCGACCCGGACGGCTCCGTTGGGGTTTTCAGTGTGAGCGAGCTGCCATTGCCGGCCTTCTGCTGTTGCTCCTCCAGTATCCTCTGCAAGTATTTCGCGTGTTCTTCTATGCGTAGCTGCAATTTCCTTTGCATCTGGCAAGGCAAGCACAGTCAGATTGTCAGAAAATTGTCAATCTCCTAACAGTTTTCTTGTATGAACTTCAGAATTCGATATATTTATTTCGGATGAATTGAGCGTACGTCTCAACTCTGACACACATGACTATATATATAACCCACCTCTAGCTGTTCATGGAGCTGCTTCTGAACCTCCATTTGCATCCGTAGAGCCTCTGCCAAGTTCCTAAGAAATGGAGAAGGAAAGCGATGTGAATTTGCAAGGTCATGTTGTTTACTATATGCATGCACTCCGGTGTAATAATTCTGAGAGCTCACTTGGTTTTGCACGGATCACTCCCACTGCTACTCGCTTGTACTCTCTTAACGTCCGACGAGGTCTTCTTGTCTGCATAACAGTATTGTGCATCAGAATTCAGAAAGGCAAACTTGCAAAGCGCCGATATTATCTTTTGTAGCTCTGTTTACCTTCTTTGGTCTCCGGAATATACTTCGCGTGGCGATACTTCTGTGGAACAATAACAGACAAGATGTATGTAACAAGAATAAATGAGAATAAGCATATTTGATCATTTGTTCAGTGGTAAGGTAAAGCAATTATATGTAGTAGTACCTGTAAATGGCTCTTTACATGATAGATGGTCAGGCCTTCCACTTTCATAAGTTTCAGTACGCCCTTGGGAGTTGCTTCTGCATCAGATATATTGAAGTGAACTTTTTAGAGCTGAAAACAGAGCACTGTATAATATTTGGGAAATAAAGGAGAACCAGCACCCTACTTTCAGGTCCTTCAAGCTTCTTCACAGCCTCTACAAAACGCTCATGGAGCTCCAGTGTCCACCTCAATCTTGACTTGTTAGCTGATGCAGATGCAGAAGATGACCGCGGTGAGCTAAGCGGTAGTTTAACTGGAGATCCTAGATTCTGCAGGCTCTGGTTAGAGCAGGATGATACTGGAAGTGACGACATTTGTGGCGGCGGCGTATCGTATATGTCCTGAAAAACAAGATATCAAATGAGGAACAGTACTACTAGTAAGATTTCCAGACATGCTGCCAAAGTTCATTAAACAATTTTCTAGCTTCACATTTCAGTATATGCCTCAGTAAGGGCAATGAACTCACATCTAACTGGCGACTCTCATCGTTATCGGTGATAGCGATTCCTAGCTCCTCAGACAATAACTGGAACTCCATCTGCTCGGCAAAAGCAAAGGCGTTGTTTTCACCATGGAAGCTGGCATCAGAAGCATCTCCAGAAAGATTGAGGAAGTCTCTTATATCATCTGACTGTTCAGCTTCATCGTGAACATTGCCAGTATCACCACTGAGTTGCAGGGAGGAGCTTGATGACTGCCCTGGGAATACTTGCTGCTCACACTTAGGAGGATGAGGCAGGAAAGGCAAAGCACCCATTTGCCGGCACGGCGCTAGGTTTGTCGACGATGATGAAAATAAACTCGTGCAGAACGTTGAAGAATTTGAGGCCATGGGGTCTGAAAAATTGGGATGCGAAACATGCGACAGTGGACTTTCAGGATCAGATTCAGGACTTCTTTTCTGAAGGTTAAATGGCAGGCTGCTCTTTGGCAGACTCGACGATCGGATGAGCTCGGTCTTGATGATTGATGACTGACTGGTGGATGACAAGTTATCATCTAGCAACCCAAGGTGATCCAATTTAGCATCCAGCAGCTTATGAACTGAAGATTGTGTGGATCCACAGGCATAAGAATGTTGTGTTTTGTCTGGCACAGCGATTGGCTTCGCAGCAACAACACCGTGGGAGCTCATGCTGCTTCAGTTGATTAGTCACCTGATCATACACTGTCAGCACATGTCAGTTGATACTTTTAATGCTTGTCCAAACAAATAGTTCAGAATATAAATACAATTCAGAAAATGCTCATACTGAATTTTCTGGCAAAAAATTGTACATGAAGAAGTAGCTTGTTTATGCCCGCAAAATCCCTTTTTGTTGCTGAACTACAGTTTATCTGCACAATGCCATTGCTTCTGGCTAAGTAATGTAAATCTGTGATTATCCGACAGGATTAGATCTGAATTGTGGTGATTACTAACACTAATGCATACAGCATAGACTACATGTCTACATACTCACGCACTGCCCAGGTGCCAAATTCAGAGCACCAGAGGTCAAGGTGAAAACTAATAGCAGGCAGTCTCTTGGAAAAATAAGAAAAAAATTGACATGATTTGTAGACAAAATACTGGTGTCTAGCACAGCTCATGAAAATTCCTGTCAATGCACAGGAAATGAGAAGGGATAAACAGGAACAAAAATCTGAAAGAGGACAAAGAGACCAACATCGACCAGAAATGGGAAAAAAGGTAAATTAGGAAATGAGCTTTATTTCCCCTTCCAAATTACATATTCCAGCACTAACCAATAGAAGAGTTGGCCTAAAAGAAAATGAATGGAAGATGGCTAGAATCTACCCAAAACAATACAAAGAACTACGGCTCCTAGATTGGAGCCAAGGAACCGAGGAGACATCGGTATGCAGATGAAATGCATGAGATCTTTGTAACCGTAGGCTCACCTGGAAGACGAAAGAAGAAGATGGGTAGCAGGGCTAGGAGATTCAGAATATGGAAGCTTTCTCCACTCTCCCTTCTCTTATCCAACACTAACTCTTCCTCCCCCTCTGTCTAGACTCTAGAGCTAGCTCTCTTTCTAGAGCTCTCTGTAGAGAGAGAGAGTCAGAGACGCCTAAAAAGTCCCATCCCTCTTCTCGCAAATCATTGGTGCTTGGTGACTACACTACTTCTTTTCTTGTACTACTCCTACTCCATTCTGGTTGGCTGATGTGCTTCGGTCTTTCAGATGGCTTATTAAATGTGTAGCCTTGCTTGCAAAATGCACTGCCTGTCAGTTCCAACTATTTTGTTATCTTGGGGCCAGGAGAGGTCAGTAGTTTTCACCACAAAACGTCAGCAACCATTTCTGGTATTCTTTTTTGGTTGTGGTTTGGTGTGTGTCGATGTAATCATGTCTTTCGGATGCTGCAAGTAATTACTACATTTGCCAAATCATTATGTTGCTATCTTGAAATATTGTTCGGCAACATGCTGCTAAATCACCATTATGCTTGGAAATCATGTGCGTGAGTTAACAGGAATGGTAACGGCAAGTGCAAAGTTGGCTAAATTTTTGTGTTTGTGATGCATATTGGGATAGTTGGTGCAAGAAATTAACGATTTTATATATTTTATGCTCCCTCCGATCCGAAATAAACGTCGCCAGAGTTGAACTAGTCACGTACAATTTAACACTACCGGTCACGACAGTTTTTCTGGATCGGAGGAAGTATTATATTGTTCTGTTGGATATTAGTGCAGAAAAATCACAAAGGCAGATAAAATGGCAGCCTCCAGATTAATAGAGTTAAAGGCATATCTTTTTCTTCTTGTACAGCTAAAGGTATCACGGTTGTTAATTAAATAGAGATGCAATAAGTGATCATCACTATAAATAAAACTAGTTCTGGTAGTGTGTCTGACATAAGCATAGGCCGGGTTAATCAACCCACTGATGATAGAAAAATGGGAGATGCATGGAATCTGGGCAACCTCTGATGTAATCGAGAGGGCAAGCAAGATTGGGCACCCAGGAATCGGATTACGAAAACAAACAATAATACTCCGGGAGAACCAAAGTTAGCTCAACCCGGTGGGGCCGGGCTGTCATGTTCAAGTCAAGACAAATTAACCGATGGGACAGAGGATGGTGTGCAAGGGCAAGTCTGCGTCGAAAGTGATTGTAAATTTGTTTAGTTTTAATTAGGCAGAACTTGGTGTTCGATTAGTAGTTAGAGCAATCACTTGCAGAGGAGTGGATAACAGGCCCCATTAGTTCATTGTTATACTAGCAAGTGGCAACTAGGTTTGTGTAGATCTAGGATGACTCCGAAATGGTTGGCAAGGGCCAAGCAAAGCAGCCAAAATTAAGCAACAAATCCTATGGAGTGCCTCTAAAAAAAATGGCAACAAATAACCATCATTTGTTTGTATGAGAAAACTGCTGTTAATATTCCAATAACTAGTTTGCAACTTGCAGATCCCTCCTTTTTGAAAAAAAAAACTAGTTGCAACTTGTGTAAGCAAGTGTGGTCTTGTCAGATCAACGAAAGCAAGTGTGGTCTTGGGAGGCTGAATCCAAAGGGGGTAAAGTAAATGGGTAGATGCCTCTGGTACTACATGCATATGCAAAGGGGTAAAGTACAAGGATGAAAAGAGAAACTACTTTTTTTCAGAAAAGAAGGATGATCCCAGCCTTTGCATCCATAAATGTACACAACCATAGATTACTTATCATTCAACGATGCCAAGCATCAATGCCGAATAAATAGGATGAAAAAAACGGAGACCATCCAATAAGGAGCTGCTTCCCGACAATATCTCCACAAACTTACCACAAACTCTGTGCCATGTGATCCAAGTCATCTAACAACAAAAAGTTCACTGTTCGAAGAAAAAACTTTAAAAAAGAATCGTCACACGCGTGCCAATGTTATGAGTTCAACAAGGTCGAACTCAGGATTGTTATCCCGTCTTTCAAGGAAACACATTCAAGAAGGAAACGACACACGCATGTCAACTTTGTCTGGTTAAGCTGGAAGACGAGATCAAGTGTTTTTACCCGGAGTATGTTCATATTTGTCGTTGAAGCCGTCAAAACCAACAACCTGCCTATCGGCTGACAACTTCTCGTAGCTGGATCTCGACACTGAGAGGGTCCAATGCCCACCCACAGCGTTGGAGAAGACACCCGAAAGTAGGTTCAGTACCTCGCCGCTCTGCTTCCATTCTCTACAGAACCTCCATTGATCCTCCTCGATGAGAGAAGGAGGAACACTGGACGTAATCCATAGATCACATCTATTGGGCCGCTACCGCAACACCCTCCACCACAAATCCCCAGAGATCATGGGCAAGGGGCTTCCCCTACCACTCAGAGGTTCGAGCAACCACCCTTCCTCAAACCTCCTTCCACTAGGAAGGTGGAGGCGTGTCCCGAACCGATGCAGACGGGCCACAAGAACGTAGCGAAACAGACCCTACCGCGCCCTCACGGCTAGTCGTCACCTCCAACACTTGTATCGAACACCGCCAATGGCGCCACTATGTACAGCCTCACAACTGCAAAAATAGTTTCGCGACATTCACATCCTCTAATGCCTCTGCGACGCTTGCAACCTCCCGTCGACAAAAAACCTGATGAGCGCTCATATGTTTCCTCCCTTGGTTGTGACTTCTCCCGCACCTTCATCGCATCAAGCTCGCGGCTGCCTTGTCGACGTGGCCTTGGTATCTACAAAAAGATCTTGTTTTTGCTTGTTGTAGCGGTTATATGATCGACGGAAGTTATGAGTTTTGCAGTGCTTCTCCTAACAGTTGCATTTTTCTATCAATATTCACTCGGGAAAATTTCCATCCAACCTAGTATATGTTTTTCAATCATTTTTCGTAAATTTTCGGTGTGTTTCAGAAAAGCAGCAGCGCAGTACAAGTGTACGACAACATATCGTAACAATTGCCTATCATTTTTCTTGTCATTGTTGAACGCATCTGTCGTTGTATACTCGTGTCGACGTCACGCCTTTTTGGTGTCAGTTTCCACCCCAGCCGCGGGAGCGGGTGGAATATGCGGCGGCATAAAAAGAGCATAGTTGTGAAGCGTACGTGTCTGTTTGTTTATTCATGCTGCTGACATGGCCACAGCGCAGCCACTAGCCGGGAATCATGCTCAGGTGTGTCTAGATAAGTAGATATAGATCTGTTCTCGACCATGCAAATTCGTAAGGGAGCGCAATATTTACAACCCAGACACTTCTTCCTTGCACCTCGTCCGTGTGAACTTTGTGAGGCCTGGCAATGAACCCAAAACATGTTTGATTAGTTCCGTTTAGCCTCATGCATCATGGTATGTAGTAGTATGATAACATATCACTTTCTGCTCCAGTTGGATACTGGAACTCGCATACATATATTTTGTCAAACTGTTTGGGAATCTTTGGCTCGATCCAACGCTGAATTTATAATGGATTCGTGTACTGTTATACTATCACGTATAATAAAATTGAATTCGTGTAGATGGATTCGTGCCTACGTGCCATCAGCCATGGAGGGGAGGGTATATCCGGCAGCATCAGAAGCGCCAATCATTCTCCCGCGCGCGCGGCTATTGAAGGTCCCTGGGGTCCTCACAAAGTGACAGGCCCATACAAACCAACCCACTCGAGCAGTCGAGCAGGTCGTTTTCCGCCAAAAGCGAGGCCCGAGAGGCGCCAACTGCGAGCTGCCGCTGCGCGCATAGGCTGCTGTTCCCTGGTCGGCGTCACTCTCCTTCATCCCGTCACCGTTCGCTCCCAAAACCAGAAACGCATCGGATGAATGAATGGCTACTGGCCTCGGCGAAGAGAACGCCGATGCGACTCCGCGGCTCGTCCCGTTTTCTTCTTCCCCCTCGCCCTCGGAGACAGGAGGAGGGGCCCTCCCTTCACGTGGAGCAGGGCACAACGCAACAGAGTTCGTTCGCTATCTAGCTCCTTCCGTCGAGCCGCGGCTGGCAGCCATGGAGGTCCCCCGCCGGGACCGCGACGGCGACGCGCGGGGCTACGAGAGCCGGCCGTTCGCTCACCACGACCCCGGGAAGGAAACGAGTTAGCTAGCACTGCGACGGTTTTGGCGCGTCTGCGAGCTACGGTGGTGCTAGCTGTTGCTGGTGAGTGGTGATCAGTGGTGACCACCACCAACTTGCCCATTTGTTTACTGTACCGGCCTGATTATGGGTTAAGCTCCCACTGTCCTTGGAACAGTAGGCACGATGATGCATAGAGTGCGGACAAAAGCATACTACCTGGTTATAAAATACTCACAGTGTTACTTTGGCTCCTTCGTCCTGTAATGGCCGTGATAATCACACTTTTTTTGGTCATTATTAGTGGGTGTGGTGGAGATGCATGGAAAGATCTATATATTTTTTTAACTCAGGCGTAGGTGCTGTGAGATCTGGGATGCTACATCGGAAATCCGAATGCCCAAAGGCCAATATCTGTTTTGTTTTCTTGACCCGCTATCTGTTTTGACATGTCGATATGAACGAAGCAGTATATGGGCCCAACACGTAAAGCCTATTGAGTTGAGACCCATGGGCTTCGTTTCTTGTATACAAAAACCTATAAGATTTTTTTTCCAGTGCCGGGTGTATTAAAAACTTTTCAATAGAAGAAGTTACATGATACGTGAATCAAAGAGTTTGAAGATTTACTCTTTTCTTTTAGACTTTATTTTGTAATCGCTGTAGTCAGCTCATGTATCTCTACCATGTACTATTCGCTACTATAATATATGGTATTAATTGTAAAAAAAAATTATGAAGATGTCAACGTATTTAGACTACTCATAGTAGGAGTAATACAGGTAGTAACATAAATGTCAAATAGGCAAAAAATATGACATGTCATGCTATTAATGAAGAGAGAGTCGACGTGTACTAACATAGGTAGTTACCGTAACATCACACGTCGACTCTTTTCCGTCCAAAGGTCATGAATACGGTGCCACCCTCGTCGCTCAGATGGGTGAGCAACATGGAGAAAACCCAAATTGAATCCAAGAAGCTAACGTCGATGATGTACCTCAATGCCCACGCCTCTTCCTCGTAGCTCTCGACGACCCACAGCTTGACCGCCCCCTCAGATGCGGCGAACACCGCCGCGCCCAGTGTCCCGTCCACTCCCACGACCTGGCCGAACATGTCATCCATGCTAGCATCATCGTCCGCCGGGCCACGCATAAGGCGGAACTCCTCTGAGATGGTGTCGAACATGACCGTCCCCATGCCAGGGCGCCATAGCATCTAGTGCAGGCACCCGCGTTGGGTCACCGGTACCTGGTGTAAGATCGGTGGAAACGTTCCTACTCGATGACATACATCGAGCTGCGTTGTGTTTATTTATATGAAGGGTTTCTTGTACATGAGGTAAGATCGGTAGAGTCCTAAAGGATCTCTACGTTGTACCGAATTGGTTTATATTCACCATATTCGGTTTACAATATATTCTATCTCTAATACCCTCCCTTAATCACAACTTGCTCAAGTTGAGATTACGCTTGAAGTTATCAAAAGCTCTAAGAGGAAGTGCCTTGGTGAAGCCATCCGCCACTTGGTCCTTGGAAGAAATGAACCGAATTTCCAGCTTCTTGTTTGCTACTCTTTCTCTAACAAAGTGAAAGTCTATTTCTATGTGCTTAGCTCTAGCATGAAAAACGGGATTAGCTGAAAGATATTTAGCTCCCAAGTTATCACATCACAAACATGGAACTTGGCTTTTCTGCACTCCAAGTTCATCAAGGAGTGATTTGATCCAAATCACTTCAGCAGTGGCATTGGCAAGAGCCTTATGTTCAGACTCTGTACTGGAGCGTGACACTGTAGCTTGTTTCTTTGCACTCCATGAAATAAGATTAGGTCCAAAAAATATTGCAAATCCACTAGTTGAGTGTCGATCCTCAAGACATCCTGCCCAATCGGCATCGGAGAAAGCGCTCACAAGTGTAGACCTTGATTGCACAAGTGTTAAACCAACACCTATAGTGCTCTGAACATACCTCAAATTTTTTTAGCAGCCGTCCAATGAACTGTGGTTGGAGCGTGCAAATACTGGCACACTTTATTAACTGCAAAGGAAATATCAGGTCTTGTGAGTGTCAAGTACTGAAGTGCACCAACAATACTCCTGTATCTTGTACTGTCTTCAGTCCCGAGTGATTCTCCCCCTTGTGCTGAAATAGTTTCGGAGGAGGAGAGAGGTGTGGGAAAGGTCTTGCAGTCCTTCATCCCAACACGCCGAAGTATATCAGCAGCATACTTGGCCTGAGTCAACACAATCCCATTGGGAACTCGCTGCACCTCAATGCCCAAGAAATAATGAAGATCACCCAAATCTTTGAGAGCAAATTCTGCACCGAGATCCTTCAAAAGAGCATTGGTGGCATGTTGAGAAGAGCTTGCTACTATAATGTCATCAACATATATGAGCATATAAATGGTAACTTGTGACTTGTTGTAGATAACTAATGACGTATCAGATTTTGACATAACAAAACCCAAAGTACACAACTTAGTGCTCAGGCGAGAGTACCATGCTCAAGGTGCTTGCTTCAAGCCATATAGTGATTTATCCAATTTGCACACAAATTTGTCCAGACTCTTGTCCTCATACCCAGGTGGTTGTCTCATATAGACCTCCTCTTCCAGAACGCCAAGTATGAACGCATTCTTTACATCTAGCTGTCGAAGATTCCAACCCCTGGATACCGCAAGTGAGAGAACAAGACGAATAGTAGCAGCTTTAACAACATGACTAAATGTGTCCTCGTAATCAATACCATAGCGTTGTTTGAAGCCTTTTGCTACCAGTCTGGCTTTATACCTGTCAATAGACCCATCAGACTTTTTCTTGATTCGATATACCCATTTGCAGTCAATAACATTTGTACCTTGCTTTTCCGGAACCAAGTCCCAGGTTTTATTTTTCATAAGTGCAGAATATTCTTCATCCATGGCATCTTTCCAATTTGCATCAGCCATGGCATCACGAAGATTAGTCGGTTCTCCTGTGGAAACAGACATGCACCATCTAACAGTGCCATCAGTAAGTTTTCTGGGTTGCACAATACCTTTCTGCAACCGAGTGACAACTCTAGAGGGCACTTGTGTTGGTTGAGGAGCAGCAGCAGGAACGACTGAAGAATCGCCGGCCGAAGAAGATCCACTGCATGCAGGGGACAACTCTAGGCTGCTGTCCACGTTGGAGCTTGTCGCGGTGCGCGAGCTGCGCGACGTGGTGACAGGGGACTGGGGCGGGCTGGATGCCGCTGCCGAGACGCGCGCATGCGCCTCTGGCGTGACGCGCGATGTGGCGCGGGAGGTATGGCGCGGACGACGCGCCTCGGGGCCCAAGGTGGATGCGGAGGACCCCCGCGCTGCCCGCTGCTCTGATCTCGAGTCTGCATGCAAATAGTCCAGCTCGATCCTCGCGCCATGAATGTCGCGACGCTGTGGTGTGCCTGGGACGTCTTCGTCCGTTTCAGCACCATGTGGTCGTGGAGCGTGATTTGCATCATTTTGAACAAATTTTGTGCAGCCGACTGTTCTCGATGTACTGCTATTTGATCCTGCACAGGAACGTAAGTATCTGCACTAGTGGTGTTAGGCATGAAATCATCACAAAGTTCGTCCCCACGTCAAGATTGCGAGTTTGTGAAGGAAGCAAAATGATTTGATTTCGAAGGAGAGCACCGGCATTTTATGGAGAGAGGCAAAAGGATAAACCGCCTCATCAAATACAACATCACGGGATATAAACTCGACCGGAAGAGACTTCTAAGTACTTTACTCCTTTGTGGCGGGGGCTATATCCAAGAAACACACACCTCGTGGATCGAAAAGCGAGTTTGCGCTTATTGTAGGGACGTAAATTTGGCCAGCAAGCACAGCCAAAAACTCGTAGAGAGGAATAGTTTGGTGTGATATTAAGGAGACACTTGATGGAGTGTCAAAATTAATGACTTTGCTAGGAAGCATGTTTATGAGATATGTGGCTGTGAGAAAGGCTTCGTCCCAAAACTTTAAGGGCATCGATGCGTTGCGAGCAAGCTAAGCCAACCTCAACTATGTGGCGATGTTTTCGTTCTGCCGAGCCATTTTGTTGGTGAGCATGGGGACATGACACATGATGTGCTATCCCTTGGGTTTGGAAGAAAGCATTTAGCTTTTCATACTCTCCCCCCCAATTGGTCTGCATGGCAATGATTTTACGATCAAGACGTCGCTCAACAAGTTTCTGAAAAAATTTGAACACTTGAAAGACATCGGAACGACGTTTAAGAAGATAAATCCACGTGAATTTGCTAAAGTCATCAATAAAACTCTCATAATACTCATGACGTCCAACAAATTGGGTGCCGGTCCCCAAACTTTAGAAAATATCAACTGCAAGGGAACAATAGAGACACTGGTAGAAATAGGGTATGGTAATTGATGACTTTTGGCTAACTGACACGAATCACAAATAGACTCAGGATCCAAATCCTTTACATATGAAATCTTATTTTGACTAAGTATTTTCCTAACAATGACCGATGAGGGATGACCAAGACGACTATGCCACCGTGCTTGCGAGGGTTTGGAGGCGAAAAAGGCTTGCTTCTGTGTTGTGGAAGAAGATGATATGAGAGGATAGAGGCCACCAACGCATCGTCCTCTATGCAGTGTTCTCCGTGTGACTCGGTCCTTAATAAGAAAATAACATGGATGAAATTTAAGGAAGACATTATTATCTTTTGCAAGACGATGAACAGAGAGTAGATTTCTAGATGCGCTAGGAACATGAAGAATATCTCTAAGATGCAAATTTTTAACGGGGTTTCGAACTGTTGTGTGACCAACATGACCAATTACCATACCTGACCCATCGGCTGTATGAACGCGTTCCTTGCCACGATACTGGTCACATACGGTCATCTTCTCCAGCTCCCCCGTGATGTGATGTGTCGCACCGGTGTCGGAATACCAATTGGTATCAACACTGTAGGAGGCAGCATGGGCCTCCTTGTCGTCGTACTCGTCATCGTCATCCTCCTAACGACACCAGCAATCGCGAGCAGCGTGTCCTTCTCTGTTGCATATCTGGCACGCCGTGTGCACCCAGAGGGTGGTGCGTGCACGGCCACGGCCATGACCACCAGTGGGCGCGCTGCGTCCTCCTCTTTGGCCACGATCATCGCGGCTGCGATCACCGCGGTCGTCACGGCCACGGTATCCTCGGCCACAGTATGGCCGGCCGCGATACGGCTTGCCGCGGTTGCGGTTTTGTCCGCGGTATGTTGCATTGGCGGATGAGCTGAAGCCGCCGTCGCCGGAGTGGTGGATCATCTCCTGACGCTCGTCGTACTGAACGCATTGGGTGTACAGGTCCGCCACTGTGACGGGGAAGGATTTGGGAAGGGCGTTGACGGCAGCAACCACCGAGTCATATTCCTGACCCAGCCCAGCGATGAGGAAGGACACCATCTCGGCATCGGAAACAGGGCTTCCAGCCGCTGCAAGTTCATCGCTGAATTTCTTCATCTTGGAGAAGAAAGCGTCAAGGGTGAGCTCTCATTTCTTCGTGCTACCGAGAGCAATGCGCAGATTTGTGGTTCGAGCGCGAGATTGGGAGGCAAACATGCTTGCCACGGCCATCCAAACTTCGGCGGCCGTTTCTTTGTCATGGACGTGCAGCAGGATGTCGGGGGTGAGGGAATTCACCAGGTAGCTGAGAACCTGCTGGTCGCGCGCGATCCAGGCGTCGTACGCCGGGTTTGGAAGCGGCGACTGATCCTTGTTTGCCGGTGTGATCGTCTCCGATGGCGCCGCCTCCTTTCTGTCGAGCAGCCCCAGTAGCCGCGGTCGACGTAGAGGCCATGGGTGGAGTTGGGTGGGCAGATTGGATCTCGTTTTTGTGTTTAGATGTATCGGAAGAGGGCCTGCTCTTGATACCATGTAAGATCGGTGGAAGCGTTCCTAATTGATGACATACATCGAGCCGCGTTGTGTTTATTTATATGAAGGGTTTCTTGTACAGGAGGTAAGATCGGTAGAGTCCTGAAGGATCTCTACGTTGTACCGAATTGGTTTATATTCACCATATTCGGTTTACGATATATTCTATCTCTAATACCTGGATCAATGGCCAGTCGGTGTTCGTCCACAAGTTGGAGGGCCCGAGTCGCTTGGCCTGTGTGTTGGCCCGGCGCCGCCACAAGGTAGTCGTAATGTGTGGACGGCTTGTCGTTGTCGTCGTAGCAGAGGACGCGATACTCGGCGGTAGGCGCGTGCAGGTAGAAGCCCATGAATTTCACTTGGCCGAGGTCGCCGGGCAGTCTGCTCAACTCCTGCGTCAAGGGATTGCATACGAAGTACCGGTACTCCTTCCCGTCGGCGTCGACCTCGGCAGGCCGCAAGCAGCTGCACGAGAAGAAGAGTAAGCTGTCGCAGCACCCCTGCATGTAAGTGTTCTGCGCAGTGATGCCACAGTAGAGAGGAGCCGCTATCGAGCGGTCGGTGTAGGGGAACGGGAGCGCGGAGATGGCACCACCGTCGTCGATCCAGGGGTCGTTGAGTAGGATGGTGACGGGTGCACGCCGGTGGTGATTACGGATGAAGGCGGGGTCGGAGAGGAGACGACGCCAGGGCTTGCAGACGGCGCGGAAATGGAGGATGGACTTGGACGGCAGGTGGAGGAAGATCTCCATTAGGACATCGTCCGGCAGCGTCGGCGAGGTTGCGGTTTCGTCCGCCGGCGCCATTGCCGAGGTACAGGGACGATTTTGTTGTTACAACTTCCACGCACTTTCATCCATCGGCGACGGCGTCTGTACAAGCCGCGCCGCCGTGTCCAAAAAAGCAGAGGAGGCGGGTTTGGGTTCCGAATCTTTCAGATATCTTTCCTTTTTCAGGTCCTACCAGATCTTTTCGGTCGGCAAACAAAGTTGGCCTGCGACACGAAAACAAGACAGGGCAACGTGATATATTTGGGCTTCTTGTTCTCGATCATTAATTCCTCCTCGTACGCGATGTCACGGCGATCAGATCGAGTTTGATATCCCTGTGACCACGAGGAAAACGTTGCAGACTACTAGGTACAGCTAGCGATCGATGGATAACTTGCTTGGCTTGTTGGCGCGCGGCGGGGGCGGCATCCCGGTGCGGCCGCCGGGCGGCGACTCGCCTCTCCCCGACTCGTCGGAGCAGATCTACATCTCCCCCCTCGCGCTCCTCAAGATGCTCAAGCACGGTACGTAGCCAAAATCTCGACAAATTCCCTGCTCCTCGTACACAAAATTTACTTTCCTGTGTTGAGCAATGATTTTACATCTGTATCTAATTATTATTTTGCGTCGTTCGGTCGATGGTTGCAGCCCGTGCCGGTGTGCCCATGGAGGTGATGGGCCTGATGCTGGGGGAGTTCGTGGACGAGTACACGGTGACGGTGGTCGACGTGTTCGCCATGCCGCAGAGCGGCACGGGGGTGAGCGTGGAGGCCGTCGACCACGCCTTCCAGACCAACATGATGGACATGCTGCGGCAGACGGGGCGGCCAGAGATGGTGGTGGGCTGGTACCACTCCCACCCGGGCTTCGGCTGCTGGCTCTCCGGCACCGACATGCACACGCAGCAGAGCTTCGAGCAGCTAAACCCGCGCGCCGTCGCCGTCGTCGTCGACCCCATCCAGAGCGTCAGAGGCAAGGTGGTCATGGACGCCTTCCGCCTCGTCTGACCCCACCTCCATGATGCTGCAGCAGGAGCCCAGGCAGACCACCTCAAACGTCGGCGGCACCGTGCGGCCCTCCGTCGAGGCCCTCGTGCATGGGCTCGGGAGGCAATACTACTCGCTCGCCATCGGGAACCGGAAGAACGAGGAAGAGGAGACCATGCTCGCATGCCTCAGCCGGAAGCGCTGGTCCGACGGGCTCGTGCTGCAAAGGTTCGAGGACGCTGCGAACTCGCTTGCGGCAACCGGCATGCGGGACCTCGCGGTGCAGTACGACGCGCAGGTCAGGGAGGAGGACGAGACGCCGCCCGAGAGGCTGGCCGTGGTCAGGGCAGGCAGGACGGACGCCAAGAGGCAGCTTGGGGAGCGCGTGGAGGCCGCCATGTCGGGCAACATCGTGCACACGCTGGGCATGATGCTCAACACCGTCACGTTCTAGGCAGGAGCTTACGTGTTCTTGTGTTGGACTCGAATCCTAACCTGGGCATCGTCACTCCAGCTTAACCTCTTCTTTGATGTTAAAGAAACTAGTTGAGTGCCCGTGCGTTGCTACGGATTACAAATGAAATTAATGAGGCGTCCTTTTGATAATATGTACCTTCATACATTCAAAAGCGAACACTATGCATCTTACCGATTGCTCAAATCATCTGGATTCAAGCATTTCATTTCGGGTCTTAAAAGCTTACAAATTCAGAACATAATCGTTTAGTGGATCAAATGTAAGGAATTTATAGTTCAGGGGATAGACAATTATCGACATGTACATAGCAGGGCTGACCATGATGCTGAACTACCGATGTTTTATTGAGATACATGTATGAGGGTACACCAAATACATCAATCTGTGAGCACTTGTATGCCTTGTTTGCATTGTAAATTTCACCTAATCATATCAAGCTTCACAATTAAAAGATAAAAGAATTCCCACATTCCTGAATTCTTAAAACCTGTCGTGTGAAGAGAAATATATTGTTTGGGTCATAAAAGATAGCCTTTCATTCAGTGTGCGCAGTTCTACACGTCCTCACATAGAGAGCAAATTCACAAATGCAGGACAAGGAAAAAGATCTACCCACGGCCGAAAGCACCGTGTAAACCAGACATTATAGCTCCAGTCATACAATATGGCCATTCGTGAGATATGTGATACTTACAATTAGAATCAGTACGGGAAAATCTTCTACCCCGTGAATGTTCATACTATTCAAAGACATCACTATCATAGCAAGATACATACAATGAATTTGAACTCTGATATCCTCCTAACGTATCATAGCATTTTTTTTTCCACGACCATTGACAATGCCACCACTTCAAGATTTGGTAGGGGGCTATTACCGTAAGAAACAATAGACCTGCAAATAAATTATGCAAACTTGTAACTTGTACTCCCTCCGTTCGGAAAAAGATGTCACAAAAATGAACTATAGATAGATCATTTTTGTGACATCCTTTTCCGAACAGAGGGAGTAATTAGTTCACCTAGTTATAGGTATTCAAGAGGGGACGCCTAAACTTTTAATCCAAGCACTGAAACTTTTAGGATTCCCATGCCGAAAGATAACTTCAAGAGCATAATCGAACAGAAATATATAAACATGTACACCTATTTGCTACGAAGCACCGATACGGCGAGAAGGATACGGCGATACGGATACGGCGATACGGGATACGGCAATTTCAGAAAACAGCAATACGGCGATACGGCAAGTATATATATAAAAATAATAAAATGTCATGTAATAAAGACAAGAATAATTGAATGCATGAGATGGGATCGAAATACTGCCCCATTTGTCTCCTTTGCAAGCTCCCAATGACTGAATGATCATCAATTCATCATTTTCCACACTCCAACTCTTCAAGGATTACTTGCAAAATAGATCATGTGCAATGCAAGACCATAGAGGATACTTTGCATTGACAAGACCATTGTCAGCCTCTGCATCATCAACACCATTGTTGTTGCCGGTTGCAGCACTACTAACCGAAGATTGACTGCCACTGCCACTGCCACTGCCAGCAGATGACATGCCGGAATCTCACTACCTGGCCAAGCCCCAACAATCAAAACATGAGCACAGAGCAAGCAGCACATAGCAGCAGCGGAGCAAGCAGCAAGCAGAGCAAGCAAGCAGCAGTGCAGCACGTAGCAGCAGCGGAGCAAGCAAGCAGCAGAGGAAGCGGTTACCTTGGTCCTTGGTGCTGGCGACGGGCGGCGGCGGCGGAGAGGGGCGAATCCGGGTGGGGCGGCTCGATTCCGGGCGGCGGCGGCTCTGCATCACCAGCATCAGTGCGGTAGATTGCCGTTGCACTAGCACTAGCACTACCACAACCCGAAGACTGGCTACCAGGAGATGCCATGCCCGATCTAGAAGCAGCAGAGTAAGAAAGATTGCAAGAAGGCATCAAGGCAAGATGTAGCAGAAGTGCAGAACACGTAGCAGCAGACCAGCAGCACGTAGCAGCAGCAGAGCAAGCAGGGATGTCGGATGCAGGACGGAAGGTCGGAAGCGGTTACCTTGGAGCGGAGAGGGGCGAATCCGCGTCGGAGATGGGCGAATCCAGGCGGCGGAGAGGACAATCCGGACGGCGGCGGAGAGATTCCAGGCGGCGCCGGCGGCGCGTGCAGCTCCTGGCGGCGGCGGAGGTGCGTGCAGCTCCAGGCGGCGGCGGAGGCGCGTGTTCGATCTGCTTTGACCGGAAGGAATAGAGGGATAGAGCACGAGGGGTTAGGGTTAGTATCGCGTCGCTGGGCTCTTCCCGTGTCCGGGCCGTATCGCCGCCGTCCTCTTGCCGTATCGGCATTATTTTCTTTTTTTTTTAATCGGGAAAACGTGATACTCCAGCGATACGCGTATCGGAGCCGTATCGGGCGTATCGGCGTATCGGCGACGTATTATACGCGGAAACGGCAACTTTTGCCGTATCGGTGCTTCGTAGCCTATTTGTACAAATAATGTCTGTGCGTGTAAAATCTCAAATAGAAATCAGAGATATAAAGATGTTATGATATGTGTATGTGCAAACTTAATCGCAAAAGTACGAGCATGTTCGTACGGTAAATAAAGCAACATTTTGTATATAGTTTTTTCTGTAATTTAAGAAGAATTGTAATTGCAAAGTACTCATGTAAATATATACTCTTGCATAACTTCTTTGCATCTGCACATATTACAACATCCCCTCTGATATGCTTCTATTTTCCTAGAGAATTTAAATGCTCGAGTAGACATACAAAATGGGTGCTATGTATTCCTAAGATACATGAAACTCTATGATCTCAAGAACGCATATTGGAGAAGATGACAGTTTATGAGATACAATTACAAACACTCTAAATTGTATCAGACAAGAGTATATAGTAGCAAGAACCACTACATGTTCCAACCTAACCTGAGAATTTGTTGTTAGTACCGAACTGTGCTCCTCAACACGGTGGAAAAAAGCTTTTCATCATACCAGTAGCTACTGACTACAGAACTTTCCCTGCTTGGGGAAGACAAGAATGGTCAAAAAATCCTTCGATCTTCATCAGAAGCTATTGTCATAAAATTTGCCAAAACCTATACTCAACCACACTAATCTTTGACAATGCGCAGAGCAGAACAGTTGCTAGTACAGTCAGAAGTGAATTTAAATGGAGTGATCAAGCAGAGAAAAGTTTAGCGAGGCATAATTTTTTTGCAAGCATTATAAGTTATAACTATGAATATACATCTGTTGTGTGACTATGAAATATCAGTAAGCATCAAGGATAGCTGGTTGATTGTGCGTGAATGTGCTATCCTATCTCTAAGAGTTCTATCTTGATTACGACGACAAATATTTCATCCTACCCATTCTCATTTCCACTCTAGTATCCCTATGTCTAAATCATACACGGGCATAGAAAATTGATAACTGGAAGTTGAAAGTTGAGACCACAAACATTATATGGTGTCCAAGAAAAAATAAATCACCAGATTGCTTTATCTTTATCCGCGACAAATCTGAAATTGGACCTTTGATTAATCGTGAAAGTGTTGTTACACTGCCAGCTATCAGAGATCTCACTCCAACATCTCGCTTACATGCATCAGCTCCATCGGTAGTGTGCACACCTGCCATAGCACATACCTACAGTTACTTGATAGACAAATAGACACAGCTCATCTAGAAATCCATCCATAGCACAAATAGAAAACTTAAATATGTCTGGATTACCAATATATAAATAGCAAAAATAGATGAAAATGGTGGTAGAACATACATGCAACATACATGTTAATTATAAATTGTATATAATCTACTGCAACTGCAAATGTTTCAAATACATATCTGAAGCAATATAACCACTTTTAGTTTTCAAGCATCAAGCACACAATTTTGAACACACTTCAGTTATAAACTCATAGAATACATGGTTCATAATAAACCCCAAATTGATATACATTTACCTGTCTTAGAATAATACCTAGCTGACCATTACAGAAGAAAGTATTACTCAAAATCAGCACGTAGCTACAGAGCTAACCCATCAAATATGAACATTCAGGGGTAACTCCAGATCATAATTTCAAGTATTTTCGCATGATTTCAAGGAACTCGGGAATTCACATGATTTCCCATTGACCAATCTAAAAAACTGCATATGGAAGTGGATGAGTAGAACCAAACTTCATGCGCATATTTATGGAAGAACATGCCCAATCAGGCACGCATTTGATACTTAAATAGTTAATGTTAAATATACGTACATGAATCAGTGTGATATTTTTTACCTCCTTTTTTTAACTAAAGAAATGGGTTATGCAGCCCAATGATGAAACCTGATACATCCATGATCCTTAGCCTGCAAGAGATTCAGACGTTGAGTAAAATAGGTGTACGCAGTATAGCTGCAAGATAAAGTAATCACCAAATCAACACTGCACGAGCTTATTTCTACCTGCTGCAATTCACAAACAACATTCTGACGACATAGTAAGAATGTTCAGACTGCAATTTACAAACAACATTCCCCACAAGGAGATCACGTGGTCATCGTCGTCTTTCTGGGAGATGAGCTGGGTGAGATCATGTTCCTGGCCTCGACGAGGATGTTGTATGCCGTTGACGGCTGCTGCTACTTCTGCATGAAGACGGGCTTGGAGCCAGAGTCGCTGATAATGAGGCCTACACGACCCGACGCGGCAGCGGGTTCCCTCCTCGACCAAGAGGCTGCCCGCGGTTGAGGCGTGCCATGGCGGTACATGCGTGGGAGGGGCGGCGAGGCGACGAGCCTGGGGGGCGCCTCGCGGAGCAGAAGGACGGCGGCCACTGGCGGCGCAAGGGAAAATGTGAGAGAGGAACACGAGGCGGCGGCACAAGGGCGGCTGTTTGTGGGCGATTTAGGGTATGAACGTTTTGCCCAGTAATGAACTTGGAAACGCGAGATTTGCTAACGGTTCATTACTGGGCCAATTACTGGGCCGGGCTATGATTAGCGAGCAAGCGGCGGTCGAGGAAACGATCGGCAGAAAATGGATGCAGAAAACGGAGGGTACGAACATAGGTTGAACTCCTATTTAATTTAATAGTAAAGATAATTAGCAAAGTGTCCGTGCGTTGTAACGGGGAGACAAAATGTTGCAACAGGGGAGGAAAAAATCTATGTCACAGAGCCGCATATTTTAAAATTTAGTTGCATGATTGGGCGGATTAGTTGATGTACTTCGTGCTTCCGTTTCTACGGAGAAAACGCTAGATTGGCCAGGTGAAAAAATTGGACGCCTGTGAGAGGAGCTCGACGGCGACGAGCAACGACCGGTGGATGTGATCGCCGGTGAAGATGTGACATCACGTCACAGACTAACACATGTACCCGTGCAAATCAACGCCTAGCAAAGCGCCTGTGCGGTTGCAACGGATGCAGAATAAATCGACATGTCTTTATGAAATGGAAAAGTTTTGACAGTTATGATAATAAGTCGACATGTGTTTACGAAATGGAAATGTTCAGTTGGCGATTGCAAAGGTTCCCATATGTTTAAATATAAATTTATTTGGATTGATCTTTTTACGTCTAGAGGATTTTACTACTGGAAGTGAATTTTTCTTTCATCTCCTTCATCTGCGAAAGTGAATTTTTCTTTCATCTCCTTCCATCTGCAAAAAAGTACAGATAATTATAGCTTTGCTAATGCTCTGCTATTTATAAAGCGGGACGAAAGACATCAACATTTAAAATTTAAAAAATCAATTTGAACAAATAAAATCCTTGTTGATAGGTGTATTCTTCACCTGACAATGTTATCTGGCGATTATAACCTAATGTTTAGTAGCTGGAAAGGTTACGCCACTATAAACCCAATCTTAATTAAAGTGATATCGCTCCTAATCTGCTCACATATCTCCCAACATCAAAGGAAAATGGAATCAGGCCTACAATGAAGTAACCAGGACCATCTCAATATAGCTAGTCTCATAGACTGAATCGTGATTTGAGCAATATTACATCAACCAAAGTTCAGAGCTGTGAAAAATGGGTAGATTTCAAGCTAAATACATTGAGTATTCATTAAGGTGTAGACCTCAAAGCACACATACTGAATATTCAAGTTGCATGGTGACTGAGAGGTGCTCAAGTTGCATGTTTGAATCTGAACGGCGCAGCCCCCGAGTGTTCGAGTGCGGCCAAGGTTTTGTTTGAACCTGTACAGCGCAGCCCCCGAGTGTTCGAGTGCGGCCAAGACCTTTTTTGTTTGAACCTGTACGGCGTAGCCCCCGAGTGTTCGAGTGCGGCCAAGGCCTTTTTTGTTTAAACCTGAACGGCGCAGCCCCCGAGTGTTCGAGTGCGGCCAAGGTTTTGTTTGTTTTTTGACTAAAAAAGTAAAGGGAGAAAGCTTTTGTATCTCAATAACTGTATATTAAGCTAGTAAGCCGCCTCATTAAAAATCTTCCAGTACCCTTAGGTACCCTGGTAAGGAAAAGAGTGCATCTGAAACTTGCTGCCTGTTTGGCGTGTAAGCACGATTACATGGATGTGTATGCTATGCGTAGAAACTGCGCAGTTGCGCGATGTTCCACGGATTGAGGGAGAGTTCCCCTGTCTTCGCATCCTTCAGACGGTATGCTCCGCCGTCGATGGCTTCCGTAATGATGAAGGGACCCTCCCATGGGGAGGAAAGCTTGTGCACTTTCTTCTGCTTGAGCCGCAACACCAAGTCACCAGGGACGAAGGATCTCGTGCGCAGTCGTCGGCCATGGTAGTTGCGGAGACTTTGCTGATAAACGGCTGTTCGGGAGAGTGCAATGTCCCTAGCATCGTCTAACGTGTCGACGCCATCTTCGAGTGCTTCTTCTGCGTCTGACTCGTCGTATGCAACCACACGAGGTGCATCGAACCGTAGATCATATGGCAGAACTGCTTCGGCGCCATAGACCATGAAGAACGGAGTGTATTGCGTTGATCTGTTAGGTGTAGTTCTGAGAATCCAAAGGACAGAGGGTAGCTCCTCGACCCAGGCACCCGCGGCACCAGTAAACGCTTCTTGAGGCCGCTGCAGATTAGGCCGTTGGCTTTTTCGACTTGTCCATTGGATTGAGGGTGCGCGACTGAGGCGTAGTTCAGTTTGATGCCTTGCTCCGCGCAGAAGTCCTTGAACTCGTCGGGTGTGAAATTTGTGCCGTTGTCCGTGATGATGCTATGTGGTATCCCGAATCTGAAGATGATGGACCTGATGAAGTTGACGGCCGATGTAGCAGTCGAGCTTGTTATAGGTACATCTTCAATCCACTTTGTGAACTTGTCGGCTGCCACCAAAAGATGGGTGTGTCTACCGCGAGATGATTTCTTCAGGGGTCCCACCATGTCGAGTCCCCACTGGGCAAAGGGCCAGGCTAGTGGAATCGTTTTCAGCTCCGAAGCAGGTGCGTGTGGCTTGGTGGCGAACTTCTGGCACCCGTAGCATGTTCTGGCTATCTCTTCGGCTTCCCGCATTGCCGTGGGCCAGTAAAATCCTGCTCGAAAGGCTTTGGCTACCAGAGCTCGACTGCTGGCGTGATGTCCGCAAGTTCCTGCATGGATGTCATAAGGTATGGCGCTGCCGTCTTCCGGGTCGATGCAGCGCTGCAGTACTCCAGATATGCTACACTTGTATAATTCTCCATTGATGATCGTGAAGGCCTTTGAGCGGCGAGTGATGCGCCGAGCTTCTGTTGTGTCCTCCGGCAGCTCCTGGCGCAACAGGTATGCGAGGAAAGGCTTCGTCCAGGTTGGCTCGACGAGGAAAACTTCGACATGTGGTTCCTCCTCCTCGGGTACCGCTGTGTCCTTTGGCGGTTGATCCTTGGTCGTTACTGTTGAAGAGGGTTCGATTGGTTTCTTGAGCTTGATGGACCGCTGTTTGATGCACTCAACGAAGACTCTAGGTGGAACTTGCGCTTTAGTCGAGCCTAGGTTGGCTAGCATGTCTGCTTCCTCGTTACTTTCGCGTCCTATGTGCCGCAGCTTGCAGCCGTCGAAGCTGCCCTCCATGGTGTTGTAGAGGTCCCGATATGCAATCATGTTTTCTGCCGTGGCGTCGCACTCCTTCATCGTTTGCTGTACCACGAGGTTCGAGTCCCCGTAGATCATGAGGCGAGTGGCTCCGCAGTTCTTTTTCCATCCGCATGCCGTGTAGTAGAGCTTCATACTCAGCTTCATTGTTGGAGGGCTTGTGGAAGTCCATCTGTAGTACATAGCGGAGTTTGTCGCCTTTTGGTGATGTCAGGATGATGCCTGCGCCCGCACCCTCAAATTTCTTGGATCCGTCGAAGTACATAGTCCAGTCGTTGGACAAGTCGGGTAAGTTGGGTAGCTGGGCTTCGATCCACTCGGTTGTGAAATCTGGAAGTACTTGTGCCTTAATCGCATTGGGGTGCGCATACTTCAGGTCCCACGGACCTAGCTCGATGACCCACTTGGTGACTCGTCCCGTCGCGTCGGGGTTGGTGAGGATGTCGGATAGAGCCGAGGCACTAACCACCGTGATCGGGTGCTCGGCGAAGTAATGGACGACCTTGCGGGAACTCATGAAGACGCCGTAGGCTAGCTTCTGGTAATGCGGGTACCGCTGCTTTGATATGGAGAGTACCTCGCTGAGGTAGTATATGGGCCGTTGCACTCGATGGGCGTGGCCTTCTTCTTGGCGTTCGACGACGAGGAAGGTGCTGACCACCCTGTTGGTGGCTGCGACGTAAAGATAGAGGGGTTCCTTCTCGCGTGGTGCAACGAGCACCGGTGGAGTCGCCAGGACCCTCTTGAGGTCCACGAATGCTGCTTGGGCTTCTGGTGTCCACTCGAATTTGTCAGATTTCTTCATCAGTTGGTAGAAAGGGAGTGCCTTTTCATCCAGCTTACTAATGAACCGGTTGAGCGCTGCGAGTCGGCCGGCTAGGCGCTGGACCTCCTGAAGCTTGGTCGGGGTGGCATCGTGAGGATTGCTTCTATCTTTTTGGGATTTGTCTCGATGCCTCTGGCAGATACGAGGTACCCGAGTAGTTGCCCAGTTGGTACGCCGAAGACGCACTTAGTTGGGTTGAGATTGATCTTGCACACGTTGAGCGCTGCGAATGTCTCGCGTAAGTCGTTGAGGAGCGTGTCCTCTTGCTTGGTCTTGATGACTATGTCGTCGACGTAAACTTGGACGTTGCGTCCTATCTGGTCCTTAAGGCAGGACTGCATCATGCGCTGGTAGGTGGCTCCAGCGTTCTTGAGCCCGAAGGGCATAGTTTTGTAGCAGTATACACCATGGGGTGTGATGAAAGCTGTCTTTCCTCATCCTCCTCTCGCATCCTTATCTGGTTGTAACCTGAGTAGGCATCCAGGAAGGACAGTCTTGCGCAACCAGCCGTGGAGTCGACGATCTGGTCGATTCGTGGCAAAGGGAAGTGATCCTTTGGGCAGCACTTGTTGAGAGAGGTGAAGTCGACGCACATACGAAGGATTTTTGTTTTCTTCTTTTCTACCAGGACTGGGTTGGTGACCCAGTCGGACTTCTTGATCTCTCGGATGAACTGGGCGTGAAGTAATCTGTCGACTTCCTGCCCTATGGCCACACGCTTCGGCTCGGAGAAGCGGCGCATGGTTTGCTTGACAGGTTTGGCGTCTGGATAGATTTGTAAGGCGTGCTCGGCGAATTCCCTGGGTATACCTGGCATGTCGGCTGGACACCAGGCGAAGATTGCCCAGTTCTCACGGAGGAACTCGACGAGCGCGCTTTCCTATGCAGGGGATAAGCTTGATGACACGAGCACTGTCTTGGAAGCGTCAGTCGGATGAACTTGTTGTGCCCTTGTGTCGTCGGTTGTGCTGAACGAAGCGTCAGGTGCCGGTTTCTTGCTTGCAGGGAAGAGTGTTTTATCGTTGCTAAGTGAGAGCTCCTCGAGTTGCTGCTGCGTGCCGAAGGACTCGGAGATCCTGCTGAACTCGCGGTCGCAGTTATCTGAGTGCTGGAAGTCACCGCGCACAGTTATGACTCCCTTTGGTCCGAGCATCTTGATCATGAGATAGGCGTAGTGTGGAACTGCCATGAAGCAGGCGAACGTCGGGCGCCCAAGGATAGCGTGGTACTGCGACTTCCAGTCCACCACCTCAAAGTCAATCATCTCCTTGCGGAAGTGATCAGGTGTGACGAAGATAACTTCGAGTGTGATGACTCCTTCAGGGTAGGCTGCTTTCCCTGGTACGATGCCATGAAAGGTGCTGTCTGATTTTGCTAAGTTCTCCAGGGACCTGCCCATCTTCCGGAGAGTGTCAGCGAAGATAATGTTGATGCCGCTGCTGCCATCCATGAAGACCTTGGTCATGTGGAATTGACCTATCTGAGCTTCGAGTACCAGCGCGGCGTGGCCTGGGCGCGGTACCCGTGGAGGATGGTCCTCTCGAGAGAATGTAATGCTCGTCTCTGAGCCATTGAGGTACTCAGGTGAGGCTGGTGGCATTGTCATGGCCTGATAAACTTGGCGGGTGATCAACTTCTGGCACCTGTTTGATGGGCGCCCCTTCTGTATCATGTTCATTTGCCCTCGAGCCTGAGGGTATTGCTCTCCCAGCGCAGGAGGTGCATCCTGTCTCGGCTGGTACTGGATTGCTCCTGCGATGTGCGCAGGGTTTGCTGCTGCTGCAGGTGGTACTTGGAGGGCCAACTGCGGTGCTGGTTGAGGTACTGGGGCTGGAGCCAGGATTTTGGCGAATGCTCCATTAATGCACTGCATTTTCCGGCAGTCCTTCAACAGGTGAGTTGAGACCAGCTTGCCAGTTTCTTCGCTTCTGAACGGATGGAATTTGCATGGTTCTTCGAGCTCCTGCTCAGGTGTAAGCTCAGGCCATGAGGTGTCGCGAGGTTTGCGCCGCCAGTCGCGTCTTTGGCTTCTATGGTTCCGGTACTCCTCCCTGCCTCGACTGCTCTGACGATTGTCGTCGTGGCTGCGATCTTCTCGAGTGTCGGTGAATCCGGCCGCCACTAATTTGGCTGGCTCGCTTTCATCGAAGCAGGCCTTGCGCTTGTGGCGGCGATCGCTGCCACGGTTGTTTATGCGGTTCCAGCTGTTTGGTTCTCCTTCTTCGTCCGGGAACTCATTGCGTACAGAGTCCTCTCCATCGGCCCATTCATTTGCGATCTTCAGGAGCTCGACTATGGACTTAGGCTTGAGGCGACTGAGAGCCTCTCGAAGGTCGTGTCGAATGACGCCTCGGGTAAATGCGTCGATTGCTCTATCCTCGGAGACGACTCCGACAGAATTTCGCATAAGTGTCCAACGCAGGATGTATGATCGTAGTGTCTCGTCCTTCCGCTGCTTGCAGGCTTGCAATTCTGCGAACGTCGTGGGTCTCGAGTATGTGCCGAGAAAGTTCTTGACGAAAGCATCTTCGAATTGGTCCCAGGAGCTGAAGGAGTTCCGGGGCAAGTTCTGGAGCTAGGTGTGTGCTGATCCTATGAGCATCAGCTGAACGTACTGCATGGCTGTTGTTGTGGTACCTCCTTGGCAATTGACTGCGATGATGTAATCGTCGAGCCAAAGCTTGGGATCCTGCGTGCCGTCGAACTTGACTGACTCGGACGTGAGTTTGAAGCCTCGCGGTATTCTTGTGGCGCGAATGCGGTAGTTGAAGCAGGCGAGGCCGCAAGCCTCATTATCCTCGTTTGAGTAAAATTCCTCAGTCGGAGAATTGACGGGTCGCCTGGAGCGGTTGCGATCGATTGTTCGTTGCGTGATGACGTTGCGCGCATCTTCGCCCTCCTGCAGGTGTCGGATGGGTCGATCTCCGCGTGTTGCGCATTCGCGGTCGCGCCTGTCGCGATCTCCGCGTGACTGAGTTGTTGTTGCGGGTGCGACTCTTGGAATTAACGCCTCCTATGCTAAGCGGAGCGCCTGGATTTGCTGTCGATGTAGAGCTGCACGAGGATCGCCTTCCGGGGGCTGTGTTGCTCGCAGGTACGTGGACAGCGACATGAGAGCACCCGAGGGTGTTTTGGGGATAGGTATCCCATCTGCGTCCTCCGTCATGAAGGATGATTCGAGGTTGCGGGTAGTCGCGGCCCTTTCTGCATCTGTCATTACACGGGCACGTGATCGATAACGGCCGTGTTCTTGTGTGATGGTGGGTCCTGATGAAGAGAAGGAGTAGGCCGCGCGGCGAGCACTCGATGCGTCAGGGAGTTCTTTGCGTCGGGCCAGCTCGGCTTTCTCTAGTAGCAGCTTCTCGTTCTCCTTCCATATGAGGTAATGGTATGCCATCATGTCTTCTCGAGTTGCTTCCGCAGGAGGAAAGGTGCACTCCTGGACATGCTTCATGGCCCGGATGCCCATCTCTTGAGTGATCACCAGGGTAGTTACTTTGTCCGGCATGGTGACTTCCATGGGGAACGTTGGTTCCTCGCGATGGGGACCGGTGCCGGGCGTCCTGTTGTTTGCTACGTCCACCATGAAGACTTGGGCAGGGTAGGATTGCGCAGTCGAATACGCGTTGCTGCTGCTGCTTTCGCCGCCGGAGCTTTCCTCGAAGCCGCAGATGGAAGCGACGTGGTAGACGCTGCAGTCGACGCAGAACTCGTCAGGCGAAGCAGCAGTCGGCGATGCCACGGTCGTCGGAGTCGAAAATGACGCGGGTGTAGTTGAGGCAAATGCGATCTCCATAGTTGATGAAGACTTGGGTCCCGCGGTCGGAGCAGGTGCGATCTCCGTAGTCGACGCCGGTGACGTAGTCGAAGCAGATGCGATCTCCATAGCCGACGAAGATGCGGGCGACGCAGTCGAAGCAGGCGCGATCTCCGTAGTCGACGAAGATGCGGGCGACGTAGTTGAAGAGAATGCGATCTCCGTAGCCGACGAAGATACGGGCGACGCAGTCAAAGCAGGCGCGATCTCTGTAGTTGACGAAGATGCGGGCGACGTTAGTCGAAGCAGATGCGATCTCCGTAGTTGACGAAGATGCGGGCGACGTAGTCGAAGCAGGCGCGATCTCCGTAGTCGATGAAGATGCGGGCGACGTAGTCGAAGCAGGCGCGGTCTCCGTAGTCGACGAAGATGCGGGCGCGCGATCGGAGAGTCGAGTCGTCCCCCACTTGTTCACATGGAAATTCATGCTACCAAAAGTAAGGCACATACCTCCGTAGAGATCGGCGTACACCGATCGATGGGCTGGCGGGTGGGGAACAAATTCGAAGGAGCCGAAGCGGATTGGCGTCGTGATTGTTGGCGTGTCGATGATCATTGCGGATGGAACCGGTGCAACCATGATTCCAGCACTCTTCTTTCCCACAGACGGCGCCAGTTGACGTGGGGTGGCCACGGCAAATCCCAGGGTCGAGTACCCCAGGTTGATTGAGAGGGAGAAGAGTTGGAGTGCTGGCAGTTACGACGGTTGACAAGCAAGGCGATTTACCCTGGTTCAGGCTCCCGGAGAATAATACCCTACTTCCAACTTGTCTGTTATTGATATTTGTGAGGTGTTACAATGGCGATCCCGGCAAGATGTCGATCTTGCTAGGGTTTTTGGCGATGGTGTCGTAGCGTGATTGTGAGCCTGCCCTAGATCGACGGCCCTCCCAGCCTTTATAAAGGAGGCTGGGTCTCGGGAGTTCGCAACCGACTAGGTTTACAGGTATGGTAAGTTCTACCGACCTAAGTTTTGCCTGTCTTGAGTCGTACTCTTATCGTCTTGGGCTCCCTTCGTGGGCCTTGATCATCGTCCGTAGTAGGCCGCCGGTTGGGCCCTAGGCTTTGTGTGCACTAGGTATGTTCACAGTGGGGCATCCAAAAGGTAGGCCCACGTCAGCAGGGCTTGTAAGACTGCTTGTTGAGCTTCTTTGTGAGTACCCAACCAGATTTTCCCATGATGCCGGATGACTCCTTGAGTCAGAGAGTATCCTTGTTCATTGGGGTTGTGGATACATAATTCACTTAGCAGTTGTTGAGCTTGAGGGTTTTGTGTGTACCCTTCCGTGACTATCTCTAGCCATTTCGGATATACTGCAGACATTGCGTGTGCATCAGACGTGTCAGTTGTCCTGCGAGACAGTGCATCCGCCACTCGGTTTGTGATACCCTTCTTGTACAAGATCTTATATTGCAGACCAAGCAAGCGGAAGAAGGCCTTTTGTTGTATCTTGGTGTTGAATTTGTGGTCACCCAAGTGTATCAAGCTTTGCTGGTCGGTATGTATCACAAATGGTTGATACTGCAGATACGGCTTCCACTTTTCCAGTGCAATTAAAATTGCCAAACACTCTTTGTCATAAGTGGAGAGTGTTTGATTTCTTGACCCTAATGCTTTGCTCAGAAATGCCAAGGGGTGGCCCTCCTGCATGAGTACTGCTCCCACACCAAAAGCAAACGCATCTGTTTCCACAACGAATTCTTTCTAAAGTCCGGCATTGCCAGCACAGGTGCTTGAACCAAAGCATTCTTCAATGTTTGAAAAGCTTCTTCCGTGTACTTTGTCCACACAAACGGCACACCTTTCTTCAACAGCGCCGTTAGTGCCCTGCAAATCAAGCCAAAGTTCTTGATGAACCTGCGGTAATACCCCACCATGCCCAGAAATGCTCTCAATTCTTTCAAGTTCATGGGTCTGGGCCAATTCTTTACCGCCTCAATTTTGGCTGGGTCTGTGGAAATGCCTTCAACCCCAATTATGTGACCTAAATATTCAAGGGACGATTGAGCAAAAGAGCACTTGGATCTCTTCACGAACAGGTTGTTTTCTGTCAACAGTTGCAAGATCTGCTTGAGGTGTTCAACATGTTTCTCCAGGCTTTTGCTGTAGACTAGGATGTCATCCACAAATACCAACACAAACTTCCTAATCACTGAGTGGAACACACTATTAATGGCAGATTGAAATGTGGCTGGTGCACAGGTTAACCCAAATGGCATTACTCGGAATTCAAAATGACCACTGTGGGTTTTGAATGCTGTCTTATGCTCATCTTCTTCCACCATTTGCACTTGGTGATAGCCTGGCTGCAAATCCAATTTGGTGAAATACATGGATCCTGCCAGTTCATCCATGAGTTCTTCGACAACATGCATTGGATATCGATCCTTTACCGTAACCGCATTCAGTTGGCGATAGTCAATACAGAGGCGCCAGCTACCATCTTTTTTCTTGACTAGCAACACTGGGGAAGCAAATGGGCTGCGTCTGGGTTTGATGATACCATTTTTCAACATTTCCCGCACTTGTTTTTCAATTTCGTCTTTCTGTTGAGGGGTGTAACGGTATGGCTTGACATTCACGGGTTGCACCCCTAGCAACAACTTGATACGATGATCAAAAGTCTATGAGGAGGCAGCCCTTTTGGTTTTTGGAAACAACCACTGAATTCGTCGAACACCTCAATAACTGGCTCCGGAATAGCTGTGTTTTTAGTTTCCACAGTTGCAGGGCATAATTGCACAACCTGTGCTAATCATCCTTCAGCAATAATCTGTTTTAATTCCTCTTCAGTTATTGGCTTGCACTGAGACACATTGTCTTTAATTCCCCGAAGTGTGATTATGTTCCCTTCATGTTTGAACCTCATCTTCTTCTTGTGCCAATCAATCCACATCTTCCCGATATCATCCAACCAATCCATCCCCAAAATAATATCATAGCCTGTTATATTAAACACTCTCAAGGTGTTGCTGAAAGAATGCCCTTGACATTTCCATGTTGCGTTTTGCACCACTGTATCACACACTGTCTTGCCCCCATCTGCCACTCTGACAGTCACTTGTGGAACTTGAGTCACTGGTAAAACCAATTGAGTTATTGTAGTCTTGCTAATGAAGCTGCCTGTACTGCCTGAATCGACAAGTATCAACACCTGTTTTCCTTGGATAGTTCCCAACAGTCTGATTGACTTTTTGTGTGTAGTGCCCGCTATAGCATATGATGAGAGCATATGACACGATTCCTCTCCACTGCTGTCCGGTTCGACTTCTGATTCGGAGCTAGAATCTTGTTCTATTATTGCCAACAGTTCTTCCACAATGTTCAGAGGTACTGTCTTGTTACACTTGTGCCCTGGTTGGAATTTGTTGCCGCACTTAAAACATTCTCCTCTTGCTCTCCTCTGAGCCCTGAGTGATACCAGCTTGTCTTCCCATGGAGGTTTGTGTTCTGCCTTTTTCCTGTCTTCGGTTGGGGCACCCAACACCCCTTTATGTGCAAAATTATTTGGTACACCTCTTTTGTATTCATGTTTAAATTTATTGGCCATGTAAGCTCGAGATTCTTCCAACATGTCCTCTTGAGTTTCTGCCAAAGATAAGGCCATGTCCACCGTTTTGGGCTTGTGCAGTTTTATTGCCTTCTGAATTTCACGTTTCAGTCCATTAACAAATTTTGTGACGAAGAATACCTCGTCGTAGTGCTTGTTGTGCACTAAGACTTTGTGCCTCAACTCCTCAAACTGTTGATAGTAACTTGCCACAGTGTCAGTTTGCTTGCAGCGTTCCAACGCTTCCAAGTAACGATGATGCCTGTCTCTCCCGAACTTGGAGTGTACTGCCACTATGAGTTCTTCCCAGCTTTCCACCTCATGTTCTGCTTCTTATGTCTGCAACCACAGTGCTGCATTTCCTTTGAAATGCATTGTAGCAAAACTGGCCCAAGTTTCCCTTGATACATTATACAGAGTAAAATACTTCTCTGCAACTCCACGCCACCATTTTGGGTTCTCCCCATCAATTTCGGGAAATCAGTCTTAGGCACACAGCCTCCACTGTTATATCGGCTTCCTCTGCTTGCCAGTATGGTGCTACCCTCTATATCCTCATCGTGGTGTGATGAATCTCCTAGATCAAACTGAACTGGAGTGTTTGGGAAGGTCCTTCTCCGCCTCTACGCATCAATGTGAGCTCGTCCCAGTGCCGAGTTCAAAGAAGCCACCCTAGCCTCGGGTTCCAACTGTCCTGCTCTTGGTGTTTCTGAATCAGAAGTCGTCCTGAGCGCCTCCAAAGATGTAACTCTGTTGCCACATTATCGACAGTCTTCTGCAATGTTCCAATCGCCTTCAGTGTCTCCGCCATAGTTTTGAGAGATTCCGCCACCGTCTCACCTTGGCCCTTGAGGTCCGCCAAGTCCGACTGAACCTTGTCCATCGCCGACACCATCTCCTCCGATGTGGCACACGAAACAAGCCGTTAACCCGGAATTTTACCACTCGCGGAGGATCCGCAAGCAACCGGTCACCGCCGCTAGTATTGTGCCCGAGCAGTCTACCGCCGCCGTTTTCGCCGCCTCGGTGGTGCACAGACATGCAACCACCACTCCGTCACCGCGAAATCCGAGGCAAATAGTGGGATTCTACGGGAGATCCCAACAACTACCTGCTCGATCTCGATTCGCCTCCCGCTGGATTCAAACTCACTCGAGAAATTGGCTACCTACACTCATGGATCCAGCAGTCGATTGGCTTCTGATACCATATGTAATAGGACCGATCAACACAGCACAAAATTCTCACTCATACATAGTTCTACACACACTAATCCGATACAATTGGCGTCACGCCAATGAATAGAAGGATTGAACTCAGTTCACCTGAAAAGGGAAGGAGAAGGTTTTGGATCCCGATGGGGATTGAGTCAACTAATTCATCGATCCTTTCTTCTGTCCCAAGTTGGTCCTCTTATCTTGGTCGCTGGTCGGATCCCCTTTGCTGGGCTGGGCTGTCTTCTTTCGCACATGGGCCTCCTTGATGGCTTTGCGGCCCATGGCCCGCCTCTTGTTCCTGAGCGCTTGACGAAGATGCAGCTTCGTGACAATAGGGTGCATGATTCTCTTTGAGGCCGCGAGACTGACTAGGTGGTTGATTCATCATGGACAAGTTCATTGTGCACGTGGGATAGTCAAACATAGATGAAAGCCGAGGCCGCCAAGTCCGGCAACATCGTGCAGACGCTGGGCATGATGCTCCACACTTCAGCTTAATCTCTTCTTTGTAATGGGCCGAGTTCGTTTCTCACTATGTTAATGACTTCATTCTAGCTTGCTAATGATTCTACCAGTCGACATCCCCATTTAAAATTTTGAAAATCATTTTACACAAATAAAATCCTTGTTAGGAGATGTATTCTTCATCAAACACTAGTGTCGTGGGTTTGTCACGTCAGATGTCATGTGATGACTTCGTAGGTGTGGGATTTGCGCGAGTCAAACGTCTCCGAGCTTAAGATCGCAGGGCACGAAGAAGACAATGTTTACCCAGGTTCGGCCCCTCAATGTGAGGTAAAGACCTACATCCTGCCTATCCTAGATTGGGATTGATATGAATATGGTGTTACAAGGGGTTGGCAATCGATGTGTCGAGTCGCCTTGAGATCTAGGGTTTGGAACTTGAGAGCTTCCCCCTCCTAAGCCCTTCGAGTCCTCCTTATATATCGGAAGGCTCGCTAGGTTACAAGGATATTACTTGGAGACTAATCATATGTCTTGTCTTCCAAGTCAAGTTATCTTCGAGCTTCTGGATCCTTCCTTTACAGGATGTGATCTTCGAGTTGGCCCACCTTCATGTGAGCCTATTAACAACGCGCCCTTGTACTTCAGGATAAACCGCATCGTGCTCATGGGCTATGGGTTAAGTATTCCCCCGACATTAGCCCCCAAGCTTCCGGGTGATTCGTAGAGTCAGGCGGAAGATCTTGTCTTGATGACGATATTGCTGGCTTGCGTATGTAGATCTTGCCGACTTGTCGATGTTGAGCTTGGCGACTCGCTGATGTTTAGCGAGTTGTTGATGTTGATGACGTTTCCGAGTTCTTAACGTCGATGGTGATGAGTCGCGAGTGTAGCGGCTTATTGAGCCGCTAGTGTAGAAGCGCTGAGTCGCTGATGTGGAGGCTGACATGCCAAAAAATGATTGCTATTTGAGCACTTCCGTCTGGTCGCATTGGAGCTGCAGAATCGCGGTAAGTTCTCCGCGGAAATTATATAAGATGCCGGCGAAGCCTTTGGTGCAAGCCATCTTTTACTGTTGGATGTGAGACTGAGCTGAAATCATAAGAATAATAACTTATGAGTATCAAGATATATCAGCCGAATGTGTATAAGGTGCTGAGTCATAGACATCAAAGCAGAAAAAGCCATTGGCATAAATAAGCTGGTCAATCATTAGAGTATAATAATCTGTCAAGTTATCATGACAAGCCATCTGAGCGCATGTTGAATCATGGCAGCTCAAGGGTATATAGCCATAGCCTGGATTTAAAGCTTTCTGAGTCACTGATTTGACTCGGCAAATGAATATATATATATATTCTCATGCATTGCAAAAAATGAAACCTGCATATAAACATGGTATATCAATTTAGTAGAAACCGCCAGATGCTGGTGGATGTGTAGCCCCCGAGGGCCGAGTTGTATTCTTGATCATGCTGCCTGGGACTCAAAAATATTTCAATTAGACAAAAACTTGATTGTCCTAGCCCCCAGCCATTAAGTAGGCATGATTTCATTATCATGCTTGATGGCATATCGTTGCAATTTGATCCTGCAACAGATTGAACAAATATTGTTGCCGCAAGAAAACAATGATATTTGGAGTAGGACAAAGCCGCGTATAAACTCTAAATTGTTAAATATTCTTTGAGCCGCTAGGAAAAAGATAATCCCCGTCAAAACTCTAGATATAAATTAAGGAATTGTCCTTAAGAATTCCACTTGATGTGGCTGTATTTAAATAAATAATGGTGGCTTCAACAGCCGATATTAGGAGATTATCATCCCAATAATAAAAAAAGTGGTCGTGCCAATTCAAATTCATATGGCCGAGTTGTAGGTTCTGTTAAATCAAAAGGCAAAACCCTCGAGGAAGCAATAATAAAAACTTGATGATAATATGTTAGCCTTGGCAGCTGATAATAATTTTGATGAGACTTTAGTACTCCGCACAATAGCATATGGTACCCTGCATAGTATAATCTGCATAATAGCAAATGATATGTTGCATGATAGCAAATGGTAGTTTGCATGATAGCAAATGGTACTCTGCATGATAGCATATGGTACAATGTTGTGACCTATAGGCAGTTCTCGCACGGCTCAGTATTTCCCAGGTCTAATGTGTGTTCAGGGTCGAGAACGGCCATGATAGGCATTCAGACTCGATTGACGCCACATGCCGGTACTTTGGCCGTACTAAATTATCTCTGCTACCGTTAAGTAGGCCCTCGCGTGGCTCAGTATTTCTCAGGTCTAATGTGTGTTCAGGGTCGAGAAAGTCCATGATAGGCAATCAGACTCGATTGACGCCACATGCCGGTACTTTGGCCGCATAGTGCGAGTTGCATCTGACTTAGGGCGAGTATAACCAGGAAAATTTGCGACCTATACGCAGGTCTCGCATGATGTGATTGCCATTAGGCAGTATAATGTTGCGACCTATAAGCAGATCTCGCATGATATGATGATGGGTCATATGTGACTCATAAGATGATATGAAGACAAATCAGTGAGTGACACATAAAATAATATGACACTGATAAGTCATTGGGTGGCCCATGAAATGATATAATAATGAGTCGGTAACGTCTCATAAAATGGTATAATGATAAGTTATGAAATGATATAATAAGTCCTCAAATATCAATGCTTGAGCATGTAATGGTAATCTTGATATGCTGAGATGCCCGTTTGCAGGTGCAAATAAAATTCTTATCATGCGATAAATCCAATGCAAGCTGCAGAGAGCTAGACTTTGATAAATGCAATGTGAGCTATAAAGAACTCTGATTTGATAAATGTATTGCGGGTTATGAGAAACCCAACTTTGAGAAGTGGATGTAATTAAATCTCAAAAACTGATATGATAAAGTCTGCGACATGATATAATGTGAATCACAGGGGCATTGATAATAATGCTCATAAAATAGATATGCAGCCCCCGAGATAAAACTCGAAGGTGAAACTTAATCTTATGGATAAAAGCCAAAGCTGTGAAATTTGAGCATGAAAGCGACTTATCTTTGTTTTTATTCTCCTCGTGATGACGCGATATGATCCACGGACCATAGATTTCGATTCGTCGAAGATGAAGTAGGCCGTGATAGTATTTGAAATCAACCATGGCTTCTTGGTAGAGATGATCATGAGTTTTGGCGAGGCTGACCGTGATTCATCGTGCGGCGAAGCCGAAACGGACCACAACAAGGTGGAGCTGTCCGCGGTGGAGGTAAAGTTGACCGCGGCGACTCGTCGATGGTTGTGGTGATTTGTGGAGTCGCCCGCTGATGACATCAGACCTGAGCTGACCATGCCTTCCATCCTCTTTTGTTTCTCTTACGTGAGCCTTCCATGCAATATAGTAGCAGCTAGTAGCAACTTCAAATCCTTTTTTCCATCCTTGATTATTTTTTTCGATCCATTGTGTGACTCAAAGGACTCCTAGCTGTACGGAATCTTTTTGCCGACTCGAACTAATACTTGCATGGATCAGTACTAGTGACAGGCTCTTGGGTTTTTCTATCTGAGTTTTAATATATTTCCTTTAGTGTTGCACCGATGCTGGCTTTGCTGCTTTCACTTCATACGGTCCACGAATCTGGGTTGAAACTTGAGTCGGACATATTTGCCCATACGATGATAGAACCAGCTGAGAGGATTGACTCGATTGGCTGGCGGCGGACTTTTTGCCGAGCTTGGTTTTTCATGATTCCAATCTCAGATCTTTTGCCGGAATATCTTGATTCTTGGAAAGTACCACAGTAATTGGGCTCTTGATCGTGTTTGATTCGGACAAGGGTTGTATTGCGCCGATAGGATGTTTTCCTATTTAATTTCGCGAACTCGCGTAAACACATAACTTGCTCCAGTGAGCGAGCCGCCGACGGAGATCCAACCGTTGGAATTGGCTTAAATTTGTTGGAGTGCTGCGGGATTGTATTCCGCAATGTTTCACGAGAGAGATCTTCGAATTGATGTCAAAATCGACCTCGGTAATTGTTTTCCCGAGATCGCGCGGAGTTTCGTCAGGGTTCCGCCGTGAGTTAACATATGAGTCGCCCAAGGAGATCCAGCCGTTGGAATTTGACGAAATTTTAACAGCTGGTAGGAAACTTGCTTCCGCATCTTTCCACCGAACGGGTCGTTGATATTCTTTCCGAGGCGTCGTCGGGGACAGTCGCAGCACGTGCGTTTTCTGCTGCCTTGTAGTTTGATGTAGATGTTGATATCGCCGAGCTTGAAACGGCGCGACAATGAAGTCGCCGAGATTTTTGAAGTCACCGAGCTTGAATCGACGAAGAGATCCTCCGTCCCTGGCACAGATCCAGCGCGGAACGTGACGCTCTTGACCGCAGGCCCCACGGTGGGCGCCAACAGTCGTGGGTTTGTCACGTCAGATGTCATGGTGATGACTTCGTAGGTGTGGGATTTGCGCGAGTCAAACGTCTCCGAGCTTAAGATCGCAAGGCATGAAGAAGACAATGTTTACCCAGATTCGGCCCCTCAATGTGAGGTAAAGAGCTACGTCCTGCCTATCCTAGATTGGAATTGATATGAATATGGTGTTACAAGGGGTTGGCGATTGATGTGTCGAGTCGTCTTGAGATCTAGGGTTTCGAACTTGAGAGCTTCCCCCTCCTAAGCCCTTCGAGTCCTCCTTATATATCTGAAGGCTCGCTAGGTTACAAGGATATTACTTGGAGACTAATCATATGTCATGTCTTCCAAGTCAAGTTATCTTCGAGCTTCTGGATCCTTCCTTTGACAGGATGTGATCTTCGAGTTGGCCCACCTTCATGTGAGCCCATTAACGACGCGTCCTTGTACTTCAGGATAAGCCGCATCGTGCTCATGGGCTGCGGGTTAAGTATTCCCCCGACAACTAGTGACTGCTTGACTGGCAACTGAAAGGGGTTAAGCCACTATAAACCCAATCTTAGGTCATATCGCTCCTAATCTGCTCCAGATTTCCCAAACATCAGAGAAAAATCTGAACAGCCCCGTAAGCATACACCAAGATGGTTTTGTTATCCTCATAAACCAAGACCAACAAACTTTAGCTGATATGTCAAACGAGTTTTTTGCAGGGAAAAGTAATGATTTGCGGTTAATGTTAGGCTAGCCTGAATTCTGCTTTTTTTTTAACCGAGGCAAAAGACTGGCCATTTTCATTAATTAAGACGAAGTGGGAATTGGCCGGTTAATTGACGGGAAACCGGCCTAAAACCGCTACAAACACCCTCGCCGACCGTCATGGAACACGACCGTCGGGAGGGCACACATGGCCACCCTGGCTACCAAAAGAAGACACCACACACACCGCTGAAGAAGAAGGCCTCACCGCAGCGGCCTCGTGAAGCCCGCCTCGGCCTATGCCAAACAGATGACCCTTCGCGCAGAAGGCTGGCAGCTCCGATTCTGAAGATGAGCTCCGAAGAGGAAATGAGCAAAGATCCGCGCCGACGAAGGTCGCCACAGCCTAACTGCCCCACGCACGTTATCGTCGCCGCAGACACGCCGGTCGCAGCTCCGACTTCATAGCAAAGGAAGTCAAGCAAGGAGACGATTCAGACACGCCGGAATAAGAGCCGACTACCGAGATCTTGCCGCAACCAAACCATCACTCGTCGCCATCGTCGTTGCCGCGCAAGCCACTATGCGGAACCCCGCAACAACCACCAAAACCATCCACTGGTCGCTTTCACTGTTGCACGCCTCCAAGAATGATGCCCCCAAGGGGGAAACGACGAACGAGCGCCGCCATCGTCTGATCCACAGATCAAGGGTTTCCACCGGAGGTGGTAGAAGGACTTGCAGGCTTCCCTCGATGATGCCTACAGGAAGGAGACGACACGAATGTGCCGCCATCATCGGCTCCGAACATGTCGGAAGCTGGATTTTCACCCGGGTCACCCACCGCCACCATCCGCAAGCTGTGCGCCAGATCCACCACCCTCGAAGATCCTGCTGTCGACCATGAGCACCAAAGCCCCAGCGCAAGGCTGGGCCAGCAGATGAAGCCCTCCAACCTGCACCATCGCCGGCCGAAGCCGGAGCCAGCAAGAGGACGAAGCAGGGCCAGCCCCGTCGCCGGAGGTGCGTTGGAGGGCGCCGGAGGTGCGCTGGAGAGCGCCGGAGGAGACCCATGGAGGGGCGCCGCCATCTCCGGATCTGGGCGACGCGGAGGAGCTCATCGCCGCCTGGAGCACGACCGGCCGCAAGACTCCGCATCCACGCTGCCCCACGCGCGCCGCCGCCCCGCCGCCTGAGCGGCCAAGCCGCCGACACCGGCACCAGCTCCCGCGCCACACAGAGAGCCGCCGCCGCACCGATTTCTGGGGACGCCGCCCCAGCGTTCCCGCGCCAAAGAAACGCGACCTCCTCCGCTCAGGAGGCCAGCGCTGTGCCCGCACTCCCTTTTAGGAGACAAGCGCTGCCGCCACCGCGAGGAGAGAGGCGGCGACGGCGGCGGGTACGGGCGGTAGGAGCCCGGCGGCTAGGGTTTGGGGGGCGCCCCCGGGTCGCCCGCTCGGGAGCGACACGGGGGAAGGTTTAGTTGTGCTTTGATGTTTAGTTGTCTTCTGAATTCTACTTTGAGCATTATTACATCGACCAAAGTTCAGAGCTGTGAAAAAATGGGTAGATTTCAAGCTAAATACAATGACTAATTCTGAATATTCAAAGTACACATTATGAATATTCAAGTTGCATTGTAACTGAGAGGTGTCCTCCAAATATAGGAGTAGATTTTCTTGGCGTCGCAATAATATGAACAATAATTCCTTCTTAACTCCAACGCTAAACAGCCCCGACGCATCTCCAAATCTGAGTCCCTTCCTTGCAAACCAACCGTGGAACATACAAATATGATGAAAATCATATAAGAGAACATGAAACAACTACAAGTTTCAAAGGTAAAGAATATCACAGCTGACATAGCATATATGTCTCAGGTCTGATCATTTTAAAAAACTACTACCTGAAAATATCTATGTGACAATAATATCCTGACCAGAGGTTAGGCATAGTTTCCGTGTTATCCCGTACTAATAAGCAAAGTAAACATAGTCAGGTTAAACATACACAGAGCTTACAAGCACCAATAAAAGTTCTTGTCTCATAACTCGGAAAAATATAACCAACTTTTGCAGCACAAAGATATAGAAAGATAAAAAAGGAAGAGAAAACACAAGTGGATACTTCTACTCCCTCGATCGGTATACCGTATTACTACGCATAGATGTGTATCCATCAACATATACACCAGTCCACTAACTATAAAATCACCTTGGAAGATATTTGACAATGTGAAACAAACTTAAACATATGTAACTATGAATTAGTCTAAGTGGCACAATTAATCGTGTATGTATGGATTTTTTTTTCCGGATTTTTTGATAGATATTGTGCAATGGATTAGTTAACATTTTCTGGATGAATGTTTTGTTTAAGAAAGCAACCAAACAAATTTCTTTGGAGAATATGATTTCAGTTTAGTGTATGTGTATTCACAACGACATTCATTGGAACTGTATAGCAAAGAATAGCACTGTATGAAACATTTAATAACATTGGTGTGCAGTTTATTTGTTAAGTGTAACAAGAGGAGATGACCGTCATCTTTAAGTAGGCGAGTCATCTTTACGTGGGTGAGTAGGTATTTGGTGCGACTGTGGCTGTTGCCGTGACTTTAGTTCAACCACAATAAGTTCATACTTTTCAACACTTACGTAGCTGAGTAGGTATTTTGTGCAAAAGTAAAAAAGGTTATATGAAAAAAGAATTAAGCATAAAAGTTTAATCATCTCTGCTAACACAATAAAAAATTCACGCTTTCGTTTGTTAAATAAGTGTGCATTAATGAAATCATAATTTTTACAATATCAGGTTGGCTATTAGCTTCTTTCGAAAAGGTAGTTTCAGCAACATGCATAATTTTTTACTTTTAGTAATTTCCCATCCCGCCTTTTATTTATTTATATTTACTATATGTATTAGTATTATTTTTCTAATATAATTATGATTTTCTCTTCTTTATTTCATTAGTTCTTTTTATATGTCATTTTTATTGACATTTCCACTCGTTGGTTTTTGTTTGTATATTTTCCAGAAGATAATGCCCGAAATGTTCCCAATGTTTTTTACTTGATCAATTGTTAGCAATATTGTATTGTTTGACACGATAGAATGGGAACTACACAATTCTCCACCTCTTCATTATTTAGAATCCACTTTTTTTCTCTCTCGAACAAACAAGGGGACATTTCTTCATTAACATATGTTATTGTTCTTTTTATCCTTAAAGGTAGCAATTTTCGAATTGAACTCCCAAAACGTCTTATATTTAGGACAGATAGAGTATTTAACAGGACGAGAAGATTTTTATGTCGAGAAAGATGAACATTTTCCACTAACAGTGCAACATTTCTTAAGAAAATGCTAAAGTGGAGAGCCAAGCATTGGTGTGTGGCTAGCAGGGTGATCGTACTCCCAACCATTCAGGGATTTGACGGCTTGTGTCTCACTTGAGGTCCTCGCTCGAAGGAGTGAATGGAAGTTGCTGGCTTGGTGACATCCAACGGTCAGCTGAAAGCTTCACAAGGCAACTGTGCTATAAACTTCAGAATTCTAATCACTAATGACCCATCCAATGAAGGCGACATTGCTGTTGACCGAAGAAAATGTAGCAGCAAATCTTTTTGATTTAGAGGTCAGCATGGTGGAAACTGGGCGCTGAGAGACACCGTTGACCAGCATCGAACGGGCTTCTCAAGTCGTTGGAAAATAATGCTATACTATAGAGTGGATATTTTTGACTCCCAACCTCCGGTGCTCTTGCTATTCAATAGAAATCGAAAATCATATTTACGAGTTTCAAAAAAAAGTTGAAAATAATCTAGATGTAGCCAATGGTCTCACAGATCGATGTGCAAAATATCAATTTATAGCCTATAATACAAATAATTTTGCATTGCGATTTTTCATGCTTGTAGGATATACCGATTATTTTCAGAATTTTTAGAACTAAATATATTTTTTGAATATTTTAAAATGAAGGGAGCAGAGCAGCTCGGGAGGCAAAGACACTTTCTGGTATACCATAGTCTAATTTATCCGAAGAGTAACAGAGTCTGCAGAAATATCCTCTGCAATTTGAGATGAAAAGTATACAAGTGATTACAAACACAATTAGTAATTAGAGATCACTACATGATGAGCCTCTGGGTACCAATTACAATACTCCAATATAAGATCGATCGATCAGGAATCACAACTCAGATCAAGCACCAGCAGATGAGAAGAGAACTATGGGGTGCACAAACTCACAAGAATATATGTAGCTATAGTACGGTGGTATGAGGGACCTCCAGCACAAGACCTCAAATTTGCCTCGGGGCATAGTGCTCCAGCTTCTGGACAGAAGATCCATCGCTGTTATCCTCGGAGCTTCGCCGTGCGCAGCACGCCCTTTTTGGTACCTATTATGTATCAGACATAACTTACGATCCTCGAAACCTTGCATTGTTTCAGCAATACTCCAAGCGTACCGATCCTTAGGATATTCACCCAACAACAAGGTATTCACCCTAACCTGTCTAAGAATCCTGGACCAGAACGGCGCATTGAGATTTGTTCTCAGTAGGGAGGCGACAATATATGCGGATATGAAACACCCGCTCATCTCTAGGGCTAGCTCCATGGCTATGGATGTTAACTTTGGGTGATCCTCCAGATCCGTGCTACCAAACACAAGCATCTTGAAGAAATACCAGTAAGCTTCTTTAGACAAACAGTTTAGCTTGATGGCTTCTGTTGTCCCAACACTGACCAGCTTCTCTGAACGGCTAGTGATTATGATTTTGCTCCCATGTTCCATCCATCTTTCAGAAGTGTGCAGCAGCCTCTTCCATGCCCCTTCATCAACATCCCCTAAGAGCTCAATGACGACCAATGACCTTTCCTTACCCGAGGTAATATTTTGATACTTGATCACACAATGATCTCTAAAAGTCGTCGCCGTTTCATCCTTAAGGTCGTTTCCGCTGTAGACCAAGATCAAGGCAAAGTGACTGCGCACACGCTCATCATCACAAACATGTTCCACAAGAGTGCTCTTCCCGACATGTAAAGGACCAACGATTGGAAGGACACCCAACATTTCACCCCCTAGAGGCTCAGCCTGTAGCAAGAAGCTGATGGCTTGTTCCCTCTCCATTTGGCGGCCGAACATATACTTGTCCAAATATAAATATGCGCCATAAGGTTGACGGTACATCCGAGGGTAGCTCATCAGTAATATAGCAAACCCTTTCATATCAGCAACCATGTTCTCTAGGACAAGAATAATCTGCTTCAACTCCTTACTATTGTCTCTACCAATTACCATGCTCTCAATTTGAGTGTTGCTAGAAAGGAGGCGAAAGCGCTTAGCCGCATTAAATTTGGATTGAGAAAACGAGGAGCAGCTCACCTCCTCAGCATCTGTCTTCTTCTCTTTGCAATTGAAGGAGTCGAGAAGGTAGTACCCTCTGAACATATGCTTTATCATCATGCTAACCTGACGGATCATCCCTCGGTTTGAGACGAACCGCCCCTCAGCCTCCTCGACGACTGCAGATATCCCCAGAAGAAGTTGGTGCAGCCTCTGTAGATCAACCTCAGCGGTTGTCTGCTGGCGGGATTTCTCGACCACGAAGGATATGGCTCTGCTGACAATATCACCAAGAAATCCTGAAATGAGGGCCTCCATTGTAAAGTCAAAAGGAACAAGAACTATGCCAGGCTTTTCACTAGCTAGATGGTGCTCTGAGCTTGAAGGAGTTTGGTAGTTGCTTACTCGGTGACATTGAACAGTCAGCTGAAAGCTTAAGAAGGCAATATTGCTTTCAGTTTCAGAAAATGGGGGTTCTACTGTCTTTGTTGACCCAGCCAACGAAGGCAACATATTGTTTTGCCAGAAGAAAAGTACTATATGTGTTTGATTTAGAGGTCAACATGGTGGAAACTTGGCGCTGAATGTTTCGCCTGTTGAGATCAACAACCAGATTACATTTTTCTTTTCCATCCTTTCCAACACAAGCACAGTCTAGCAGTGGTTATGTTTGCTTCATGTGTCCTTTCAACTGTTGCGCCTGAACTCCCCAAGACTGTCATGAGTGTCGTTGTCGGCTACAAGACTGTGCCAGCTAGGCAGCTAGCATCATGGTTGAGAAGTTTCGTGAGCAAGAAGCTGCAGGGAGAGATCTGCAGATGCTGCAGTAGATGATTCTGAGGATCTGCGCGCTGTCGACGAGACCCAGGGACAGAGCATCGCAAACCGAGGGATAGTCCTTCAAGACGTGGAGCTCACAGGTGATTCCAGCTGCGGCACCTTGGACACTTCTAACACTTCACATCTATCAAAAAGCAGAAAATTGGTAGATTGTTAAAATGTAATTCGGGCGCTCTAGCTTATTGCATTTGACAATAAAATCATCATGCTCCTTTTGACTCTGTAATTTAGCCTGGTTATTATTTATATTTTAAACCTCAAACCTCAAACTAGCCACGGCCTCGTCCAAGATCCTACTTAATGGTGTCCCAGGTCGGCCTATCTTCCACAGGCGAGGGCTGCGGCAAGGGGATCCCCTGTCGCCCATGTTGTTCCTCCTCATTATGGGGGTGTTGGACGCCATCCTCAAGTATGCCGAGGGAATCGGAGTGCTTGCCCCTCTGCCGGTCCGTGGTGTTCGCTTCCGCACGTCCATGTACGCAGACGATGTTGTTCTGTTCCTCGCTCCGGAGCAGCAGGAGTTGTGCCTTGTCCGGGAGGCGTTGGAGTGCTTTGGAGGTGCCTCCGGCCTACGTACAAACCTTGGCAAATGCTCCATGTCCCCTACTAGATGTGGGGACGATCATCTGGCTGTGGCGGCGCAACACTTCCCTTGTGCAATCAAGGAGTTCCCTTGCACATACCTAGGGTTGCCACTCTCCTACAAGCGGTTACCGAAAGCATGCCTGCAGCCGGTCCTGGATAAGATATGCAAGCGGCTCTCTCCCTGGATTGCTACCTTCTACACGCCGGCAGGACGGTTAGTTCTCATCAAGTCGGTGATCACTTCCATCCCTGTCTATCTCTCCATTGCGATGGAGATGCCTCCGTGGCTACTCTTGGCCATAGAGAAGAGGATCAGAGCTTTCTTCTGGAAGGGATCGGAGGCAGTTAAAGGCGGGCAGTGCCTTGTAGCTTGGGAACAGGTCTGTAGACCGGTGGAGTTCGGAGGCTTGGGAGTTTTGAACCTTCGGCTGCTCGGTTTTGCCTTGCGGGTCCGTTGGTTGTGGTTGCAAAAGAAGAGAATCGGTTGCTGGACCGGTTTGCCTCTCACCGTCGAGCCTGAGGTGCAGGCTATGTTTGATTCCTCAATCCGGGTTGTGGTGGGAGATGGGCAGATGGTCCTGTTCTGGACAGATGCGTGGCTCAACTCCACGCCGATCTGCACCTCCAAGCCGGCCCTCTTTGCTGCGGTGAGCTCGCTGGGACAGAAGTCCACGACAGTGGCTGAAGCCCTAGTTGATCGGCGCTGGATCCGGGATGTCACAGGGATCCTCACGGTCCCCGTGTTGGTTCAGTTTTTGGAGCTGCTGGATGAGGTCCAACAGGTCGTGCTCAGCCCTGGAGTGCCTGACCGTGTGGAGTGGAAGTGGACACCGACGGCGCATTACTCGGCGAGCTCGGCATACAGGGCTTTCTTCGCCGGGCTGGTGTTGTTCCCCTGCGGCAAGGCCATTTGGAAGACGTGGGCGCCGGCAAAGTGCAAAATACACATCTGGTTAGCCATGCAGAGGCGCATCTGGACGGCGGACCGGATGAGGAGACGAGGCATGAACTCACATACGGTATGCCCTCTTTGCGATCAGGTGCCAGAGACGGCAGACCACATCGCAGTAGGATGCGTCTTCACACGGCAGACTTGGCACGGTGTCCTCAGCAGATGTGGCCTCGAGGCTGCTACCCCGGGCCAAGACAGTGAGCTGATTGAGTGGTGGCCGGAGGAGCGCCAACGCCTCCATGGCATGACAAGGAAGGGCTTCGACTCCCTGGTTCTGCTCACGGTGTGGATGCTCTGGAAGGAGCGCAACGCGCGTGTCTTCGAGCACAAGCAAGCCACTGCTGATGTAGTCTGCCAGCTCATCAATGGCGAGGTCGAACTCTGGAAGCTTTCAGGGGCGGTTGGACTGGGCCACATTTGGAGATAGGTTGTTAGGAGGTCGTTTGGGCGCTGTGTGTTTTTGCTCCGGTGAGTTTTAGCCCGGCTTGTAATCTCGGAGTTGTATCCGCACCATGCTCGGTGCCGGAATCGATGTAACCCAGACTCTTTGTCTGCTCTCTCTCTTCTATCTAAGTCGACACGCAAGCTTTTGGGTGTTCGCAAAAAAAAAGAGAAAACATATATGATAGATCCAAAGGTCTTCCTAAATATTGCATAATAAAAAATTGTGCACGATTTTACATCGTATAAATTTACAATTTGAAACCCTCATATTACGACTATTTACACCCAGCCACACACTTATCCTAGACAGCCGCGGAGCACTTTGACTCCCCAGACAGCCTGATGGTGCGCCAAAGGCGTGGTCTGGGGCGTCCGGCATCCTCAGCTCCTCCCCCGATTGCGCCTCCTCGACGTGGGTCGCGAACCTCGGCGTGAGGACAGTCTTGACGGTGTGTTTCCGGCATAGTTTAAAATAGCCGGCTATTGCATTTAGCCCCGGCGATTTCAGAAGCTATGAAAGGCTATAGCGGGCTATGGCCTTATAGCCGTTTTTTAAAATTTGGGCATATATATCAATAATTTACTGATGCATAACATATTAACATAGTCACATAAGAGATACAAGTAACCAGGAGTACCGGACGTAGTTCGTTTTGACAAAATATTCATAACCATCAAAATCAATTAGCATGTAGCAAAAGCAAGTTCATGATATAATTATGTCCACATATTACATGGCAACAATATCATATGGGTTGATTTTGGCTCTGATATATGGCCGAGCGGAAAAAATTTGGTCCAAAATTTTTGGGCCCCTCAGCCGAAAATTTAGCGGCTAAGGGGCTAAATCGGGGCTAAATCAATTTAGCCGGGCTATTAGCGACTATTATCATTTTAGCCTATAAAGGTCATGGCCGTAGCCCCAAGCGTCTCGAAAGGCTATAGCCGGCTATTTAAAACTTTGGTTTCCGGTCACACTACACCATGATACTGCATTCCATACAGACATGTTGGTCGGGAAAACGGTTTGGGCTAAATTTTCTATTTTTCCAGACCGATAATCAGTTGGTGTATATATGTATTACCGACCAACTGTTCGATAGAATTATTTCCTACCAACATTCTGTCGTTTTAGTGACTATTCCGGACACACGTCAGTAGGAGTAGAGAATTCTGTGCTGTGGTGTACTGTCATGAGACTTGAGCCTGACAACACACCACTAAATTAACTCCGTAGGGAAGCACGGGCTTTGTGCTAGTACTACTAGCCCATAGGACAGGTAATTTGCACCGTAGGGAAGACGTTGATACCAGACATGAAAGCCTATTTTCAGAAGAGCATATATGCCTCGGGTCTGATCAATTTTATAAAAACTACTACCTGAAAATATCTCTGTGACAATAATATCCTGACCAGAGCTTAGGCATAGGTTCCGAGTTATCCTGTGCTGATAAGCAAAGTAAACATTGTCAGGTTAAAGTTAAACATACACAGAGCTTCCAAGCACCAATAAGAACTTGTCTCATAACTCAGCAAATAACTAACTTTTGCGACACAAAGATATAGAAAGATAAAAAGGAAAGAGACAACACAAGTGGATACTTCTACCAAATGCGACAAAAACAGCAATCTGAACTCATAATATTAGGAAAACCAAAATATTTTTACAATACATACATACATACATACTCAGAATTGATGTGAGCCCTACAGTTTGGTGGCAAAATCATAGGAGGGATAGAAACTAAAATAGAGCGCATCCAAATGGCTCATCACTCATCAGCATGTCATTTGCATCTTTCCAACTGCTGCTCTACTTTCAGAAAGTAATCGACTCATGCATTCAAGCACATACCTGGAGAGTAAAGAAGACCATCGAAATGATAGGCATTACAGGAACAGAAAGTTTAATGGCCATGAAAAGAGCAGTGCCATTACGCAAAATTGAAAGGATCAAACCAGGCTACATAGTTTCAAGAACATCAAATGTTTTGAAAATTCAAAAAGATTCCATGATGCAAACTAACAGATGCCAGATCAGTGTTTGTAACTAAGAAAGTATCAGAATTAATGATTAGCAGAACCAGTTGAACATACCAAATCAAGAAACTTTGAGAACAGTACAGCATCTACTATGATTATATAGTTCAGTAGGCCACAAGAGGCAAAATGGAAGCTGCTAAATTATAGAAGTAGATGACATAATTACTGAGTGCACAGGGGCTACCAATGGGGCAATATAGTCATATGAAGCAGTGTTAGAATCATGGGTCGTGACTTCATCTTCAACATTCCTGGCGCTGGAAACCTAAGCCTAATCCAGACTTGTATCATTTTGAAGACCGTCCTATTGGATAAATCCATCAAAGTCAATCTTTCCCTCATATGCCTTGAGAACATCTGGCACGTCATCAGCATGCCTCAAGACATATCTGGCCGAGAAAACCCTGGAATTACCTAGCAATGCCTGAACCAACTTGATATCTCTCTGGATCTTCCCCTTCCTCATTAGTACACTCAGCACGGCGCACCTTGGCAGGATGCACTTGTCTAAGCTGTAACATAGAATCACAGGCTGTGCAATTATATCACTTATTCCAAGCTTCAGCTCCTCCAGCAAGAACCAGAGCTTCTTTTTGATGCTCTCCTCGCCGATAAACAGCACCGTGGGCTGTGTCTTGAAGGCCTTGCGCACCTCGTCCTCCGAGAGCCCGAAGCTCTGGAACAATGCCAGCTTCCGCCGCCATGTGCCCCCCTTAACGCTGCACATCGCACGGAAGCAGTACATGAAGCGCGAGTCCGAGATGCACATACCGATCGCCTTGAGCTCCTCGAAGATTTCGCTGATGCGGTCCGGCGACGTCATGAGCACGCCCATATGGACGACGAGGAGTTTCGAGATGGCCGCCTCGATCAAGCCGCAGCGGCGAAGGGCTTCCATGGCGGGGCGCATTTTTCTCTCGACGCCCGCCATGAGGGCTCTGGGGGCGCGGGAGAAGCCGAGGCGGAGGTCTTCGTCGCTGCTGATGATGTCGCGGATGAACTGGATGGAAGGGACGAGGTCCTTGTCGGGGCTGCGCGTTAGGGTGTGAGGCGTGGTGGCGAGATTCCGGGGCTCGAAGCCGAGGGAGGCGAAGAAGTCGAGCTTGGGGCGGAGGATCCGTTCGGGATCGACGACGAGGGTCGTCGGGGCGCTGCGCACAATCCGGACGATGTCCGCGTCGGTGAAGCCATACTGGCTTAGGAGGACACGCACAGCGTCTGCCTTAGCCGTGGAGTAGATGCGGCCGTTTGAGCGGCGGCGGCGGCGGCGACGGGGGAGAGGCCACAGGAGATGAGGTAGGAGACAGTGGCGGGGCAAGGCACGGAGTTGGAGACACCGGCGACGGCGGTTGGGGAGTAGCTGCGGACGAAAGGTAAGGCGGCAGGGATGGATCGAGATCCGGTGACATGCCCACCGTTGGATCCAAAATCGATGGATAGATGAACATGCCATGGGCATGTCACCGGATCCGTGTTAATCTGGTCTGCTCATTTTCGATCCAACGGCCCAGAGTGCAAGGCACGGCACTGTTCATCGGTGACATGCCAGATCCGTGTCCGGCAGGGATGTGCCGGAGGTGGTTTGTGCCGGAGCCGGGGATTTTGGGGATGTGGAGGAGGAGCCGCCGCCGGCAGAAGGAGGCGAACATGATGGAGAGGGTCAGAGGGATACTCCCTTCGTGTCATGTGCGGTTCTGGGGCGCCCAATCGGGTGGGGGCGTGGGCTGAGCACGCCAGACAAAAATGGTCTATTGACGCAAGAGTGGACGAGAAATTTCATCCGGCCCGACCAATACAGCTGTTGAGAGAACGAGTGATGGGAGATGCTCTAAATAAGCGGAAATGTACTTGGCAAACATGTTGGGATATTTTAAATCTTATCTGTTTAATTTTTGATTAACGGTCTAGATTGTTCCGATGTCGAGCACCAAACAACTTTGACAAGGTCAAACTGTTTTTTGATCCTAAGCTGTTCGATCTCCTAAAAAAGAATCGCGAGCTCACGGTCATTCGATTAGCTACGGGGAGAATAGGAAAAAAGACTCAAGCTTCCGATGGTAGCAATTTTTCGGAATCAAAGTGTCCTGATCGGAACAAATTCCAAAGCACACGTACAGGAAGAAGGTGGTCAAATAACGATGAAAAAATTCGGATCGGGGGCCGCACGCACGCCCGCCCTCTATCTTCTTCTCCGCCAGAACACCGGCGAGCTCTGCCGCGTCTCTCTCCTGCTCTCCTGTATGTCGACCCTCCCCGTCTCTTCGATGCCCCCGTCCGGGAACATTGCGTCGCGCCTCTCCTGCTCCCTCGAGTCAGAACCCGACGCCGTCTCCGGCCATCTGCTCCGCCGGCATACTGCTCCATCGCCGCCCAATCCATCAGCAGCAGCCGACTCGGCGGCGCGGCCACACCCTTCGTGAACCCGCCTGTCTGGAGGAGAGTCGCGACAGCCGAGCCATGAGGCATGAGGGCCGGCAGATATGAGGGCTCAGCTCTCGTGGCAGCTCCGCGACTCCCCTGATGCCATGGATCCTAGGCCAGCTCGCCGCCGCCGCCATGGTTTCTGTCCCAGCTATGTACCACCATGAATCCGTCCACGAGATAGATACTCATGCCCGTGTCCTTCTAACTACCCGGTCAGCGAACAGGTTGTAGCAGGCTGAGGTTGTTGGTTTTTTTCAGTACTGATCATTACATAACTCGCTGATCCGGTTCAGAGGTTGGGTATCGCTGTTGTAGCCAGGCCATTAGATGCTCCAGCCGTTCTGCTGTGTCCGATAGTGATAGCTGCACCTTTAAAGGCGGTGCAGGTTGGGTCGATGGCGAAGGAGTGTAGTATGAACTAGAAGGATTGGGCACGCGTTGCTGCGCCGCCTGAATTTTACCAACATGAATGATTGGGCGCGCGTTGCTGCGCCGCCTGAATTTTGCCAACACGAATTGGAGTACACATTGAATTTTTCCATCAGAAAAATTGGACATGAATCTATGTAGAAGTATGTGTGAACTCCGTGCAAAATTTTAACTAGATTTAAGAACTGAACTTTTTTCAAAAGAAAGGCTCAAAATCTGTTTATTCACTACTGAAACACTTCACATTACAGGTCGGTTGCCTCTTTGATTGAAGCTTGGCGCCTCTAGATATCATTGCGACCTCTTTGGACAATCACCAGGAAAGCCTGTCCCTGAAAAAGATCACCAGGAAATCCTTGGATATAAAATATGTATCTCAATTTTATTCTCGGCCCCATTCTTTGATCATCAATGTGATTGACAAGCTGCAGTGCAGAGTAGTGGTTGGATTCAGAGACCACGACTTGATAGGCCTTAGTTCGTCCACCAATCCACCATGAAGCATCAACTGTGCACATAAACATTAGCAAGAGGTGCTCCTCTAACAGGTTGCCTCCTCTTGCATGTGACACCTCCTGAATCATCATTTGCAATACAGTAGATATTTGACAGAAGAGATATTACATGAGAGATGACCAAATTAATAAATCTTCAGTCCAAGATTCAGAGTTCCATGACACGACACAGCAAAAACAATACGAAATGAATATTGACATCTTGTTTTACCACCAGTAAGGATTTAATTATGTCATGCAACCAAGAAAAAATATTTATGCTCACATAGTACAGCCTAAGTTCCTATTTTCAGTCATACCAGACTAACAATAGATTCACTTAGCACTACTAATTCAGTCATCATCTGTAGCCCAAAAGAAGTTGTTTAATGTAGAGGATGAGAGTGGATAACTTGAGAACAGCCGCCAGCAACTTGTCTTCTGTGTCTTAGGGTTTCTCACACAGGCAGCTTCACTTATATACCCCTCTGGGTCACTTGAGTTAATGTGCCACATGGGCCAGAATAGGTAGACAGACTGCACTAGAGAACACAACCCATATACAGTCCAACATTTAATTTAGTGGTTCTGACTAATGACCTTGGAGGAAGATCAGGTCAAAAGTGGAGATCAAAACAACCAAATTATGCAGGAACGCAAAATATTAAATAGATAGAAACTGAACTGTCCTCGTACACACAATCAAGTGTCGTCAGGGACACCCCGAGCACCAGGGGCTCCACTCACCCTCATGGTAGCGCCTTCAAGACACATGTAAAATGTACAAGAAAAAGGAATAACTGTTAAGAAAAATCATACAGGAGAGCAAGACGTACCACATCGAAGATAAAGCCATAAACAGCCAGTGGAGCACGTCTGCAAAATAAAACAAGGATACCGCATACGCTAGCAGCAGCAATCTTAGCCCTGCACCACACACATCCAACGCATCAATGCCACGCTGCAAAATAAGTGCACCAATAGTTATTAAACATAGGATGATCAATTCCTAGAATCACATCATAGAGATTGTATTACAAAACGAAAATAGTATGCTCTAGTCATAGGTGGTACACAGGCAGAGAAACACGAGCAATTCATGCAAATATCATTTAAAAATATGATATGAACGGCAGAGCTCACCGAGTATTTTGATGTGGAGCAAACTACAGAAAAAAAAGCATTCACACTTATTAGCTTAAGACACAAAACATGCGTAAATTCTGGACAAGTGCTCTCTTCTCTTGTGAAGAGTACATCTATTACTGACACTTCATTTGATACTCGTATTTGCAAACTGCGGCAAGCTAGACAGGCTGACTATCAAATACCAAGCATGGCAAACATTGACTAAAAGGAGTATTGCTTATCAGATTTGTCATATGTTCAGCATAGATTTGTATCGGGGACTAAAAGAATGATTTTACACAACAAGAAAATGACTTAGGTGAATAAGATAGATATATGCCAGTAGCAACAACTTAATGTGCAGTGCTTGCCTGACGAACAAAAGCATCAGTCTGAAGTAGCAGAGACAAGCTCTAGAGCGAAATGGTGAACCTTAAGCACAGATGGTACGGAGTGCATCATATATACTCTAGGCACAACGAATAAAAGCATCAGTTTGATCATATATACTCTAGGCACAACGAACTGCTAGCACAACGTATGAAAGCATCAGGTTCGCGCATACCAGTTTCAGTGCAAAACGGGGGATGAAGAGGAGGACGGGCCGGAGCTGGAGACATCCGTGGCGGCGCTTGCCACCGGTCATGACCCCAAGGACGGCGGCGCCGGTGCTTGTTGGGCGGCCAGATGGGCTCCGCGTGGTCCGGCCGGTCGCCGTGCCGCCGCAGCACCACCCGCTGCCGCCATGGACGCCAAAGATGGGAGGTTTTCCTCCTGCTCCTCTGCGGCTAGCTAGGGTTTGTGGGGAGGCAGCGGATTCGCGGTTCCACGCCATGGATTCGGGAGAGGGGGAGGAGGTGGTCTCGAGGGGCTCGGCAGCAGCGCGAGGAGTCGCCGGAGCCGGCCGGAATCGACCGGCGACGGCGGCGGGCAAAGGGGATCGGGGTCATCCACGGCTGCTACATCGAACGCATGTGGAGGGAGTCGTCCGAGAGTACTGATCCGCCGCCGCTCTCAGATACCGCACCGCCTCCGCCGCCGAGCTCGGGCTCCCTTGCCGCGAGGAGGCGTGGTCGACGGTGGTGGTGCGGCGGCGTGAGAGAGAAGGGGATCGAGATGAGAGGGTAGCGCCCCACACGCGTCTCTCCCCAAATGCCGAACCGACCCGGGCAAGCACACACAAGCGGAAGACACAGGGAAGGCACCCACAGACGCGAAGAGCCCTCACACCGACAAGCGGGCCCAAACAAGCTTGGCCCACGCGCAGTGAACGAACAGGCACAGCAACAGAAAACGAGTCAACACACTGAGTCACTGATATGTGGGCCCAAAATGCGGATTAACCACAGGCCAGGAATCCCAGCGGGATTGTATTGTGTAGAGATTAGGTGCAGTATAGCCTCCTATTGGCGTAGTAGATATCCTACCAGAAGGAGGTATGACGTCAGGAGACAATATGTTTAAAAAAAAATCATAACATGAACTCACTATTGTGATTCTGATTTTTCCCACGATTGTAATTCATTTGCAAAAGAGGTTTTAAATCACAATCATAGTCGGTTGAATAATTGCCTCACATGCTATTTCAATTTGCAGAGAGCCGGTATTGTTCACTAAACTCGGTTACTTCTTCTGAGTAGACAAAAATTCATAATGCTATCTTCGAACCATAATCCGTTTGAGGACAGAACCAACAGTAAACAACAAGGTAATTAACAAGAACCCACGGAAATATTGCCAACCATTCCAGAATGTTTATCTGAATCTTGTACCGCATGTTTGCAGGCATCTCCAACAAGTGCAGTTTTCAGTGGATCACCCCAAGAAAACGTGGGGAGTGAAAAGGAAAATCAGCGAAGTGGAGAAAATTTGTCAGATGGCCGGTGCTGCCAAATTGGCAAAAAAAATTGACCCTGCGGGATTAGGAGCATATAGTGCCTTACTGTATCGCTTTTCCTTTTTTACCATGAATATAAAAGTTTGGCTCATTCGACAGAAATATTTGATGCGCTGAGATGACCGCCAAGAAAATATGTCATTATCGACGGTAGCAAAATCCGATAAAAAAAACGACCCTAATTTTTTAGGTAGTTACTCCCTCCGTTCCGAATTAGATGACGCAAGTTTATCCAAATACAGATGTATTTAGACCTATTTTAGTGTGTAGATGCATTTGTATTTAGACAAACATGCGTCATCTAATTCAGAACGGAAGGAGTACATCTCAGGAAAAAAAAATGCTTCTTCACGTCAAGAAAACTATTTATACAGTGGAATTATTCATGGCCTAAAACCATATTTTAGGCACTTTGCCACCATGGCCGCCAGCTCCGGTCTTCTCCCGGATTTTTTGGCATAGAATCAAAAGGCACCACTCCCACATATACTTGTTGTATGATTCGAGTCTATAATTTTACGACAGCGAAGAAGAAAGCAAACAACCTATGGCTACTGTAAATAAAGGATCTTTTGCAGCACTAATGTCCTATTGCGGGAGAAATGATAGAAAAAGACATTATCCCTCTCATGTAGGTGACATTTAACTCTGGTAATTGCTCCTCAATTTAGATACACAAGTTTGTCTTTGGTCGCCTGTCTAAAAGAAAGTCGTCGACAATGTAAAATTGTGTATCTCGGCGTATGAGTACAAGAATTTGAGCATGAAGTAAATATTGTGGAGTGATTATAGCGACGTGCGTTGCACGTGCACATGTACTAGTTTTAATAAATAAGCAAAAATTGCTCTTTTCATCTTCATTTCCATCTGGAGGTTGGAAAAGAGTGTACACAGCCAAAGGGCAAAAAAATTGCAGATTGTCCGATGCTTTATATAATCATGCGCAAGCAGAAAGAGTATTAGGTTGCTACGTTCCTCTGGAGTAGCATTGATGCACCTAGGCGATCCCATATTAAACCATGCTTCCTAGTGTATAAACCCAAACGTTTGATTAATAGATGTCAAAATAGAATGAGCATCTCCAACGGCAGCTCCGAAAATGTGTCCTGCACCCCCGAAAAAGGTGACAGCTATGGGAGTGTCAAACATATGTCCGGCATAATAGGGCTATCTCCGAAAAAGGTGACCGCTACGGGAGTGTCAAACATATGTCCGACACAATGGGGATGCCTCCAACGACGCCCTCCAAATAGAACGGAAAATTTGTCGGATTCTTAGATTCTCAATAAAATTTATTCTGTAGCCGCTGAAAGAACATCTTCTATGGCCATTTAGCTATAAAAATATTACACACCACATTGCCACAAGCCACTTGATCCCCTCAGTGATCTTCTATAGCCATATAAAATAAGACCTCGTTTCTTCACTCAGAATCCAAGCCAAAAATAAAAGTGATTTCGGAAATAACTTTGAAGCAATGATTTCTCAACAATCCACCTTGATGAAGAGGCCGCTCCAAGTGGAGAAGCGTGCAGTTCGACCAATGGAAAGGAAAGTTGAGAAGGATACAAAGCTTGTGGCTTGCCGAAATTATAAGTGTCAAAGAATTTTTAAATAAAAAAGGGAGACGAAAGATCTCAGGAACAAACTTTACGCGTTTCATGAACACACAAAAGGAGAAGTTCACAACTGAGACGGAAAATTCAGCAATCACCATGTTGAAGCAACAATGAGAGGAAAATAAGTTGATCTCAAGATTTTGACCGCGGAGGCCCGAATGATGATGTTCGACACAACCATCGTGCACAAAACGACAAGGGCTTGGCCGGTATCAAAAGAAAAAGACCATGATATTGGCTCAAGAATATCGTCATTCGATGTCATATTGTGTGTTTGGATGAACTATGTGCCATTTGTGATCGTTTGGATACTTTGATGAATGACATGCACTGCTTAATCAAATTTTCAAACTCGATTTTTTTTAAGTATGCTAAACTATATTATTTATATATTTATTATGATTTTGACCAAATTATCGAAGCTAACTAGTTAAATATAAAAAGAGGTCGACAAGAAAAAAAGGTCCAGCCGTACATGTCCTTATCCATTTGGGAACACATTTGAACAAAAAAAAAGTATAGAACAAAATATTTGAGGACCTAGTTGGATTTTCCCTAGGACATCTTTAGCCAAACCTCTATCCTGTAAATCTATAAACACCCTCAATCCTTAACTCCTAAAACACAGGCTGACCGAGTGCGAGTGACTGAAAACAACGATAAACCAAAGAAAAACTTTGTCGGAATCTCGATGGAATTTGGCCGGAGGTCAGCGAGGTGCACGGGCATAAGGAGCGAGCGGCGAGTCCTATGGCTGGGACAGCGGCATGCGGTTGCTCTGGCGGGAAGAATAGGCGACAAAATTTTAGGATTTAACCGTTTAAGGGATCAGTTAGTTAGGGTTTAACTACTCCAAATTGAATCTCTTGAGAAGTTATAGGTTTTTAAGGGTTTGTGTAGTGATGCGCTTAGGCACTAATTATTAGTGGATAATTTCATCCCTGAGGGGATTGGAGATTAGAGAGAATCTGGTGAAATGAAACACCCAATCCAATAGTAGGATGGAGTGTTTCTAATCTACACAAAAATGGAAAAAAAACCATATAAAACCGGCTCACTAACAAACTATTGGAAATTTCCTGGGATCTGGAACAATCCACTTCACTCTCTTAAATACATTTCAAATACATATCGGTAGGGAGGAAGGATGACTATGTGGTGCAAATCCTGGCGTCAGGCACAGCAGCGGCGCTGGCTCGCGCCATTTTCGTTGGCACGACGACCTGGACCAACAGACATGCGCGTGCGCGCGTCCCAAATTAAGGCAACTCCAAAGGACGTACGGCGCTCTCCGACCATTCCTCCCGTCGGCTCTCTCCCTGCCTCGTCATCTCTGCAGGCGCGTGGGCTGTCGGAGGCTGCCATTGGCCTCCGCCGCCACCGCCCGGAGCTCGCCGGTCGATCAACCAATCTTCCTACTCCAAGTGCCTACCCAGGTGCACGCACGGACGCGCATCTCCTCCCAAGATGCATCGCTGGATCATCTCCAGCTGCGGCGACATGCGGCCGGTCCGCCGCCGAGACCAGGACCACCAAGGTACCTGCGCCCGCGTGCGTACATGTGTTTTCGCACCTTGGTTGCCCTGATTGCTCTCCATCGTACACCATTGAGTTTTGCTTTCGTGCAGACGAGCCGCGGCCGCGGCCGCGGCCCCGGCGTGCGGCGACGTCGTCCCCGCCGAGGCTGCGGAAGACGAGCTCGGAGCCGGTGATGCTGGCGGTGCCCAAGGACCTGGCAGAGTTCAGGGCGATGTCGGCGTACGGGCACCTCAGACTCTTCACGCACGACCAGCTCCGGCAGGCCACCGGCGACTTCAGCCCCGCCCAGATCATCGGCGAGGGCGGCTTTGGTGTCGTGTACAAGGGGGTGGTGGCCGGGGCGCAGGTCGCCGTCAAGAAGCTCAACCCGGAGGGCATCCAGGGCGACCGGGAGTGGCTGGTCTGTTTCATATCTGTCGATCCATTGACATGTTGACTGCCCCTGATCCATTGATGTGTGACAAAATTGCTTGTGTGCTCTGCAGACGGAGGTGAGTTGCCTAGGGCAGTACAGCCACCCGAACCTGGTGGAGCTCATCGGGTACTGCTGCGAGGACGACCACCGGCTGCTGGTGTACGAATACATGGCCAAGGGCAGCCTCGAGAACCACCTCTTCCGGCGTACGACCAAAACTTGCACCAATCCGCTTCATTTTTCTTGCCAATATCTCTGTTCTCTAACTTCCCCTGCCGAATGTTTCACCAGGCGCGTGCAATCTGTCGTGGACGACCCGGGTGAAGATAGCCCTGGACGTGGCGCGAGGCCTCGCCTTCCTCCACGGCGCCGAGCGGCCCATCATCTACCGCGACTTCAAGACCTCCAACATCCTCCTCGACGCGGTCCGTTCGTCCCTCCCCCAATCATGCACACTACAGTACTCGAATTCAGACGACTCATTCTGAAGAACCCTGCTGTGTTTCTTGGCAGGATTTCAACGCGAAGCTATCGGACTTCGGGCTGGCGAAGGAGGGCCCGATGGGCGGGAAGACGCACGTCTCCACCCGGGTGATGGGCACCTATGGGTACGCGGCGCCGGAGTACATGGCGACGGGGCACCTGACGGCGATGAGCGACGTCTACGGGTTCGGGGTGGTGCTGCTGGAGATGCTGGTGGGGCGGCGGGCGCTGGAGCCCAGCAGGGCCGGGAGGGCGGGCAACCTGGTGGACTGGGCGCGGCCCATCCTCATCAGGGGCAAGAAGCTGGAGAAGATCGTCGACGGGAGGATGGAGCAGCTGGGCGCCTACTCGGCCAGGGCGCTGGAGCGGGTGGCGCGGCTGGCCTACGACTGCCTCAGCCAGAACCCCAAGGTGCGGCCCTCCATGGGCAAGGTCGTGCACGTCCTCGAGGCCGCGCTCGCCACCCGAGTGGAGGAGGACGATGGCGACGTCGTGCGCCGGGACAGCCGCGACGCGTCTCCGGCCCGGTGATCCGTGTGAACGCGACGTGTATATAGGTTTTGCTGTGAGATGTAGAAGGTGTGTGTAATTAAAATGTGGAGAGAAATCGCGGCAAGGAAATTGAAATTGAAGGACTCGATCGATCGATCGATCAGAGTAAATGCGATGATCGACTATATTACAACAGAGCAACGGAACAGAACAAAAGGCTAAATCTGCAAACAGAAGAAGAACAAACAAAAAATCACAAATGTGTGGCTGCTGGGATTCGAGCCCCAGGTCTCCACGGCCACAACGTGGAATTCTCACCACTAAACTACAGCCACATTGTTGTGAGATGTAGAAGGTGTGTGTAATTAAAATGTGGAGAGAAATCGCGGCAAGGAAATTGAAATTGAAGGACTCGATCGATCGATCGATCAGAGTAAATGCGATGATCGACTATATTACAACAGAGCAACGGAACAGAACAAAAGGCTAAATCTGCAAACAGAAGAAGAACAAACAAAAAATCACAAATGTGTGGCTGCTGGGATTCGAGCCCCAGGTCTCCACGGCCACAACGTGGAATTCTCACCACTAAACTACAGCCACATTGTTGTACAGAGTCGTCGGTTTTACATATCTATACCGAAAAGACGATCCTGCTGAAGCCAAGTAACCCCTATGAGCCCAGGTCGTGCTTCACTAGCAGTCTACACTTCTTTACACTAGGTGCTTCTTAGTTCTTGCAAAGTCGTGATACAGATTGCAGAGCCTTGAACACCAGTGTCTTTTCGAATTCTCACTCTAGATGATTCTGACACATTTTGTAGGACATCGATATGAATAGAATCGGTGCATACAGTTATGCAGTCCAGACTCCCTTGGTAGCTGCAACTTTACTGAAACTAACCTGCCTGAACGAACAGGACGAGAACAAAGTCTGCACTAAAAGTCTCAAACCGGGAATGCCGAAACTAGACCATTGCCAATCCACGATGTATTTAGCAGGTTTTCTTTCTGTCCCATACATTTCTTAAGTGGCACAAAAAGAACTAGTATCACATATGCCCGACTTCAATTCCAATATTGCTAGTTACATGTTGGGATGGGTAAGTACAGTGCATCCTATCAGTGTATCACCAGCTTCCGCGGGGGGCCTGTGGCGCCTGTTGAACAGCAGCTAGCGGGTTCATCTGCACGGAAAAGGCGAGTTGCAGGACATCGAGGAACGCTCGTCGCAGGGATGAAGCTTGTTGGAGTACGGTCCTGTCCAATGCATAATTATATGAAAAACATTCACCTGGGTAACTAAACAGCACAAGATGCTCTGGATCATCTCAAAGTATATAGCAAGCAGATGAGACCATTACCTCTTCAAGCCGGCACCTTTTCTCCGGAGAAGGTAAAGCGTCGAGAACAACAGCGAGAACAGAAACATTAGCTTGCCACTTGGTAGAACAATATGTGTTGTGCCAAACTTTATGCGGACCGAATGAAACCACCAAAACAGGGGATCAAATTTATTTGTGACATGCTGAAGGGAAGGCTCGATGGACTTTGGTAAGCCATGAGTTTTTCCATTGGGTGCACGTGTGGTGCTTGTTGGAGCATCCTCGTGTGTGGGTGGTGTTGAGCCATTCACAGAAGCGGAAAGGTTCCTCTCTGCTGATTGTTTTGCTCCTGTAGTAGCGGATGACTTTTTATTTGCAGCTGTTTGTAGTGCATGAAGTTTCTTTAGTAGCTCCTGTTAAAAGAAATCAAGATACAAATTAATGATCCAAGCAATGCAAAAATTAAGGACAAACTAAAGGCACAGATAAAGGAATGCCACACTCAGTATTTAAGAAAACATGGGAGGTACCAAATCCTAACTTGGAAATTGGCATGCTACAGTATCTATCATTAACATACTCCAACAAAAAGTACCTGTCGATCTTGGTCTGTCAATTCTGCCTTTTCTACCCATGAGATGGCACTTTCAAGCTCATTGGAGGCAATACCAAGGAATGTAACTGTATACAGTTCTGCCACCTCAAAATATTCTTCAGTTGCCATAGTTGATGTAACAATAAGACCATTTGAGGATCTTTCATGTCCTCCATTTAAAGCATACACCTGATTATCAGTATATCTCCATTTAGCAAGGTACTCCTCAAAGACTGGTCGAAGGTCAGGCCCAGATCCTTCTGCCATTAGCATGGTAGCCCTACAAGAAAGAGATATGTCAATGATACAGAAAGGGGGGCGCACTGAGCAAACCCAAGAACATATGAGAATTCTGTGTAACAGTTACCCTGTCAGGAAAACTTTCACAGGTACTGATGCCACTGAACCAAACATAGCTTTAAGCTGAATAAACATCTCAGATGTCCTGGAACAGTTAGCATATGTGTTAAACATATTAGAATAAGAACCAGATACAAAAATTTATGCAAATGCCCTACAGTAACGAATAAAGCTTGCTAAGCTACATATCTACAATATTCATTTAAGGACTTCAGTATATACAATATGACATTTCGTAAGCAAATATAATGTACCTGAATAAAGTGATTGCTAAACATATCTACAAACTTCATTTGGCCCCTTTTTAAGGAAGCTAATAGTTGGGGCAAGCATGCTGGACGTAAATGATACATTTCATTTTCCCTTTTATTAGGACATTTTTTTAAGGAGGTTCTGGTCAACAAGACATATAGCTGTCCATGATGCTTTTCCTTTCAGAAACCTAGTAAGCCCAAATTTCTGCTTGCACAATTTTCAAAGCGTTACTAGATATTTAGTGTAAGGGAATATTAGTCATCTATCATAGCATTAGGGTCAAGACCAAGTCCCGATCTGGGTTCTCCTTCACCCAATGATCTGCATCCGTCATTGTCCGTGGCATTCCCTCAACCTGCCATCGCTGTCCCATGATACCCGTCCACTTCTAATGATACCCATACTTATAACCCACGATCATGGGGGTATGGAAGTGCGCATGATAATTGCCATGAGTGTCATGGAGAAGATAGCTTACAGTGACCACTACGGCAACAAGCTAGCTACTCTATGTCGCCTCCACCGCCACGTCCTAGGCAAGTGCCTTGACGACGGAGTCGCTGCCAAATGTGCTTACTGGTGGGTTAAGGTCTCTTAATTAAGTAAGGAGTTGAGCATATGCTTCTCCAATAGTAGTTATCAAAGCACCACCGCCGCAGATGGACAACCATGATATGTGTCGGTGTTGAAGTAGCAGAGTGCACCACAAAGGCACACAGCTGCGGGCAAGCGAAATTGCGAACAAGAACTAGCGGTGCACTCCTTCATCTCGCCCCTTTCCCTTTTATTGCCACCTTGACCTTCCACGGCCTTGATTCTTTTTACCCATTGCTCACTTGTCTTCTCCGCGTCCGGCAAGTAAACATAGGATGAGCCCACAGTTAGGGAGTTGTTGTTCTTAAGAATGTGTATATGGGTTCTAGAAATGAACTGGGTCGTGTATGGACTTAGTTGGATAACAAATCATTCAAATTTCGAAGCGAAATTGTTTCCTTCCTTAGAAAAAGCTAGGTGGTTAGTGCATTTAATCGTAGACTTATCTTGCTTTAAGGTATTTTTACTGAAAAATCCCAGAAGCATTCTTAAGTTAACCGCTTTTGGTATGTTAGCTGTATTAAAGACTACTGCTTGATCAACATCCTAACCTTGTTACAGCACATACGAAAATACTACTGAATACTGAATAGAACAAAAGGGCTTAGCACAAATTGGGAGGACACGAAATATTTTACCTTCTAAGCTCTTTAAGTGCCTGGACGAGTACCATCCCAGCTAACTCAAGCATTTCCAATGGCTCATCACCGTCGTGCACCTCTCGTGCAGCGTCCGCTCGAATTTGATCAGAGACGGATAATGCAGTCAAAACCGCCTGGTCGAATGATCCGCTGACCAGATAGCTGGGCCATGAGAATTTCAACAGAGTAAGTGAACAACTTCCAATAACATTATTTCCCCTTTTGGAACATTGCATGCTTTACTAAAACGATAAGCAAAATAGTACAACATGGTCTGCTGCTCGAGTCCAAGAGCCATCAGCAATCAGAAGAAAGGAAATTCAACTTAGCATGGCAAGCAAGTTGATAGACTAGTCCGAGTACCAATTTTCTTACACTTCCAAAACGAAGGAAATTACGATGTCATAGGTTGCTACCTAGCTAGTAGTTGTATGGTGATAATCATGTTTCATCCATTCAATTGAATGGTGATGAGCAAGCAGGGTGAATAAGTGGCGGAACAAGGACGACCACGGACCACATGGATAGAAAACGAAGTGACAAGACAATAGAGTAGTGAGAATCGGGGCAGAAGGAGGAGGAATCTAACCACTCGGCGTCGTCGATTTGCTTCCAGAGATCCGATTCCTGGGTCGCGAAAGTCCCCATGATTCGCGCCCCCTGCCTTCACGCCGCCAGTATGTAGCAAGCTATTGCTCTTCACCCGCTGGAGAGCGCCGCCACCGCTGCTTGATGGTACGGAGAGAGGTAGAGATGGTTTGGAACGGAGTCGAGAGGAACACGAAGCGGAAGAGAGATAAAGAATTGGGATGGGATACGGAGTGGATAGCTGATGCGCGGTTTGGACTCACCGCGAAAAAGATTCCGAGACGCCTCCCAGTCCTTGGCGTCGGCGAGCTCCGGCGGCGGTCGGAGCGCAGCAGAGAAGAGCCGCGCGGTCGAAGTCGTCGGCGAGCTCTGACGGGGACGGCGGGCTCCGGTGGAGTTGTCCGCAGGCCGGCCCGGTAGAGTTAGAGTTCGCGGGCGGGCGGGCGGGCGGCCCTAACGAGCCGACCCGTGGAGGATTTCGACCATGGATTCTTGTTTTGAAATGAGTCTTTTTTTGAAATGAACCTAGCATACTGTTACCATGTGCTATTTCTTCTTGGGGACTGTCTATTTGTCAGCTAGCTGATTTCAATTTGGTGCACAGACAGATTTTTTGTCGAATCATACGTTGGCACGTGGACATGAGGATCCGCAAGCAAAAACATCAGAAAATGTTGCGTGGAACGACCGTTTGGCCCGTGGACAATTTTTGGTGTTTAACGGGTTGTTGGATTTTCAGCCCGACTCGAGCTCAAAACAAGAAACCTGAACGCATCAGAAAAAAGTAGCACATTCTCAAAGGAGATCAACATGCAATTCTAAACTGGGCATTATCTTCTCACTTTCAGTTGTGGGCTTTCTGACTTTCTCACCTCCTGCACTTTTTCGTCAGATTTGCTGCCGTACGGCATAGCTAGGAACGGGAGCAGTCGGGCAGGTTAGTAGGTCGATCACCTGTTGCCTCGAAAGAAGGGGGCAAAACAGGGAGACACAGGCACACACGCTGGATGTGAGATTTAGGGGGAGAAAATCCACGACAAATGGAAGATTAGGAACATGAAATGAAAAGATCTGACGCGAGACATGCTGACCTGGGCAGAAACAAGTAATCCACGCGTCAGGTAAAATTTTCTGAACAAATTGCATGTATGAAAAAAAGAATCCTTCAGAGTCCTTCATGGTTCATTCCACTCCTTCCATAAAAGCCCTGCAGACAAAATCGATGCCACGTCTCTCTGCTTGATTAGCTGATACAGATAGTAAATGTAGTATGCATGGAAAAAATCTAAGAAAAAACACGAAGTAGAGAAAGAAAAATCACATGCAGGCACTCAGAAAAGGATTCACATCAATTTAGACACAGATTGAGTTTGATGACATAGCTTACAATTTCATAACACTCAGCATTCTTCCAAGTTTGCATAGGATGAATACCATCATAAAATATATATAGAGTTCGCATTTCCTAGTACGTTGCGACATAGTGTGTTCTAGTATTACCCAGCGATAACTGCCTTACAAAGACCTCAGCCCCCTATATTTGAGGCCTAAAGTCACCGCCATCCATGTGGAAGAGGATCAGCACATCAAGCCCATGTCCCAGTTCATTCTCATTAGTGAAAAATGACCATCCATCCCTGAAACCCTTCCGTCTTTGCACGTGTAGTCTGATGATTAGCTGTTGTTGTTACAAGAATGACATTACTGAGATGAACAATGAAAATAACATAATATAACATAATAATAATGAGAATACTTGACTAAACAGACAGTGCAAACAATAACCGAGAATGCAATGCAAACGTTGTTCTATGGTTGGCAATATCAGTATCTCTTTCTCTAGAGAAAGAGAGATAGTTTCCTGAATAAGATAGAAGACAAAGAAAAACATATAGAGAGAGATGCCTGCAAATCTGAGAGAGAGATTTTCTTGAATAAGGGAGTCACAAAGAAAAACAGATAGAGAGAGATGCCTGCAAATCTGAGAGAGAGAGATGACTGAATCGAGAGAGAGAGAGACAAAGAGACTAAATATTATCTAGATAAAGAGAGAGAGATACATAGAAAGAGAGCCTGAATCTTGAGAGAGAGAGATAGAGAGACTAAATTTTATCTAGAGAAAGAGAGAGATACATAGAGAGAGATGCCTGAATCTAGAGAGAGAGACTGAATTTAAAGATAGAGAGAGAGAAAGAACAAGAGAGAGAGAGACTGATAGAGATGAGAGATAGAGAGAACTGAATATACTGAAAGTTAGATAGAGAGAGAGAGACTGATAGAGATGAGAGATAGAGAGAACTGAATATACTGAAGTTAGAGAGAGAGACAGAGAGACTAAATTTTACCTAGAGAAAGAGAGAGAGAGAGAGATAGAAAGAGAGATGCCTGAATCTAGAGAGAGAGACTGAATTTAAAGAGAGAGAGAGACTGATAGAGATGCGAGATAGAGAGAACTGAATATACTGAAAGTTAGATAGAGAGACTGATAGAGATGAGAGATAGAGAGAACTGAACATACTGAAAGTTAGAGAGAGAGAGAGAGACTAGGCACATAGAGAGAGAGAGACAGACACAGAGAAGACTCAATCCAGGCAGAGAAAGAGAGATAGAGAATTTTAAAATTCAATAAATATTTTAATGGTTTATATCAACTTCATTCTTGTTGCCTTTGTGCGGTTGATGAGTATTTTTATGATGAGCATGACTCCTAGCAGTTCTGTTCAGATATATAGTGAGCAATCAACACTCTTTTAAGTTAGACATGTATATATAGAAAGCTGATTTGTTTTTTAGGTAGAGTTATGAATTCAAGTTTGTCAAAGGGTTCCTTCGCTGGTATCCATGACACTACACTTGATTTAGAAGTAGATTAACTTGCTTAGAAATCCTGTTGTGTATGTGTAGTTCTTGACTGCCTCATGTGTAGGTGTAGTATTTCATGGTGTAATTGTCAATGATGAACTCATCTGTTAGCTGAGGTTTGTATTGCTATAATGTGGCTGGTAGAACTCGTTGGAGCTGATTGGAAGTGGCTAAGTTGGTTGTGTAGGAAATATGCCCAAGAGGCAATCATAGAGATGATGATATTTCAATGTATCCATGATTTATAATGTGCCTTGAATAATGTCTTGTATTGATTGGCGAGTTGAGGACTTGTCTGTGAAACTCATTACTTGTATGGTTATTCTAAATATGTCCCTAGTTAGAGTTCATGTGAGGACACATTTGAATATTAGACTAGCACATGTATTAGTAGATGACTATGTTTCACAAGTCATAGACATGGAGATGTCAAACTAATAATGTGGACTTATGTTGTGAACATTGAGTTGGGCTGACCCACCTTGAGACAATGAAGCAAACGTTCATAGCTCTCTCTCTACACGATGTGTTTGCTTTGTCCCTAGACCTGAGATTGTCGTATGTACTTGAGATGTGAATTAACTTACTTTGGGGCTATCCAACGCTACACCGTGAAAGGGTAGCCATAAAGGTAGCTTATGGGTTTGTCATGAAACATGCTGCAAGGCATAGTCAGTCAAGATGGGATTTGCCCCTCTCTACTTGAGAGAGATATTTCTCTGGGCCCCTCGAGTGATCGGATCCAGAAATGCATGGCCGTGCTACATAAGGTTAATGGTTGACCTAGTTTGGGATTCCGAATCACAGGATCGAGAAAGAGTGGTAAGATGATAGCTTGACCAAATATCATGAGGCAAAGGGAATGGCATAAACATTGTGATGGTTCGTCTGATACGATCTTTATGCGCGTTTGGGAGTTGGCACGTTTTGCTAGAAGCCGCTACCAACTATTGGACGAGTAAGTGTACTCGTGCCATGACTAAACGTGCGTGAACCTATAGGGTCACACACTTAAGGTTGTGTAGGCATAATTCGGATAGGATCCGAGTTGGGCTGGAATAGACTCCAGGATGGGCTTCAGTTGAAGCGGCCCAGTATGGGGAGGTCTATATAATGAGAGGAGGCTGGACGTTTTAGGGTTGCCCAATTCCGCACCACAATCCACCCAGCCACCGTCTCACCACGCCCCTGCCGCCCATGCGGGCCTAGCAGTCCGGCGAGTGGCGCCTCCACGCCGTACGTGTGGATACCGATAGAGGTGCTGCACTTGGACGAGCCGCCGAGAGGAGCTGTTCGTGGGAGCGACTGGATCGGAGAGGATTATACGTCTACCCTGCCCCGACTCGCTTCACCGACTTCGGCACGGCACAGCGCGTCTAGTGGTAATCCCGTGATCTATAACTGCAGCAGTTCCTTGGATGTCGCGGTAGAAAATTTTGATTTGCGCTAGTGTAGCCTACCGGTCGATTTCCGCCATCGGGGTAGACTGTGACACGTAAATCCAACAGCAGCACGCGTAGATCAATTGGATTGGTCGAATCGGAATTTAGATCATATTCATGGTGCATGAGATGCGCGGGGTGATAGATCGGATCTACCGCCGGTAACAGGTAATCTGCCAAAACGAATAGTTTCCGGTAATACGGCTATAACTTTTGCGGACGACCTCAGATCGAGAAAAGTTGTGAATAAAAGTTGTAGAACTTTTTATTTTGCTTCAGAAATCTTATAGTCTATAGCTTGACTCGATTTTCAGAATGTGCAAATTCGACTTCTAAAATAGACTTTTAGGGGTTCAAAGTTTCGGCGTTAGAACGTCTAACTCGTTTTTGCAGATTTGTGTTTTGTGACCAGTATGGCCCATGTGTATGTGATGCATGTGTGTAATATTTTCATGACCTGCGTGTCATGAGTATGTCAACACGGCAGAAGCCAAATGTGTTGTCTCTTATTGCATTAACGGCCTGTGTGCCGACTTGTGATGATCCCCACACTTCATGTAATTTACATTACTAGCTGTTAGGCGTAATAGCTTGTAATAGTTCTTGGAGTACTCATCACTCGGAGGGATGGCGCACATGGACCATGGAGATGGAGATCACCATGGTGGACAGGTTCTATGGAGATGGAGATCACCATGAGAAACGGGTCATACTGTGTCACAACTATGTGATTGCTATTCCTATTGTTTTACTCCTATGCATGTTAAATTCATGGAAGTAGAACGATCCCTCACAAATGTTAAGTTAACATGCCGCCCAACTAAACCTTGCACCATCCCATGTCTTCTACGATCGATGGTGGGCCTATGACAGTACGGAGCCATCGGTTTTCGTTGGCTAGATGGGTTTGTATCGGATACTTACATGCATAATAAGAGTTGGTTAGCTCAACAAGGTAATCTTAACGGTTAAGCGCCTTGGGGCATAAAGGTTGGGTTTTTGACATAGAGATGTCACCCAACAACAAGAGTCATATGTGATATGATTAGCAAAGTGTTGCTTACCGAACTACCTCGTTTTCTAGCGGTGAAGCGTCCGGCTCACTAGGAGACTTGTTCGTTGTGGATCTTGAATCACTAAGTACCAATAGAGGGATGTTGGTTTTAGTGGGAGTAGACCATGTTAAATTGTTTAATGTTTTACTCTATCATAGATTTTTGTCTTAGTATTTTGCATGTTTTCTGTTGTAGATCAATGGCACGTAACCAACCCACCCCTTTTGCTTTGCGTTCCATCCTTGAGAAAGAAAAGTTAACTGGAACAAACTATTCGGATTGGATCCGGAATCTGAGAATTGTTCTCAGGGCTGATAAGAAGGAAAGTGTTCTGGATACCCCAATCCCAGATGAACCTCTTGACACCGACACTGCTGCCGTTAGAGCTGCCTACAGAGAGCATGTGATGAGTCTCTTGAGGTTAGCTGCCTTATGCTTGCATGCATGGAACCTGACCTTCAAAAGCAGTTTGATGGTCAGGAAGCGTACGATATGATCATTGCACTGAAGGATATGTTCCAGACCCAGGCCAGGACTGAAAGGTTCAATCGCTAAGGCCTTTGGTGATTGCAAACTAGCTGAAGGCGGGGCAGTAGGCCCGCACGTAATCAAGATGCTTGGTTACACGCAGACTTTGGACAAACTGGTTTTCCATTGGGCCGAGAGTTGGCCACTGATTTCATTTTGGCGTCACTTCCAGCCAGCTATGGGAATTTCATTTCAAACTACCATATGCATGGGATGGAAAAGGACCTTAATGAACTGTGTGGGATGCTCAAGACGGCTGAGTGTGACATTAAGAAGTGTGCAGGGCATGGCCAAGTGTTGGCTGTGCAAAATAAGCCTAGCTTCAAGAAGCATGGAAAGGCTAAGGAAAAGCTAAGGCTAAAGATTCGATCTCCAAGCCAAAGCCCAAGCCAAGATGGACCTAAACCTGACACAGAATGTTACTACTGCCATGAGTCTGGACACTGGAAGAGAAACTGCAGCAAGTACCTTGCTTCTTTGAAGAAGAGTGGGAGTAAGACTTCTGGCTCAGGTACGCTTGTGGTTAATGTTATAGACATTTTTCTCGCTGACTCCATTATTAACTCTTGGGTATTTGATACCGGATCGGTTGCTCACATTTGCAAATCGATGCAGGGGCTAGTAAGGAGTAGAAGCGTGAGACAAGGAGAAGTTGATCTTCGCGTCGGAAATAATGCAAAGGTTGCTGCGTTGTCCGTTGGCGTCATGCAACTGCACCTCCCTTCAGATTTATTATGGAATTGAATAATTGTTATTATGTTCCAGCTTTAAGTCGAAACATTATTTCTCCTTCATGTTTGATGCGAGATGGTTATTCATTTGCGAGTAAAAACAATGGTTGTTCTATCTCTAAGAATGATATGTTTGTGGCTTTTGCTTCCATTGTGAATGGGTTGTTTATTTTGAATCCTGATGATGTTCATGATGATGAGCAAGTTTATAACATAAGTGCTAAAAGGCTTCGGCCTAATGATTTGAATCCCACCTATGTTTGGCATTGTCGTTTGGGTCATATAAGTGAAAAGCGCATGAAGAAACTCCATTCTGATGGACTTCTAACTTCGTTTGATTTTGAATCATACGAGACATGCGAAGCTTGTTTGCTTGGGAAGATGACCAAGTCGCCTTTCAATGGTTCTCCTGAAAGGGCGACAGACTTACTGGAACTAATACATACTGATGTATGTGGACCAATGAGCACGACCGCTAGAGGTGGTTTTCACTACTTCATAACTTTCACTGATGACTTTAGTAGATATGGATATGTCTACCTAATGAGGCATAAGTCTGAAACTTTTGAAAAGTTCAAAGAGTTCCAGAATGAAGTAGAGAATCAACGTGGCAAGAAAATTAAGGCTCTACGATCAGATCGTGGAGGAGAATATTTGAGTCACGAATTTAGCAATCATCTGAAGAGTTGCGGAATTTTTCCTCAACTTACGCCGCCCGGAACGCCTCAAAGAAATGGGGTTTCCGAACGACGTAATCGGACTTTGTTAGACATGGTTCGATCAATGATGAGCCAGTCAGATCTACCATTATCGTTTTGGGGTTTCGCTCTAGAAACAGCAGCTCACACACTAAATAGGGTACCATCTAAATCCGTAGTTAAGACACCATATGAGATGTGGAATGGGAAGAGTCCCAAGTTGTCTTTTCTAAAGATTTGGGGCTGTGATGCGTTTGTCAAGCGACTTCAGTCGGACAAGCTCACACCCAAGTCGGATAAATGCATATTCGTAGGATACCCCAAGGAAACCTTGGGATATTACTTCTACAACCGAGAAGAGGGCAAAGTGTTTGTCGCTCGAAGCGGTGTTTTCTTAGAGAAAGAGTTTCTCAAGAAGGAGACAAGTGGAAAGACGGTGCTGCTTGAAGAAGTTCAAGTTGAGCCTACCGGGGAGGACTCAATGGGTGATGCCATCATGGCAGAACGAGTTGAGGAACCCGTGCAAGAGAAACACCAGCACTACGAAGGTCAGAAAGGATTCGCAATGCGCGAGAAATATTATTGATAGACAATGATACGCGTGAAATATTATTGTTGGACAATGATGAACCTTCGACCTATGTGGAAGCAATGATGGACCCAGACTCTGAGAAATGGCAAAGTGCCATGAGATCCGAGATAGATTCCATGGATGAAAATCAAGTTTGGAACTTGGTTGACCTGCCTGATGGTCATAGGACCATCGAGTGCAAATGGATCTATAAGAAGAAGATTGATATGGATGGAAATGTTCACATCTATAAAGCTCGACTTGTTGCAAAAGGTTTTCGACAAGTTCAAGGAGTTGACTACGAGGAGACCTTCTCGCCGTAGTGATGCTTAAATCTATTCGGATAATTCTAGCTATTGCTGCATATTTTGACTATGAGATATGGCAAATGGATGTCAAGACAGCTTTCCTGAATGGAAACCTTGCCGAGGACGTGTATATGATGCAGCCCGAGGGTTTTGTCGATCCTAAAAATGCTGGAAAGGTTTGCAAACTTCGAAAGTCCATTTATGGACTGAAGCAAGCATCTCGGAGTTGGAATATTCGTTTTGATGAAGTAGTCCAAGGATTTGGCTTCACCAAAATCGAATCAGAGTCTTGTGTTTACAAGAAAGATAGTGGGAGCTCGCTCGTATTTCTAATCTTGTATGTGGATGACATACTGCTGATTGGAAATGACATTCCTATGCTTGAATCCGTAAAGACTTCGTTGAAGAATAGTTTTTCAATGAAGGACTTAGGAGAAGCAGCATATATTCTGGGAATTAAGATCTATAGAGATAGATCGAAGAGGCTAATAGGATTAAGCCAGAGTACATACCTTGACAAGGTGCTAAAACGTTTCGGCATGGAAGAGGCTAAGAAAGGGTTCTTGCCTATGTCACATGGTATAAACCTTAGCAAGACTCAGTGTCCTTCGACTACTGATGAGCGAGAGCGCATGAAAAATATCAAATATGCTTCGGCAATTGGATCTATCATGTATGCTATGATTTGTACTCGCCCAGATATTTCTTATGCTCTAAGTGTTACGAGCAGGTACCAAGCTGATCCCGGTGATAGTCACTGGACAGCGGTAAAGAATATCCTTAAGTACTTGAAAAGGACTAAGGATATGTTCCTGGTTTACGGAGGTGAGGAGGAGCTCGATGTAAATGGTTACACCGATGCTAGTTTCCAAACTGATGTGGATGATTCCAAGTCGCAATCGGGCTATGAGTTCACGTTGAACGGTGGGGCGGTTAGTTGGAAGAGTTCCAAGCAGGATACGGTTGCTCATTCTACAATGGAGGCCGAGTACTATGCTGCGGCAGAAGCCAGCATGGAAAGTGTTTGGATGAAGATGTTCCTTACTGATCTTGGTGTTGTCCCTAGTGCGTCCAGTCCTTTGGATCTCTACTGTGACAACAGTGGAACCATTGCGATAGCAAAGGAGCCAAGGAATCACCAGAAGACCAAACACTTTATGCGGCGGTTTCACCTCATTCGGCAATACATCGAACGAGGCGAAATAAACTTATGCAAAATACATACGGATCTGAATGTGGCTGATCCGTTGACAAAGCCTCTCTCACAGAAGAATCATGATAAGCACACAAGAGCTATGGGTATTAGATATCTTCTAGATTGACTCTAGTGCAAGTGGGAGACTGTAGGAAATATGCCCAAGAGGCAATCATAGAGATGATGATATTTCAATGTATCCATGATTTATAATGTGCCTTGAATAATGTCTTATATTGATTGGCGAGTTGAGGACTTGTCTGTGAAACTCATTACTTGTATGGTTATTCTAAATATGTCCCTAGTTAGAGTTCATGTGAGGACACACTTGAATATTAGACTAGCACATGTATTAGTAGATGACTATGTTTCACAAGTCATAGACATGGAGATGTCAAACTAATAATGTGGACTTATTTGTGAACATAGAGTTGGGCTGACCCACCTTGAGACAATGAAGCAAACGTTCATAGCTCTCTCTCTACAAGATGTGTTTGCTTTGTCCCTAGACCTGAGATTGTCGTATGTACTTGAGATGTGAATTAACTTACTTTGGGGCTATCCAACGCTACACCGTGAAAGGGTAGCCATAAAGGTAGCTTACGGGTTTGTCATGAAACATGCTGCAAGGCATAGTCAGTCAAGATGGGATTTGCCCCTCTCTACTTGAAAGAGATATTTCTCTGGGCCCCTCGAGTGATCGGATCCAGAAATGCATGGCCGTGCTACATAAGGTTAATGGTTAACCTAGTTTGGGATTCCGAATCATAGGATCGAGAAAGAGTGGTAAGCTGATAGCTTGACCAAATATCATGAGGCAAAGGGAATGGCATAAACATTGTGATGGTGAAAGGACAATGATGTCGCCTAGAGGGGGGGGTGAATAGGCGATTAAAACTTTTCCAGTTTAGGCTTGCTAATTGCGGAATAAAACTAGGTGTTTAAATTAACAAGTCGACAACCTAAATAAACTAGGCTCACCTATGTGCACCAACAACTTATGCTAAGCAAGACAAGCAATAAGGTGATAGCAATATAGAATACTTCAAGCACGAAGGCTATCACAAGTAAAGTGCATAAGTAAAAAGCTCGGGTATAGAAATAACCGAAGCACGCGGAGACGAGGATGTATTCCCGAGTTCCTCCTTGAAAGGGAGTACGTCTCGTTGGAGAGGTGTGAACCGACACAACGGTTGAACAACCACAAAGGTTTCACCCTCTTCTCTGATGAACCGCACCACAAAGGTTTGGTTCACCTTCCACTATCGGTATTCCTTCGAGGCGGAATCCGGAGCCTTTTAATAACAATCCGGGGCACAACCCACAATGGGATTGGGGGCTCCCGAACGGCTTTCAACAACAATCCGAGGCACAACCCACAAAGGGATTGGGGGCTCCCGAACGGCTTCAAGTGACCACACAAGGGTCCAACCACCACAAAGGTGTCTAGGGCCCGAAGACCCAAGAGTAACAAGTTCACAAGATTTCAACTTCCACGAATCCTCGTGAAGAGCACACACCGATGCACCAAATGCAAAAGGCAAGAGCACAAGTGCTCAAGTCCTCCACTCTCAAATTCCAACAAAGCAACAAATGCTTATGGGGGAATAAGAGAGGAAGAACAAAGAGGAGAACCACTCAAGAACTCCAAGAACTAGATCCACTAGGTTCCCCTCACTTAGAGGAGATATTGATTGGTGGAAATGTAGATCTAGGTCTTCTCCTTCAATCCTCCAAAGATCAAAGAGTTTGGGTGGAGGGATTGGGAGATATCAAAGAAATGAGCTTGCAACAATGGAGGAGAGAGAAATCTGGGTGAGCTACTTGGCTGGAGGTAGGTGGAGGGGTATTTATACCCCTCCCAGAAAAAGAGCCGTTGCAACACTTCGCGCAGATTCACTTGGGCCGGAACTTCCGGTTGGGCCGGAACTTCCGGTCCTGAGGCCGGAACTTCCGGCCAAGAACTTCCGGACCCCCAGAAAAGAGACTAAAAAATGGTTCTGCACTCGGCCGGAACTTTGGCCTGAAATTTGGCCGGAACTTCCGGACGGCCGGAATTTCCGGCCAAACCAGAACTTCCGCCCCTCAGAAAACTGCAGAAACACTGAACACGAAAACAAAGATATCTTGATCATCCGGACTCCGTTTTCGATGTTCTCGGGCTCGTTGGAATCGCAACGAAGAGCTTTACAAGATCATGTAGAGAAACATCATAGTCCAACAATGGAAGATAAAACCAAATGGAGAAAGGTAAAACCTCTCTAAAAAGGAATGATCGGCAAACCTCCAAAACCGAAAACGCAACAAGTTTTCCATACGAAATTCGTTTTCGATGAACTTGGGCTTGTCGTGAAGATCACAACAAGCACCGAAAGCCAACAAGGAGAAAACCAAATAAGAACCAAGAAAGATGAAATGCCAAGTATGCAAAGGTTTGAGCTCTCCACAAAGATGCGATCAAGTTACTCACTTGAGAGCCCCTCTTGATAGTACGCCGTCTATCCTAAAACCCGGTCTCCCACTAACAACATGAGACCGGTAAAATAGAAAACCTATCAAGATCATACCTTTGCCTTGCGCATTCCACTTGAGCTCAATGATGAAGATCTTACTCTCTCAAGTTGGAACACCTTTCTTGATTGCGCTTTGCTTGGTGAAGATTCAAATGTTGCTCCCCCATACACCAAGATGAGAGTGCCACTCTTAGGAACATCTTCACTTGACCATTATCTCCAAATGGGTGGCAAGCTTCAAGCATATGATTTCTTCGAGATGCTTCTCTTGAACTTGCACTTCATCTTCTCTACATATGACCATTCTTCATATAAACCCTTGAATAGAGCATTGATCATCATGTAATCTTCTAGAGTCCAACACATGAACTCTAATCTTTTCCTATGGACAAGATCTACAAGAATATCTCAATGCAAACATTAGTCCATAAGGATTGTCATTAATTACCAAAACCACACATGGGGCAACACATGCACTTTCAATCTCCCCATTTTGGTAATTGATGACAATCCCTTTTATGAGGGTTTATATAATGAATTAAGCAACCATGCAACACAAAGAGCAAGGATGCAAGAGCAAGAAAGGCAAATGCTTGAGAACGAACTAAAGCATAAAACCAAAACTCTTAAACCCTCTAAACTTCTCCCCCATTGGCATCGATTGCCGAAATGGGTGAAAAGTAAGAAGGCCAATATAATAAGAGCTCCCCCATAAGTGTGCATTTCTCATAATGTGAGTGAAATCAAATGCACATATCCAATGAACGAATAGATGAAGGAGATCAAACTATATTGAGGATCCAAAGATTGCAAGAGAATATCAAATAGAAAGATACTTCAACGAAAGAAGCAAGCAATAAAAAGGATCGAAAAAATGTTCTAAATATCAAGAGGGAACTCCCAAGGTACGTGCACAAATAGGATTTGTATTTCAATATAGTGTGCACAACATGGAATCCTCACTCCCTCCTAGATAAATCGAACACAAGCACATGCAAGAGAATATAAATGTGAAAAGAGGCAAAACAACTTGCAACAAATAAAATGCTTTGCAACATGAGCAAGGAGCGGCAAATAAAAGGATGGGTGTGAGAATAAAGACATTTTAGGAGACTAATACAAGGATGAACAAAAGCATCAACATAGTCTTTCAAGAAGTGTTGCACATAGTGCATATCATGTCTTTCCATACTCACACACCAACGGAGATTAGCAAATAGCTCCACAAGCTTATTAAGATTCAAAAACATAACACATAAACAACAAAGCTTGTGCCTTTAATTAGAAACCACCAAAGAAACAAAAGCAATAAGAGGTGGTCACTAAAGAATTGGAATACCAATTAAAGATGTAACTATTCTCATGTGTATAAGTTTCTAAGTAGACACCAATCACGAAGATATAAGTCCACAAATAAACATGTACACACAAAATAGGTACAAAGGTAAGACATGATATCCAAGAGGAAGTCATAAATACACCAATAAGACTTTGCTTAAAAGCATAGCACAAAGCTCAATTTTATCTTAAAGGATATAGATGAACTTCCAACACATACTCATCATAGCATCAAAAAAATATCCACAAAGGATAAGGTGATAAAAGGGATGCTCCGAGTAAGATAACAAGTATCACGAAAGGCAAATGATTTTGAAGAAACATCAAAGTTGCACATGAGAGACTTAAGTAGAAAGTGCTAGATTGACATAATTGGGATCGATGAATCATGGAAATGAATATATAGTCCCCTTATATGTAATCATCCCGGCTTACTCACATTTGCAATAAAGACGTTTTGCAAGAATCAAAAGAATTGCAACCAAAGAGATTCATGCCATGAAGCAACCTACACAAGGTTGAGAGCTAGAAAAGTATGCATGAGGTAGATACTTGTTACCGAGATAGCATTGGTGATGTAGAAGATAGGAGCTCATGATCATCCAAGCTTGGCTCCAATAAGCACATGGTGACAACACCTTCCTTGTAGATGAGACAAGCTTCCAATGCATCTCCAAATGTACCTAAAACAAATTCAAGTACAAAATGGTGCCCAAACTCATTGGGTCCAAAGTAGTTAGAGCAACTACAATACATAGGACAAACTCCACATAAATATGTGCATATATATGAAATTGAATTTCATGCACATCTTAGTCATTTAGGATTTGATGGAGTTTATCCTATATATTGGATCAACGAAAGTAAGCATGCCATAAGATATACATATAATAAATATGCATGCACATGACTTTCAAGAACCAAACAAGATATAATTTAGACAAAACACCAAGTAAACCAACAAAGCACACACAAGTGTGACAAGAAAACAAAGTGTCCAAATTATATCAAATACCCAAATCAACACATGAGTGAAGATACCACTTTGAAAAGATACCAATGAAATCAAGATACCAAATGATGAACATATCAATTGAAGAAAATACCAATTGAAGAAAATACATCAAGGAATAAACCAAACCCTCTACACTTTTCATGATGGCACAAAGTACCAAGACGAAAAATGTTTGTCTTCCAAGGAGACACGTCATCGGGATCAAATATCAAATGAAGACAACTAATGTTCAAAAACCTATAGGATTGCTCCCCCAAGATGTGTGCATTATTTAAGATTTTGCATTTGAATACAAAATGCACACAAATGAGATCATCACTTCCACATATATATATATATATATCAAACACTAGTCATGTTCAAGAAAGGCAAGAAATTGCAATACCAATTTAAAGAACGGTGTTTTACTCAAAGTAGGATAGCTTCCCAAAGAATAGTGCATTATCAAGAAGTATGACTTTTGAATGTCAATGCACAAGAATTGGTTCATTGCTTTTCCCAACTCAAGAAAGCACAAAACAAATTTTAAGTAGAGCAATAAAGGATCCAAAAGATACAAGGAAGACAAATGAGAGTTAGATCAAAACAAATCCTTGGCAATCAAATAAGGCAATTCAAAGCAAGAGCCAAAGTGAATATGATCAATATATTTACCACAAATATGATTATCACTTGTCAAGACAAGTAATGTATGGAGATATTTCTCGGTGGTGGATTGCAAAGATATATTCAAGATCATATTCACAAAACATAAGCATATGGCAAAGGATAGGAATTAAAAGCCATGCTTAGATAGATAGAAATTCTTGATAGCTTCAAAAATCACGCAATAATGCAAAGCAACTCCAAGGAGTAGCTTGAAGCAATTGGTTTCCCAAAGAGATATATGAGAACATATTTGGGAAAGCCATACCAAGAAATTCCATCACAAACAAGATCCAAACGAAAAGAGACAAGAAGCAAATGATCAAATATGGAACTTGTTTGAGCAACATGCCACAAGGAAAAGGATAATAACAATATCAATTCTAGGTGGCAACACCTCACATATTCACATTTTCTAGGCTTGTAATATGCACATAGCTTATTACTCCCCCATAATGTGATAATCCATTTTCTTTTAAAGCAAGAGGCAAACAAAACCAACTCGAGAAATTAATGGACATAATAGAATTTGAATTTCTCATGAGCATGACATACCACATAGAGAATAGATAATATTGATATATCATCACTAAGTGGTATTCCTCATGTACACACATTTTTGGTTTGTGAAGTGCACGAAGCATATCACTCTCCAAAATGGAATGGTCCATTAATCTCTCAAAAGAGAGCCAACAAGGTAATATATCAAATAAAAGCAATAAGGCTCAACACAAGTAAATGGTGTGCAAACCAACATACACATACTTGATTTCTCAAGATAAGTAAGTAGAGAGCACAACACATACAAACACTAGCAAGGTACAAAACCAAACACATGCAAGGGTGCAAGCAACTTTCAATGTATATATGATTTAAATAAAAGTTACCGCAAGGAGGAAACATTGGATATGAGTAGAACAATATAATCCAAATGACTTGGCTTGAGAGAATATAATTGATGAAGATCCCTTAATTCTTCATGATGTAGCCAAGTCTCCAATGACCTCCAACAACACCTATTGATCAAGTTTTAGCTTGTTGGTCCCCAACCAAGTTGGGTCCTAAGAGGTTAGTCACAATAGGCTTGGCAACCCAAATGGTTCTTTTCTTGACACCACTTTGAGTCCCAACATATTTGGCAAACACATTGCCAACCTTATCCTTCCGAAGAGAATAAACATCATCAATATAATGGGGTTGGATAAGGTACCATTTGTGCATGAAGAAGCAAGGTGACCCTTCTCACGGCATAGGTAGCAACATCGACTTCCTCCTCTCTTCTTGGTTGGAATCTGACTTGAGGAGGTGTAGAATGATTCTTCTTGGGAAGAGGTTGTTCTTCAACTTGAGGAACTTGAGGCTTCTTCCCTTGTTGCTTCTCACTAAGAGCCTTCTTCTTCAAAGGGCAAGATCTAACATGGTGCCCTTCAACTTTGCACTTGAAGCAAACAATCTTGGCCGAATCTTTAACTTGTTCTTGGCCCTTGTTCTTCTTGATAGACTTGGACTTGTTCTTGTTATTGGAGTTGAATCCAAGTCCACTCTTGTCATTGGGGCGTCTTTGAACACTCAACATATTGTCAAGTGTGGACTTCCCAACATGACGCTTTTCCAAGTCTTTCTTCAAAGAAGTGACTTGGGCCTTGAGCTCATTTAGTTCCTCTACATGGTTAGTATCAACAAAAACACTAGAGGAAGTAGAAGCTTCATTGTTAGAGCAACAAGGCAATGAAAGTAATTCATCACAAGATTAGCAATGTGAGTGGATGAATCACTAGGACTAGCACATGGCAATAAAGCATTTTGAAGAAGTTGTGCCAATTTCCACATGAGGCTCACAAGATGTTACCTTTGACATAATAGCCTCATGAGCTAACTTTAGCCTAGCATGGGATGCTAGAAGATCATCATTAGAGCTAGAAAGCTTTTCATGACTTTCTTCCAATTTCCCATACTTGCTAGATAGCAACTCAAGTTGAGCCCTTAGCTCAACATTCTCCTTCAAAATAGATGCTTCACAAGAAGTGGAGTTAGTAGCACAAGCATCATTAATATTAGAAATGGAAGAAGACAATTTGCAAGCTTATCATTCTTAGATAGTTGAGTTTGGAGTTGATCATGAGACTTGATAAGGAGAGAGTGTTCACTTTCTAAAGCCTTGTGAGCTTTGTCAAGTCTCTCTATGTCCTCACTTAGTCTAGCATTGCCAACACCAAATTCAACTTTTTCCTTTTTAAGCACTTTATATTTAGCAAGGGCATGATCTCTTTCCTTAATGATTTTAGCAATAATAAGATCATTAGACTCATCAAGAGATTCAAGTTCTCTTCAAGAGAAGACCTAAGTTCTTCTTCTTCTTCAAGAGAAGCTTTCAAGGAAGCTATAGTGATAGAGTCATCTCTCTCAATTTGACATTTCTCATCAAATTGACTTTCCAAATCCTCAATAAATTCCCTACTCTTAGTAACATAATCAATGATTTCACAAGAGGAGGGATAGCTTTACTACCTTTGGGGAGAGCACCAAGTACCATCTCACCCATCTTGGTTAAGGATTCAAAATCAAAACCTTCTTCATGAGAATCCTCATCCTCATCATCACAATTTGGATTTGAGGTGGGAGACACCTCGGAATCCTTAGCCATAAGGCAAACATGATTAAAGAATGAAGAATTACTTGAAGCACCATTTAGGTCCATGTCTTGTTCCAACAAATGTTGGGATTCCTCTACATTGTTAGTCACACAATAGAGGATATGGAAGTATTGTTTTCATGGCAACAAGACATATGAAGCATATCATCATGAGATTTAGTTAAACAACTATTACATGATATGCAAGGACTATCAACTCTAGCATGTATGACATTTGGAGTGCTAGAAGAGTTTAAGTCCAAAGATAGAACATTGCAATGAGATAGAGAAGAAGTATAATCAATAGTAAGTTCACCATCACCAATGCAATTTCTATCACCACTCACCATATCATTACCTTGTGACAAATCACATGTTGGTGAAGTGGAAGTTGTGAACTCATCACGGCCGGAAGTGGAAGGAGAACAATCATCCTCAATAATTTTGGACACTTCATATATATCTTGAAGCTTGGTCCAAAGTCATGAGCGTTCCGAAAAGGCATGATTGACGCAAGAACTACATCGCTCAAAACACATATAAGACCATTAGAAACTAGAGTCTCGAGATGAGAGTTTTCCTCATCCTCTAAAGATAATTCTTGAGAATCCTTTGGAGGAGAAAAACCCACATCCACAATCCTCTTAATATAATTTGGACCCATGGCCCTAAAAAGATTAAGCATGCGAATTTTCCAAACATCATAATTTGTGCCATCGAATATGAAAGTGGGATCGTGCACTAATTCCCTAAACGACATCTTTTACTCTCTAGGCGGTAAAGCCCAAAAAGAGAGCCCAGGCTCTGATACCAATTGAAAGGACAATGATGTCGCCTAGAGGGGGGGTGAATAGGCGATTAAAACTTTTCCGGTTTAGGCTTGCTAATTGCGGAATAAAACTAGGTGTTTAAATTAACAAGCCAACAACCTAAATAAACTAGGCTCACCTATGTGCACCAACAACTTATGCTAAGCAAGACAAGCAACAAGGTGATAGCAATATAGAATACTTCAAGCACGAAGGCTATCACAATGTAAAGTGCATAAGTAAAAAGCTCGGGTATAGAAATAACCGAAGCACGCGGAGACGAGGATGTATTCCCGAGTTCCTCCTTGAAAGGGAGTACGTCTCGTTGGAGAGGTGTGAACCGACACAACGGTTCAACAACCACAAAGGTTTCACCCTCTTCTCCGATGAACCGCACCACAAAGGTTTGGTTCACCTTCCACTATCGGTATTCCTTCGAGGCGGAATCCGGAGCCTTTCAACAACAATCCGGGCACAACCCACAATGGGATTGGGGGCTCCCGAACGGCTTTCAACAACAATCCGAGGCACAACCCACAATGGATTGGGGGCTCCCGAACGGCTTCAAGTGACCACACAAGGGTCCAACCACCACAAAGGCGTCTAGGGCCCGAAGACCCAAGAGTAACAAGTTCACAAGATTTCAACTTCCACGAATCCTCGTGGAGAGCACACCGATGCACCAAATGCAAAAGGCAAGAGCACAAGTGCTCAATCCTCACTCTCAAATTCCAACAAAGCAACAAATGCTTATGGGGGAATAAGAGAGGAAGAACAAAGAGGAGAACCACTCAAGAACTCCAAGAACTAGATCCACTAGGTTCCCCTCACTTAGAGGAGATATTGATTGGTGGAAATGTAGATCTAGGTCTTCTCCTTCAATCCTCCAAAGATCAAAGAGTTTGGGTGGAGGGATTGGGAGATATCAAAGAAATGAGCTTGCAACAATGGAGGAGAGAGAAATCTGGGCGAGCTACTTGGCTGGAGGTAGGTGGAGGGGTATTTATACCCCTCCCAGAAAAAGAGCCGTTGCAACACTTCGCGCAGATTCACTTGGGCCGGAACTTCCGGCCAAGAACTTCCGGACCCCTAGAAAAGCAACTAAAAAACGGTTCTGCACTCGGCCAGAACTTTGGCCGAAAATTTGGCCAGAACTTCCGGACGGCCGGAATTTCCAGCCAAACCGGAACTTCTGCCCCGCAGAAAACTGCAGAAACACTGAACACGAAAACGAAGATATCTTGATCATCCGAACTCCGTTTTCGATGTTTTCGGGCTCGTTGGAATCGCAACGAAGAGCTTTACAAGATCATGTAGAGAAACATCATAGTCCAACAATGGAATATAAAGCCAAATGGAGAAAGGTAAAACCTCTCTAAAAAGGAATGATCGGCAAACCTCCAAAACCGAAAACGCAACAAGTTTTCCATACGAAATTCGTTTTCGATGAACTTGGGCTTGTCGTGAAGATCACAACAAGCACCAAAAGCCAACAAGGAGAAAACCAAATGAGAACCAAGAAAGATGAAATGCCAAGTATGCAAAGGTTTGAGCTCTCCACAAAGATGCGATCAAGTTACTCACTTGAGAGCCCCTCTTGATAGTACGCCGTCTATCCTAAAACCCGGTCTCCCACTAACAACATGAGACTGGTAAAATAGAAAACCTATCAAGATCATACCTTTGCCTTGCGCATTCCACTTGAGCTCGATGATGACGATCTTACTCTCTCAAGTTGGAACACCTTTCTTGATTGCGCTTTGCTTGGTGAAGATTCAAATGTTGCTCCCCCATACACCAAGATGGGAGTGCCACTCTTAGGAACATCTTCACTTGACCATTATCTCCAAATGGGTGGCAAGCTTCAAGCATATGATTTATTCGAGATGCTTCTCTTGAACTTGCACTTCATCTTCTCTACATATGACCATTCTTCATATAAACCCTTGAATAGAGCAATGATCATCATGTAATCTTCTAGAGTCCAACACATGAACTCTAATCTTTTCCTATGGACAAGATCTACAAGAATATCTCAATGCAAACATTAGTCCATAAGGATTGTCATTAATTACCAAAACCACACATGGGGCAACACATGCACTTTCAGATGGTTCGTCCGATACGATCTTTATGCGCGTTTGGGAGTTGGCACGTTTTGCTAGAAGCCGCTACCAACTATTGGACGAGTAAGTGTACTCGTGCCATGACTAAATGTGCGTGAACCTATAGGGTCACACACTTAAGGTTGTGCAGGCATAATTTGGATAGGATCCGAGTTGGGCTGGAATAGACTCCAGGATGGGCTTCAGTTGAAGCGACCCAGTATGGGGAGGTCTATATAATGAGAGGAGGCTGGACGTTTTAGGGTTGCCCAAATCCGCACCACAATCCACCCAGCCACCGTCTCACAACGCTCCTGCTGCTCGCGCGGACCTAGAAGTCCGGTGAGCGGCGCCTCCACGCCGTACGTGTGGATACCGATAGAGGTGCTGCACTTGGAGCACTTGGACGAGCCGCCGAGAGGAGCTGTTCGTGGGAGCGACTGGATCGGAGAGGATTGTACGTCTACCCTGCCCCGACTCGCTTCACCGACTTCGGCACGGCACAGCGCGTCTAGTGGTAATCCCGTGATCTATAACTGCAGCAATTCCTTGGATGTCGCGGTAGAAAATTTTGATTTGCGCTAGTGTAGCCTACACGCGACCTAACAGGTTGCACTCTTGTGACTCGACACAATGCTGCCATCGATAAATTTTGTTTCCCTTATTGATTCTTGTGCTGCTGCTGCCCTTAAATGGTTACCTACTTGTTGCCTTTGTGAAATTGATGAATTAGTATCAGCACATGGCTAGTATTTTTTATGATGAGCATGTCTCCCTGCAAGCAATACAGAAATTGATGTCTAGTCTTTGATGAACATGTCTCTTTCGTTCAACTAAAGCAAGGTCATGGTCATCTCAATTGTGTGTGCCTACCTGAAACTGTAGTCCAAATCTAATTTTGGCAAATCTGATCTTGAGCTGACCATCGTGTCTTGTTCTGTTCAAGGAAAACTTGGAGAAGTGGAGCTAGAGCTGGAGCTGGCCAGGAGGTAGCAAGGGCCACCTGATCTGGCAGTCAGGCAGGCAGGGTTGGTCTTCTTCTTCGACTCTGTGGGTTTAGGTGAGTCGCTGCTCGCCTAGCCCTTATTGAGAAAATTTGTCGAGAGAGACTGGCCATGTGAATTTGTTAAGAAATTTTGTGATTGAATTGGTGGAACTTGCCGTGCAATGTTGATTAATGGAATTGGTCCATTGGTATTCTTTCTGTGTATAAACCGATAGAGTCCTCTCAGTTATAGTTGTTTTTACATGTGGGTATGTTAGGTCTAAAGCTATCCTTATGAAACAATGACTTATTTGCTTGTTACAACATACTGATATGCAATTCTGTGTATAAATTTTGTTTGCCTTATTGATGCATGTGCCGCTGCTGCGGCTTATCGAAATATGGTGTTGTGCCCTTAAACGGTTACCTACTTGTTGCCTCCTTTGTTTAGTTGATGAATTCGTATTCGTACATGGCTAGTTTTTAGGACGAGTATGTCTCCTTCTTGCAACCAATACAAAACTCGATGTCTAGTCTTTTATATGTCTCTTTCGTTCAACTAAAGCAAGGTTATCTCAATTGTGTGTCTACCTGAAACTGTATGGATGTGGTTCTGTTGCGTGCATAGGCAGTTGATGTATATGAAATGGGCATGCATGTTTTTATTTGATTGCTGTAAATGGTGAATTCATTCTGTTTATCAATTGCAGCATTGTGTTGAGTCACAAGAATTGCTATAATGTGACAGGTTGTACTTGTTGGAGCTGATCAAAGTGGCTAAGTTTGGTACAATTTATTTGGTATTCCAAGTGGCTTTTGTCTTGGTTTTGCTGTGGGCAGGATTTTCAACTTCCAAGTGTCTTTGTCTTGGTTTTGCTGTTGGCAGGATTTTCAACCTTAAACCTGATTTCAGTTTAATGCCAGCTTAACCTGGAGCTTGAGTTCTTATTTGAGAGGGTTTTGGTATTCACTATGATTTGGCACTGCTTGCACTTGTTGGAGCTAAACTAGACTTGTGGCTTTATTGGTTGCTCTTTTGTGATTCAACACAATGTTGCCTAGGATGAATTTTTTGCCTTATCGATGCATGTGTTGCTTATTATCGAAACATGGATTTTCTTGTGACTTGACACAATGCTGCCATTGAGAAATTTTTGTTTGCCTTATTGATGCTTGTGCTCCTGCTGCCCTTAAATGGTTACCTACTTGTTGCCTTTGTGTAGTTGATGAATTAGTATCCGTATATGGCTAGTATTTTTTATGATGAGCATGTCTCCTTGCAAGCAATACAGAAATTGATGTCTAGTCTTTGATGATCATGTCTCTTTTGTTCACCTAAAGCAAGGTCATCTCAATTGTGTGCCTACTTGAAACTGTAGTACAAATCTAGAGCTGACCATCATGTCTTATTCTTGCTCAAGGAAAGCTCAGAGAAGTGGAGCTAGAGCTGGAGCTGGCCAGGAAGGGCCACCTGATCTGGCCGGCAGGCAGGGTTGGTATTCTTCTTCGACTCTGTGGTGTTTAGGTGAGTAGCCGCTTGCCTAGACCTTATTGAGAGAATTGGTCCAGAGAGATTGGCCATTTGTCGTTTGCATGTGAACGTGTTAAGAAATCGTGTGATTAAATTGGTGAAACTTGCCGTGCACTGTTGATTAATGGAGTGCTATTACTGTCAAATTAAGCATGAAAATTTTCGTGGTTCCAGATAATTGGAAATTCTTCGCTGCATGGTTAGCTTGTTTAATTTTCATCTAGTGACCATATCGAGCAAGCATGATTTTTCTCCCAAGTGGATTCAAGATCTTTTATTTCATTTGCTGGAAGCTAACTTGTCTTTCTTTAGGTTGAATCATGTGAATCTTGGTAACCATTTGCCTTCCTTAATACCAAGCATGAGAATCTATTCAAATGTCCTCTTCTTCAAGAACCTCCGAGGTTTACTTGCACCCATCACATGCACTTGTTTGATGTTTTTTGTGCACCTGTTGCTACTTGTAGTTTTCTCTGTTGAGCAATGGTTTCTTGTGCCGCATAGGTGAACCTTTCTTTGTTGTTGTGCAGGAGCTTCTTTGGCCATCCGTAGTCGGACCCGAGGGATGGTGGAGCAGTGTACGGAGCATGCTGGAGCTTCTTTGGCCATGTTCTGTTGTTTGTCAGTAGGTTAGGTACTAGCTGGAGGCAAATTTGACACTGTAGACCTCTAGCTCAAACTTTAGCACAAAATGAACCTCGGTCGAAACTATTTCACGGATCTGACCCTTTTGAGTAGGGCCCCACGATCAGGCGCCACACTACACATGGTAGCGCCTCGTGATCAGGCGCTACACTTGTTGCCAGCGTGGCGAGTCGGGGCCACGGGGGGCCCAGTCTGGGGGGATAGCGCCTCATGCCCTCATGATCAGGCGCTATGGTGCGGTAAGGTAGCGCCTGATAACAAGGCGCTACCCTTCTGGTATGTATCAGCCGCGACGCGGCCGTCCCCAACCCTAGCCCTCACTCGTTTTCCAGAGCAGAGGACAGAGGACCATGGCGGCGGCGACGGCTCTCTCCCCCTCTCTAATCCTCCACCGTTTCCCCCCTTCGAATCCTCCACCATGACGATGGCTAACTGGCATGCCTTGTCTGGTTCCAGCGAGGGCGAGTCCCTCCTCTCGGTAAGGATTTTTGTAGGATTTAATTTCACTACTCTTTTAGGGTTAGGTTTGAATGCAATTCATCCATTTAGGTCTTGTAATCTTGATATCTTGTACCTATTAGGAGTTGCCCGACCGTGATTGTGCCCCTGATACTTGCGAGGACCCCACTTTCTTCGGAATAGCGCCAGATGCTCCTTTGTTTTGCCGCGTCCACAAGCTCGCCCCTCGGAAGTGTGTTGCATTCGAAAGCTTCGACACTGGCCGACGTTTCTACATGTGTTCTGTCGAAGATGTAAGTAGAAGGAGCGTCATAACAGATGTTTCTATTGAATATGGTTTTGTAAAATCGCTAATTTTGTGGTATGTCATTTCTAGGAGGCAAAGAACTGTGGTTTTGTGTCTTGGGTAGATGCCGAATGGCCAGAAGCTGCGAAGAATGCCCTACGAAGACTGTGGGAGATGTATCATGACAGCAACGGTGCTAGAATTGATGGGACGCTTGCGAATGCAAAGCTACTAAAGGAGGTGGCAGATGAGAAGAACAAGATTGAGAAGAAGTACAACTATATGGTAGATGAAGTGAACAAATTCATCAATGACACAAGAATGGAGGCCATAGAGAAAGAGGAAGGACATGATCATATGAAGCAGCAGATGGCGATAACAATTGAACTCTCGCAGAAACAGGTTCTTGAGCTGAAATTGGTGCAGAGAAGACAAGATGGTGTCATGAAAGAGAAGGAGCAGCAGTGGGAGAAAGAAAAGATGGACCTTAAGGACGAGAAGAAAAAGCTAGAGTACCAGTTGTTTGATGTATGGAAGGCAAATAATGCTAACAAGGACAAGATCGAAAGGATGAAGAAAATATGTGATGAGTAGTTGTGTGGAGAGTTAGAATTGTGTGGCTAATTGTAGCATTATGGTACTTTGCTAGATGATGTGGTCATGAAGTTGTTGTCGTTATTTTGAACTAAAAAATTTGAAGAAGTTGTTGTTATTATTAAGTTGTTCTATGAATAGGTAGAATTGTTAATGTTTTCATTATAAATGTATGTTTTGTTCATTGCTGTATACTCCCCTTGCTCTGTAAATTTTTCAAATTTTGCCAAATTATGGTGGGGTAGCGCCTAGTGTCAAGGCGCTATGCTTCTATTATTTCCTGGACCAGCAACTAACAGAGAGCCCAGCGAGGGAAGCTGGGAAAAAATCCTAAGTCAATGTGTCGCGCCTTACCACGAGGCGCTATGCTATGGTAAGGTGCGACACATTGACTTAGGATTTTTCCCCAGCTTCCCTCGCTGGGCTCTCTGTTAGTTGTTGGTCTGGAAATAACAGAAGCATAGCGCCTTACCATGAGGCGTTATGCATCCAAACTAGAGAAAATACATAAAAGTGCCAGCTTTCTGATGGAATGTGCAACAATTCATCAAATATTAAAAACACACAACAACTTATAAATACACAGAGTTCACAGCAATTGCATAATAACAACAAGTTCATACAATTTCAAAGTTCACCACTACATAGCAAAGTCGAAATGTGAAGAAGGTTCAAAATAAAAGGCACTCTTAGTAACAGCTAATAAAATTTTGAGCAAAATCTACTAGAACAAACCAATGTTACCTGTGAAGCTGCTTATCCGTGTACCGATACTCAAGTGGATGGGCCTGGAACAACCCGAACTGCCTCATCACGCGTTGTGGCAAGTGGAACTCAACCGCCCAATTGCATATCAACGGGCAGCGCATGAGCCAGAAACGCTTGTCCTTCAAGCACTGCGGGTTCAACGTAAATTCATACAATAGAGAAAAATCGGACCCGCTGCCATAAGGCTCCCATTCTACCTGTAACATGGCACAACATAATCAATTAGGAGGAACATCAAAATCATGAGGCTAGGGTCATGTAAAGACAAGTGCTTACTTGCTCGGCGGTAAGCATATCGAACTCATTGGTGTATTGCTTGTAAATGTATTTGATGTCGCTATAATTATCCGATACCACGTCCCACTTGTAAGCCCAAGTGGGGAGCCGAAGAGGGTTCGGGTCATCTACGTTCCAATCATTGTGGGTCACCTCTTTCGGTCGTCCAACTGGAAAGTGCTCCCAGCTCCATACCGAAAGTAGAAGCGTACAACCACCAATGCCAACTTTCTCAAGTGTCCTATGACAAGAATCATCCAACTGCATCAAAAATGAAAACACGGTCAAGTTATGACATTCTACAAATGGAAATGTAAATACAAACCAAAAAAGACCAATTCAATACCTGCCGGTACAAGTAGGCAAGTGCAGCAGAACCCCAACTCCACTTCGAGTCCCAGACGGTAAGCGCCTTCAGCCACATCCACTGAGCCGTCACTCCACCACTGTCAGCAAACAAAGTCCTAGAGATAACGTACCACACGTACACGCGGGCATACGTCTGGATCACATCATCATTTGCTCCGGCGGGGCAGTGCGCGAAGTGCGAAACTATCCACGGGTAAGTAGCGCCGGCCGGGACTCTATCTTTGCTCTTGTCCTCGACCTCCTCTGGAGCCATACCAATAAGGGCCTGCATTTGCGCGCGCCACCCATCGGAATTTGTGCTCATACAAAGAGGCCTCCCGTCGATAGGAAGTCCAAGAATCATGGATACATCCATAAGAGTGGGGGTCATCTCGCCAGTCATGAGGTGAAATGTGTGTGTCTCCGGCCTCCACCGGTCCACAAGGGCAGTGATTGCAGGCGCGTTAAACCTTGGGGTCGAACGGCTCACAAGTTGGATGAAAGGGAGGAGGCCTAGCCTCTCGATGTACGGAGTGTACCGCTCATCGTAAGGCATCTCATTCGACGAAGCCCCATGAGACCGAATCTTCAAGGGTGCAAGCTCCTGCAAATAACACATTTGACATAGAATATTACAACGTATCCAACGCATTTGCAACAAAATAAAATCAAGCACATAAAGAAACCAAGATTCATTTTATTACCTCCCCCTTTCCGCCATCCAATAGGCCCGGTGAGCAACATCATACTCATTATCGAGTAACCACACCATCCTACATATTACAACATATGTGAGCAATATTTCATATACAAAACGATATCACCTAACTATACAAATAATACTACACAACATCACTAGTACAGAACGACACATCGGAAACGGGCCAAAAACCCCATCGGCAACGGACAAAGGGTCCGTGTCCCCGACCCTGTCACTGATGTGAAGGCTCTCATCGGCAACGGAGGAGATAAACCGTTTCTGATGTATTTAACATTAGACACGGAGTTTTGCTAATAACCGTTTCTAATAAGGGTTACAGGAAAACAAAAAAAAACACGGTGACAGGCTGTGCCGTCGATGGAGCCCCGCTCCATGCGACTAGACGGCCGCCCGGTCGTCACCGTATTCCTGTACGCACTGCTTTACAAAAGTTCATCAGTGCGCGTGGCTGGAGCTCTGCTCCTATGTCTTCACGGCCGCCAGATGAACATCTACTGTCTTTCCTGCTGCGCAAAATGTACTGCTCCTAGTGACGGCACCGTGTATGGAGCCCCGCTCCTAGGTCTTCACGGCAGCAGCATCGTCACCAAGCATCCACCAAGCCCTTGAAACAACGAATATTCTTTGTTAAAAACAGTAAACAAAGCTAATAAACAGAGCCAATAAGCAGTAAACAAAGCAAACCGAGCTAAATATATAGCTGAAGAGCTAACTAACAGAGCAAACCAAGCTAAATAAGTAGCTAACATAGCAAATACATATCTGAACAGAGTAAACCGAGCTAAATAAGTAGCTAACATAGCAAATACATAGCTGAACAGAGCTAACTAACAGAGCAAACCGAGCTAAATAAGTAGCTAACATAGCAAATATATAGCTAAACAAAGCAAACCGAGCTAAATAAGTAGCTAGCTGAACAGAGCTAACTAACATAGCAAACTGAGCTAAATAAGTAGCTAACATAGCAAATACATAGCTAAACAAAGCAAACCAAGCTAAATAAGTAGCTAACATAACAAATACATAGCTAAACAGAGCTAACTAACAGAGGAAACCGAGCTAAATAAGTAGCTAACATTGCAAATACATAGCTAAACAAAGTAAACCGAGCTAAATAAGTAGCTAACATAGCAAATACATAGCTGAACAAAGCTAACTAACAGAGCAAACTGAGCTAAATAAGTAGCTAACATAGCAAATACATAGCTGAACAGAGCTAACTAACAGAGCAAACCAAGCTAAATAAGTAGCTAACATAGCAAATACATAGCTAAATAAAGCAAACCGAGCTAAATAAGTAGCTAACATAGCAAATACATAGCTGAACAGAGCTAACTAACAGAGCAAACCGAGCTAAATAAGTAGCTAACAGAGCGGTCATTTACCTTAGGCGAGGCGGGGTCGCTTTCCGTCGCGGATTGCGTCCCAGGCGTCGGCACCGGAGCCACTGCCAGAGGAGACGTCAGAGGAGACCTCATCCTGCTCGAACACCGGAGCGTCCTCCTCCTCCTCCTCATCCTCCTCCTCCGCCGCCGCCACCGCTGCCGCCGCCGCATCTGGCCCAGGGCCCTGGCCAGGGAGAAGAGAGCGGTCTATGGCCGCCCGGAGCCGCGTCTGGAACAACGCCTCCTCGGCGGCTTCTATCGCGTGCTCGGCGGCGGAAATGCGGATATCTCTCTGCATCGCAGACGCCCGAATGACACCCTCGGCGCGCTCGCGCTCAAAGGAGGTGCGAGAGAGGAGGAGACCGACCTCCAGATCCTCGTCCTCATCGTCCGAGGAGGACGAGATTCGGTCGTCGGTGGCCGCCGCCGCCGTGGATCCGGATGGGATTTGACGGCTCGGAATGAACTCGCGACCGCAATCGCCGGGGATCTCGCCCCAGTTGTAGGGGAGATCCGGGCTGCGCCTCGGAGGGTGGGAGGAGGAAGATGCTCCATCCTGACTTCCGTCGGCGCCGGAAGGGTTCGCCATCGATGGTGAAGTAGGAGGAGAGCGTGTGCGGCTAGGGTTAGGAACTGGGGAGAGTGAGAGTGAGATACAGTACTGGAGTGGGAGATATTAATACCGGCACCGCTTAATGTGCCTTCACATGGGAAACGGAGATAGACCGATCTCCGTTTCTGATGTGGCAATATCAGCAAGGAGATATTCTTTCCTCCGTTGCCTATATATGAGCAACGGAGATCTTTTCAGCCTCCGTTACCATTGTGTCGGACCCATCGACCGACTAGCGCGCGCGCACTCGCGGAAGCGCGCGGAGCTCATTTTTCCGTCGCCTAACTCTTGCCATTGCCATAGAGGGTATCCGATGTGTCGTTCTGTACTAGTGCATGATGATCAAAGGGTTCGCTAACAACTTCAGATTCAGGTTTAACACAACATGATGATCATCTATCATTACAAGTAATGCTCAATTCAACTCCAAAGCTATCAACATGATGATCATCTATCTCCACGGTTGCGACATGGGGAAACACTATCAAAACTCCGCAATCGAAACAATCAGACGGGGAAACCTAATGCTACAGATAACCTAATGCTAAAGATCATACAAGCATGCCATGGGTCAACAACAAAATCCAAATCAACTAGATATTAGGGTTGAACCAAAACGTGCACATTGAGGCCAAATGGGGTGATTTTATTGGACAAAAATTGGAGGATCGGAGGAGAATACATGCGGGAAGTAGTTGGGGACGGAATCCCCTCGCTTTTCTCTTCAAATCGGAGTGGATTTGGTGAAAAAATAGAGAGGGGGAGAGAGAACCGTCGCCGCCGCCATGTCTCTGCTGGCTGCAAGAAAACGAGTGAGTGCTAGGGTTGGGGACGGCCGCGTCGCGGCTGATACATACCAGAAGGGTAGCGCCTTGTGATCAGGCACTACCTTTCCGCACCATAGCGCCTGATCATGAGGCGCTATCCCCCCCAGACTGGGCCCACTGTGGCCCCGGCTCGCCACGCTGGCAACAAGTGTGGCGCCTGATCACGAGGCGCTATCCTGTGTAGTGTGGCGCCTGATCGTGGGGCGCTACTCAAAAGGGTCAATCCCGTGAAATAGTTTCGGCCGAGGTTCATTTTGTACTAAAGTTTGGGCTAGAGGTCAACAGTGTCAAATTTGCCCTAGCTGGAGAGCTGTGAAGTTTGACTGCTGCAGTGGTCAGGCCTTTGAGTTTTCTTGCCCTTTGTGTGCTGGTCTGGCTCCGGCATTCCCAGTGTGTGTGTGTCTCATGATTCATTCCGATCTGGCGGCAAAGCACTTCCCCGCACAAGAGCCACTTGCTCGCCGACAGTGCCAGGCCCCAAGACAGCTATTGCCGTCTCCCTGAAACTGAAGCTGAAGCTGAGGGTGATATATATATGAGCTCGATGGTGTTGTTTCAGTAGTGGAGCGAGTGCAGATTGTTTGTCCATTCCTTTGATTTTGCGTCTGGTATGGTGTATGATGAGGATATCGTGTATTGTACGTAGCAGCATGAGTGTACGTATAGGTGAATAACAAATTCGAAGTACAAGATGCATGTCAACTTTAGCTTTGAAGCCGTACGTACAGTAATAAATCTTCTCTCCATCTTATGTTCCCAACGCCAGTCCAAAAAGAAACCACACCCTACACTACTTTGCTCTCCAAAGGTTTAGATAAAAAAATCTTGTTGAAACGCACTAGTATTTAAAAAAAAATAGATTAAAAAGAATGAACTTACAATGTAACGAAGAAAGAGAAATAAGAAGATAATGCCAATGATGTGGACTAACTAATGCCCTAGCATCTGAAAATTCAACAAAAAAAAACTAATGCCCTAGCATCTAGCAACCTCCTCCTACTAGGTTGTACGGCCGAGAAAGAGACGTCTGGCAGAATCCTAAAAAATAATAGATGCATGCAAACCCAACCCTCGATTGGTTGCATGCGTGCAGTTGCCATAAAAACGCACCAAATCTTGCACGCGGGCGAGACAGGTCATCGATCCAAGGCAACCACGCATGCATGCATCATGGCCATCCATCCTCCACAGTCTTGAGATGGCATTTTCTTCCTCCCCGCGCTCACCTCCACCCTCTATAAATGCATGCAGAGCTATATGGATGAGTTATTAATGCCGCCAGGTCACTGATCCGTGGCATGCATATCTCAATCGTTCATTGCTCAACAAACAGAGGGACAAGATATGAGGGACAACTTCTTATTTTCTTCCCGCCTGTGCGTAGCTCTCTTCCTTAAATTCAAACTCGATTCCCTTCACCCAATCTGCCTCTATAAATACAAGACCACCGCCACAAGAGCCGCGTGCGGTATCGCGTGACTTGTGACTTATGGCCTCGGAGTTGATCTTTTCAAGAGTGGAACTTTTCAATAACCACATTGCTGCTTGGGCGCTTAGAGAGCTTGATCGCTCGGGCGCTCGGTATACTTGGTCCAATAAGCAGCGTAACCTAGTTCGGTGTGTGCTGGATAGGGTATTCATCGCACCTGAGCTGGATGCTTTATTCCCTTTGGCGACGGTGACATCTGAGACGAGTCTAGGCTCGGACCACACTCCGCTTGTTTTTTACGGCGGTGAGGGCACCCCGGTTAAAAGCAATAGGTTCTTTTTCGAAGTGGGTTGGTTTGAGATTGAGGGGTTTAGCGAGATGGTTTGTGATCGCTGGTTAAGACTTATGGCCTCGGCTAGGGGCAGGGACATCACCGACTGGTGGCAACACATGAGTGGTGGCCTGCGGCAGTATCTGCGAGGCTGGAGCAAGAATATGGGTAAAGAGTCCAGGGTGAATAAACTGAACCTTCTCAAGCAGATAGTGGATCTTGATGCCAAAGCTGATACCCTAGGCCTGGAGGAGGAAGAATGGGTCTTCCGATACCACCTAGAAGAGCAGCTTCTGCAAATCTACCGCATGGAGGAGGAGTATTGGCGGCAACGCGGAAGGGTGAAGTGGGCGTTGCATGGGGATGCAAACACCGCCTATTTCCATGCGGTTGCTAACGGTAGAAGGAGAAAATGCATTATCTCCAGATTGCAAACGCCAGAGGGCCCGATCAGTGACCCGCTGCAGGTTCAGGGTCATGTGTATGACTTCTACAGAGAGCTGTTAGGCTCACAGGCCCCTAGGCATTTAGGTTTGGCTGCCAATATGTGGACGGGAGACAGGCTGGTGTCGGAGGAAGAAAACAATTTGCTCCAACTGACTTTCACGGAAACTGAGCTGCATTCCATTGTCATGGAGATGAAATCCAACACCGCACCGGGCCCAGATGGGTTTCCTGTCTTGTTCTTCAAGAAGTTCTGGCCAATGTGCAACCTGGGAGTCCTTCACATCCTCAATGAATTCATTCTAGGGAGAATTGATGTCTCGAGACTTAACTTTGAAGTTCTGTCTCTTATTCCCAAAGTCTAGGGCGCAGACCACATTGGCCAGTTCCGACCAATTGCTCTCATCAACGTGGTGTTTAAAATCATCTCTAAAGCTTTTGCTTCGCGGCTTGATCCCGTTGCCCACAGAATTATCAGTCCTACCCAAAGGGCGTTTATCAAAGGCAGATTCATCCTGGCTGGTGCGCTTGCCTTGCTTGAAACGGTGCACGAGCTTCGGGTAAAAAAGCTAGGGGCATTTTACTGAAGCTCGACTTTGAAAAGGCGTACGACCGAGTTAATTGGAAGTTTCTCATTGAGGTTCTGCGGAGGAAAGGCTTTGCTGCTGGGTACCTTCATAGAATTGAGCAACTGGTTGTTGGGGGGTCAGACTGCTATCTCCATCAACGGCAAGATTGGCCCATATTTTAGAAACCGGTGAGGAGTGCGTCAAGGGGACCCTCTATCGCCGATTCTGTTTAACTTTGTGGTGGAAACCCTGTCTGCTATGCTCTCCGCGGCTTGTCGCCATGGCCACATCAAAGGGGTCGTGCCACACCTGTTCCCAGGGGGCTATCTCACCTTCAATACGCGGACGATACTCTGATTCTGATCCAGAATTGCGACGCAGACATAGCTAACCTGAAATTCTTGCTGTTATGCTTTGAGAACATGTCAGGCTTAAAGATCAATTTCCACAAGAGTGAAGTTATTGTGCTGGACCAGAGCTTAGCTGAGCAACAGAGGGTGGCGAGCATGCTAAATTGCAGATTGGGCTCCTTCCCCTTCATTTACCTGGGCCTCCCGATATCTGACCGTAAGTTAACGGTTGAGCAGTGGCAGTTCCTGGTTAACAAGCTAGCTGCCAAGGTTGAAGTTTGGATGGGCAGATTGTTGTCCTCGGGTGGGCGACTAATCTTATCCAATGCTTGCTTGGATGCATTACCTACCTTTGCCATGGGGCTATTCCTGCTGCAAGACGGCATACATGTAAAGTTTGATGCGGTACGCGCCAGGTTCTATTGGGAGGGATCTGGCCCCAAACGCAAATACCACATGGTAAACTGGCCGAAAATGTGCCGTCCCAAAGAGTGTGGTGGGCTGGGGCTCTCTCACACTAAAAACATGAATAAGGCACTGATGCTGAAGTGGATTTGGAAGCTTTATCAAAACCCCAATTCAATATGGAGTTCAATTGCGAGGGCTAAGTATCCGGAAGCTGATGACATCTTTGCCAGCCAGTCTCTTGAGTGCTCTCAGTTTTGGCGCAGCCTCCACAAGATCAAGCACCTGTTTAAGTTGGGGGCAAAACACGTTGTGAAGAATGGCAGGAGAACTCGGTTCTGGACTGACTGGTGGACCAGCGAGGGCTTGCTGAAGGACAGATTCCCCCGCTTGTTCAATGTCTGTGACAACACAATGCTGACAGTGCATCAGGCTTTTGACCCTGGAGAAGGAGGAGTGGGATTTCGGAGATCCCTTGACCTAGAGACTGCCGGCCAGTGGGCTCAGTTGACAGCTGAGTTGGCAGATTTTTCGCTGTGCGAGGGGGCAGATGAAATAAGATGGGCGCTGGAGCCGTCCGGCAAATACTCGGTAGCATCAATGTATAAGAAACTATCCCAGGGGGCGACAGTGGCTTATTGCAAAGACTTCTGGGCGGCCAAGCTTCCCCTTAAGATAAAGATTTTCACATGGCAACTTGCGCTGGATCGACTACCGTCGGCTAAGCAGCTGGCTACTCGCCATGGCCCCTCCGACGGCAAGTGTGCTATGTGTGGGGAGGTGGAAGATGCCTCCCACTTGTTTTTCGCCTGTGCTTTTGCTAAGTTAGGCTGGAGTGTTCTCCGGAGGCTGCTTGGGTGCAGCTGGTGCCCGGCGAATTTTCCTCAATTCTATGCTATCTCTCAATCCTTGCTAGGCCAGCAGCGTAGAGTCAGCTGGGTGCTGTTCTCGGTTCTGTGCTGGGTTTTGTGGACTACTCGCAACAAGCTTGCAATTGAAGCCAAGCTCCCTAATCACTCATCTGACCTAATTTACAAATTTGCCATGTTTCTACAGATGTGGGCAAATCTCTCAAGAGGGCAAGACAAGGCGCAACTTCTGGAGCTCGCAAGCGAGCTTAAACGCATATATGCGGAGGTCGCACCAAGAAGGATGGCGTCTTGAGGATCCTTTTATCCTTGCATTTCCTAGCTGCTTCCGGTCTGTTAGCGGGGAGACCGGCCCCTTTGTTATACTTCCTTGGTTCGTGGCGAAGCTGTAATACCTCAGTAGTTGTATCTGGTGTGGTGAACTTGTCAGCTTTATTAACTTAAAGCTGGGCATTCTAATAAGAACTGCCTTTTATCTAAAAAAAATCTCCGATCCGGGATACAAGCGAAATGGGGAAGCCCTAGGGAGCATACGACCCACGTCGTATAGGATTTTTTTTTCTGCAGGCTAGTGACTAGGAGATGAACTAGTGGAGTGTGTTACCTTCCTTCATGATCCAGCCTCCTCTGCTGTTGCGCAAATAGTTGGTGATGTCGCACCACGAACGAAAGGGTTCATATTAATTTAGAGAGGTACCATAAAAAAAAACTCACAAACTTAACTCATCCGCTTGTCTTCCCGACGAAACGACGGACAAGGTGAGCACGCAGCGGCCGCTTCATGACAGTGAAGAACCCGACGTACGGCCGGAGATCGACGGCAAGATCCCCCTCGGCCTCCCTCCACTCGAACTCCCTCACGACTCACGAGGTTGGCCATGAAGTAGGCCATGTGCAGGAGCGCCACGCCCATGCCAGGGCACATCCGGCGGCCGGCACCGAACGGCATCATCTTGATCTCCCCTGCGCTCCCTGCCGCCGCCAACAGGCTCAGGCCTTCTCCGCCATGGCTGGCCAGGAACCGTTCCGGCTTGAACTCGTTTGGGTCAGCCCACGCTGTCTTGTCTCGCGCTAGAGTGCCCGGCGGGAAGACCACCATTGTTCCCACCGGTATACGCCGGCCGTCAAGCATGACGACGTCGTCACGTTCCATCACCTTGCAACACACAAAAGAGAAGAGATGAGATCGATTAGTTTATCCAGTTGATGATGATTGTCCTTCCTGTTCCTCATGCCTACCTCCCTGAACACCGATGGCACGGTGGGATGCAGCCGGAGCGCCTCCAAGACGACAGCGTTCAGATACTCCAGCTTCCCAAGAACCTCCTCGCTGACTTCCTCGGTTTCCACGCCCACAGCAGCGTCGATCTCTCTCCGGACGGCCTCCTGCATGTCTGGACGCTTCACAAGGTACGGCATGATCCACTGCAACTCAGCGGCTACGGCCTCCGTCCCGGCACCAAGGAACTCGGAGCACATGCCTACGAGTTCCCCATCCGTGAGCCTCCGCTGCGGCCCGTTTCCGCCAGAGGAAACTTGGCTGTCCTCGGCCGGGACACGGAGGTCAATGAGCGTGTCCACATAGACGGTGGTGCCGGCTGCGACGGGCGTCGATCAGCGGAAGGTACATCTCCTCTTGCTTCCGCCGCAGCGTGACAAGCTTGTTCCACCGTTGACGGTAGATTATCCTACCAATGCCGCCTGGGAGCTTATTGAAGACGCGCAGCTCTGGAAAGTGTTGGATGAGGTCGTCCTGGGCGTCGCACATGGCGCGGATGCGTCCAGCGTCCACGCCGTCGCCGAAACACATGCTCGCGAGCAGGCCGAACAGGGCAGAGCGAATACTCTCCGCCGCAAGGACCATGCCGTTGGGACCGGACTTGCACTGCTGGCTGAGGTCCTCCACGAGACCGGAGAGAGCGCGGCGCCGTGCGGACGCATAGCGGTGGAGGCGCAGAGGGTCGAACATGTCGGATGTAAGGTTGCGGCGCATAGCGCGCCAGAGTGGACCGTAGGGTACCGAGTTCATGTTGTGGTAGCGCCGGCGGGAGAGGACGTACGGCGCTCGCCACGGTGGAGGCCGGACGGTCGCAGAAGGAGCCCCCAGCTAGCGCTGCCACGGACCAGAAGATGGGTGGTGCGCGGTCCCTCACAAGAGCGGACTTCACGGCATGCAGTGCCTTGCTAGGCGGTCCATGTCACCCGTGTACGTGCACACACGATCGATGGAATCGTGGAAAGACGTGTAGCTTGTTAGCTAGTCATTATAAGTTTCGACCTAGCTAGACTATACATATATACTTCGTCGTACAAGTCTACTCTACACCAGCTAGTGACCGAGTGTATGCATGCATTCACGTACGCGGGCTAGTGAGGGAATATACAAGTTCTCTCCCTCTCAGAACGCTCCTGATGTTGACGTGCGTTATTGGGTCATTATATCATGCTAGGAGAAGGTTATTAATCATTGTTTCATGTGTCAGTGATGTTATCATTTGTTATGTCCACATTCACATATATGTAGATGTATGTAGACATATTTTAGTGTGTATGCATACTCATTTTAGTATGCACCTAGACAACATGTTAAAGAGCTAAAACGTCTTATATATTGGAACCGAGGGAGTATTTACTAATGTCCCCATCTCGTTGATGGCTTGCTGCAGGGTAACTATTTGATGCTTGAAGCCGCTATGACCTATAATTTCATGCGGACATGAAGTTTGCACACGTTATTAGAGTTATTGTTGTAGTAAAATACTCAATTTTTTTATGTCTACTTTTATGTCAAGTGGCGGGAGTCCACCATCACCGACATGGTCACCATTGCCGGCTTCATGGCCCTGGGTATGATTTCCTTCTGAATCGCAATTCTGTTGATATTGCTATGAATGTTTCATGAGTTTTGTGGATTATACGATCTCATGTTGCACATCTCCAATTGCAATTGTGGTTGACCAAGGAGAGGCGCCGGAGTCACTACTTCAAGCAATTCCCTTAGGACAAAACAGTGTTTGGCATCATCATGTGTTCAAGCAATTCCATGAGGTAGATCCTCACCTCCCGGCTTCGAGGACATGTTCTCCTTGCCAGACAGAGAAGAAGGAGGTGTCCGTACACAAAGAATCTTTTCACCAGGGCTTTCAATGTGTGTGCGGCCTCGCCGTCTGCACTCAGAGAAACGAGCCTGGCTATAGGCTATGCACATCCAGCTGAAGGATATAGCAATGGACTCCCTGATGCTATCACCAAGAACAGCTTGGGGATTAGACCTGCGCATACTTTCAGTAAATCCTTTGGAAAGAATCTGACACTGTCATTGTATGACATTTTAGGCCTTTACCTGAGAGTGGACTTGTAATCGCCATGGACACACAACGCAGTTGCTGCAACTTAGTGATTTTGATTGAGCTTTAGAAAACAAGGGTGACACAAAGACATGCACTGATATATATAGTTTGTGTTTGGTTATATAGACCAAGATCCATAGCATCTTTTGTTCATGTCGGTGTAAACTGAAACTCGTATTAGTTCTGACTTGTGAGACAACTATTACGCTATATGTATGTATAATCATCCTGTATGTTGGAGTGGTGGGCTACTCCGTTGGTAGAGAAGGAGAGGAGAGATGGAAAAGAACAGTCAAAGGAAACGGTGCGATTTAGTTATGGCAAGCTGCTAGAGAGATACAACTACTGATTTGCTTGCACCTACTGATTTGTGATTTGGGGTAAAAAAGTGTGAGACTTGATATATTTCTTTGCATTTACTGAGTAGAAAAAAAGATAGATGGAATTGCTGCTAATATATTTGCTACTCGCTCTTGTGTGTTTAGGTTGATTATTTGCAACCGATTGTTTCATGTTTGTGTTGATTATTTGCAGATGGAAGGAGATGAAAGAAAAACACATTTTCAGTAAAATCCTCTAACCTAAAAAAAATCAGTGAAACCAACCCGTAGCAACGTAAGGCCAACTTTGTAACGTATCATAACTATCCTAACTTCCATTATGTAAACATGCGTTGATTAATTTTGCATCCGTAGCAACGCACGGGCATTATGCTAGTTGGTTAAATCTCGCATCTGGTATGTTGCTAAACATTCAGATCCATTTGCTATAGTAGATTATACAGAAAGGCGTTTTGTCGCGGTTTCCTTCGTTCTCTATGTTAATATTTCACATAAATTATAAACCTATAATGCTTTTGCCAAAACATATGTTGATTTGCTTGTTCATTCTGTATTTGATATCTGGATATACTACATTTCACATGTGATCATCAACGCTTGCCCCCCCCCCCCCCCCCCCCTATAGTCAAATCCGCCCCTGCTTGCCGCATAAGATAATTGCTGAGTTGGAGGAGAGAGAAACAAAAAAAGAGTTTTTCTTTCTCTTAACTAAGAGATGACGATCTCTTAGTAACAATTTCTCACCATATATTTAAAGGTATTTGCTACTAGTGACAAGATTAACAATCCCATTGTACACACATTTTATTGTCATATTTTAATTATGTGGTAGATTAAAGATTAGACTGTGTTATCGACCATTGCACATGCCCTAAATGAGTATCACCATTTGGCTCCTTATTTTCATGTTGGAACTCCATGCACCACTTTCAAATGACGGCCAATATGATCAATTTGATCATAAGTTTTGAGTTGACAACCAATATGATCATGCTCAGCAACTTCATAGACCTCAAACGCATTTAGATCATCATTTATTTTATATATCCGTCAGATATCAACTGTACTGGAGGAGTAGTATAATCTACAACCATGTTCGGATTCAGATCTCACATACACGACTTCAATATTGAAAATCTCAGATCCGGGATACAAGCGAAATGGGGAAGCCCTAGGGAGCATACGACCCACGTCGTATAGGATATTTTTCTGCAGGCTAGTGACTAGGAGATGAACTAGTGGAGTGTGTTACCTTCCTTCATGATCCATCGTCCTCTGCTGTTGCGCAAATAGTCGGTGATGTCGCACCACGAAAGGGTTCATTTTATTTAGGGTACCGCGAAAGAACTCACAAACTTAACTCATCCGCTTGTCTTCTCGACGAAACGACGGACAAGGTGAGCACGCAGCGGCCGCTTCATGACAGTGAAGAACCCGACATAGGGGCGGAGATCGATGGCAAGATCCCCCTCGGCCTCCCTCCACTCGAACTCCCTCACGAGGTTGGCCATGAAGTAGGCCATGTGCAGGAGCGCCACGCCCATGCCGGGGCACATCCGGCGGCCGGCACCGAACGGCATCATCTTGATCTCCCCCGCGCTCCCTGGGGCCGCCAATAGGCTCAGGTCTTCTCCGCCACCGCTTGCGAGGACCCGTTCCGGCTTGAACTCGTTTTGGTCAGCCCACGCTGTCTTGTCTCGCGCTAGAGTGCCCGGCGGGAAGCCCTTCCTGTTTCTTGCATGCCTACCTCCCTGAACACCGATGGCACGGTGGGATGCAGCCGGAGCGCCTCCAAGACGACAGCGTTCAGATACTCCAGCTTCCCAAGAACCTCCTAGCTTACTTCCTTGGTTTCCGCGTCCACAGCAGCGTCGATCTCTCTCTCTCTGGACGGCCTCCTGCATGTCTGGACGCTTCACAAGGTACGCCATGATCCACTGCAACTCAGCGGCTACGGCCTCCGTCCCGGCACCAAGGAACTCGGAGCACATGCCTACGAGTTCCCCGTCCGTGAGCCTCCGCTGCGGCCCGTTTCCGCGAGAGGAAACTTGGTTGTCCTCGGCCGGGACACGGAGGTCAATGAGCGTGTCCACATAGACGGTGGTGCCGGCTGCGACGGGCGTCGATCAGCGGAAGGTACATCTCCTCTTGCTTCCGCCGCAGCGTGACAAGCTTGTTCCACCGTTGACGGTAGATTATCCTACCAATGCCGCCTGGGAGCTTATTGAAGACGCGCAGCTCTGGAAAGTGTTGGATGAGGTCGTCCTGGGCGTCGCACATGGCGCGGATGCGTCCAGCGTCCACGCCGTCGCCGAAACACATGCTCGCGAGCAGGCCGAACAGGGCAGAGCGAATACTCTCCGCCGCAAGGACTATGCCGTTGGGACTGGACTTGCACTGCTGGCTGAGGTCCTCCACGAGACCGGAGAGAGCGCGGCGCCGTGCGGACGCATAGCGGTGGAGGCGCAGAGGGTCGAACACGTCGGATGTAAGGTTGCGGCGCATAGCGCGCCAGAGTGGACCGTAGGGTACCGAGTTCATGTTGTGGTAGCGCCGGCGGGAGAGGACGGCGCTCGCCACGGTGGAGGTCGGACGGTCCCAGAAGGAGCCCCCAGCGCTGCCACGGACCAGAAGATGGTGAGCGGTCACGCGGTCCCTCACAACTACAACAGGTTGCGATAGCCGCCGAACTAGAGCCGACTTCACGGTATGCAGTGCCTTGCTAGGCGGTCCATGCCACAGGACGACGATGACGATGAGTAGCGTCAGGGACAGCAAGAGGGAGAGTAGCTCATGCATGGTTGGGAAGATGGCCAATGGAGTTAATTGGACGAGTAGGTTCCCTCAGCCCTCGGCAAGAGAGAGAGTACGATTCTTTCACTTGTGTGGGCTGCTATATATAGGCTAATTTCGGAACGCGGCGATACCGCAAGATATTCAGCAAGACCACCAATCATCAATCATCTTGAGGGCAAAAATACCACTTTTGGGGATTTTTTTTAGATAAAGTTATTTTATTACTTAAGAGTTTTAAGCATTATATCTGGCCTCTGCATAGTTAAGATGCACACAGCCACCAGTAACCGATTCAGAACAAAAAGTAAAAAGGCGAATTACATATCATAATGAGAAATTATAGATCCGCTTAGATGCTGGTAGGTCTATCCGGAGTCTATGTTGCCATCCATGCCGGGAGAATAACTCTCTAGCCGCAGCCTCCAGTCTCGACGCCACCTCCAAAAATAAGTCTCGGTGCTCCACGCGCTGCAGGGCCGACCATGCTCGTAGCGTAGTTGTACACCGATAGATAACCTACATAACAGAATCATTTTTATCGTTAAAAAGCTTGTCATTTCTACATAGACACAGCGACCAAATAACGGCAATCGCGCCCATCCTGCTGAAGAGTTTAAACCTAAGATCCACACCATTTAACCAGTTGCCAAAAATGTTTGCAACCGTACGCGGTGGATGTAAGGTAGAACCTATCTGGATGGCTGACCATATAGATCTGAAGAATTCGCACTTGAAGAATAAGTGTATAATGGTCTCGTCATGTTGACAGAAAACACACTTTTTACTTCTGTGCCAATTACGCTTGGCAAGGTTGTCTTTTGTAAGAATTACACCCCGACGAAGATACCACGCAAACACTTCAGTTTTAAACGGGATCTTCATCTTCCAAATTTTGTTATTATCCTTAATATTGACTGGCACTTCGGGTAGAATTAGAGCTCTATACGTAGAATCAACCGAGAATTTACCATTCTTCGTAAGATTCCAGTGAAATTTATCTGGACCTTCCGACAATTGGACTGAATCCAATCGGATGAGCAAGACATTTCAGGATGCTTGTCTTGTTCCAAGTAAACTTCTTCTGAACGAAACATTTGGTGGGGATGTACCCAACACCTTCGCGGTCGTGTCGCTTTTGTTTCGTACAATAGTGTACAGAGCCGGGTATTGTTCTCTAAGGGTAGATTGGCCTAGCCATTTATCCTACCAGAAACGAATTTCCGATCCATCCCTAATTGAGAAAGATCCATGTTGAAAAAAAAAACTTCTTTGTAGCCATGAGCCTAGCCCAGAAGTGTGAATCACCAGGTTTCCATACAACCTGAGAAACAGCTTGATCTCCCACATACTTTCTCCTAAGTAGGGTTTGCCAAACTCCATCTTTCGATAGAAGTTTGAAGAGCCATTTACCTAGCAAGGCTCTATTCTTGACCTCAAGGTCATGAATTCCGAGCCCTCCTTGGTCTTTAGGGCAACAAACCACACTCCATTTAGTCAGACGATATTTTTTCTTCTCGCTATCCCCTTGCCAAAAGAATCCAGACCGGAAATAGTCCAATCTTTTTAAGACTCCTTTGGGCAATTGGAAGAATGAAATCATGTACAGTACCATGTTTGTTAGTACCGAGTTTATGAGAACCAATCTTCCACCCAGGGATAACAGTTTGTCTTTCTAGCTATTTAAGCGTAATTGAAGTCTTTCCTCCACCTTTTTTCATTCAGCATTTGTAAGTTTCCGATAATGAATCGGAATACCCAAATAGTTGATAGGAAATTGACTTTGCTCACAGCCAAAAAGTTCAGCATACAAGGCGGCGTTTTCTCGAGCCTCGCCAAAGAAAAACAATTCAATTTTATGGAAATTTATCTTAAGACCCGAAATTTGCTCGAATGCTGACAAGATTAGCTTAAGGTTACGAGCTTTTTCGATGTCATGTTCCATAAAAAGAATTGTATCGTCAGCATATTGAAGAATCGATAAACCACAATCTACAAGATGTGGAATCACTCCTTCGATTTGACCCTCAGATTTAACGCGTTCGATCAAGATAGCCAACATATCAGCCACTATATTAAATAGTATTGGCGATAACGGGTCACCCTGTCTGAGGCCTTTTTTGTTTGAAAGTATTTGACAGTGTCATCATTGACCATAATGGCTACACTTCCTCCCGAAATAAAGCTATTTATTAACGCGCACCACTCAGTAGAAAAACCTATCATTCTGAGGGTCTGCTGAAGGAAATATCATTTGACTTTATCATAAGCTTTCGCAAAGTCAATTTTAAGAATTACCCCCATTCAGTTTTTTCCTATGTAACTCGTGAACTGTTTCATGTAGGATCGCAACTCCATCAAGGATGTTGCGGCCTTGCATAAAAGTCGTCTAAGACGGATGAACCACATGATATGTCACACTGTTCAGTCGAATCGTAGCCACTTTGGTGAATATTTTAAAACTAACGTTAAGAAGGCATATAGGTCTAAATTGTTGAATCCTTTCTGCCTCGTTAACCTTAGGTAATAAAATTATCTCACCAAAATTGAGACGAAACAACTCTAGCTGTTCATTGTGAAGACATGCGAACAGTTGAAGTAAATCAGACTTGATAACATCCCAAAAGTTCTGGTAGAACTCAGCCGGGAAACCATCAGGTCCAGGTGCTGTATTATGTTTCATTTGGAAAACCGCCATCCTCACTTCTTCCTCTGAGTAGAGTTTAGTAAGCAGACTGTTTTCCACATCTGAAACCTGGGGATATCCTCTGTTCGAGACTCATCCAAAGTGAAATTTCCTTCCTCTGGAGCACCGAACAGGCCTTTATAGTAATTTGTAATGTACGACTTTAGTTGTTCATGGCCCTCAATTGTTCCCTTATCCTGGACTAGAGAATGAATGCGTTTTTCATGTGTCTGCCATTGGCAATACTATGGAAATAGCGAGTAGTCGAATCCCCTTCTAGGATGAATTGGGCTTTAGAATGTTGATACCATTTTAACTCCTCCTCTCGCAGTAGTTTCGCTATCTGTGCATTGGATTGGCTCTTTAGCTCAATCTCTTGCTTGGATAGTAACCGAACTTCTGCTAATGCTTCTAGAGCATCAATTATCGATAAAAGTCATTCCTTCTATTTTTTAAGTAAACCAGAAGTATGGCGAGCCCAACCGACGAGGTGCGTGCGTAAAGCACGTATCTTGTTGTTCCACCGCTAGATAGGCGTATCACCCGCAACTGGTATTTCCCAAATTCTTTTAACCATCTCATGGAAACCCTCGCGGTGCAGCCACCCAAGCTCAAACTTGAACCGTGGCTTACACTGTGGACTAGGTATTCCAGTAGTCAAAAGAATGGGAGCATGGTCTGACAATCCCTCAATACGTTCTAGAGCCCGTACCGACACGAGTGGGAACCCAGATTCCCAATCAGTATCCATCAGTACACGGTCTAGTTTCTCGTATGTGGGATCAGGGAGAGAATTAGTCCAAGTGAACTATCTCCCCACCATTGTTATCTCACGTAAGTTCAAGCTGTCGATGACTGCATTGAACACAAGAGGCCAACGGTTGTCAAACCGACCCTTACTTTTCTCAAACGGAAAACGTAGCATATTGAAATCACCACCAATGATAAGAGGGCAAGGGTTATCTTTTGCCAAGTTTACCATTTCACAGAGAAAATAAGTCTTAGCCGCCTCCTGGCCGGCCCATACACGGCAACAAGACTCCAAATGAAATTATCGGATTTATTACGGATGTGCATTTTAATATGAAAATCACCATCCGTAACATCCAACACTTCCATGGTATCAGTCTTGATGCCTAGTAGAATGCCTCCGGAACGGCCATGAGGGGGACGCGAGTACCAATCAAACTCTATACCGCCCGAAAGTCGGTTCAATAGAGATTGCGAAAACTCACATCTACCCGTCTCAGAAATAGCTAGGAAATCCAAATTATGGTCCCGAACACAACCAGCAAAGTGCAAATATTTAGCCAAGTCACCAAGACCTCTGCTATTTGTAAACATGCCATTCAATGGGAAACCGTGGAGGATTTGGATAACTTGGCCCGTTTCCGAGACTTGTTGGTGGTAGAGTCAGATTTCCGACCGGATGCTTTTAACTCATACAATGAGCTCAAACCGTCATCATCCAAACCACCCTCCAACACTTCACCAATTAGATGTGAAAGAAGCTGACCATCTAATGTGGCAATCGCTTCCTCTTCATCCAAATAGGTGGAAGTCAACACAGTCGAAGCTTTCGGAATAACCGTAAGATGGTCAAATTTCATATGCCTCAAGACATTAGTTGAAACATGTACTTGTTTTTTACTATTACCAAGATTAACTCCTACACTACTAAGCTTAGAATGAATCGACTGAGAAGAAAAAGAAATAAACGACTTCGAATTCACATCCGTACCAGAGTAGTCCAAGTTGCGCACAGCTTTGCGCCTCATAGCCTTCTGCATAGAATCTTCATCCGTCGTAGATGACCCATCCGCCGCCATCCGAAACTTCACACTACGACGGGTCAGAGTGACCCCATCGGCGAAAGCCATCGCAGTGGGAGGGGTGTGTGTGGCGAGACCGAGTCTGACTCTGTGTGCACAGCCGTCGGAGAAGCAATGGCATGGGTCGGCAAGGACGAGGGAGCAGCCGACCCCACCACTATAGCAGCATCAAACGGGGCAGTGCGGATCGAGTGGGTCAGTGTCGGTGTCAAGACCACACCCATCCCAGCATCACCGGTGTCCAGACGTTTCAGGGTGGGCTGAGCTAAAGTAGAACCCACCCCAGAAACCAGCCCAGCCAATGTGCCAGCCTGATGGGCCAGCTTGTCGGCTGTAGCCAGCTCAGCGGGCGAGACCTCCTGTAGCGGGCCCAGGTCTGGCGCCGAATGATACGTCTCAAACGTATCTATAATTTTTGATGTTCCATGCTATTATTATATCAATTGCTACATGTTTTGGTTACACTTTATATCATTTTTATGCATTTTCTGGGACTAACCTATTAACAAGATGCCACAGTGCCAGTTCCCTGTTTTCTGCTGTTTTTGGTTTCAGAAAATCTATTAAGGAAATATTCTCGGAATTGGACGAAACAAAAGACATCGTCAATAATATCACGAGGAGATCACGGAGTCCAAAGGGGAGTCGGAGCAGACCCACCAGGGGGCCACGCCACACTAGGGCGCGGCCCAGGGTGGGCCCCGCCCCCCTATGGCGTGGTGGCCCCCCTCGGCCACCGACGCCGCCTCTTCGCCTATATATTCTCCGCGACGCGAAAACCCTATTACGGTCGATCATATTCCACGAAAAGTTCCGTCGCGGCCGTCATCGTCAATCTCAGATCGGAGGAGTTCTGAAGCTCTTCCCGGCACCCTGCCGGAGGGGAGATCATCACCGGAGGGCTCTACATCACCATGCCTGCCTCCGGAGTGATGCGTGAGTAGTCCACCCCTGGACTACGGGTCCATAGCAGTAGCTAGATGGTTGTCTCTCTACCTTGTGCCTCCATGTTTAGATCTTGTGAGCTGCCTAACATGATCAAGATCATCTTATTGTAATGCTAGATGTTGTGTTTGCTGGGATCCGATGAATATTGATACCATGTTTATTCAAGTTGTTTATCTATGTGCTCTTGATCTTGCATGCTCTCCGTTGCTAGTAGATGCTTTGGCCAAGTAGATGCTTGTGACTCCAAGAGGGGGTATTTATGCTCGATAGTGGGTTCAGTCTCTAGATATCTGGATCAGTGACAGAAAGGTCTAAGATGGTAGATGTGCTGTTGCTACTAGGGATAAAACATTGGTGCAGTGTCCAAGGGCACTTGTATTGATTACATTACACACTTTACTTCATGCAATAATCTGTTGTTAGCAACTTAATACTGAATGGATGCGGATGCTGCCTTGAAGGTGGATTATTTAGGCATAGATGCGTTGGAATAACGGTCTATGTACTTTGTTGTAATGCCCAACTAGATTTCATAGTAGACATCTTGGCATGTATTGCATTGTTATGCCCTCTCTATTTGTCAATTGCCCAGCTGTAATTTGTTTACCCAACATGCTAGTTATCTGTTCTGAGAGAGACACCACTAGTGAACTGTGGACCCTGGTCCAATTTCCTCATACTGTTTACACAACCTGCTGCAATCATCTGTTT